>OY992888.1:58815326-58867826 GCA_963921405.1 Cepaea hortensis
CTAGCAGGAACGAATGTGGTAGAGGACGGAATAGATACGTACGTAATCACCTGCAAGTGGCATTATAACAATTCTAAATCGTGAATATTTTCGTATGGAGACGGAGCACAAATAGGCATACCCAGACAGCTGTGACTTCGGTGTAGGAAGACCTGATAAGTGCCTTTTCCAACTGGCATTGGCGATGATATCTTTCCTTATAACGTGAGCCCCGCATACGATAAAGATAGTCCTATGTTTGATCTCTTTGATCATAACTCTTTCTAGTTGTGGCAGTGTGTTGTTGTATTTCTCTTGTCTGATATCCTGTATGAAGTAATCAATGAGATGTTGAAAATTACCGGATCTTTGACTTCTGCCATTCATCTCCCAACGGAGCATAAGTCCAGAAGCAACTCAAGCCACGCCCCCTGTAGACTTGTCCATGATTGGTTGGATGTTGAAGCTAAATTTGTTCACTCGATAAGGTGACCAGTTTCATGACAATCCTCTTGTTGAGTTGTGTTTAAGTTGACTTGTTCTGAGTTGTGTGGAGTTGTGTTGAGCTGATTTGTGTTGAGCTGAATTGAGTTGAGTTGAATAGTGTTGAGATTAGTTATGCTGAGCTGACCCGAGTTACGAACCGACATCGCAGCACTCGGAATATCCCCATACACACTCTATCCTCATCTTCAACAGCCAGTGAAGAGCCTAATACTAATCGTACCAGTTGCCGTCTGTTCATATTTCCATGTGTCCGTCCTTGAAGTTAACCACACAATGATAAGTTACAGTATTACCATTCTTTGCTTCCCAGAAGAGCGCGGCAAAGTTACTTGGCACACAGTATTAACTGATTAAATGTCATGGGATAATTAATCGTCTTAAGCCACTTCCCTCATCTGTCCTGGGTGTTTGTAAAGTCTCACTACACTTGTATGTATAACAATTTTGAAAAATTAAGTACTTGACGTCATCAAGAAATGTGCTCCCTGTCCATCGTGAAGCAATATAAAGCGAATGGCTATCGTCTGCTGGAGCAGTTCTTTGCACTCTAAACAGAATGGTGTTATCAACGGAAGAAAGCAATTTTTGGTTGAACAAGTGTTTCGAAATGATGGTCAACACACACGGATGGTTGTTCAAAGATATATAGAAAGATTTCCTGATAAGCAACCTCCTCATCGCATTACGGTTAGAAGTTTGTTGGATAAGTTATAATGAATACTTCATTGGAACTTTCAAGCTTCCCCAAAACAGCGTTAGACCACCATAGCAGTGACTATTCAACTAATTTAATGAATTTTTAGCACATATTTTAATGACGTCACGTTCTTAATTTTTCAAAATTGACGAGCTCAAAGGAGAGCAAAACTCAAATCTAGTGCTTCCAATCTGACGTGGACAAGGCCTTAGATTCGTACTGGAATACGATGAGCGTTGCTAGTAGTGGGTTGTGCTCAATCTTTACACCTCAAATCCCGAAACAACCAAATAAATCAACACTGTATATCGTCGAAATGTCGTCATTGCAAAATGTCTTAATTAAAATATCTCTACAGTAATTTTCCCTAATCAGCCTCTTTTAACAAATGTTAGATGATAACTGTGACACACTCCTACTTCCTATTTTTCGTCTTCATTTTTGTCCGGTCTGAACCTATTTTATATTTGGTACTGAATCTGTGAAGCGGACATCTGTCTCAATCCAAAGATTCACTCTACTTAGAGAAGGGCCTATACACGAAACCTACACGCCTACGCCGCTATTCATCTCGCCTACTTTTCTTAACTTTCCTAGAGTCTAGAAGAAACATAACGAGGCTACTTTTACCGTAAGCACCTTATTAATCCGAGCTCGTGAAACTGCACCTGCCACCGAAGAATTTAAAGAAAAGAAAACACAAAAACAATTACAGACTTAATCTAAGAGGGGTTGCACGGTGCAAACAAAATGGAATTTTCAAATACAGAATTGGACAACGCGATATGCTCGTGGTGTTTCTCAACTTTTCAAGAAAAGTCCCATGGAAATGTTAATCATCATGTGCCATGCCGATAAGCGCGGGCCGTCATGTTTCGCCATCTCACGCGATCTCCAGAGTCATGGATCAACTCAGTATTCTTGTCTCGAACATACCACGTGGCCAAGCCATCTTGGTATTTATTTCTCTGTCTATTCCTTGTTCGTTCCCCCTCAACTTTGCCTCTCATAACGTGTCCAAAAATTATGACTGCCTAAAATGGAAAACATACAGACAAATAAAATGATGTTATTTGCAACAAGACAAAGAATGTTGTAGTGCTACATAGAACCTGTACTTGTGTATGGATGTGAAGAGTGGTCAAAGAGCAGAGAACTTATTGACAACTAGCAAGATTTAGGGGGAAAGAACAAAGGGAAGGCAGAGAAGTAAATAACTGGATGGCTTCATTAGCAACCAAATACATAGACAAAATGCAACACGTAATCACGAGGAAGACACGCCATTGTTTATATTAAAGAAGAACGGGATGAGAAGAATGAAAAGATGAAAATATAAAAATAATGAAGAGAAAATTTTTAAAAAATTGACAAGAAATACACAGCCTGGGATTATATAGTAAGTGACACAGTCGGTTTTTTATTTTTTTTTATTTTCAATGCTGTAGTGGCCCTAGTGTTGACCAATGCTTGTTGTATGTGATGTTTGTGCCGTGGATAGAGAAGAAACAACGGCTAATATACTGACAGTTAGGGCCGGTAGTTGATCACTCGTCAAAGAAGTAAAGATGCGGCAGCGTTATGCGACATATAAACAGAAGAGATGGATTGGGAGAGACTTCAATTTTTTTTTTTTTTTTTGCATATCTTTTACAGGACGTTGCCGTCAACATCAGCATTTCTCATCTGCTGTTAATGTACTAGGCTGTTGAAAACAGAAAGGAATTCAGCGAAACAAGTAGCTGGAAAGCTCAAACGGTAGGGCAACAAATAATAATAGAAGCAACACGAATTTAATTAAAATATAAAGTGCTTGTGCTGAGGAAGTGAGTTCAGCCCCTACACCAGGCAATTGGACTACACTGTTGACTTCTCATCCTTGAATTGGGGATAGTTTAGTTTAGTTTAGTTTATGCATCAACATCACGGCACACGGGTGCAACCTATAAGTGCTCCGTTTTCCTCCTAACTCAAACCTGAGTCTGGAGAAACTCAGCTCAGTGCACGAACTCCGTAGCACCAGCGAGCATCCTGAAATACTTGGGTAGATTTTTAACTCGAAATTTTGCCCGGGCAGCGCCGTTAGGCTACTCTTTTTCGATTTCCAACTGCCAAGGGATTTTTTTACGTGCGCAACAATACACACGGGCGTCCGATCTCACTACCCAGAGACCAGGGGAAATTACTGGAAGTCCCGGTGGATTCTTTAAATAAATCCTGGTCCTCACCGGGACCCGAACCCGGGACCTCCAGCACTCGAGGCGGACACCATACCTCGAGACCACGCAGCCCCCTAATCGGGGATGCAAATTACAAGTACCGCTGAGGTCGGAGTAGGTTAGACTGATGGCGAAAGATACTGACAATAGGGAAAGCTAATCCAGACGCAACACTAAGCCCAGTGCTAGTAGAAGCAGGTGTATGGACTACGTTTGAGTTCTAAGCGAGCCAGCTGTGGTGGGGAGGGGGGAAGCTGAGTGGTCTCGAAGTATGGTTTCCGCCTCGAGTGCTAGAGGTCCCGGGTTCAAGCCTCGGTGAGGGTCGGGATTTTTTCACGTTGACTTCTGGTAACAAAATTTCCCCTGGTCTCTGGGTAGTGAGATCGGACGCCCGTGTGCGCACGTAAAAAATCTCCTGGCAGTTGGACATCAAAAAAGAGTAGCCTAATGGCGTTGTCTGGGCAAAATTTCGAGTTTAAAAAACTACCCAAAGTATTTCAGAATTATCGCCGGTGCTACGGAGTTCATGCACTGAGCTGAGATTCTCCAGACTCAGACTTGAGTTAGGAGTAGAACGGAGCACTTATAGGTTACACCCGTGTGCCATGATGTTGATCCTTCGACTAAACTAAACTAAACTAGTATAATGTCACCATATAGAGGAAACCATCTCACTGTGGAATGCTCAGAAACGAGAGAGCTGATCAACTAGCCAAGGAAGGTGCAACAGATAAGCAACCTGATGTACCAGGCATTTACCACTAATAGAATAGAATAATCAAATCCACCATAACGCCACCAAAACCAGCACAAGACGATCACTATTGTATGGAGAGACCAGAACAAATTGTTCTGCACCACAGAACAGGATTAAATCGTTTACGCAAGCACATGCATACACAATTTAAGATTGGCTAATCAGCCACGTGCAAATGTAGATTGGCGCCGCAGACAGCAGATCATTTACCCCAAGACTGCCCCAAATACGATATGTCTAGCAACGAAAGAAGAACCAACGAACGAACTTTATTTTCAAAGGGTCTCATATTGGGTACGCTGGTCCATCTTTCATTCGGCCCTTCCAATCACTAATCTTTCGTTAAAAAATTATATATTATGCAAGTTACATGAATATAGGGGGGGGGGGGGGACAGAAGGAAAAAAACGCACAGCCGCATGTGAGTTACGGAGGCCTACAAGAAAAGCAAAGAATAGTAATACCATAAGCTGCCAAGAAGAATATCTAGAACGGTCGTCAATAGACAGAAAGAGCAATGAAGATATCTTGAAAATAAAAATTAACTCTCAAAGTAAACTGGTTACTAGCAGCATAAAAAGATAGCCCATATTCTTTGAGCATGTCATGAGAAAGAGAAAGCTGGAATACGTCGTGACAACATAGATTTTAGAGGGGAAAGAAAGTACAGAGATGGTAAGAGAGAAGAAGCTGGACAGTTTGACATCATGTCATGCAGGAATATAGGTATCAAAAACTACTGACAGGACATAAGACAAAAGGTTGTGGACATACATGATTATCAACGACACCCGATACTGAATGTAAGGAGGAGGAACCCCCCCCCCCCCAGGTCCCCCCAATCCCCCCACCCCCATGCGTATCATAGAGGGCGACTAAGGAGATTTAATTCATGGAATCGCTGTCCCCTCTGCCGTGTGTCCACCACGACGAGGTAGAGGGGCTTGAGTGTTCCAATGACCCCAAGAGCTATGCCGACAGTAGCACAGCTACTGGTAGGGCCTCCCATGTCGGACTGGTCAAGGGAGAGAAACCAGACCAAGAGACACACACACCTGTTGCCTGGGGACAGTCAAAGGTTAGGGAAAGCACACCCGAAAAATGCATGTCGAAATCGGATGTACTGAGCCACAGGCTTGACAAAGCAGTGCAACGTAACTTAATCAATCCATAATGCCACAAATTAAAATTAATCAGTATGGTGAATCGATACTGTTATATTGGCACAGTCATAACATCTGATGGGAGATGCCTTGAAGAGATTAGAACAAGAATTGCCATTGCGAAGTAGCCTTTTGCAAGATGAAAAACATACTGACCAATAAAAAGATATCAATTGAAATGAGAAAAAGAGTGTTGAGGTGCTACATAGAACCTATACTTTTGTATGGATGTGAAGCGTGGACAATAAGCAGTCAAGATGAAAAACAGCTGATGGCTGTGGAAATGTGGTTTCTGAGGAACATGTAAAGAATACCATGGACAGACAGAAAAACCAATGAGCAAGTCCTTCAAGAAACAAATGAAGATCGTAAACTGATTAGAGTCATTAGACGTAGACAGTCAAAAATTTTTGGGCATGTTATGAGAAGAAATGACTTGGAGAACTTCGTGACAACTGGCAAGATCGAAGGGAAGTGACCAAGGGGAAGACCGAGAAGTAAATATCTGGATGGCTTGGCCACATGGCATGGTCGAGACAGGAACACGGAGCTGATCCACGACTCTGGTGATCGAGTGAGATGGCAGAACATGATCGCCCACGCTTACCGGCATGGCACATGATGGATGGATGGTGCTAATCCCGCGAAGTCCCATCAGGCGGTGATAGTGCCGGGCCCCCTGCCTCAAAGGGGTCCACCCATTTACTACTGGTGGTCACCTTCTCTTGTGCTGTGGAGTCAAGGCACAGAGGAGTAGATTAAGAGCTACTGACCAAACACCCCGGACACTCAACATACTACAGTGGAATGCCGAAGGGGTTTCTAACAAGAAAGTCTCCCTTACAAATCGTCTTCATAAAGATGGAATAGATGTGGCATGCATTCAAAAGATACACCTCAACGCCAATCGCAGATTCTCAGTCAGAGGATATCAGGCCACACGTTTTGACCGCGACGGACACAAAGAAAGAGTTCTAATACTTACATGAAACACAATACCTTGCAGCGAAGTATCTGTGACCTCTGACAAGCAAACGGAAATTATAGGTGTTGATATAATGATAAATGATGGAGAGGCAATAACTCCATCCCTGGTCTTAACCGGTCTCGGAATCAAAGCGAGAGGCAACTGTTACGGGTTATAAGTCCTTGTCAGTTGGCGTAGACATGGGGCGCCACGCGTTGCCTCTGACGGTGGGAGACACCTACAGGTGTCACTGATCAGCTACCGCCCGCCTCAAGCTGGGCAGCCCCCGGCCAATTGGGTGCTGATCCGCCACAGCCTGCCTGCTTCAATGGGTGCTTGGGGCTAGGACAAAATCTGAATCGCAGGCTGTAAAACCAATGCACCAGGTACTAATAAAAAGAATAATAGAAACCTCAAGTTACGGCTTGCAACCTGGAACGTGAGAACCATGTGTCCAGGATTTTCCACTGACTTGACAAATATTGACGATGTGAGAAAAACGGCTGTGATTGATGCTGAACTCAATCGTCTTAACATTGATATTGCTGGCCTGCAGGAGACTCGCCTCGCTGAGGAAGGGTCACTCAGGGAAAACAATTACACCTTTTTTTTGGAAGGGAAGAGGGCAGGCAGAAAAAAGGCAACACGGTGTGGGCTTTGCAGTGAAGAATTCGCTACTGGGAATGATTGATATCCCAGCTGGAGGTAATGAAAGATTATTATCACTGCGCTTGGCAACCTCTTGTGGATGTGCCACCATTCTCACTGCATATGCACCGACACTCACTTCCTCTGATGATGTGAAAGATACATTCTATGAGCAGCTAGACTCTGCGATCAAGGCAGTTCCAAAATCTGACTACATTTATATGCTCGGTGATTTCAATGCTCGTGTGGGCAAGGACTCGAGTTCATGGCCAGTGTGCCTTGGAAAATACAACATCGGTCGCATGAATGATAATGGGCAAAGGCTGCTGGAGCATTGCACTAGAAATGACCTATGTATTACAAACTCCTTTTTTAAAACAAAAGAGATGCATAAGGTCACATGGAAACATCCAAGATCCGGCCATTGGCATCAGCTGGACTTCATTATCACACGGAGACAACATCTGAACCATACATCATTAACTCGAAGTTACCACAGTGCTGACTGTGATACAGATCATTCTTTGGTTGTTGCAAGTGTTAGACTGAGACCAAAGAGAATCTACACAGCTAAACACAAGTCTAGCCCCAGGATTAATATTATTAACACTCACGATCCTGGAAAGTCCTTTGAATTTCAACGGCAACTTGAGGACGCTTTCAATGATACATCAGAAAATTGTATAGTAAATGATAAATGGAGTAAACTTAAGGAAACTATTTATAAAACAGCGGTAGGGGTTTACGGCACTGTGGATCATAAGAGGCAGGACTGGTTTGCGGCAAACAGCCAGATACTGCAGCCCTTGATTGATAAAAAGAAGATAGCTCTCTTAAGAAACAAGGAAAGACCAACGCGTAACACTCTGAGTGAGCTGAAGCAAGCGAGGAAGGATGTACAAAAGGCTGCCAGGCAGTGTGCGAATGACTATTGGATCAAGTTATGTGAGTCCATTCAAATCGCAAGTGATAAGGGAAACATCAGAAGCATGTATGAAGGGATAAAGAAAGCCTGTGGTCCAATGATCAAAAGAAGTGCACCGCTGAAAACCTTGACTGGAGAAATCATCACTGATAAGAAACAGCAGATGGATAGATGAGTCGAGCACTATTTAGAGCTTTACTCAAGTGAGACCAAGCTGGCGGATGATGCCCTCAACGCCATAGAGGCCCTGCCAACTCTTGACCACCTGGACACACTTCCCACTATAACAGAAGTTAAGTGTGCTATAAATGAGCTTGCATCTGGCAAGGCTCCAGGTAAGGATGGGATTCTAATAGAGGTGATCAGGAGTGGGCAAGACACCCTCGCTTTACAGATCCACCAGCTAATAGAGCTATGCTGGCGAGAAGGACAAGTCCCACGGGATTTCAAAGATTCAAACATCATAACGCTGTACAAGAACAAGGGAGATCGGAGCGACTGCAACAACTATAGGGGTATCTCACTTCTGTGTATTGTTGGGAAAGTATTTGCCAGAATTGTCCTGCGCAGACTTCAAGTCCTGGGAGATCAAGTCTACCCCGAATCACAGTGCGGCTTCCGTCAGAACCGGTCTACCATTGATATGATATTCTCATTGCGACAGATGCAAGAAAAATACCGGGAACAAAATCAGCCACTGTTTATTGCCTTCATCGACCTCCCAAAGGCATTCGATTTGGTCAGTCGTGAGGGTCTGTTCAAAGCACTAAAGAAGATTGGCTGTCCACCAACTCTTCTGTCCATTGTGGAATCGTTCCACACAGGCATGAAGGGTATAATCAAGTTTGATGGCTCAACTTCAGAAGAGTTTGAAATCAAGAGTGGAGTTAAGCAAGGTTGTGTACTAGCCCCCACCCTCTTTGGGATATACTTTTCACTTCTACTGAAATATGCCTTTCGTGATCAGGATGACGGTATATACATTCACTCACGCTCAGATGGTGGCCTCTATAATGCTCAGAGATTGAAGACCAAGACCAAAATTGGCAGGGTACTAATCAGAGAGTTGCTTTTTGCAGATGATGCTGCGATTACGACCCACTCTGAGGAAGAATTACAACATCTACTATCTGCATTCTCCAATGCTTGTTCTGAATTTGGTTTAACAATTAACAAAAAGAAGACACAGATTATGTCACAAGGTGCACATGGTGTACCATCAATCTTTGTTGATAACGCCGAACTGGAGATAGTAGACCATTTTACATATCTTGGATCAGAGGTAAATAGCAAATTATCCCTCGATCAGGAAATCAACATCAGGATTGGCAAGGCAGCAACAACAATGAACATGTTAGCAAAAAGAGTCTGGGAGAACAGGAAGCTTACTGCCAAAACAAAAGTCCTCGTCTACCAAGCCTGTGTCCTTAGTACTCTTCTCTATGGCAGTGAAACCTGGACAACTTACTCACGCCAAGAGAAACGTTTAAACAGCTTTCATATGCGGTGTCTGCGAAGAATACTTGGTATTAAGTGGCAAGACAAAATCACAAATACTGAAGTATTGGAAAGATCAGGTTGTGTGACGGTGTATTCCATGCTCAGTCTTCGTAGACTTAGATGGATAGGACACGTTAGGAGGATGGATGATGGTAGAATACCAAAGGACATCTTTTTGGTGAATTACAGACGGGTAGGAGATCTCAGGGTCGGCCTCTACTACGATACAAAGATGTGTGTAAGCGGGACATGATTGATACAGGCATTGATAATGCACAATGGGAGCATGTCGCCGCTGAACGTGTTGCATGGAGGGCAACTATCAGAAATGGAATAAAGACAAAGGAGAAAATGATTGCAGATAAAGCACACACAGAGCGTGAGAGACGTAAGATGGTGCAAAATGGTGGAAATGACCATGTTTTCACATGCACCTACTGTGGGCAAACATTTGCAGCAAGAATTGGCCTTACCAGCCACACTCGCCACCGCCATGGATCGTAGTTATTGCCATATGACAGTTATTAAGCCTTTTTGAAGCACAATGTACCAAACTATCGTCTGTCAAGACGGAAAGGTGCCAATGTAAATAATGATAAAGGACGTGAAAATAAGAATTTACAACCTGTATAGCCCAGCAGATAAGTACCTTACACTTTCAAACAAGAAAATAACTGACACAAACTGCATTATTGTCGGAAACTTTAATAGCCCTTCAGAAAGATGCGGATACCCAGATACTGACAACAGGGGAGATGAAGTGGAGGACTGGAAAATAGACTCAAATCTCCATCTACTCAACAAAGCGGACGACACACCGAGCTTCTACTCTAGAAGATGGTTTACCACTTCTACTCCAGACTTAGCTTTCTGCACAGGAGACATCCTCCACAAAATCGATCGCCATGTGCTTGACCAATTAGCAGGTAGTGACGACAGACCAATCAAGCTTGTAATGAATATGGAGTATGTTCCACAGGAGAAAAAGCGTTGTCTCGCTGGAATTACAACCGAGCTGATTGGGACAGATTTGCCATACTAACAGACAAATATTGTGAAAACATAAATACACGTCATGCAACAGATGGTGGAAAGTCTAAACAAAGCAATAATACAGGCGGCCACAGAGTCTATTCCAAGAGGAGCGAGAAAAATATTACAAACCACACTGGACTGAAGAAATACACATTTTGGAGGACAAAGTTGAAGATGCCAGGAAGACAGCAGAGAGAGAACAAATAACTAAAGCGAACATCTCTCTCAAAGCCATTTCAGCAAAATATAAAAGAACAGTAAATCAAACAACAAGAGATTGTTGGAGGGAAAAAACATAGAACCTGAACTTTGACAGGGATGGAAACAAACTATGGAAATTAGTGAAAGCCATGAATAATGAAGGACCTAGAAACAAACAAATAAAACAAGGAAATACCTTGCTTACAGGGGAAAAGGCTGCATATGCACTAATGGAACACTATGCAAGTGCAAACCACATTGATATTACAGCCGAACAGAAGAAAGCAATCAAAGATAAACAGACATATTATATTAATACAGAGACAGCAGCATAATATATGATGGCAAATCTATAAATGGAAGCAAAAAGGAATCTACTAGCAGTCCTAAATTACAGCTGGAAGAGAGGAGTAGTCCCAAGGCATAGAAGGAAGTTATACCAATACCAGTCCCAAAGAAAGGAAAAGACCTGGAAGAACAATATGGCTATTGACCTATCAGTCGACTTAGCTGGGTAGGAAAATTAATGGAACGCATTATCAATGGCAGGCTAACAAGGCATCTGGAAGAAAACCAAATCTTAACACCACACCAAGCAGGATTCAGAAAGTACAGATCCACTGAAGATCAAATAACCTATATAGCTCAGGAAAAAGAGGATGCCTTCCAAAAGAAAAAGTACACGCTAGCGGTCTGGATAGATTTAACTCTTTCGCTACCGTGATCCCATCTATGGGCACGATGTATTTCCCGAGGTGGCAGTCCGCCGTTTTAGTGCCACAAAATGATCAGTGGTTTATTTCACATATTTCTGCTCCGTTTCGGAATTTTAAGTTACAGTAAACTAAAAAGTCGTACAGCCGAAAGATCTCTACGCCATTTTGGTGCGGTCATTCGTTTTATAATTTTGGATTCTTGTGAATTTTCAGTTTTAAGGTAGTGTTAATTTGTTTTTTCACAATGGAAACGCCCACCAGTTTGCGTCCACGTAGTATGACTTGAGATCAAGCTAGATTATTGTTTATAACTGTTTTAAACAATAGTGATTCCCTTATCAGTGAATATTTAGAAAGAATTTTTAGTTGTGTCTAAAGTTTTAGCACGTGGTGATAAAGAAAAACCAGTGAATGTTCGTCAACAGCTGAGTGTTTGACAACGAAGCACGAATGGCTGAAGTTTACGTCTGTCATTATTGCTATGGGACTTGATCCAAGACCATGTATCAAAGACTACTGGTGTACAAGTGCACATTTATATACTCCTTGGTATGCCACTGCCACTACGTTTCCCAGTAATCAATTAGAAAATTATAATATATTTATCACACCATGTTTCATGTATGTCAACCTGAGGGTACCCACACAAAAAAAAAAAAAAAAAAAAAAAATTGATCCTCTTGTTGACATGATTCTGAAGAATATCCAGGAAGCATTTTACCCATTTGAAAATGTGTCCATTGATGAAATGATTATTTGGTGGAAGGGCTAAATAAAGCTAAAAAAACAAACATGCATTGTTGTCTCTACAAAGTCTGTAGTTAGAACTGTTGAGAGTGGATTGCGAAAACCGCAAAGCAAGCCGAAGATGGTCTCCATGAAAATAACACGGCGATGAATGGCTGCGACAGAATGGACCAAATGGTTGGATATTATAATATCCATGATAGGAAAACCATTAAGTGGTGGAAGAAGATCTACTACTAGATCTTTGAAATTGCACAGATCAATGCTCACATCCTACATTCCATATGGCAAACAGAGAAAGGAGGATAAAAATTGTTATAGAAGGATTTCAAGTAAAGGAAAGTGCTCATCGCAAAGTAGCTCAGAGTATTCCTGAAAGTTTGACACTCTGCCTGCCGAAGAATTTCAGTCTGTTGCAGGAAATTATGCCGAAAGATTTACATGAGCCAAGCATTTAATTTAATGAATTATAATAGAAATAATATAATATAAATAATAGAATTTGTCGGTGTCAATAGAGACTGTGTTTTTTGTAGCACTCGAACTAAACGACACATATCATCTTTTGTTTGCTCCGGCTGCACTAATAGACCAGACTTGTGCGCCAAAGTTTGCTTTGCAGCCTATCACAAATAGACTGCCACATATAGTAAATAAAAACAAACAGACATGACAATTAAATGTAAATCTGCCAAGTGTTTTCCTAACTTTTGTCTGAAAAAAGAAAAATACATGATTCAGAATCTGCGGCAAAACTTCTTTTCGGATGATTGATTCGGAGCAATTGTATTTATAGTTTAGAAAAGTGTTGTTTGTGCAGTAAATTCAACAGGATTAGCAGTGATCAGGATATTGGATAACAACGCCCCCTTGGTAAGTACAATGTTTACATTATTTTTACCTACTTTTGTCCACATATTTTACAAATTATATTATTATTTTTATTTTATTTACAACCTAAAGCAGAAATTCTCCTACCAACATATTCCTTGTGCAATCCCCTTTATTTTGATATATAATACAACATTTCTGCTACAATTCTAACCATTTTCATAACATTATTGCGACATACACCAACTTCCAGATTGCGGCCATTAGTTTTTTTCATTTTTGTGACAAAGACATGGTTCAGAATATGCACCAAAACTTCCTTTTTGTTGATTTAAATGAGCAATACTGTTTATATTCTTGAAGACAAGTGGTGTTTGTTTGATTATTCAGTAAATTAAACATTATTAGCAGTATAGGAGTGTAGAAAACACATTCTAAGTGCAATGTTTACATTATTTTTACCTACTTTTGTCCAATTATTTTACAAATTATATTATTATTTTTATTTTATTTACAACCTAAAGCAGAAATTCTCCTACCAACATATTCCTTGTGCAATCCCCTTTATTTTGATATATAATACAACATTTCTTCTACAATTTTAACCATTTTCATAACTTTACTGTGAGAGACCCCACCTTCCAGATTTCAGCCATTATTTTTTGTCATTTTTTGTTAAAAAGACATGGTTCAGAATATGAACCAAAACTTCTTTTTGGGTTACTTTAATGAGCAATACTGTTTATATTCTTGAAGACAATTGGTGTTTGTTTGATTATTCAGTAAATTAAACATGATTAGCAGTATAGGAGTGTAGAAAACACCTTATAAGTGCAGTTTTTAAAATAATTTTTACCTCTTTAATTTCAGTTGTTATTATTAAACCTCTCATTATTGTCATAATATTTGTAACCTATCAATTAATTATTAACCCTGTCATGTTCCTTGTGCAATCCTCTTTAATTTGATATGTAATACAATAGATCTGCTACCATCTTAACCATTTTAAAAGCATTATTGTAACACACCCCTAGTTCCAATTTTCTGCCATAAATTTCTGTTTGGTCACAGCCCAGTTTTTGTTTGGTAGTGAAAGAGTTAAAAAAAGCATTTGATAAAGTATAGAAGGAAGGACTGAAAGTAAAACTGCAAAAAAATGCATCTTTGTGAGAAAATGTATAAATGGATCAGCCACAACCTTGAGAACAGAACTGCCAGGACAAAAGTACAATGACAAACCAGCAAATCGATGCTGTTGGAGCAAGGTGTACCCCAAGGAGAAGTTCTTTCAGCAACATTATTACTAGCATATATAAATGACATAACAGAAAATTTTCCAGCCAGAGTACACACATCCTCCTTTGCAGATAACTGCAAAACGGAAGATTAGGGAAAATCCTATACTTAACATATCAACAGTCAAACCCATTTACAATGCACATAAGTTCCTAGCTTGGAGACAGCAGCAACTGACTGAGCTGATAGAAAACGTTCCTGGCATTGAGAAAAAGAACACTCAGAATGAAATAGAAAGAAGAAAAATCTCCTTAAACTACATAAAAGAACATTACCCAAGTAGCTATTGGATCCATGCATATACAGATGAATCAGCCAAAATTGCAATAGAAAATGGAGGAGGGGGAATTCTCCTAAATTCAAAAAATGGAGTGGGGAAAAAAAAACACACGATCAGTGGCAACTGGAAAATTTTCAAGAAACTTCAAAGCAGGGGTAGAAGCATTGAAAACTGCAGCAGAAATGCTCTTGATGGAGGCAAATAAAGAGAAGCAAATAGCTATCTTCACAGATTCCAAGTCAGCTGTCTCAATACTGAAGGGCAAAAACAGCACAGAACTAGCTGACCTAAGAGTAGCACTCCATGGACAATGTCAGAAATCAAAAAAAAGTTGTAATCCAGTGGATCCCATCACATTGCAGTATACCTGGAACTGAAGAGGCTGAAAGACTGGCAAACGATGGCGGACGACTAGCTCAGCCTGACATAGACATTACCTATAATGAGGCAAAGAGGTTTATAAAAAGCACCCATAGAACCAAGTGAGAATCAGGGCATCCAGGCCACCAGAAAGATGATGCATATGATAAACTCGACCGAAGAGAACAAGTAGCAATCTTCAGACTCCGCACAGGACATAACAGGCTGAAATACCACTTGTTCAATAAACTAAAGATAGGAGATACCGATGAATGTAATTGTGGAACTGGTAAAATGACAGCGAAACATTTGCTGCAGGATTGCCCAATATATGCAGAACAGAGAAAGATATTTTGGCCCACACCTGCTTCATTTGAGGACAAGCTCTATGGAGATATCAACAAGCTCGTGTTGACCGCAGCTTACTTAAACTACATACAGGTTGACATCTAAAGGTGCATTAAGAAGTACTTACACTGCCACACTTTATACCACATATATGTCGGTAGCAAAAGCGTCCCAGAGGCATGCAATGGATTATAGCTTGGCTAGCAAATCCATTACGTGGAAAGTCCGAATATAAAGCTCTCTGTGTGGGTGTCATCAAAGGGGGAAAAGTGTCCTAGTGGCACAAAATGGAATATTGCTTGGATAGCAAATCCATTACGTGGAAAGTCCAAATCAAAAGCTCACTGTGTGGATGTCATCTGCAGACTGCATTCTTCTGGTTTCCGGGGAAACAGCCTGCGGTGACCGGAAGGCCCAATATACGGAAGTGAGGCTAAGCAGCCATGTGCAGGACGTGACGAATCCTTGGGCGAGCCCAGAACCAAAGCGTTATATGTCGGCTCTGCAATTACGGAAGCCTCCTTGAATGGCGGGAAATGTCCATGGTCTGCCATTGCCTTCCCTTGAGGGCTGACCGGGATATCTTCGGCTGTTCTAAATAGGCCAGCTGGGATGGGGGATAACACCACAACAGTGAGAGTCAAACGTCCTAAGAAACACCCGGGAAGGTTAACCCGGTCAACAAATACACGCAGAAGTCGGATGTGTCGGCCTAACGGCGTAAGAACGCAGCTCTGCTGTAAACAGGAACAACGCAATCACGTCAGAAAAAGATGGAAAAAAACTCTCCTGATGAACGCAAAAGGAGAAGAATCGCTGTCTCGAAGAGCTGCATATATTTCCTGAAGGCGGGCTTTCCCAGCCAATGAAAGGTAGCATGGCAGATCTCTGTGTGCCCTGCTAAAAGACACTGGTGTCGATAAAAGAGTGAAAAAGCGCGCACAGAAACGAGCGAAGTTTCAGGGAAGCAGTCAGTCTGATTCATTTTCATATGTTTTTAATTGTTTCGTTTTTTTTTACATTGTTGTTCCGATGAAAAAGACTGTGACCGAAACATTCGCCTGTATGATTATTGTATTTTTCATCCGTCGAGTTGTTCGGATGTATTTTGTGTTTTTATTAGACGACAATCGGAGCTGCGATTCGAGGTTTGCTCCTCGCATCTCCGAGGTTCACGGGCTCTACTGCGATCAGACCTACCGAGGACCACGCAACGTGCACGTTTCGAGACTTGAAGAGAGTCACAGCAAACCCGCCCGATGATGGTAGATATTCAGCACCTGAGCCTTGCACCCACCCTTCGAAACCTCACGCGCGTGATACTGTTTGCTTGTGTTCACTGGCTGTGAACTCCAGCGTGAAGTCCTGTATGTCGGATGAATACATCCTGTTGTCCAACATCAATGTGATGTCATACAGGACCTGAGGTTTGCGTGAGTATCCGTTGTCCCATGTCTGGCTTATTGGTGTGCAGACTGGTGGTTCCTCGCCATGCAGGCAGATACTCTCCGGCTTCGGAGGAATCATCGATCCTACTGATGTTAGGCAGGTCCCCGATGGGACCTGTTGCCCAGGACGCACAGCGTGGACGTGTAAGCAGGTCTTGGCCAGTAAAGATCCCGGCTCTGGTGCCTTGTAAACACCTCTGCGTCCCGCGCGTGATAGTAAAGAGTGTGTTGTTTGTTTGCCCAATGGAAACTACGTCATCGCCTCCCTTTATATAGTATCAAAGTGGATAACTCTAAATACGAGGCCCGTGCAACAACAGCAACAACTGCTAATGTTTCTACTACTACTACTACTACTACTACTACTACTACTACTACTACTACTACTACTACTACTACTACTACTACTACTACTAATACAGCTCATATCCGCCTATACTGTAACGGTGGAGGGAGACGGGGGTAACATAATAATTGCTCTTTTCTTCGCATATCCTTTACAGGACATCGCTGTCAACATCAGGATCTTTCAGCTGATTGTTGATTTCTTGGCAAGATTACGCTCAGTACTTTGACATTGCTTTCTGAGCGACCGGCTCACATACCCCGTAAGCTACTGACGCGGAGAGAACCGCTATCGATTCTCGTGCAACGTCACGTTACTTACGAGAGTATACGAGATTACGGAGAAAGTCGTGTAACCTCTAGACCAGGGAGACCGGCAATAATTGCTCTACTACCCAAAAAAAAATTAAAAACAAAAACAACAAACAAGGCATATCCCGTGACAGGAACCTGCAGTGGTATGTCAAGTGTGAGGACCAACACATTTTGCAGGCCTGAGTGCATGGAGGAGCATCTTTCTCTGCCCTAGCGATCTTTGTGAGCTGGCATCGAACTCCCATACGACCATCTTAAACCATTGCCAGTGTAACGTTCTAACCGCTACACCAAGGCGCCGGCTCCTCTACGAAGGACCATGGATTTCTCTCACCGCAAGGATGGAAATGTGTGCTTGTAAGCTGAATCACGTATGGTGTTAAGTATTAATTTTAAAACCTTGTTTTGAGAGCGACGTGTTCGGCCTGCCGTTTTCCACTGCCAACTTATAGAATTGATAGAACGTGTACAGGGTCGGGCCAAACTTTTCACGTTATCTGAGACGGCTAGACGTACGAGCCACTATCCCGAAATCAGGGAGAAACAGGGCATACATTCTTCTATGTTATGAAATGCATTACCGTTCACAGCGTAAATGGCACTCTGCTCGAGCCTAATGTGGACGTTGCGCCTCTAAACGAACACGCCTCCTCAATATGTTATGTGTAGTAATCACCACCTCCTCGCCATATATTGTTCTGTAAATCCCGCCTCCTTAATATATCTTGTGTAGTAAATAAACCCAGAAAGCGTTTGATATAGTACAACATGAATGACTAATTACACGCCTTCAAGATGTAAGAGTAGACGGAAAAGATATCAGACTTATTAGTAACTTGTACTGGGAACAAATGGCGTCTATTAGATGCGGAAATAATTATTCATCGCCCATAGCCCAAGCCTATTCAACCTATGCACAGAAAGAATTTTTAAACAAGTCGAACTGTCTGGCCTTAACATTAATGGAAGAATCGTAAACAATCTTAGGTATGCTGACGATACCGTGTTACTAGCAGAAAGCTAGCAAGCGTTACATAACCTAGTGGAACGTGTAAACAGGCATAGTGCAGAATGTGGCTTAGATATTAACACCCCCCCCCCCCCCCCAAAAAAAAAAAAAAAAAACTATGATAATTAGCAGTGGAAAGGAAAGGTCACCAATGAACATCACAGTAAACAGGGAGATACTAGAACAAGTAACAAGTTTCTCCTATCTTGGACATATAATAACAATGATGACAGAAGTGAAACAGAAATCAAAAAGATAATATGAATGACCACAAATGCTTTCAACAGTATGAAATCAGTATTAACATTAACAACGCATTAAAAATTAGAATTGTCAAATGCTACGTATATTCAACACTACTGTATGGTGCGAAAGCCTGGATATTGAACAAAGCAACTAGAAAGGCGAATAGAGGCCCTGGAGATGTGGATATACAGACGAATATGTCGTATTGGATGGAAAAGAAGCAATCAAATTCAGAGGTTCTAGAACAACTGGGAATGAAGAGAGATGTGATGAAATAAATAAAAAGGAGGCAAGTGAAATATTTCTGCCATGTTAAAAGACATGATACTCTTATAAAAACCATACTGGAGGGCAAGGTTGAAGGCAAGCGAGCAAGAGGTAAACAACGATACAAGTGGGGAGATAACATCAAGAGCTGGACGAACATCAGTCTGACAGAATGTTCAGTCAAGGAGAGAGACAGACTTAATTGTGGAGATGGCACCTGATTGATTGATTGATTGATTTAAATAAACCCCGTCTAGTTATTATATCTGGTGTTGTCAACTCTATTGCTTAATTTTTATTTTTTTATTTTATTTTTTTAATGTTGCATATCCCATACAGGACGTTGCAGTCAACACCAGCATTTTTCAGCTGCTGTTGATGTACTAGGCAATATTACGCTCAGTAGTTTGCCATTGCTTTCTGAGCGACCGGCTCACATACCCCGTAAGTTACCAACACGGCGAGAACCGCTACCGATTCTCGCGCAGTTTACGTTACTCATGAGACTATACGGGATTACGGAGAAAGACGTTAACTCCTAGGCCAGGGAGACATTGCTTAATATATCTTGTATAATAAATAAACCTCGCGTCCTTAATTGTAAACCACGCCTCATTAATACCAGGTGATTGTAAAGTCTCACTACACTTTGTATGTAGAACAAATTTGAGCAAACATTCTTTCTTCCGTTTATGACACCATTTTGTTTGGAGTGCAAAGAAATACTCCAGGAGACCATTCGCTGCATATTGCTTCACGATAAACTATGGAGCACATTATTTATGACATCATGTACTTCCTTTTTCAAATGTGTTCTACATACTAAGTGTAGTGAGGCTTTACAAACACACAGTTTATCTTCTGCAGTAAATACACCCCGCCTCCTAATTAAATCGTGTGTAGCAGATCCCGCCTCCTTAAGTTATCATGATTACTAAATAAACAGTTTGTATCTGTCACGTTGTTCTAAACATATAAAATTAGCGATGCGTTAATTATAGCTTCAGTAGTAAGTATAACTGATTGCCTGC
Organism: Cepaea hortensis; assembly: GCA_963921405.1. Classification (NCBI taxonomy): domain Eukaryota; kingdom Metazoa; phylum Mollusca; class Gastropoda; order Stylommatophora; family Helicidae; genus Cepaea; species Cepaea hortensis. Next base: position 58,835,164 of record OY992888.1, read on the forward strand.
CAAACAAAAAGTGGTCCTGACGAAACAGAAATGCATGGCAGAAAATGGGAAGTAGGGGAGTGTGACAATAATGTTATGAAAATAGTTAAATTGTAGCAGATATAGTGCATGATATATAAAATTAAAGGAGACTACACAGGGAACACGACAGTGTTAATAATTAATTGATAGGTTATAAATATTATGACAATAATGACAGGTTTAGTAATAACAATTTAAATTAAAGGGGTGACAGTTATGATAAATTTCCACTTACCAGGGCGTTATTTTATATCCGCTGTAGATACTCCAGTTAAATTTACTGAATAATGTTAAATACACCACTTGTCTTCAATAACATCACAAGAACTGCCCCATAACACCAATAAAACACAATTAAAACATAATATTTTGAAGCACATAATTTTCACACACAATGGAAAATGTTCGGGACACACTAAGCAGACTGTACTGATATTGTTCTGAGAAACAATATAGACACTATTTTCTGCTTAGTTATAATTATTATTCTTTTAAATTTAATTACTTAAATACTCATTAAATACTGTGTGATAGGCAAAGTAAATTTAGTGGCACAAGTGTTGGCCCATTAACGCAAGCATAAGTCGGCATGTGCCATCATATTATGAGTAATTTTCACTGTTAGATTTCTTTCAAATTATGAGAGTTTTCTAAATAATTAACTGAATACTGCACGTGGTATTAGTTTTAGAATCTTTGACAAAGTCCTTTAAATCACAATAACTATAACATAAAATTGTTAAAACGGTAATCTTATTAAAATATATGAGGTCCAGAACCAGAAGGTGTTGTCATTTCGAAGTTCGAATCACAACAATCGTTTCGAATCACGCTCGTTTCCTACTAAAAAAAAAAAAAAAAAAACCTGGCGCCTTGTTTCTCACAAGAAAATCTTTCTGTGTAAATTTTAATTTACCGGAGCACTAAAAATTGCGGGAAAAAAGAGAACTGGAACAAATAACGCACTATCTATACCCAACCAACCTATCGGTTCACGGGTGCCAAAACCTTTCCAATGAACCGACATATCGGTTCACGGCAGAGAATCAGGAAGCAATATACAATGAAATATATAGACTATAAAGGAATAGCAACACTGTAACCTGCCATGCCTGTCGTAAGAGGCGCCAAATAAGGGCTGGCGTGAGACTACCTCATCTTGTAGAAAACTGTCTGCAAAGTCCAACCAATCATGAATGTTTACAATGAGTTAGGCGTGAGTTAGTTGTGGGCTTATGCTTTAATGGAATATGGCAGGAAGATGAGGACGAAGGAGGAGGAGGGAAAGAATGGGGGAGGAGTAGCATGAGAAGGCGAGAAGAAGGAGAAGGAAAAGGATGAGGAAAGAGTAGGGTGAGTAGAAGAAGAAGAGAGAAGGGACTTGTAGGAGGATGAGGGAGGAGTAGGAAGAGACGTAGAAGTGGAGAATAAGGAGGACGAAGAGGAGGATAAGGGATAAGCAGGAGGCGAAGAAGGCGAAGAAGAAGAAGGCGAAGAAGAAGAAGGCGAAGAAGAAGAAGAAGAAGAAGAAGAAGAAGAAGAAGAAGAAGAAGAAGAAGAAGAAGAAGAAGAAGAAGAAGAAGAAGAAGAAGGAGGAGGAGGAGGAGGGGAGGGCGGCGGCGAGGGGGAGGAGGAGGAGGAGGAGGAAGAGGAGAGGAACAAGAAGAAGAAGAAGAAGAAGAAGAAGAAGAAGAAGAAGAAGAAGAAGAAGAAGAAGAAGAAGAAGGCACCAGCCTTACTTAACGCCAGTTTACTCAAAGTTATAATTGTTAGAATTCCTATCTCACCTGTAACATGCCCTGGGTTCACAACCTGCCACAGACAGACGAGAACATTCCCATTTCCTGTTGAGCCTTACAGAAAGGTTTAAATTAAATAAGCTGTTTTTATCACTCCGCTCTATCCCCTTGTTCATCGGGTTGAGATATGTCTTAACCCTATGCCAAGTCGTATATAACTGTTGCACTGCCAAATTTGATTGAATCAATGGAGTTTTGGGGTACGTTCTGTTTAAGCGGCTAGAGTGCTTTTCAACGACAAGCCGTTATTTTAGGATTGGATTGTTGGATAATGAATTTTTGCTGTTGTTCAAAGCAAAGAATGCAGTGATTTAAAGCACCGCCAGATGCAGGCGATGAATGACTGGAATTGCTCGTTAGAAAATGAGAGACATAGCGATCAAAAAGGGAGATAATATGGCGAAGGGGAATAACCGCAGATGAGATCTCAGAAAGACAAATGATTACAAAGACAAAACGAAAAGGTATTTATAATTATTGAAACTGATAAGATATTCTTGGAACATAACCTTACAACAAGATTACACTGTAGAGACAGAATGTCTATGTATTCATTGACAAGTAAAGGATGGGATTAGGGAATACATAAATTCCACAGAATTTGTTCAAGGGTAACTTAACAAAGTGCTTGTGACGGAATTGTGGCGTTGACAATCTGCAGATCCAGAAAGCAAGAAGCAGCAATATTCCGAAACTCATAACACAATCTTTACGAAGGACGACAAACCCGCAGATGCTACCTACTGGCCTTTCTCGTTCTTTTGGCCAAGATCAAAGTGTAGATTTATCTGCATAGATGTGGCCAGGGTGCTGAGGTTGTCATCCAAACTGCAAACTCAGTCACCAAATCACTGTCCACTAACACTGGCAGACAGGACTTGGTGGACCAGAATGGGCACAAAGGCACATAATGGGACTAAGATGCCTTTTTAAAAAGTGTAGTTTGAAACGAAACTCTTAACACAACAAATTAAGGAGATCCGCGCTTACTTTTAGTTGTAAACATAATGACTGACTGACTGACTGACTGACTGACTGACTGACCGACTGACTGACTGACTGACTGGCACCTTGCCGTCGTGACAGACCATAGTTTATAAAATGGAATCATACCTCTCCAAAACACAAAACCTGGGCTGAGTTAAGAGACCATGTGTTTCCCATGCAGCATGATCCCTCTCTCGATCTACCTACTTTACTCCAGATTAAAGGTAACACCAATACGTCTGGAACAAGACAAACTGCAGAAGCTGCCGGATCAGTAAAGCAATGCTCTAACTGTCCGCTTATAGGAGCTTCCGTCGTAGACCAGTTTCCGATCAAGGCTAAAGGCCTGGTCTGCCCTGCCATACACTTAGTCTTTAGATTGCATTTCCTAGCACTAGGGTGAGGCTTGTACCCTCTCAATTGCACTCCTCAGCCCAACATTCAGCGCTAACAGAAAGCAGGTAGTACCGTCTACTGTCATATGATAGCTCAGTCATATCTGACTAAGATTTGACACCATAATGACTAAATGTGAAATAAACCAACAGTCATTAATAGAGTTAGCTGTTTCCTCCTCAAAACCTAGACCTACTCCTTCATCGCGTTTATTACACCCTGAATATTCTATTTTTTGCCCGTTCTTAATTTACCAGATTCCTTCTACCTTATTTTACTAATACATTTGGCACAAATTTTCGTATTCTTCGTTTACTTTATTGCACTGTATAACTGTCCTATCTCATTTGGTGTCCTGACATCCCTCGGTCCTATTTTAAACTCCTTGGTTTCTGGTTTACCATCAGTAGCTTGATGATGTAACACATGCTCTCTATAACATATGGTCTCTATAACACATGGTCTCTATAACACATGGTCTCTATAACACATGGTCTCTATAACACATGGTCTCTATAACACATGGTCTCTATAACACATGGTCTCTATATCACATGGTCTCTATAACACATGGTCTCTATAACACATGGTCTCTATAACACATGGTCTCTATAACACATGGTCTCTATAACACATGGTCTCTATATCACATGGTCTCTATAACACATGCTCTCTATAACACATGGTCTCTATAACACATGGTCTCTATAACACATGGTCTCTATAACACATGGTCTCTATAACACATGCTCTCTATAACACATGGTCTCTATAACACATGGTCTCTATAACACATGGTCTCTATAACACATGCTCTCTATAACACATGGTCTCTATAACACATGGTCTCTATAACACATGGTCTCTATAACACATGGTCTCTATAACACATGCTCTCTATAACACATGGTCTCTATAACACATGCTCTATATAACACATGGTCTCTATAACACATGGTCTCTATAACACATGGTCTCTATAACACATGGTCTCTATAACACAAGGTCTCTATAACACATGGTCTCTATAACACATGGTCTCTATAACACATGCTCTATATAACACATGGTCTCTATAACACATGGTCTCTATAACACATGGTCTCTATAACACATGGTCTCTATAACACATGCTCTCTATAACACATGGTCTCTATAACACATGCTCTATATAACACATGGTCTCTATAACACATGGTCTCTATAACACATGGTCTCTATAACACATGGTCTCTATAACACATGCTCTCTATAACACATGGTCTCTATAACACATGCTCTATATAACACATGGTCTCTATAACACATGGTCTCTATAACACATGGTCTCTATAACACATGGTCTCTATAACACATGGTCTCTATAACACATGGTCTCTATAACACATGGTCTCTATAACACATGGTCTCTATAACACATGGTCTCTATAACACATGCTCTCTATAACACATGGTCTCTATAACACATGGTCTCTATAACACATGGTCTCTATAACACATGCTCTCTATAACACATGGTCTCTATAACACATGCTCTATATAACACATGGTCTCTATAACACATGCTCTCTATAACGCATGGTCTCTATAACACATACTCTCTATAACACATACTCTCTATAACACATACTCTCTATAACACATACTCTCTATAACACATGGTCTCTATAACGCATGGTCTCTATAACACATACTCTCTATAACACATACTCTCTATAACACATACTCTCTATAACACATGGTCTCTATAACACATGCTCTCTATAACACATGGTCTCTATAACGCATGGTCTCTATAACACATACTCTCTATAACACATGGTCTCTATAACGCATGGTCTCTATAACACATGGTCTCTATATCACATGGTCTCTATAACACATGCTCTATATAACACATACTCTCTATAACACATACTCTCTATAACACATGGTCTCTATAACACATGCTCTCTATAACACATACTCTCTATAACACATGGTCTCTATAACGCATGGTCTCTATAACATATACTCTCTATAACGCATGGTCTCTATAACACATGGTCTCTATAACACATGCTCTATATAACACATGGTCTCTATAACACATGCTCTCTATAACACAAGGTCTCTATAACACATGGTCTATGAGACCACATGGTCTCTATAACACATGGTTTCTATAACACATGCTCTCTATAACACATGGTCTCTATAATTTAGCAACTATTTTTTCCTATGGGCCTGCTCCGTGGCTAAGGGGTTACGGACGCAGCTCGTAATACCGTATACAGCGTTAGAAACCAACGCAAGGCGGCCTGCTACCAAATCGCCCGTAACTGTATTTCGAAAGCGGTTTGTGGGATTACGAATTGCATTTGTAACCCCTTCACCATCCATCATGTGCCATGCCAGAAAGAGTGGGCGGTCATATTCTGCCATCTCACTCGATCACCAGAGTTGTGGATCAGCTCCGTGTTTCTGTCTCGACCATGCCACGTGGCCAAGCCATCCAGGTATTTACTTTTTTGGTCTTCCCCTAGGTCTCTTCACTTCGATCTTGCCAGTTATCACCAAGTTTTCCAATTCATTTCTTCTCATAGCATGCCCAAAACATTTTGACTGTCTACGTCTAATGTCTGTAATCAGTCTACGATCTTCATTTGTTTCTTGAAGGACTTGTTCAGTGGTTTTCTGTCAGTCGATGGTATTCTTTGCATTTTCCTCAGAAACCACATTTCCACAGCCATCAGATGTTTTTCAGCTTGTCTGCTCATTGTCCACGCTTCACATCCATATAAAAGTACATTTTCTATGTAGCACTTCAACACTCTTTTTCTCGTTTCAATTGGTATCTTTTTATTGGTCAATATGTTTTTCATCTTGCAAAAGGCTACCTTCGCAATGGCAATTCTTGTTCTAATCTCTTCAAGGCGTCTCCCATCAGATGTTGACTGTTCTGAATAGCTGTACCGATTCACTTGTTTAAGAATATTCCCATTTACCTGTATATTCCATTTTGGTATTTCTTCCTTCCTAGTCATAATCTGTGTTTTCTTACAATTCAATTCTAACCCCAGTTGTTCACTGTGTGCAACAACTGCATCTACTAAATTTTGCAGGTCCTGTTCATTGTCTGCAATCAAGACTGTATCATCTGCATATCTAATGTTATTGATGTACCCCCAATGTTGATTCCTTCCATATTTTCCCGATCTCACACCTCTCTTAATAGTCTGATATTGACCTACTTCATTATCAGTTCTTATGGTGGGTTGTTGTTTCCAATATATGTTTTTTACAAATCTAAGGTCTTTCCCATCAATGTGTAGATCTTCAAGCATCCTTATCATGTCAACATGTCTCACTTTATCGAACGCCTTTGTGTAGTCAATAATGCAAAGATATAGATCTTTGTTTACTTCTGTAGAACGTTCAATTACTGTTCTCAGTATATACACAGCATTTACTGTATCCTAGCCTTCTACAAACCCACATTGTTCCTCTTCTATTTCAGGTTGTATTTTCTTCTTATCTCTTTGCACGGTAATTCTTAGCAAAATCTTTGTGATTTCGCCGCCATTCGCCACAATCTCTCAAACAATACCTTTACAATCTGTAACTCCTTCGCCACAATCTCTCTAACAATACATTTAAAATCTGTAACCTCTTCGCTACAATCTCTCTAACAATACCTTTACAATCTGTAACCTCTTCGCTACAATCTCTCTAACAATACCTTTACAATCTGTAACTCCTCAGCCACAATATCTCTAACAATACTTTTACAATCTGTAATCTCTTCGCCACAAGCTCTCTAACAATACCTTTACAATCTGTAGCTCCTTCGCCACAATATCTCTAACAATACCTTTACAATATGTAACCCCTTAGCCACAATCTCTCTAACAATACATTTACAATCTGTAACCTCTTCGCCACAATCTCTCTAACAATACCTTTACAATCTGTAGCTCCTTCGCCACAATATGTCTAACAATGCCTTTACAATCTGTAACCCCTTAGCCAGAATCTTTCTAACAATACCTTTACAATCTGTAACCCCTTCGCCACAATATCTCAAACAATACCTTTACAATCTGTAACCCCTTCGCTACAATCTCTCAAACAATACCTTTACAATCTGTAACCCCTTCGCCACAATCTCTCTAACAATACCTTTACAATCTGTAACTCCTTCGCCACAATCTCTCAAACAATACCTATACAATCTATAACGTGTCCGAAAGGGTATGAGCGCTCTAACTCTGAAACTTCCATTGCTCTGATGGCGTGTTATCGAGACGAATCCCTACACCGGTCAGTTGTCAGCGAGATGAATCCCTACACCGGTCAGTTGTTAGCGAGATGAATCCCTACACCGGTCAGTTGTTAGCGAGATGAAGCCCTACACTGGTCAGTTGTTAGCGAGATGAAGCCCTACACCGGTCAGTTGTTAGCGAGATGAATCACTACACAGGTCAGTTGTTAGCGAGATGAAGCCCAACACTGGTCAGTTGTTAGCGAGATGAAACCCTACACCGGTCAGTTGTTAGCGAGATGAATCCCTACACCGGTCAGTTGTTAGCGAGATGAATCCCTACACCGGTCAGTTGTTAGCGAGATGAATCCCTACACCGGTCAGTTGTTAGCGAGATGAATCCCTACACCGGTCAGTTGTTAGCGAGATGAATCCCTACACCGGTCAGTTGTTAGCGAGATGAAGCCCTACACTGGTCAGTTGTTAGCGAGATGAATCCCTACACCGGTCAGTTGTTAGCGAGATGAATCCCTACACCGGTCAGTTGTTAGCGAGATGAATCCCTACACCGGTCAGTTGTTAGCGAGATGAAGCCCTACACTGGTCAGTTGTTAGCGAGATGAATCCCTACACCGGTCAGTTGTTAGCGAGATGAATCCCTACACCGGTCAGTTGTTAGCGAGATGAATCCCTACACAGGTCAGTTGTTAGCGAGATGAAGCCCTACACTGTTCAGTTGTTAGCGAGATGAAGCCATACACCCATCAGTTGTTAGCGAGATGAATCCCTACACCGGTCAGTTGTTAGCGAGATGAATCCCTACACCGGTCAGTTGTTAGCGACATGAAGCCCTACTCCGGTCAGTTGTTAGCGAGATGAATCCCTAAACCGGTCAGTTGTTAGCGAGATGAATCCCTACACCGGTCAGTTGTTAGCGAGATGAATCCCTACACCGGTCAGTTGTTAGCGACATGAAGCCCTACACTGGTCAGCTGTTAGCGAGATGAATCCCTACACTGGTCAGTTGTTAGCGAGATGAAGCCCCAAACCGATCAGTTGTTAGCGAGATGAAGCCCTACACCGGTCAGTTGTTAGCGAGATGAATCCCTACACCGGTCAGTTGTTAGCGAGATGAATCCCTACACCGGTCAGTTGTTAGCGAGATGAAGCCCTACACCGGTCAGTTGAACTTCAAGGCTGACTTCTCGTTAAGAAAACAATGGCAAACTACGGAACGTAAAAGGAGGTAGAGGAGGTAGGAATACTAAGAACTAGAGAGTATGAGAGAATAAACACTCACATATGCACACACACACACACACACACACACACACACACACACACACACACACACACACATGGTTGGTAGGTAGATAGTTTGGTAGGTAGATAGTTTGGTAGGTAGGTTGGTAGGTAGGTAGATAAGTAGGTAGGTAGGTAGATAGGTAGGTAGACAGGTAGGTAGATAGTTAAGCAGGTAAGTAGACAAGTAGGTCAGTAAGTCGGTAGGTAAATATGTAGGTAGGCAGGTAGTTAAGTCGGTTGGCTGGTAAGTAGGTAAGTATGTAGGAGGTAGGTAACGGGGGGACGTTTGATATTATTAATAACTACTGGCGCTTGTAAAACTGCTCAGAACAAGGCAACTAGTGAGGCTGAGGCTCACGCCATTACCTCTCAGCCACGCCGTCCCAAACTTGAATAACAATATATGAAAATCTTTATAAACAGCGAGTGTCGGGGTTAGTCCATGTATTTGTTTCTTGAAAGACAATTAGATTTAGTTTATTTGCAGGTTGCTCTTATGTTGAATTATTTGTACACGCAGAATGGACAAACGAAAGCCAGAATGAGAGAAAGAATGAAGACAAGAAAGAAAGAAAGAAAGAAAGAAAGAAAGAAAGAAAGAAAGAAAGAAAGAAAGAAATGAAAAGAAAAGATAAAAGTTCGAAGTCTGACGAGTTAGCCAAAAAGGGGCAACTAATGCAGCTATTTTCTAAACATACTTGACACCACCACAATCTTTATCCAGCCACATAAAGAAGAAATAGATGAAGGTAATGATGATGACGTGTATGCAGATGAACAGTATGATAATGATGATGATGATGATGATGATGATGATGATGATGATGATGATTATAACCAAAAAAGAGGAGGACGTGGCTATTTACAACACTAATAAGGAGAATCTGGCATATGAATGAGATACTGGACTATGATGCCCACATGATGATGATGTTGATGATGATGATGATGATGATGATGATGATGTTGATGATGATGATAGTGATGATGATGATGATGATGATGATTATGATGATGATTATGATGATGATGTTGATGATGATGATAAAAAGAGAGTAATTTATAAATTTACAGAAAAAACGGCTAAAGGCAACATAAATAGATATAAAGTCAGCGTGAAGAATATTGCCCAATTTCCCTGAAGTACAAACATAAACACACACAATTACATAGTTTCTGATCTACATCTGTCGCCTCGTGTATTGTCTTGAAATTCTAGTACCGGTAGGAGCCATCGTCTCCAATAACTTTTCACTACACGTAACAAAAGTTACCAAGACAGACAGCAGAGGCGTCTGCTATACATGCGTGTAAACAGAAGTTATATAAGCAAAAGGAATGTGTCTCTTTACAACTACCGTTTTGACATTGAGCCGGCGATGTGGGGAAGGAATTTCGAACGCAGTTCATAATCACGCATACCGCGTTTAAAACACAGATGCGGGCGATTTGGAAGCCGACCTACTTGCGCTGATTTTCATACAATGATATGATTGCCGGTCGTTCAGAAAGCAATTGTAAACAACTAATATAAACTTGCCAAGAAATCAGAAACAGCCAAAAATATGCTGGGTGGATTGCGACGTCAAGTAAAGGGTATGCAGATAACTTAATGATATTGAAACATATCACAGTGTGTTTTCTTTATTTTGGATGAAATGGATTCATCACGTTACTTCATTATGTTTTTAATTTTTTCTGATGTATGCACCCAACGAGATACAGCGATATATGCAAGGCAACCATTTGGTACAATATATAGTCTGTGTTTTCATTATTCAAATTCAAGTTTTCTGTATTAAAATTATGTCTCGATGTGGTTTACCAACAGGCCAACAGCAGTCTCTAAAAAAGAAACAAACAGAAGAAGAGGGGGGGGGGGGGTATAAAGGAGAAACACGCAACAACAAAAAAAAAAACGTCAAGGTTTCAACAGCTAGCACAAGTTGCCGAGACAACTAGCTCCTGTTTGTCCCGCCGGCAACAACGCACGACTAGCTGACGTTCCACGCAAAACACGGGGAGATAAATCTTGTAGGTTCATATCTGAAACTTCTCCGAATGTGAACTTGATCCGATAAGACACCAGGTACTGTCAATTATCTATTTATTTGTCTAACTAACTGTCTGTCTGTCTGCCTACCCACCGACATACCCACCCACTCGCATATCTATCTATCTATCTATCTATCTATCTATCTATCTATCTATCTATCTATCTATCTATCTATCTGTCTGTCTGTCTATCTATCTATCTATCTATCTATCTGTCTGTCTGTCTGTCTGTCTGTCTGTCTGTCTGTCTGTCTGTCTGTCCGTCCGTCTGTGACCAGATAATTTGACCGACACTCAAAATCCAGAGGCAACACATGGATACATCAGACTGCTGATAGTACCATTTGTGTTAGGATTCTTCGCTGGCTGTTGCAGATGTGAACGGAGCATGTATGGGAATGTCCCGAGTACTGTGATGTTCTTGACTCAACTCAACTCTACTCTACTCGACTCAGCTCAACTAATCTCAATTCAACTCTACTCGACTCGGCTCAACTCGACACAACTCAGCTCAACTCAGGACGATGAAGACACCTTGAGCATGAAAATTAGTAAAAGATACGAACTCTTTCAGTTGATCGTGAGATCGTGAGGAGAATGCAGTTCTGCAAAGAACTCAATTCAGCCTAACTGAACTCAATTCGACTCAACCCGACTCAACTCAACTTGACTCGACTCAGCTCGATTCAGCTCAACTCAACTCGACTCACCTAGACTCAACTCAACACGACCCGACTCGACTCGACTTAACTAAACTCAACTCGACTTAGTTCAACTTAGGACATTGAAGAAACCCTGGGCATGAAGACTGGTAGAGGATCGAGAACTTCTGCTGATCGTGAGGATAGTGAAATATGCAAAATAAATGTGCACGTGATAATGATGATGGTGATGATGATGATGGTGGTGGTGATGATGATGATGATGATGATGATGATGGTGATGTTGATGAACTTGCTGTAGCGGAAGGAATTACAGTTATGTGTGTCGTTTTATTGATGATAATATAAGCTTTAAACTACTACTTTCGTTAGAGGCATGAATTTTGGAGGGAAGGAATCGAGAACGAGGTAGAAGAAGGAGCATGATTGTCAGTTATATTGATAAACTGTCTATATATAGTTACGGCTACACCTGCATTTAACATAAATAAATGACTTTATTTACTTTTTTTCTGCTAATAAATCAATAACTGTCTGTTGTATTTATAAACTGTCTATATTTTGTTACCGCTACGCCTACATTTAACATTAATAAACTGTCATTTACTGCCAATATAGTACCTTGCGGTGTACTGCACAGGGGTGTGCGGTGTATTGCACAGGGGTCTTTGAGCCTGAGGAATAAGGGCCGCCTAGCTAGTGCAGTCGCCGCGAACTGTGCAGGTTAGGATTTTCTTTTTGCCCTAGACAGAAAAAAATCTCACACCTTACCGAGGGATCGAACCCGGGTCTCCCGAAGGAGAGTGCGGCGTTCTAGCACTCGGCCAGCCGCTCCTCTCAATCATACATCTAATATACATTTAACATCAATAAATGTCTTTATTTATGATAGGGCTTCAAATGAACATCTTAAAAGTGTAATAGAAATTACAGTAACCATGCCATTGTCTTGTAACATGTCAATATTGTTGTAAAGGATGTCAAGGGTGTTTAGTACGTGACATCACTGTGCAGACGAAAACCGTGACGTCATAAGCACAGTTTTAAGATGATGGCATGCACCAAAGAGGAGCAGCGGTGTTATCAGTGTTTTGTTTTATTTTTGTTGTTGTTTTTTGATGAGTGAAGGGCTGAAACCTATAGAAATTTATCGGCCAATGAAAGTCAAGTATGGCGATGCATGCCTGTCAGTCAAGCAAGTGTATGGGTGGAGTAGGAAGTTTCAAAAATCGGCGTGAATTCTGTGACAGACTGTTCACGACCAGGTCAGGCACACCGAATAGCGACACCAGAGTGGTTACACACGCGACCAACAGAATATTTGTCTACAGAAATCCAAGCACTTTATCAGCGCTGGAGGACATGCACTGAACGCAGTGATGACTACATCGAAACATGATACATTTTTTGTTTACTTTGTTAGAATATATTCACACACGCTCGCGCACATGCGTCACACACACACACACACACACACACACACACACACAGGCACACACACGCGCGCGCGCACGTACACACACAATGAAATTTTTAATCTGAAGCCCCTTCGTACTTATGGATTTTACTGATGATAAATCAATAACTGTCTGTTGTATTTATAAACTATGTATATATTTAGTTACTAGCTGACCCTGCCCGGCTTCGCCCAGACCCTGGTGGGGAGCATCTCATTTAATTCATATAAGTAGTCATATAAGTTCCCGTTCCCGTTACCGACTATCTGTCTGTCTGTCTGTCTGTCTGTCTGTCTGACCCGGCCCGACATCGCCCAGCTCCTGGTGTGAAGCATCTCATTTAATTTATATAAGTAGTCATATAAGTTCTCGTTCCCGATGTTATCGCGGACCTCAGAGAGAAGTGTCTATGTAGAAGACCATTTCCTGGACGTACGTATTTTGGGAGGGGGAGGAGGGAGGAGGGAGGAGGAGGAAGAAGAAAAAAAAACTACGACAGTTGGCATCTCTGGAATGAAAGGAAGGCGTGTAGAAAATTTCATCTCAATCGGATGGGCCGTTCGCGAGCGTATAAAGGACATACGGAGATACATAAATACATACAGAGATACGCTCCTTTTTTATATATAAGATGGCTACACCTACATTTAACATCAATAAATGTCTTTATTTACTTATGTTTTTTCTTTCTTTCTGGTAATACATCAATATCTGTCTAATGCAGCGTTGTTGGCGAAGTTTACAGTGGATTTGGCTGATGCTGTTATGAGCACGATCCGACGCGGGCTCATCGTCTGCTAAATTGAGCGAACGCTTGTCTATCTATTCCTCCGTGCATTCTGGCTACAAACTGGGATGGTACTATCACAGTGAGAAGCAGCTCCGGGACAAAACAAAATATTTGTTTAGTAGGGGGGCCGCTGCAGCCCAATAATCTCCTGCCGACACTCTCTCCTGCCAACATTGTCTCCTGCCAACATTGTCTCCTGTCGAAATTCTCTCCTGCCAACTTTCTCTCCTGTCGACACTCTCTTCTGCTGCCACTCTTCCCTGTTGACAATCATCTCTCCTGCCAACATTCTCTCCTGCCGGCACTCACTCGTGCCGACACTGTCTCCTGCCGACACTCTCTCCTGTTGACAACCATCTCTCCTGCCAACATTGTCTCCTGCCAACATAGTCTCCTGCCAACATTCTCTCCTGCTGACACTTCCTCCTCCGGCACTCTCTCGTGCCGGCACCCTCTTCCGCCGACATTCCTTCCTGACCCCACTTCCTCCTGTCTACACTCCCTCCTGTCTATATCCCTCCTGCTTACACCCCCTCATGCCTACACTCTCTCCTGCCTACACTCCCTCCTGCCTACTCCCCTCCTGTCTACACCCCCTCCTGCCTACACTCCCTCATGTATACACTCCCTCCTGCCTACACTCCCTCCTGCCTACACTCCCTCCTGTCTACATCCCTCCTGCCTATACCCCCTTCTGCCTACAATCTCTTCTGCCTACACCCCCTCCTGCCTATACCCCCTCCTGCCTACACTCCCTCCTGCCTACACTCCCTCCTGCCTACACTCAATCCTGTCTACATCCCTCCTGCCACCACTCTCTTCTGCCTATACTCCCTCCTGTCTACACTCCCTCCTGCCTACACTCCCTCCTGTCTACATCCCTCCTGCCTACATCCCCTCCTGTCTACACTCTCTTCTGCCTACACTCCCTCCTGTCTACACTCACTCCTGTCTACACCCCCTTCTGCCTACACTCTCTTCTGCCTACACTCTCCTGTCGACACTCCCTCCTGTCGACACTCTCTCCTGTCGACACTCCCTCTTGCCGATACTCCTTCTTGCCGACACTCCTTCTTGCCGACACTCCTTCTTGCCGACACGCTCGCCTGCCGACACTCCTTCTTGCCGACACGCTCGCCTGCCGACACTCCTTCTTGCCGACACGCTCGCCTGCCGACACTCCTTCTTGCCGACACGCTCGCCTGCCGACACTCCTTCTTGCCGACACTCCTTCTTGCCGACACGTTCGCCTGCCGACACTCCTTCTTGCCGACACGCTCGCCTGCCGACACTCCTTCTTGCCGACACGCTCGCCTGCCGACACTCCTTCTTGCCGACACTCCTTCTTGCCGACACGCTCGCCTGCCGACACTCCTTCTTGCCGACACGCTCGCCTGCCGACACTCCTTCTTGCCGACACTCCTTCTTGCCGACACGTTCGCCTGCCGACACTCCTTCTTGCCGACACTCCTTCTTGCTGACACTCCTTCTTGCCGACACGCTCGCCTGCCGACACTCCTTCTTGCCGACACTCCTTCTTGCCGACACGCTCGCCTGCCGACACTCCTTCTTGCCGACACGCTCGCCTGCCGACACTCCTTCTTGCCGACACTCCTTCTTGCCGACACGTTCGCCTGCCGACACTCCTTCTTGCCGACACTCCTTCTTGCCGACACGCTCGCCTGCCGACACTCCTTCTTGCCGACACTCCTTCTTGCCGACACTCCTTCTTGCCGACACTCCTTCTTGCCGACACGTTCGCCTGCCGACACTCCTTCTTGCCGACACTCCTTCTTGCCGACACGCTCGCCTGCCGACACTCCTTCTTGCCGACACTCCTTCTTGCCGACACGCTCGCCTGCCGACACTCCTTCTTGCCGACACTCCTTCTTGCCGACACGTTCGCCTGCCGACACTCCTTCTTGCTGACACTCCTTCTTGCAGACGTGCTCGCCTGCCGACACTCCCCCCTGCCGTCACTCCCTCCTGCCGACACTCCCTCCTGCCGACACGCTGGCCAAATGTTTGAATCCCGATAGAGGCGGAAGTTGGAATATTGACCTGGATTCCGAGGTCATCCCAGCCTAAAAAAAAGGTCCCGGGAAATGCCTCTTGAAGTCATGGCCGCCGAGCTTGATATTAACCACATCAGCCATCTAGTTATTTGATGTTTTTTTTTGGGGGGGGGGGGGGGGGGGTTGGGGGGAGGAGGGGCTCGCTTTGAACTCAAGCGTAGTCCATGCACACCACTTCTAGTATCACTGGACTGGATTTTGCAAACATCCTGGGAGTCGTAGCTGGAGCTACGGAGTTCGTGTTTTGTGCGGTGCTTTCGGCGGGTCGCTCTGCGGAAAGAGACCGAGCCATATGGGATAAAACCTAGATCAATGAAGTCTTTCTAATGACTGCCGATTGCATCGACGATGAACTGTATTTTTCGTGGAGGACTTCTGTGTTGGCATTCTTGCGGTGGCAATATACACAGTGTACCTGTGTGGGCTGTTGGCTTGCTGAGACTTCTGTCCTTTCCACTTTTCACATTGGGCAGTGAGGAGCATTGTGTGTGATATTCACTGGTACAGGAACGGAGCATAATGGGAACGGCCCGTTGCCGTGAAGTTGGAACTGCGACTAAAAAAAATAACTAATTAACTGGTTTTTGCGTGTGGATTCGCTTTCTCTATTACCATCAGGCGAACCCACTTCGACTTCAGAGGTACTTGTAATTTACTGTGCCACGTTAAGGCGGAGAAGTCAACATCTTAGTAGAACTGTCCCGTGTAGGGGTTGAACCCCTTACCTTGGCATCAGCACATTGTGAGTTTAATAATACGCATTCTTATCCATTAGGCCAAGCTGGCCTCCTACCCATCTAGTGCCTATTGGTTTATTAAATATGGAACGAGCATCAAATACCCAATATGTGACAAGGCCAATGAGAGGGTTGTTTACATTAGTTTGCTTTTCTGTTTATAATTTGTGTATATATGTTTACAGTCATTCCTTCATTTAATAAGCAATAATTGTCTATATTTATTGACAGTTATGTCTACCTGTAATGATTAATGGCTGGCTATTTTTGTTTTCATTATTTCTATTTTAAATACATAGTAATTCTGTATATTTATTTTGTCGTATTCTTAATGTAAATAAATAATAATCGTGTATATCTATTTAGTTGTAATTTTAATGAATAATTTATTGCGATATATGTGTATCGTTGTTCTCACTACTAATAAATAACAACTGACTCTTTTTATTTGTTATTCCTAATTTTGATAAATGATAACAGTCTGCAGTTTGTAAGATTGCTTCAATTTTGAATAATTAGTACATGTGTATATTTTTTCCCGTTATTCCTACTTGAAATGAGTAATATTTGTAGAGATATATTTACTATTCTTTTTTATGTCAATTCCAGTGAGAGAAAGAGTATTGAAGTGATACATAGAGCCTGCACTTTTGTATGGATGTGAAGCGTGGACAATGAGCAGACAAGCTGAAAAACAGCTAATGGCAGTGAGGCAAATGCAAAGAATACCATGGGCATACAGAAAAACCAATGTGTAAATCCTACATGAAGCAGTTTGAAACTCGTAGAGAAATTAGACTTAGACACAATTTATTGGACAAATTATGTGAAGAAATAAACTAGAGAACTTGGTGACAACTGGCACGAATGAGGGGAATAGAATAAGGGGAAGGTAGAGAGGTAAATATCTGGATGGTTTGGCGACGTGGTATAGTTGAGACAAGAATACGGAGCTGATACACTATACTGGTAATCGTGTAAGGTGGCGAAACATAACCGCACACACTCTCTTATCGGCATGGCACATTATGATAAAGATTCTTTTTTGTCTTCGCTCGCTTTGAACTAGAGTTCACACGCATGCCACTACTACTAGTACACTGGACTGATTTTTACGTGAGGTTTTTTTTTTTTTTTTAAGCATATCCTTTACAGGACTTAGCTGTCAACACCAGCATCTTTCAGCTGTATGTTGATCTCTTGGCAAGATTACGCTCAGTAGTTTGCCATTGCTTTCTGAGCGGCCGGCTCACATACCCCGTAAGTTACCGATGCGATTCGAACCACTGCTGATTTGAACCGTCATCACGTTACCGACGAGAGTATACGAGATTACGGAGAAAAGTCATAACCTCTAAGCCACGAAGCCGGCACGTGAGGGTTAGCGTTCCTTATTACCAGTGTCCCTCGCCATGAGCGAAACCATTTAAGTCCAACTGACAGGTGTGTGACACGAAACCAGTACGCCTCGGTCAGAAGAGAAAGTTTCAACGTGTTAGACCTCTCAGCCAATTCGGTCTCAATTTCTATCTGTTATAAATAATAACTCTCTCTCTCTCTCTCTCTCTCTCTCTCTCTCTCTCTCTCTCTCTCTCTCTCTCTCTCTCTCTATGTGTGTGTGTGTGTGTGTGTGTGCCTGCGTGTGTGTGTGTGTGGTTTCCCCACTTGTTATGCATAAATACTTAGTTGTATGCTTATTGTTAACATATATTACTATCACAACTGCCTATATTTAATTATCACGATTTATATTTACGACCTGCTATTTATCTATGCCGGTCTCTCTGGCTGTGGGGTTATAACACTTTCTCTCTGTAATCCCGTTTATCACGCAGAGTCTCGCAGCGGAGCGAGAACTGAGGTGGTTCGACCCCCGCTCGTGACTTGCGGATACTGAGCCGGCCGCTCAGAAAGCAATGGCAAACTACTGAGCGTAATCTTGCCAAGAGATCAACAGACAGCTGAAAGATGCTGCTGTTGACAGCTAAGTCCTGTAAAAGGATACGCAAAAACATTTATCTATAGTCCAGCTTTTAACAAATAACTCTCTATAGTTATGTATCATTATTGCAACAATGAATACATATGTGAATACTGAATACCCCCACTTTTTTTCCGCATATCCTTTACAGGACATCGCTGTAAACAGCAGCATCTTTCAACTGTCTGTTGATTTCTTGGCAAGATTACGCTCAGTAGTTTGCCATTACTTTCTGAGCGGCCGGCTCAGTATCCCGCAAGTCACCAGCAGAGGTCGAACCGCTTCCAGCTCTCGTCCGCTACGAGACTCTGCGTGATAAACGGGATTACGGAGAAAGTGTTGTAACCCCTCGGCCAGAGAGATCGGCACCCCCACTACTTTCAATAAATAATAACTGTTTATATTTTATTATCTTTATTGTCGCTTTGGATAAATACGAGCTCGTACTAGCCGTCTGAATTGTTCATAGTTATTCCTCTTTATAATAAATAGTAATAACGTATATTTATGTAACGACTTTTCTACTTTTAATAAATAATAACCTTATATATTTTAAGTTATTCCAAATTGTATAATCACAACCGTCTAAATTTATTGATTGTTTTCCTAATTTCAACAAATTATAACTATTCATATTTATTCTTCTTTAATCCTATATACAATAAATAACAACACCCATATTTATTTATCGTTATTCCTAATTTTAATTTAAAAAAAAAAAGATAACCGTCTGTAATAATTTTTCTTTATTCCTTGCCCTGATAAATTATAATGCGTTACATTTCGTTATGGTGATTTACGCTGAAGTGTCTTTATTTATCCGTATTCTCACTGTTAATAAGTAATGACAGCTTTTATTTATTTTCCACCATTCCTACTTAATACTGGCGTATGGGGATTGGGGATTAGTAACACGCAGTTTCACATTTATCTGACATACCGAATTGAAAAAAAAAAAAATTGTGTTGCGTATCCCTTACGGGACGTTGCAGTCAACACCAGCATTTTCAGCTGCTGTTGATGTACTAGGCAAGTGTTACGTTCAGTAGTTTGCCATTGCTTTCTGAACGACCGGCCTCTATACCTTTTTCGAAAAAACCAGCACCGCCGTGTTTCGAACCCGGGTATACGGGCTCACAAACCGCGTTCGCAAGCCCTTCAGCCACAGAGACCGAGAGACATACCGAATAGAGGGTTCGAAATCAGCAACGGACGATTTGAAAACAGATGGCTGTGTTGATTACGAGGGTGAGATGCGTTGGCCGTTCATAAATCAACAGCTAAATACTGAATATAAAATTGCCTATACTTATGTGGTTAAGTGAAACATCAAGTGAAGGTTATGCAATGCAATTACATTTATTACTATTGAAAAGTGTTTACTATTATTGTTGCTGTTGTTGAAGATGCTTATGATGGTGATGCACATAATAATTACGTTTCTGAAGGCTATCTGATGTTATTGTGGTCGATGGTGATGACACTCACTGTAATTACCGGGAGCTTTTCTCTTGGAACTTCTAGTAGTAAAATTTCCCCTGGTCTCTGGGTAGTGAGATCGGACGCCCGTGTGTATTGTTGCGCACGTAAAAAATCCCTTGGCAGTTGGGAATCGAAAAAGAGTAGCCTAACGGCGCTGCCCGGGCACAATTTCGAGTTAAAAATCTACCCAAAGTATTTAAGGATCCTCGCCGGTGCTACGGAGTTCGTGCACTGAGCTGAGTTTCTCCAGACTCAGGTTTGAGTTAGGAGGAGAACGGAGCAATTATGAGTTGCATCCGTGTGCCGTCATGTTGATCCATCGACTAAACTAAACTAAACTAAACTGCAGAAAACCAGTTAGTTGCATATCCTTTACAGGACGACAGGACGAGAAGAATAAAAAGATGAAAACATGAAAGCAATGAAGATAAAATGAAAATTGGATCTCCTGTCGTCACGTCTTAACGTAGTCACAGGAGATCTTCTCCGTGACTATATGTTGTGTTTTGTGTATGTGTTTGTTTGCTGATGAAGGCTAATCGCCGCGACGTCCTGTATGTGTCGTAATTCGGTTATGTAAAGCTGCACTGCTTTGTGTCATTTTATATTGTTTACATTTTCACAGCTTTACCGCAGTTCCACCAAATTGTATTCATATTTTGGGGATGGTGAGCGCATTTTCACAATCCCAACATAGCGGGTTCGAAATCAGCTCAGTGTCATTTGGGAGCAGACCGCTTTGCGTTGATTTTTACAACGGTATGGGCGTCGGCCGTTCAGAAATCAATGGTATAATTTTTTTTTCTTTATAAATAAGTACAATGTTCTTTACACGACGTCGCAATCAACTCCAGCGATATTGGTTTTTTTTTTTTTGGTTTTGTTTTTTTGTTTTTTATTTGTGTGTGCGCTTAGGCAACATCTAATGACAGTGAAGATGTGGTTTCTGAGGAAACTGCAAAGAATACCATGGACAGACAAAAAAAAACAAATTAGTAGGTCCTATGGAAAGCAAATAAGAACCGTAGATTGATAAGAGAAATGAGACGTAGACAGTCACAATTCTTTGGACACATTAACAGAAGAAATAAACTAGAGAACTTGGTGACAACTCGCAAGATTGAAGGGACAAGATCAAAGGGGATTGCAGAGAAGTAAATGTCTGGATGGCGTGGCCACGTGGTATGGTCGGAACAAGAACACTTAGCTGATCCACGACTCTGGTGATCGTGCGAGATGGTGAAACATGACCACCTAGGCTTATCGGCATGGCACATGATGACGATGATTATGATGAGGCGATTTTGCGTTCAGGAGTTTGCCACTGTTGTGGGAATGGCCAGAGCTCATAGCATTGTTAAAAAACAACGCACGGCTGATTACGAATCCAGTGTACGGGCTTGTGAAACGCATTCACTATGCCTTGGCCACAGATACTGGACCACTGAACGCAAAAATGAAATCTCAAACAGCCAATAAATATCGGGTTGACTGCAACGTTCTGTTAAAGGCGTGCAACTAACCAACATTGCATGAAGCTGGGACGTTCTTGGAGCAATATGGTCACGAAAGGACCCCCACAGCGCCTTAGTCTGGCCCACCACCACCGCAAGAGTTAAGTTTTATAACTACAACATACGGAATAACGCTTGGCAGAGAAAAATGCTAACTACCAGACCATGCCCGATGTCTGCATTCACACAGCGAACTTAACAAAAGCAGCGGTTAGAGCACATTGAACAGACACCCTCAAATTCATCGTCTTACGTGGTGGGAGAAACCAAAGACCTTAATTAATTAACTGACAGAAAAGGGTATAAGCTTTCCAGCGCCAACACGCTCTCAACGACGAAAACTAGCAACGAGACGCGTTCCCAAGCTAACCAAGACTGTTTTTCCAATACACGGATTTTATGGCCCGGTTTTTTGCCCACAAATAGAGGGAACTCTGAAGAGAACACATACTGCGTTCTAAGACATAATCTGGTCTATTTTAAGCCATCTGCTTCTTTCTGAACTGCCTCCCTCTACAAGCTACCCCATCCCGAACATAAACCTTTCAATTTTCCCCCTACCCACTTGAAAGTAATTACGCCTCGCAGACAGCAAGAAGCGGGGCGACGGCCATTATAAGAATGATGAAGATGAATTTTAAACTCATTTTTCATTTTTTGTTCATAGTCGTTCCTCGGCTATCCTAAGGTTTACAGCTACCTCATAGTATTGTTATTTTTTAATGTTTTGCTATAATTGCACACACAGAATCTTCCATTTGCCAAATCACGGTCAGGTTTATAAACTGGGACATGAACGTCGTGAATTCATGCTATTATCTGACTATATACAGATAGCCGATGAAGTAGGCAGATGGTCACCTCATGTAGAAGACTAACAGCTCTACCTGTCATTTTCTTTCTTATTTCCTTTCTTATTTCACAGAACACGCGACCACAAATCTCTTTTTTTTTTTATGAGCTCATTTTTTAAGAGCAGATTTTGGGTCGCGATTTATAATCATCATCATACAGCAGGCCTGTGCAGGAGACTGCTGCAGAAGCGTTTCCGTTCTCTTGCCATTCCTCACGTACCCTCATGCCCGAGGTGTCTGCAATGGCATGGGTCCATCTTCGTGCTGGCCGACCCCAATGGCATGGGTCCATCTTAGTGCTGGCCGACCCCAATGGCATGGGTCCATCTTAGTGCTGGCCGACCCCAATGGCATTGGTCCATCTTCATGATGGCCTACACCTGCCTCGTCTTCCAGGAACCCTGCCTTCCATCACTGTCTTTTCCAAACCACTTTAATATGGCCAAAGTACAGGGCCTTTGTAAAGTCTGACTACACTTTGTATGTAGAACAAATTTGAAAAATGAAGTACAGCAAAACCTCAGTTGTTGTTGCCTTCGGTTTTCGTCGGTTTCAGTTTTCGTCGATTTTTTACGCGTCAAATTTGTCTCGGTTTTCGTCAGTTGGCTTGCATTTTGTCGGCGTGCTCACATGACATCGCTGCTAATTTTGTGAAAACAAAGGGATTCACGCGTTCTTCTATTCAGTTTGGCGTTGTTTATCGTTGTATGAGCATCACTTGCTAATAATAAAATACGAGAGCGGCATTAAGATTGCTGAAATGCCTGGGACGAGTGCTAGTGGACTTAGTGTTTACAAGGCCAGCAGAGGATGCTTTGAAAAATTCAAGAGGTGAACTGGCATACACAGTATTACTAGGCACAGCGAAATGCGAGTTCCGACAATCTGAGGCCGAAAAACAGTATTACACACTATATTTACTCTCTATAAAATGCGA
Organism: Cepaea hortensis; assembly: GCA_963921405.1. Taxonomy (NCBI): domain Eukaryota; kingdom Metazoa; phylum Mollusca; class Gastropoda; order Stylommatophora; family Helicidae; genus Cepaea; species Cepaea hortensis. The sequence goes on from OY992888.1 coordinate 58,858,459, forward strand.
TTGTTTGGTATGTATTTTGGAGTTTCTAGAACAAATTAATTGGATTTACATTGATTCATATGGGAATAATTACCTCGGTTTTCGTCGGTTTCGGATTTCGCAGATTGTTTTCAAGCGGATTATCAACGTAAACCGAGGTCTTACTGTACATGATGTCATCAAAAATTATAATCTTAAATGCTTACGTTAAATCAGTACTTCTGTATGGATCGGAGAATGATAAAAATTATTACATATAAGCTACACACGTTCATGAATTTGTGTGTGTGCAAAATGTGTCCTGCATACAAAGTGTAATGGGACTTTACAAACATCCTGCCTATTTCGATTTCCGAGATGTGACGATGTTTATAAGCCAGCTTTCTTCGGTGTTAAAATCTTGCAGAATTCTTGGTATTTTTATTCTTCTTGGTCCATGATATTCTAAACATTTTTCTGAAACATTTGAGCCCAAAAGCCCTAATTTTCTTCTTTAGTGATTGCGAAATGGTCCATGACTTATATCCATATGTTGCTACAGAAATGATTAATACCCCAAATATATCGAAACATTATGGATTAGGCGATTCCAGCCCTAGCTATGCAAACAGAAGGACTTCCTGTTAAATCTTTGACTTCCGTGGGAATAACATACTCCAAATTCGAACAATATCAGTGACTAATGTATTTAGTATTTTAGCCAAAATGTTATTCATGTGTTCACTTTATGTGATATACAACTCTGCAGGATGCACCTGACAAGATGTAGCGAAATATGCCAGACAAGAAATAGTTCAAAATATTGTTTACAGCTTCTGTGTTTACATTCACGAAGGGAATACGTTGTTTTGGAGATTAATGTCCCGAAGAGTTGGGCTGAGCTGAGTTGAGCTAATAACTGACATCACTGCACTCAGGACAAACTCACACGCGCTACGTCCCCTCTTTCAACAGCCAGCGAAGAGCCATGTCCTCAAGAATTGAGCTGAGCTAAGAACCGACATCACTGCACTCAAGACATTCTCACACACGCTCCGTCCCCTCGCGCAACAACCAGCAAGGAGTCATGTCCTAAAGAATATTACTTGATCATGATTGTTGTTGTGGCGCCTATGGTTTTTACAACTGTGACATTTCTCCATGACTATGACCAGACTGCGCCCGTCTTGTAGTAGTAATATGAAACTGAGATCAGCGTGGATCAGTGAAAAGAGTGCACGTTCTTATACATCCGGTGTGCTGATACCGAGGTAACGGGTTTCACCACAACACCGGTCAGTTGGATTAAAATGTTGACTTCTCGTCCTTGACTTGGGGACGTAAATTACAAGTACCTCTGAAGTCGGAATGGTTCGCCTGATGGCAAGGGACACTGGTAATAGGGAAAGCTAACCCATGCGCAATAATCAGTCCAGTGCACTAGAAGTAGCAGCACGTGATGGACTACTCTTGATTTCAAAACGAGCGCAAAAAACAAATAAAAAAAAAAAAAAAAAACTACTTGTTTTTTTATTTTTAATCGATGAATAGAAATGTTCGCCACATATGAAAACACAGATTACCAAAAGAGAGTTATAAGTGCAAAATCAACACCTGTGGTTACTCATTACTCTCTTTCGACAATCATCTTCAAATTAATATCCGAATAGTGGCTGACCCAGTCACAGAATCATTAATCTTGAGCCAGGGATTGGCCCTAATATAACGTCCCTTTTGAAGTGCAACGGGTTAGGGGGTGATGGTAGAATGGAAAAAAAAAAAAACACCTGTGAGATAAAATACCTGAAAAGAGCTGCCAGCTATCTAAAAAAGATTACGAAATGATGTTATCAGACAGACAACACCTTGCGCCACCTATATTGAAATGCAGAAGATTAAATGGTTTGGCCATTGGACTATAAAATGAAGATACAGGGTGTATTTTTAATAACTATGGGGGTTTTTGAAAATATTGGCGTTCCAAGTTTTGTAATTACCCTTTATGTTGCATGAACTCCACAGAGGGTGAATACAAAACTTGGAACGTCAATATTTTCAAAAACCCCCATAGTTATTAAAAATACACCCTGTATATCATCTATATATATATATAAAACAGAATGTATGTATGTGGGTGGGTGTGTGGGGACGTATTTGATGCGTTCGATAACGGTCCATCCGATTGAGATGAAATTTTCTACATGTTTTCTTTTCATTCCCGTGCAGCCAACTGTCATAGTTTGGTACTGTACAATCAGCTATTTACTTACTAAAATTTAATTTTGTAATTACCTGACTTAACATAAGAAAATTTATATAAACGGGCATAACTTTTAGTAGCATTGCTATATCTTAGGTTAAGTCCCCTGGCTATATATAGACAGACAGACAGACAGACAGATAGATAGATAGATAGACAGACAGATAGATAGACAGACAGATAGATAGATAAATAGATAGATAGATAGATAGATAGATAGATAGATAGATAGATAGATAGATAGATAGATAGATAGATAGATAGATAGATAGATAGATAGATAGATAGATAGATAGATAGATAGATAGACAGACAAACAAGCAGATAGAGATAGATAGATAGATAGATAGATAGATAGATAGATAGATAGATAGATAGATAGATAGATAGATAGATAGATAGATAGATAGATAGATAGATAGATAGATAGATAGATAGATAGATAGATAGATAGATAGAAATCAAATCAAATCAACTTTATTAGACAAATTGGGCGCGCAGGCCCGTCTTACATTCGGCCCTTCCAATCACTCGTCTTTCGTTCATCAAGAGCATTATACATTTACATAGGAAGAAAAATAAACATTGTGAAATGAATGTTGTAAACATAAACAAGGCTAAACATGGAGAAAAATGTGTACATAAAAGTATGTGACGTAAAAGTAGTGATGCCAGCGCGTCCCACACACACACACACACACACACACACACACACACCACACACACACTCTCTCTCTCTCATTCACTCTCACTCTCACTCATTCACTCACACACACACACACTCTCACTCATTCACTCTCCCGCTCACTCATTCACTCTCCCGTTCACTCATTCACTCTCCCGCTCACTCATTCACTCTCCCGCTCACTTATTCACTCTCCCGCTCACTCATTCACTCTCACGCTCACTCATTCTGTCTCTCCCGCTCACTCATTCACTCTCCCGCTCACTCATTCACTCTCCCGCTCACTCATTCACTCTCCCGCTCACTCATTCACTCTCCCGTTCAATCATTCACTCTCCCGCTCACTCATTCACTCTCACTCATTCACTCTCACGCTCACTCATTCACTCTCACGCTCACTCATTCCTGTCCCGCTCACTAATTCACTCTGCCGCTCACTCATTCACTCTCACTCATTTACTCACACGCCCACTCATTCACTCTCACGCTCAATCATTCACTCTCCCGCTCACTGATTCACTCTCACGCTCACTCATTCACTCTCACGCTCACTCATTCCTTCTCACGCTCACTCATTCACTCTCACGCTCACTCATTCACTCTCCCGCTCACTCATTCACTCTCCCGCTCACTCATTCATTCTCCCGCTCACTCATTCACTCTCACGCTCACTCATTCACTCTCACTCATTCACTCACACTCATTCACTCCCACACACAGACACTCTCACTCATTCACTCTCAAGCTCACTCATTCGCTCTCAGGCTCACTCATTCACTCTCGCGCTCACTCATTCACCCTCACGCTCACTCATTAACTCTCACGCTCACTCATTCACTCTCCCGCTCACTCATACACTCTCACTCATTCACTCTTCCGCTCACTCATTCACTCTCACGCTCAATCATTCACTCTCCCGCTCACTCATTCACTCTCACGCTCACTCATTCACTCTCACGCTCACTCATTCACTCTCACGCTCACTCATTCACTCTCACGCTCACTCATTCACTCTCACGCTCACTCATTCTGTCTCTCATTCACACTCACTCACTCTCTCACTCAAACTACAGTAATGAACATAAGTTTAGATTATACATGATAAAATCAAATGGTATTTAACTTATAATATGACAGATGAGAATACACAAACATATGGATTACATATTACATGACATGCATCTGCTCAGCTCTCTCTCTCTCTCACTCTCTCTCTCTCTCTCTCTCTCTCTCTCTCTCTCTCTCTCTGTGTATTCTTTCATATACACACATTCACACGCATGCGTACGCTCACACACACACACACACTCTCTCTCTTTCTCTCTCATTCACTCTCACTCTCACTAATTCACTCTCCCGCTCACTCATTCACTCTCACGCTCACTAGATAGATAGATAGATAGATAGATAGATAGATAGATAGATAGATAGATAGATAGATAGATAGATAGATAGATAGATAGATAGATAGATAGATAGATAGATAGATAGATAGATAGATAGATAGATAGATAGATAGATAGATAGATAGATAGATAGATAGATAGATAGATAGATAGATAGATAGATAGATAGATAGATAGATAGATAGATAGATAGATAGATAGATAGATAGATAGATAGATAGATAGATAGATAGATAGATAGATAGATAGATAGATAGATAGATAGATAGATAGATAGATAGATAGATAGATAGATAGATAGATAGATAGATAGATAGATAGATAGATAGATAGATAGATAGATAGATAGATAGATAGATAGATAGATAGATAGATAGATAGATAGATAGATAGATAGATAGATAGATAGATAGATAGATAGATAGATAGATAGATAGATAGATAGATAGATAGATAGATAGATAGATAGATAGATAGATAGATAGATAGATAGATAGATAGATAGATAGATAGATAGATAGATAGATAGATAGATAGATAGATAGATAGATAGATAGATAGATAGATAGATAGATAGATAGATAGATAGATAGATAGATAGATAGATAGATAGATAGATAGATAGATAGATAGATAGATAGATAGATAGATAGATAGATAGATAGATAGATAGATAGATAGATAGATAGATAGATAGATAGATAGATAGATAGATAGATAGATAGATAGATAGATAGATAGATAGATAGATAGATAGATAGATAGATAGATAGATAGATAGATAGATAGATCCCCGCCAGGGCCTGATCGAAGCCGGGCCGGGTCAGCTAGTATAATATAAAGAAATCATGTAACACACATCGCCAAAACGTGGAGCGTTCCGTTGTGTTTACGTTGTCTGAAGAAGCCAGTTGGAAATCTCACGAAACATTAATTAACACAAAAGCTATCTGCTCTCAAATAGCCCGCTTCTAATTTCGAACCCTCGACCTGGTATGTCGGGGAATTGTGGAACTGCGTTCACTAGCCCTGGCGTCACAGATGCCGCCATTCCGGGATTATCCATTGAACACTTCCGGCAGGTCGCGCTGGGAAAACAAGACAGAGCCACGTGACATAACCCCGGCCAATGGATTGGATGCTCTTATCTTTAGTTACAGTTTGTTGCATGTCCTTTACATGACGTCGCAGTCAACCCCGGCATGTTTTGACTGTTTGTGATTTCTTGGCATGTTTATGTTCAGTAGTTTGCCATTGCTTCCTGAACAACCGACGCTCATAGTATTGTATGAAACCCAGCGCTTCTAAATCGCCTGGAGATGGGTTTCAGTATGTGGTATGCGGAATTGCGTTCGCAGACCCTTCTCCGCAACCTTTTTTAAACAAACTGAATTATTCTTTACTTGACAGCATAGATCCGTATCGTCTTTGCATGTGTAATGGCACAGTCACAGAACTTTGGCAAAGGAGTACACACATAAAAAGCAAAACTGACAGACACGCCAGGTCAGCTGAGTTGAAATCAAGGTATACACAATCCACCTTCCTTTGTTGTTATTCCAAACAAGATACACACGACACACCACGACACATCATCAGATTGATTGATTGATTGATTGATTTAGGAACCGACATCACAGCATTCGGGACATTCCCATAAGCGCTCCGTCCCCATCCTCAGCAGCCAGCGAAGAGTTCCAACACTAATTAATAGTTCCAGTAGACACATCATCAGAATACAACTGGCACCATCAGTAGTTAGACTCTTCGCTGGTTGTTGAAGATGAGGACGGAGAGCGCATGGGAATCTACCGATGGGAAGTGGCTTCTTGACGCAACACAACTAATGATTTCAAATAACACGAAATGCTTCATTTGGCTTCAGTTATAAAGCCTCCCCCCCCCCCTCCCTTCCCCCATCGCAAGTCAAGTAAAACAGTAGGAGCTGCCGGGGTGATGGGGGAGGGGGGGGGTGTCTGCATGACAAAGTCTCGCGCTCCGAAGGTCGTGGGTTCAAACCTGGACCCAATCTCTCTTTTCCTAGAGACTCCTGGGAGTCGTCGCTGGAGCTACGGAGTGCGTGCTTTATGCGACGCTGTTGACAGGCCGCCCTGGTGCAATGAAGGTGATATTAATTAAAAGGCTGTCAACTGCAGTGAGAAGAACAGTTGTAAATTGCTTTATAGAAGCTTTACTGTTTGTATGCATGAGAAACACGGACAAGCTGAGAAGTATCTGTTGGTAGTGGGAATGTAGCTTCTGGCAAACATGCAAACAATATCAGGGACGGCGATAAAAACAAAGGAAACAGTCCTTCAAGAAACAAATGAAAACCTTAAACTGATTAAATAAATAAGACGTTATAAGTTAATTACATATCCTTTACAGCACGTAGCAGCCAACCCCAGCATTGTCTTTTTTTTTGCTGTTTGTGATTTCTTGGAAAGTTAACGTTCAGTAGTTTGCGATTACGTTTTGAGCGACCAGCACCCAAGCCAGTGTATGAAATACAACGCAAAGCGGTTTACTGCCAAATCGCCCGCAGCTATGTTTCGAATGCAGTATGCGGGATTACGGATTGCGTCCGTAAGCTCTTCGTCACTTAGACAGCCTAAATTTGTGGACATGTTCAGAAGAGAAATATATGTAAACACTTTGTGACAATTGTCAAACTTTATGGAGAAAAAGCCAGAGGAAAACAAGAGCATATAAACGTAATAATATAATAGTCATGGTCACATGACGTAATCAGGACTGGAAGATAGACCGGTGATCTTGTCAGATTGCGAATCATGGCTCTCACACACTAGTCGGCGTGGCACATGATGATGATCATCACATCCCTGTCTCCCGCCTAAAACTGTTAAAACTACAGTCAAGAATACTGGCTTTTAAAAACAGACCACACCGGAAGTAACAAATTAAAATAATTGACGAACAATCACAAGAATACCCATGGGGAAAAAAAACATGTTTTAAATGTTGTTATAAGAATTTACCCAACAATTTATTTCGTAAGTATGGAGGTATTTTTCTTCTGTGTAAATATCAAAAATCTTCACTAAAAATACGAGATATTGTTTGTGTTCGTGTTCGGTGTCTCAACTTTGTTATTATACATTTGTGAAGCTGTGTGTATTTTCACCGGAAGCTGTGTTGACTTAAGACTGTAACTTGTCAGCAACTATAATTCCCGCCCGTGTAAAGCGATCCGCTGGATGCCTTCAGGACAACTTCCAGAACAAAAGAAGCTACGCCGGGCACGGGGCGGGTTCTCTCACCTTCTGTCAGGCTCTCCTTTTCCTCATTTTAAGGTAATTCTAACAGCAGAGTTGGGTATATTCTGTTGCCTAGAGGTAAAGGTAGCACCATCGCAAATACTCCTATTCAGATTTGAACACAAACATATTCAAAAGTATTGATTAGCGTTCATAGAAGTAGAAGAAAGAAGAAAAGAAGAGAGTTAGTTAACTGACTATGTGTCATGGGATGATCAATCGTCTTATTCAAACTTATGGTAACTGCCATGGCTTATAAATCAAACTATAGTTAAAATAATAAATACAGTAGTTTTATCGGAACTCTTCCGAATTCCGGTCCCAAATAGTTCTGCAGTGAATAAGTGATTAGGGTTAGGGTTAGGGTTAGGTATATAAAATTATTCACTGCAGAACTATTTGGGACTGGAATTCGGAAGAGTGCCGTTTTATCTATATAGCTTCTTTTAATTTAAATAAATTTACAATATTTTTGCTATTATATTAACAACTTTTAAGTCATAATTGTGACAACCTCTACTTCCCATTTTCCGCCATCGATTTTTATTTGGTTGAAACGTACTTTTTTATTTGGCACTTAATCTGTTCATTTTAGCCGTATATCCTTTACAGGGCGTCTCAGTCAACCCCAGCATTTTTGTCTGTAATTTCATGGCATGTTTACGATCAGTAGTTTGCCATTGACTTCTGAAAAAGATGAGAGGACATACCAAAAAAAAAAAAAAGTGTTGTATATCCTTTGCCGGATGTTGCGAACAACATCATGTTGATTTTCTATTCACATTTTAAGTGTAGTATTGCTTTTTGGCCGGTCTCTCTGGTCTAGAGGATACACGACTTTCTCCGTAATCTCGTATACTCTCGTAAGAAACGTGACGTTGCGCGAGAATTGGTAGCGGTTCTCTCCACGTCGGTAACTTAGGGAGCATTTGAGCCGGTCGCTCAGAAAGCAATGGCAAACTACTGAGCGTAATCTTGCCAAGAAATCAACAATCAGCTGAAAGATGCTGATGTTGACAGCGATGTCATGTAAAGGATATGCGAACAACCAAAAAAAAAAAAAAATTACTGTTTGAAAGAAAAATCTACGTTTATGTCCAAAGTAATGCCAGTGTTGGGATTGAACGCGGCACCCCGCCATCAGCATAGCTGAAGTTAAAGATCGAACTCTCCTATCCTGTCGGCTGCAGCGACGTCTAGAGGGCAGGACAGACCAGACAACACTAGAAGTTACAGGAAATATCTTGGGAGATAAAGGTGGCCGGCACGATACTATGTGCTGTCTGTGTGGCCATGCTGTAGAGTGGGTCCTGTAATCTTTACTTCTTCTATCTACTTCTGTAAGCGCCAAACAATGCGATATGTGTGTCTGTCTGTCAGTCGGTCTCTCTCTCTCTCTCTCTCTCTCTCTCTGTGTGTGTGTGTGTGTGTGTGTGTTTGTGTGTGTGTGTGTGTGTGTGTGTGTGTGTGTGTGTGTGTGTGTGAATAAAGTTGTCTGCGTGTACGTCACATGATTTATTAATCAAACCCATCATTGTTTACTGTAAATGTCTTAGAAATCTTACACTCTGTAGTCTGTCATTATGTTTCCATGGTGACTCAATGAGTATGATCAGGAAGATGAAGATGGGGTTTGTCCGAAGACAGTGGTTGGTGTCTCTGGTGCGTTCACGGCAGGCAAAGATTAGTTTCATGTTCGTGCCAGGGCATGCGGGTGTACAAGGAAATGAGCAGGCTGACAAGCTTGCAAGTAAAGCTACTGTAAGGGACCGACGAGCCAT
>OY992888.1:58872826-58890326 GCA_963921405.1 Cepaea hortensis
AAATCGCCCAAAGCTGTGTTTCGAACCCCAGTATGCGAGATTACGAACTTCGACCATAACCTCTTCACCACAAAGCCGGTATGCTAACTGTAAAATATAACCACTATATCCAAATTAGTACTTTGCTTCTGTTAATGGTAACTGTAAAATTAACCAGTATGTCCTAGTTAGTACTCGGCTTGTAAAACTGTTACTTTTAAAAATTAACTACTCTTTCTTACTTAGTTCCGGGGTGAAGGGTTTATGGACGCGGTTCGTAATCCCGCTTACCCGCGTTTGAAACACAGCTGCACGCGATTTGGCTGCAGACCGCTTTGTGCTGGGTTTTAACGAATTGGTATGTGTACCGTTCGTTCAGAAACCAATGACAATCTACTGAACGTAAACTTGCCAAGATATCAACAACAACGGTAAAATGCTGGTGTTGATAGGATGTCCTGTAAAAGGATATGGAAAAAAAATCTTAGTATTTTCCTGAAATTAATGTTAACTGTAAAATTAACCACTCTATCCTAGTTAGTAATTGGGTTCTGATCTTAATAGCGTCAATATTGTCCACCTTTTACACTGTCCCTACCTTTACCAGTTACTTTAACCAGCTTTGTTATAGTTAACTATCTCTCTTCCATGTTGCTGCTATATTACCCGGTTGTTAATGTATCCCCTCTATCAGTTAACCTTAACCACTTTGACACAGTTTGTTAAATTAACTCCTTCTCCTGCAACCAACTGTTATATCAACCACCCTAACTCCAGTTGTTACTTCAGTACCTTCTATTCTACTTTGTAATTTCACAACTCAACCATCCCAATTATTACTTAAACCCCTTCTGTTCTATCAACCCACAATGTTCCAATGTTTAGTATATACAATTATATTAGTCAGTCAGTCAGTCAGTTAATCAGTCAGTCAGTCAGTTAATCAGTCAGTCAGTCTGTCAGTCAGTCAGTCAGTCAGTCAGTCAGTCAGTTAATCAGTCAGTCAGTCAGTTAATCAGTCAGTCAGTCTGTCAGTCAGTTAGTTAGTCACTGTTCCAACTTTCCGGCAAAGGGTCGCCCCATTATACTCCGTTCCTATACCAGCGTATATCACACAAAATACTCCTCTTTGCACCATGTGAAAATTGGAATAGATAGCAGTCTCGACAAACCAACAACCCTCACAGGTATACTACGCATAATGCCGCTGACAGAATGTCAACAGAAAAAGTCCGCCACGAAAAATACTATTGTTTGTCCATCAAGAATGATGATGACCATTCACTTCATCCAGCGGGTTTGAGAGTATGGAACCGTGAGTTCTAAGATGGCTGATAAGGCCTATTTTGGCTCGAAATGTTCTCTGACAGTGTGGGCAAAGAATGCTTGACGTTCCAGGAGGAGGATCTTCTGCAGTGTTTTTTTTTTCTTTTCTGTCCAGCCTTTTCTTCACAGCTCTTGCAGTCCTGTTTGCTTCACGGGTGACTGCACCCTTGCGTAATGATGTACGCCACGAATTTCGGTCTTTGGCAGCAGTCTCCCAAGTGTCGTGATGAATTCCAAAAGCTTTTAGCGAGATCTTCAGAGAAGTCTTTAAAAAATTTCCCCTGGCCGCCCTGAGAGCGTTTACCACAACGCAGCTCGCTGTAAAGAATTCGTTTAGGGAGCCTGTGATCTGCCATGCGAGTCAAGTGACCAGCCCAGCGAATCTGATTCTTCATTAGTAGAGTTTGGATACCGGGCATGGGCGCTCTTTCTAGGACTTCAGTGTCTGGGATCTTGTCTTGCCATTTAATCTTCAATAGCTTCTTACGGCAGACTGTGGAAGTGGTTTAATTTCCTAGCGTGTCGCTGATAAACAGTCCAGGTTTCACAAGCATATAGCAGTGTGGATAATACGACTGCTTTGTAGACTTTTAGAGTTGTTTGCAGGCTTATTCCAGTTCTGTCCCACACATTCTTGTACAGTCTGCCAAAGGCCGTACTGGCCTTGGAGATTCATTTACCCACTTCGTCATCAATTTAGCAGCTTGTGACACAGTGCTGCCAAGATAAGTGAATTTGTCCACAACACTTAGTCTACGACCATTCACCTTGATATTCGGCACGGTGTGATTATCCCCTGGAGCTGGCTGGTACATAACTACAGTCTTCTCCAAGTTGAAATTGAGCCCAAAGCTGGCACAGGCATATGAGAAAGCTGAAACATATGAAGTTTGATGAAGAATGACTTGAGTTGCGCAATTCGTCGACCTCACTCTCACTCACGAAAAATACACTTCATCTTCGGCAGTAGCGGTAGTCACTAGAAAACCACCAGCCATACATCACTGCATAAAGCAAACCTAGTTAGTTCAACAACCGACCGGCCGACATATTTCTGAACAAGCCGTTCACTATACAAACAACAGCGGACAGATGTAAAAGCACTGCGCTTAAAATGGACAGCTCACAGTGTTGCTTCACGCACTCAACTCAGTAAAATTATGAATAAAATTTGGTGGAACTGCGGTAAAGCTGTGAAAATGTAAACAATATAAAATGACACAAAGTAGTACAGCTTTACATAATAGAATTACGACACATACAGAACCCAACTCAGTAGCAGGGCGATGGAACCATGATGCAGTATATATAGGGTGTATTTGTAATGACTGTGCAGTGTTTGAAAATATCGCCTGTCCAAGTTTTGTATTCACTCTCTGCAAAGTGCATGCAACATAATCGGTAAATACAAAACTTGAACAGGCAATATTTTCAAACACTGCACAGTCATGAAAAATACGCCCTGTATTATAATATAAGCAAAGTACAGGACCCTCACACACGCCGTAATGTGCACTGGCCATACGGTGCTAGACCCATACTTGTACAGACCAATCATAACTTGGCGGGTGACGAGGTTTGTGTTACACCGGCCGCCTTTACTACCCAAGACATTTCCTAGCACAATTTTAAGCTGGGTCGACCTGGAAGCCAAGGTCAATGTTAAACATTCTATTTCTACCTGATGCAGAACGAACGCGTGAACATCGTGTCGGCAAGCTAGCGTCCAGCCACTACACTAGCGCGGTTTCAGTTATACACTGTTGCTATTAATTAAAATTATTGAATGAAGCAACATTTGCGTATAGCTGATATTATTCCACAACTGTTCGATACATGCATGGATTGAATGTTTCCATGTGCAATGAGCATGATCTGTCGACTAACTAATTAACTAACAAACGAACTAGCATGCATCCGGTATGCGAGGAAACAAGGACATCCACGATCCCGCAAGAGCATCCCTATAACAACTGGAACACATTGCAAGATTACAGGTAAACTACATGTAAACTATATTAAATACATACTACGTATAAACTATACATAACTATACTAACCGCTGTCTACGTATAAAATATACATAAACTATACTAAATACATACCTCATCTAGACTATAATACACACATACTGCACATGAATTACATATAAATTGTACTAAAAACATTATATATATATATATATATATATATATATATATATATATATATATATTATTTAAACATATAAACTATACTAAACAAATACCACGCATAAACGATATAAACTATGATCGGCACATACTACATACAAAACGAAACATAAACTATACTAAACACATACTACGTATAAATAATCCTAAACGATACTACATATACACATCATGCAAGCTATACTAAAAACAACATCACATAAACTACACATAAACTATACTAACAACAAACTACATACAAACTATACGCAACATAAACTACATGTAAAGTATATTCAACATAAACTACATATACATTATACTCAACACAAACTACAAATAAACTATACTTAAAATGAACTACGTACAAACTATACCCACCAATACTACACATAAACTATACTCAACACAAACTGTATAAAAACTACATATCAACTCCATTCAACACATAATACATATAAGCTATACTCAACAAACACTAAATATAAACTAAACTATTTACATACATCATATAAATGATAGTACACATAAAACTATATTCAATGCAAACTACATATAAACTACATATAAATTATACTGAACAAAAACTACATGTAAACTATACTGAACACATACTACATATAAACTATACTGAACACATCTACATATAAACTATACAGAACACATCCTACATATACACTACATATAAACTATCCTCAGCACAAAGTACATATAAACTACTCATTAATTATACGAACAAACTGCATATAAACTATACTCAACACATACTACATATAAACTATACTGAACATATCCTACATATACACTACATATAAACTATACTCAGCACAAAGTACATACAAACTGCATATAAACTATACTCTACATATAATACTACTACATATAAACAACTCGTGCTAATTTAACCCTAGTTAAAAGTAAAGTTAATCACCCAACAGATATTGCTGTTGAGGAGTGACGCGTTAGGCCTCCATCTATTCTAGACATACAGATATAAGATTTGGTGGCCGGTCGCCCCCCCCCCCCCCCTTCCCCACCACATTTCCTTCCCATATATTTCTCAGAATATTCTCAACAGTTTCTGATACCCACTTTCCATCAGGCTGGGTACCGGTGGACAAATTAACCCAGCCTCTGGTGAGGCTTGAACTGTTGCAGTTAGCGATTACAGTCAAACACGTTTAACATCGTTACAATTGTAACACCTTGTACGTCTGATAGTTGACAGCCCGCTTTAACATCGCGCCGGTGGCTCGCGGTTAATGAACGCAGTTTCACAATCCAACACACCGGTTTCGAAGTCAACCGTAAACGACTCAGGAGTAGATCGTTTAGAGTTATTTACTCACAATAATAAGAGAATCATGGGCTCAGAAAGTAATGACTTCCTCTTCTTCTTTCGTTACCTTGAAATATATCTATAACTGCCCTGTTGTCTCTTGTGTGAATTTGGCTGTCTTTTTTTCATTTCACTCAGTGGTCCATATAGTAGTTTATCTTCCACTGTCGTTTCTGTAGGCCAGTAGGTTTGCCTAGATAGGTTGTATTTTGGACTGTCTTGGAGTATGTAATCTGCTTTCTGCGGCGCCAATCCACACGAGCACATGGCTGATTCGTCAATCTTGAATTTTATATACATGTGGCTGCATAATCTATTGTGTCCTGCTCTGAGACGCAGAATAAGATTTGTTCTGGTCTGTTAATAAGTTGGTAATCGTCAACGCAATGACAAAACTCCAGTCTAGAACAGTGTTTCCCAACGTGGGTCCCACGCCCCACAGGGGGGAAATTCGATTGTTAAGGGGGGGGGGGGGGGTTTCGAAAATGGAATAAATCGGCTGGATATAACAAAACAGGGAGACTTGAGACAGAAGTTAATTAAATTGGAATCTGACATAAAATCTCTTTGCAGCAAGCATCAAGCGCAAGGATCTCACTAAATTTAAATAATCACTAATAATTAAAACAATACAGAAAAATCTTTCATTAAAATTATTTTTTACTTGAATGTCAGTTCTCCATTATATGTTTCGAAAATTTACTTACTGTGTTTGCTCAATAATTTCTTAGTGATTATCAGTCCTTTGGCTCGGATCGGGTGCATTTGCTGCTCCCCCCCCCCACCCCGCCAGTAGTGCGCCTGGTCTGGTCGGGGGCCGGGATGATCAAATAAAAACACATCACATATCTACACCTTAGATGTAGGCCTGGTGGACCACTGTGGGCAATAGCTCACAATGAGACTTAGGGTCCACACAAGGGGGGGGGGGGAGAACCAGCTTGTCTGGGGTAACCGCCAACCGCCCCCCCCCCCCCCAAAAAAAAAAATCACCCGACACACAGGGACGCGAGACCTGGGGGGGGGGGGGGGGCGCGCTATTACCTCTCTGGGAACCGTGAGCCCTTCAAAAAAAATTCAAGTTTCTTTAGTGAAAATTTCACTTTTTGAATATTAAAAATGATGCATATGTGGGGGGGGGGGAGATGGAGGGGGGGCATAAGAATTATAGAAAGGTTTAGGTGGGGCATAGCACAAAAAAGGTTGGGAAACACTGGTCTAGACTCACAGTTGTATCCGTCACACTATGTCTCAATGTTATAGATTGAAGCCATTTCACTGTCATAAAAACCATTTTGAAATTGTCACTAAAATTGCAGTCTAGTAGAATTTCACGATAATTAAATTCTAGAATTATCCTATTCACATCTGCAAATGTTATTTCCCCCAGGTCATAACACATGTGGATAGCACGCAGGTGTTTCTACATCAGAGTAATAACCTTTCCTCACTATACTGTAAACAAACGGGTTCGATTCCCACCCATCGGCATTCGTCTATTGATGCAGTGTATGTTTATTACGGTGAAATGTCTATAGACTTAATTTTATCGACAATTCCGGGTAGATAATGCGGGCGAGGGGTGGATTGGGCTAGGAGGTGAGATTTCCGCGCACGTCCAAAATTTAATTTGCCCTTAAAAGACAAAGTATAGTTGAATATATGTGCGTAATCTCTGTACATACAACAAGAGCAACAGCAACAAAAGTACAACAACAACTACTACCACTACTACTACTATCACGACAACTACTACTACTACTACTTCTACTACTACTACTACTACTACTACTACTACTACTACTACTACTACTACTACTACTACTACTACTACTACTAGTGCTACTACTACTACTACTACTACTACTACTACTACTACTATAGTAGTAGTAGAATTAGTAGTAGTACTAGTAGTAGTATTAGTAGTAGTAGAATTAGTAGTAGTACTAGTAGTAGTATTAGTAGTAGTAGTAGTAGTAGTAGTAGTAGTAGTAGTAGTAGTAGTAGTAGTAGTAGTAGTAGTAGTAGTAGTAGTAGTAGTAGTTGTTGTTGTTGTTGTTTTTGGTCACTACAGCAGCGTTAATAATTGTCGGATAATTTGCTGTATGATAAATATTAACAATAATGATGATAATAGTAATAATAACATAATTAATTACAGTTGCAATTTTTGATGTTGTGAAATTCGTCATAATAGTGCAGGTTTTGGTAGCAAATGTAAGAGTAGTGAAAACATAAACAGTCGCAGCCAATGCCACAACACCGAAAAAATGCTACAGGCTAGACACTATTTTATGACTCGCTTATAAAATTCATTCTATATTTATTGTTCGTTACTGTGAATCATTATTTTATTTCTGGCTTACACAATTCATTTTATATTGTTCGTTACTGTGCATCATTATTTTATTTCTGGCTATAAAATTAATTTTATGTTGTTCGTTACTGTGAATCATTATTTTATTTCTGGCTTACAATATTCATTTTATATTGTTCGTTTCTGTAAATCACTGTTGTATTTCTCGCTTATACAATTCATGTTATATTGTTCGTTACTAAGAAACATTATTTTATTTCTGGTTTATAACATTAATTTTATATTGTTGGTTACTGTGAATCATTATTTTATTTATGGTTTACAAAATTCATTTTATATTGTTCGTTAAGGTAACTCACTATTGTATTTCTAGCTTATAAAATTCATTTTATATTGTTCGTTACTGTGAATCCTTATTTTATTTCTCGCTTATAAAATTCATTTTATATTGTTCGTTACCGTGAATCATTATTTTATTTCTTGTTTAAAAAATACATGTTATATTGTTCGTTACTATGAATCATTATTTTATTTCTCGGTTATAAAATTCATGTTATATTGTTGGTTACTATGAATCGTTATTTTATTTCTTGTTTAATAATTTCACTTCATATTGTTCGTTACTATGAATCATTATTTTATTTCTCGCTTATAAAATTCGTGTTATACATTTCGTTACTATGAATCATTATTTTATTTCTCGCTTATAAAATTCGTGTTATATTGTTCGTTACTATGAATCAGCTTATTTTGTTTAAGACAGTTGTAATCTGCCCTGCGTCGACATAGTTACGGACGCAATTCGTAATCCCGCATATTGCATTCGAAACACAGCTGTGGGCGATTTGGAAGCAGATAGCCTTGCGTTGGTTATCATACAATGGTATGAGTGCCAGTTGTACAGAAAGTTTGGAAAACTATTGAACGTAAACTTGCCAAGAGATCACAAACGGCCAAACAATGATGGAGTTGACTGCGACGTCATGTAAATGTTATGTAACAGATTTTAATTTGTTTCAGACAAGAACAAACATAAGAAACACAATAATAGTAAAATAAATGGAAATGCGTCGCTATAAAATTAAGAGCATTAATTTATTTGTTACTATTTTTTCAGCCGTCTGCTTTCTAACACACACCAGTTATCACCATGAATTGAAATCACAACAAAATCTCAAAAGAAAATATCCGGGAAGCTTAGCCCGGTCAACAAATGCCCGCAGAAGTCGGATGTGTCGGCCTAACGGCGCAGAACGCAGCTCTGCTGTAAACAGGCACAATGCAATCAAGTCGAAAAAAAAAAAAAAAAAAACTCCGGATGAAAGCAGAAGAAGAAGAAAAGAAAATATTACAACCAAACAAACGAAAATGTGCGTACGTGTTTTCAGTACATAATATCCAAATTCTCTTGAAGCTGTAGGAAACTACAAAAGCTGGGACGAGATAGAAGCTTCCAGATCGCCGATAATCCACACTTAAGTAATCTCGGGTTTGGCTTTCAATCAGGGCATTTCACGGCGGTAAGATCATTCATATCTTTGGTGTAGTAGTCGTAGTAATAGTAGTAGTTGTTGTTTTAATAGTAGTAGTTGTTATAATGGGTAGTAGTTGTAATATTTGTAGTTGTTGTTGTAATAGTAGTAGATGTTGTAATAGTAGTAGTGGTAGTTGTAATAGTAGTAATTGTTGATATAATAGTAGTAGTTGTAAAATTGGTAGTTGTTGCTGTGATAGTAATAGTTGTTGTTGTAATAGTATGAATACTTTTTTTTTTTTTTTGGTAATAGTATGAATAGAAGTCGTAATAGTAGCAGTTGGTGTAACAGTAGTAGCAGTAGTTGTAATAGTAGAAGTAGTTGTTGTAATTAATAATAGTATGAGTAGTAGTAATAATAGTAGTAGTTGTTGTAATAGTAGTAGTTGTTGTAGTTGTAATAGTAGTAGTTGTTGTCATAGGAGTAGTAGTTGTAATAGTAGTAGTAGTAGTAGTAGTAGTAGTAGTAGTAGTAGTAGTAGTAGTAGTAGTAGTAGTAGTAGTAGTAGTAGTAGTAGTAGTAGTAGTAGTAGTAGTATTTTGTTACTAGTGTTGTTGTTACTATTGTTGTAGTAGTAGTAGTATGTGTTGTAGTTGTTGTAGTGGTAGTAGTAGCAGTTGCTGTAGTATCAGCTATTGTGGTTGAAGCAGAGATAGGGTTAGTAGTACCAATACTATTAGCAGTAGTAGTAATAGTTGTAGAAATCGTAGTATTTGTAGCAATAATAATAATAATAATAATAATATTAATAATAATGATAATAATAATAATAATAATAATAATAATAATAATAATTGGTGTTAAGTTGTAGGAGAAGTAATAATAATAATAATAATAATAATAATAATAATAGTTATTGTGTTAATAGTAGTAGTAGTAGTCGTAGTAGTAGTAGTGGTAGTAGTAGTAGTAGTAGTAGTAGTAGTAGTAGTAGTAGTAGTAGTAGTAGTAGTAGTAGTAGTAGTAGTAGTAGTAGTAGTAGTGGTAGTAGTAGTAGTAGTGGTAGTAGTAGTAGTAGTAGTAGTAGTAGTAGTAGTAGTAGTAGTAGTAGTAGTAGTAGTAGTAGTAGTAGTAGTAGTAGTAGTAGTAGTAGTAGTAATATAGTGGTGATGGTAGTAGTTGCATTTGCTGTTGTGACTGCAGCAGCGTTTATAATAGTCAGGTATTTGTAGTATGACTAATGGTAGTAGTAATAACATAATTAGTAAAAGCAGCAGTAGTTGTTGATGTCGTCAATATAGTTGTAAATACTGCAGGTTATGGTATTAAATGTAATAATAGTAAAAACATTAACAGATGAAGCAGTAGAAACCGCCGCAGCAACTACCGCAACGGCTGAAAGAGTGCCGCGGACAGAATATGATTTATTTCTAGATTATAAACATTAATATATCGTTCTCGCTACTATTCATTAATGTTTTGTACTCGTTTCTTTATTTTTTATACACCAGAAGAAGAAAATTCAACAGAAGAAAATTAATAATAACTACACAAGCGTTACCGTAAACATAAGATAATTCATTTGTTTCTGTCTGCTTACTAAAACATACAATTTATCAGGTTGAACTGAAATTACAATAGAAGCTCAGTAAAAGATATTACAAATAAACACACGGAAATATGCATACGTGTGGTGAGTACATAATATCCAAAGCTTCTTGACACTGTAGGAAACAACAAAAACTGGGACGAGATAGAAGCTTCCAGATCGCCGTTAATCCATGATTATATAATCTCGGGATTGGCACACAAGCAGGTCATGTCACGGTCGTAATACCATTCACATCTTTGTGGTTATTTTGAGACTAGTACTACTACTACTACTACTACTACTACTACTACTACTACTACTACTACTACTACTACTACTACTACTACTACTACTACTACTACTAATACTAGTACTACTACTACTACTACAACTACTACTACTACTACTACTACTACTACTACTACTACTACTACTACTACTACTACTACTATTAATGCTGATAATAATAATAATAATAATAATAATAATAATAATACCATTAATACTGCCGCTGCTGCTGCTTCTGCCCCTACTACTACAACTACCTCCACATTAACAACAATAATAATACAGTGTTATTATATTAGTAATTATTATTATATATTAAAGTTAGTAGCATATCTTTTACAAGACGTTGCAGTTAACACCAGCATTTTTTGCTATTGCGATCCCTTGGCAAGTTTACGTTCAGTAGTTTGCCATTGTTTTCTGAATGACAGGCACCCATACCATTTCGAAAGAAAAAAAACAACGCGACGTGGTCTGCTGCCAAATCGCACGCAGCTGTATTACGAACGCGGGCATGCGTGATCACGAACTGCGTGCGTAACACTTTCGCTACGGAGGTGGTTATTATTATGTTAGTAGAATTAAATAGTAGCTGCGTTATAAGCAAATAATAATAATTGTAGTATTAGCAGCAGTAGTGGTAGCCACAACAGCAGCAGCAGTAGTAGTAGTAGCAGCAGCAGCACTAGTGGTAGCCGCAACAGCAGTAGTAGCCGCAATAGCAGTAGTAGTCGCAACAGCATAAGTAGCCGCAACAACAGTAGAAGCAGCAGCAGCAGCAGCAGTAGTAGTAGTAGTAGTAGTAGTAGTAGTAGTAGTAGTAGTAGTAGTAGTAGTAGTAGTAGTAGTAGTAGTAGTAGTAGTAGTAGTAGCAGAAGTCGTTTTTGTTGTAATTTGTGTTGTGGTTATAAATATTCAATATAAAAAATAATTGTCAGATGTATGGCTAATAGTAGTTGAATTACTAATAATAGTAGTAGTAACAATAGATATTGTGAAGGTAATCGTAATATTACGTGTTGCAGTAATAGATATAATTGTTATAACAGCAATAACAGCAGTAGCAGCAACAGCGACTATCATAACGCGGGGAAAGTGTTGCAGAAAAGACAATAGTTAGTTTTTGCTTTTAAAATCAATTGTATATTATTTGTCAGCTTATTTTGTTTGCTTCGCGTCTTGATTGTTGTTGCATTTTAAATATAAAAAATAAATAACAGAAGAAAATTAATCAAAGCAAAATAAATAGAGACGCGTCGCCATAAAATTAAGAGCATTAATTTGTTTGTTACCGTTTTTCTACACGTCTCCTTACTAACACACACCATTTATCACCGTGAATTGAAATCACGACAAAAACTCAACAGAAAATATTGCAAACAAACACACGAAAATATGCGTACGTGTTTTGAGTTCATAATATCCAAAGCCTCTTGAAGCTGTAGGAAACAACAAAAGCAGGGACGAGATAGAAGCTTCCAGATCGCCGCTAATCCATGATTAGGTAACCTCGGGGTTGGCTTACAAGCCGGGCAATCCACGCCGCTAATATCCTTCATCCGTTCAACACGCTACAAATCGTTAGGTTGCTGGAACGAAAAGATTAATGCGATACTTTCTTACAGCCAAAAGTACGACAAACAGATGACTTCTACAAACGGCAAGGACCGCCAAAGGACCGCGATGAAAAGCGATCTCATTGGTTGAAAGAGACCCCTGGCGGGGCTGAAGAAGAATATATCCCCATGGAGTTTTCCAAGTTTCTGGTAGCGTTAAGTTTTCTTAGTTTGTTTGGCTGTTCACCTGGCGTGCGCGCAACATGAAAAGCTGAACACCGACTAGGGGACACAAGTCGAATAGAAAACACCATTCTTTATATAATCGTTACAAAGTAACGTCCCTTCTATCAATTGCATTTTCTTTTTCTGTATGGTAGCGTGATAAATTAATTTACAGACGGCCGCAACACGCTAACGCAGAGCCTGACGGGTAGCCGTTCCCGCGAGGTCTGTCTGTGTGGGGAGTAGCGGTAGAGTCATGGCAAGACGCAAGCCTCTCGACTTCGAAGTCTTGGGTTTGATTTCGCATCCAGACTTTTTATTTTTTTAAACTGACATACGCTCTCATGTTGATTTATCCTTAAATGAAAAGCAAGAATTGCATCTGGAGGTGAAGGCGGCATGGCAGTTACCGCTACCGCTTACACTGCTGCTACTAATGCCGCTGCTGCTACTGATACTACTGTTACTGTTACCTCGAGTACAGCTGCTACTACTACTGTTACTACTGCTACTGTTACCTCGAGTACAACTGCTACCACTAATGTTACTATTGTTACTGCGAGTACAGTTATTGTTGTTACTGCTGCTACTACTACTACTGCTACTGCAACAAACTACTGCTGCTGCTACTACTACTACTATGGTAAACAAGAATGAGGGGAACTGCAGTAAAGCTTAAAAAGGCAATGAATGAATCACCCAAAAAAACGAGAAGTAGATTGTGAGCTTTACTAAAACACGACTACAAGAGACCAATTGCGGCCAAAGTCTTCGTCAGCACAGGACAAACAAATACAAACCAACACAAACTTACATGAAACACACTATGACAATATTAAACTATTAACTAATTAAATGTACTCATCTCCCCTCTGCTGTGTGTCCACCGTGACGAGGTAGAGGGGCTTGTGCGTCCCAATGACCCCAAGAGCTATGCCGACGGTAGCACAGCTACTGGTAGGGCCACCCATGTCGGACAGGTCAAGGGAGAGGGACCAGACGAAGAGACACACAAACCTGCTGCCTTGTAGGTAGACTGGGGACAGTCAAAGGCTAGGGAAAGCACCCCGAATAAATGCTTGTCGAAATCGGATGTACTGAGCCACAAGCTTGACAAAGCAGTGCAACGTAAAACCTGCTGCCTTGTAGGTAGACTGGGGACAGTCAAAGGCTAGGGAAAGCATCCCGAATAAATGCTTGTCGAAATCGGATGTACTGAGCCACAGGCTTGACAAAGCAGTGCAACGTAACTTAATTCATGATGTCACAAATCAAAATTAATCGATATGGTGCTAATCCCGTGAAGTCCCATCAGGCGGTGATAGTGCCGGGCCCCCTGCCTCGAGGGGGTCCACCCATGACTACTGGTGGTCACCTTCCCCTGTGCTGTGGAGTCAAGGCACAGAGGAGTAGGTTAAGAGCTATTGACCAAATACCCCGGACACTCAACATACTACAGTGGAATGCCGAAGGAGTTTACAAGAAGAAAGACTCCCTAACACAGCGTCTTCATAAAGATAGAATAGATGTGGCATGCATTCAAGAGACACACCTCAACGCCAATCACAAATTCTCAGTCAGAGGATATCAGGCCACACGTTTCGACCGCGAAGGACACAAAGGAGGAGTTCTAATACTTACACGAAATACAATACCTTGCAGCGAAGTATCTGTGATCTCTGACAACCAAACGGAAATTATAGGTGTTGATATAATGATAAAGGACGTGAAAATAAGAATCTACAATCTGTATAGCCCAGCAGATAAGGACCTTACACTCTCAAACATGAAAATAACTGACACAAACTGCATTATTGTCGGAGACTTTAATAGCCGTTCAGAAAGATGGGGATACCCAGATACTGACAAAAGAGGAGATGAATTGGAGGACTGGGAAATAGACTCAAATCTCCATCTACTCAACAAAGCGGATGACACACCGAGCTTCTACTCCAGAAGAATACTTACCACTTCTACTCCAGACTTAGTTTTCTGCACAGGAGACATCCTCCACAAAATCGATCGCCATGTGCTGGACCAATTAGCAGGTAGTGACCACAGACCAATCAAGCTTGAAATGAATATGGAGTATGTTCCACAGGAGCAAAAGCCCTTGCCCCGCTGGAATTACAAACGAGCAGATTGGGACAGATTTGCCATACTAACAGACAAATATTGTGAAAACATAAATACACGATATGGCAACATAAAGCAAATGGTGGAAAGTCTAAACAGAGCGATAATACAGGCAGCCACTGAGTCCATTCCAAGAGGAGCGAGGAAAAATTACAAACCATACTGGACTGAAGAACTACAAAGTTTGGAGGACAAAGTTGAAGATGCCAGGAAGACAGCAGAGAGAGAGAACAAACAATTGAAGCAAACATCTCTCTCAAAGCCATCTCAGCAAAATATAAAAGAACAGTAAATCAAACAACAAGAGATTGTTGGAGGGAAAAAACAGAAAACCTGAATTTTGACAGGGATGGAAACAAACTATGGAAACTAGTGAAAGCCATGAACAATGAAGGACCTAGAAACAAACAAATAACAATTAAACAAGGAAATGCCTTGCTTACAGGAAAAAAGGCTGCAAATGCACTAATGGAACACTATGCAAATGCAAACCACACTGATATTACAACCGAACAGAAGAAAGCAATCAAAGACAAACAGATACATCATAGAAATACAGAGACAGCAACAGAATATATGATGGCAAATCTAACAATGGAAGAAATGGAACAGGCAATGAATACCCTAAAAAAGAAGAAATCACCAGGAAAGGATGGAATCACAAATGAAATGCTAATAGGACTAGGCACCAAGGCAAAGAAGAAACTACTAGCAGTCCTAAATAACAGCTGGAAGAGAGGAATAGTCCCACAGGCATGGAAGGAAGCTATACTAATACCAGTCCCAAAGAAAGGAAAAGACCTGGAAGAACCAAATGGCTATCGACCTATCAGTCTACTTAGCTGTGTAGGAAAATTAATGGAACGCATTATCAATGGCAGGCTAACATGGCATCTGGAAGAAAACAAACTCTTAACACCACACCAAGCAGGATTCAGAAAATACAGATCCACTGAAGATCAAATAACCTATATAGCTCAGGAAATAGAGGATGGCTTCCAAGAGAAAAAGCACACACTAGCAGTCTGGATAGATTTAGAAAAAGCATTTGATAAAGTATGGAAGGAAGGACTGAAAGTAAAACTGCAAAACATGCATGTTTGTGGAAAAATGTATAAATGGATCAGCCACTACCTTGAGAACAGAACTGCCAGGACAAAAGTACAAGGACAAACAAGCAAAATGATGCTGTTGGAGCAAGGTGTCCCCCAAGGAGGAGTTCTTTCACCAACATTATTCCTAGCATATATAAATGACATCACAGAAAATTTTCCAGCCAGAGTACACACATCCTCCTTTGCAGATGACCTAGCCATATGGACATCTGAAGAATATATTAGTACAGCTAACTGCAGAATACAGCAAGCCTTATTAGCGCTAGAGGACTGGTCAAAATCATGGCTAGTGAAGATAAGTGAGGAGAAAACAACATGCACAGTGTTCTCCCTCTCAAATAAAACTCAGCAACCTAAGCTGGTATTGAATGGAAAAATATTGCGCCATGAAGAAAATCCAAACTATCTAGGAGTCACCTTTGATCGTCGCCTGACATGGAAGACACAGGTTGAGAAAAATCGAACACGAGCAATGCAGAGAATGGCAATCATGAAAAAGCTTGCTGGTACAACGTGGGGAGCAGATGAGAAAGTTCTCAAGAAGTTATATACTGGACGGGTGAGGCCAGTACTGGAATATGGCATTGCAGCTTGGGCAACAGCAGCTAAGTCAAACTTTAACAAAATAAGTAGAGTCCAAAACCAAGGAATGCGAATCATAACTGGAAGCCTGAAGACAACGCCTATTAATGAACTAGAAAAGATCACTTGTTTACAACCAATGCAGGATAGAAGAGATAGCAGAGCCCAGCAACAAGCAGAAAAATTTAGAAGATTGACAGACCACCCTATGTACAACAGATTTAATGGTTTTGGAAAGGGAAGACTGAAGAGTAGCAACTTTGTAGAAACTGCAAAACGAAGGATTAGGGCAGATCCTATACTTAACATATCAACAGTCAAGCCCATACACAATGCACACAAGTTCCCAGCTTGGAGACAGCAGCAACTGCCTGAGATGATAGAAAACATTCCTGGTATTGAGAAAAAGAACACTCAGCATGAAACCGAAAGAAGAGAAATAACCCTAAACTACATAAAAGAACATTACCCAAGCAGGAATTGGACTCATGCATATACAGATGGATCAGCCAAAAATTCAATAGAGAATGGAGGAGGAGGAATTCTCCTAAATTTAAAAAATGGAGTGAAAAAAACACATTCAATGGCAACTGGAAAATTTTCAAGTAACTTCAAAGCGGAGGTAGAGGCTTTGAAAACTGCAGCAGAAATGCTCCTGATGGAGGAAAATAAAGAGAAGCAAATAGCTATCTTCACAGATGCAAAGTCAGCTGTCTCAATACTGAAGAGCAATAACAGCACAGAACTAACTGACCTAAGAGCAGCACTCCATGGTCTATGCCAGAAATCCAAAAAAGTTGTAATACAGTGGATCCCATCACATTGCAGTATACCTGGAAACGAAGAGGCTGACAGACTGGCAAAAGAGGGCGGACGACTACCACAGCCTGACATAGACATAACCTATAATGAGGCAAAGAGGTTGATAAAAAGCACTTATAGAACCAAATGGGAATCAGAGCATCCAGGCCATCAGAAGGATGATGCATATTACAAACTCGACCGAAGAGAACAAGTAGCAATCTTCAGACTCCGCACAGGACATAACAGGCTGAAATACCACTTGTTCAATAAACTAAAGATAGGAGATACCGATGAATGTAATTGTAGAACTGGAAAAATGACAGCAAAACATTTGCTGCAGGATTGCCCAACGTATGCAGAACAGAGAAAGATATTTTGGCCCACACCTGCTTCATTTGAGGACAAGCTCTATGGAGATATCAACAAGCTCAAGTTGACCGCAGCTTACTTTAACTACATACAGGTTGACATTTAAAGGTGCATGAAGACCCAGAGGCATGAAATGGAATATTGCTTGGATAGCAAATCCATTACATGGAAAGTCCGAATCAAAAGCCCATTGTGTGGGCTTCATAAAAGGTGGAAAAGTGTCCTAG
>OY992888.1:58895326-59275326 GCA_963921405.1 Cepaea hortensis
GTTAATAATTTTCTTTTCTGCTCGCTCGCTTTGTACTTAAGTGTAGTCCATAGCCACTACTTACAGTAGCACTGGACGGAATTTTGAGAGTAGATTAGTTTCCCAATTACCAGTGTCCCTCGCCATCAGGCGAACCCACTCCGACGTCAGAGGTACTTGTCCCCATGTCACGGACAAGAAGTCAACATTTTAATCCAACTGTCTGGTGTAGAGGTTGAACCCCTTACCTAGGCATCGGCACACCGGGTGTTTAAGACAGCCCGTTCTTATCCATTCGTGTCTTTTGACTTCCACATATTGCCTAGTGCCATGACAGCTCTTCTTGTCTTTGATGTTATTATGTTAATATTTCCATCATGCGACAATGTTACATAGAAGTTATTCCCTGATCGCCTGCATTTTTGACCATTAGCCCATTTGAAAATTGTAAACTCTGGGCGCTCTAGAAGTTACCCGATCTGCCATCTCACTGGCTAGTACCTCCGCATGCCTGAACAATAAGTCTATACACGTTTCCATTGTTTGTCGCTCAAACTATTTTTCTATCGCTCTCTATATCTTCCTATCTCTCTCTATCTCTCTATTTCTCTCACCCTCTCTCTTATTCTCTCAGTCTCACTCTCTCTCCCACTCTCTCTCTCTCACTTTCTCTCACTCTTTGTCATTCTCTCTCACTCGTTCTATCTCTCTCACTCTCTCACCCTCTCTCTCTCTTACTCTTACTCTCTCTCACTCTCTCTCACTCTCTCTCACTTTCTCTCACTCATTCTGTCTCGATCTATCACTCACTCTAGCTCTCTATCTCTCTCTCTCACTCTCTTTCTCATTCTTTCTGTCTATCTCACTCTCTCTCACTCTCTCTCTCTCTCTTACTTTCTCTCTCACTCTCTCTCACTCTCTCTCTCTCTCATAACTCAGTCTAACTAGATCTCTCTCTCTCTCTCACTCTCTCTCTCTCTCATTCTATCTCTCTCCTCTCTCTCTCTCTCTCTCTCTCTCTCTCTCTCTCTCTCTCTCTCTCTCTCTCTCTCGTTAATAAAACAACGGCAATCTACTGAACTTAACCTTGTAGAGAAATCTCAAACAATCAAAAAATACTGAGGTTGACTGCGACATCATGTAAAGGATATGCAACTAATTTCTTTTGAGTTTCATTAAATAAAATACCACTTGCTCATTCGAAGAAAAATGTGTCAACTTCAACTGTCAATCTGCCGGCTTGCTGGGCCCTTACGGCGTTTCATTTCTGTTTGTGGAAATAGATTTGTGTGTTTCGCTTTCTGATTTAAAATACCGTGTTATTTTAAGATGTAATGACGTTTTACTGTGAATTAGATGTACACAGAGGTATCTGTTGTTGTTGTCCCCCACTTATGTAGATAGGCGTCGTGGGAGGAACTTGTTGGAGTTCCAGCGCCTGTGACAAGCACCTTTCTTTCAATGTCTTCTAAATTGTCGTGAGAAGTATTGTTCAGGATCAAGTAAACTCCTACCGATTTGCTGACCTGCTGTAGGTTCCTTACCTACTTAAACCTGTTGTATTTACCGATCCAGTTATTCTCGTTAGTACTTGAGATCTCAAAAAAGCTTCAATCGACCCTGCACGACATTCCTCTCTTGAGTCTACCAAAAGAGCTTCATTCGACCATGCACGACATTCCTCTCTTGAGTCTACCAAAAGAGCTTCATTCGACCATGCACGACATTCCTCTCTTGAGTCTACCAAAAGAGTTTCATTCGACCCTGCACGACATTCCTCTCTTGAGTCTACCAAAAGAGCTTCATTCGACCATGCACGACATTCCTCTCTTGAGTCTACCAAAAGAGCTTCATTCGACCATGCACGACATTCCTCTCTTGAGTCTACCAAAAGAGCTTCATTCGACCATGCACGACATTCCTCTCTTGAGCCTATCAAAATAGGTTCATTCTGCCCTGCACGACACCCTTCTCTTGAGTCTATCAAAAGTTTTCAATCGGCCCTGCACGACATAAATCTCTGAGTCTATCAAAAGAGCTTCATTCTGCCCTGCACGACATCCCACTCTGAGTCTATCAAAATGGTATCATTCTGCCCTGCACGACATCCCACTCTGGAGTCTATAGAAAGGATTCTGTTCCACATCTTACGAAGTAGCGAGCGTAAAGTGCTGTACTCATACTTTCATAGACCAACCGTCAAGTGGCAGGTGATGTAGTCAACCTCACGCCGGCCGTCTTCACATTCCACGACATTTCCCGGTACCCATTTTAGACTGTCAACCTGGGAGCTCAGATCAATATTTAAAAAAAAAAAAAAAAACAATTCGCCTCGGAGCGGATTCGAACCCAACCCACTTGTCTTTCAAGCAAACGTCTGTCTAGTCACTAAACCACCGCGGATTTCTCTCTTGTGGCTATTTTTCATACCATTCAAATTTCTATGAAGTCAATCAATCAGGTGCCGTCTCCACAATGAAGGTTGGCTGCAATGGATCTCCAACACTGTCTGCCTCTCGCCCTATTGTGCATTATGTTAAACTGTCTTCCCACTTGTATCGTTGTCTACCTTTTGCTCGCTTGCCCTCAACCATACCCTCCAGTATAGTTTTTAAACGAGTATTATGTCTTTTAACATGGCCGAAACATTTCATTTGCCTCCTTTTTATTTCTTTTATCAACTCTCTTTTAATTCCCGGCTTGTCTAGAACCTCTGTATTTGATTGTTTTTGTTTCCATGAAATACGACAGATACCTCTCTATATCCACATCTCCGGGGTCTTTATTCGACTTTCTGTGTATTCTAGTTGTTCCCATTGGTTACAGTAATGGGTGCTCTGGCTTGTGTAAGAACAAGGCACAGCGGACAAGGAACAAAGCATGCATCGCTTGGTTACAGTGGGCGTATTCCGCATATATCACCCGCATGCCCGCATTCTGGTTGAGCTCTAACCGTTCACACTGCATATCGGACAGAGAGTCCCCCATCCGTATCTCATGACAGACAACAAACACCAAGTGTTGGAACAAGAGGCACAGGAGTCAGTGTTTCATATGAGTGGCGGCTAAATCCATTACCACCGCTAATCCCCGCTGACATCATTGTACGGAGCTGCCAATGTGGAATTTATAGCATTCTGTGTTTTCTCTCAACGTCGCGTCTATTTAACGTGGTTAATGAAGATTTACTTTTGTGATTAATTTGTTTAGCGAATACCCCAAACCTCCTACAATATTCGGACTAACTTGCGAACCACGGAACGCATGGTGCAAAACAGCAAATGGTGCAGTTAAATAGTTCGTTAGTTAGTTAATTTTTTTTTTTTTTTTTTTTTTTTTTTGCGTATCCTTTTACAGGACTTAGCTGTCAACAGCAGCATCTTTCAGCTGTCTGTTGATCTCTTGGCAAGATTACGCTCAGTAGTTTGCCATTGCTTTCTGAGCGGCCGGCTCAGTATCCGCAAGTCACGAGCGGGGGTCGAACCACCTCAGTTCTCGCTCCGCTGCGAGACTCTGCGTGATAAACGGGATTACAGAGAGAAAGTGTTGTAACCCCACAGCCAGAGAGACCGGCAGTTAGTTAATTAGTTACTAAAAATATCCTGGTAGTGCTAGGGTTAAATAGTTTTTTAGTTGGTTAGTTAGTTAGTTAGTTAGTTAGCTAGTTAGTTAATTAGTTACAAAAATATCCTGGTAATTCTAGAGTTAAATAAATAGTTCGTTAGTTAGTTAGTTAATTAGTTACTAAAATAGCCTGGTGATTCTAGAGTTAAATAGTTCGTTTTTTTAAGTTAGTTAGTTAGTTTGTTTGTTAATTAGTTAGTTATTAAAACAATTCTGGTAGTTCTAGGGTTAAATAGTTCGTTAGTTAGTTTATTAGTTACTTAGTTAGTTAGTTAGTCAGTCAGTCAATCAGTCAGTCAGTCAGTCAGTCAGTCAGTCAGTTAGTTAGTAGTTAGTTAGTTAGTTACTTAGTTAGTTAGCTAGCTAGCTAGTTAGTTAGTTAGTTAGTTAGTTAGTTAGTTAGTTAGTTAGTTAGTTAGTTACTGACACAATTCTAGTAGTTCTAAGGTTAAATAGTTCGTTAGTTAGTTAATTAGTTACTAAAAAATACTGGTAATTCTAGGATTAAATACTTAGTTAGTTAGTTGGTTAGTTAGTTAGTTAGTTAGTTAGTTAGTTAGTTAGTTACTAAAATATCCTGGTAGTTCTGGTAGGGTTAAATGGTTCGTTAGTTAGTTAGTTAGTCAGTCAGTCAGTCAGTCAGTCAGTCAGTCAGCCAGCCAGCCAGCCAGCCAGCCAGCCAGTTAGTTAGTTAGTTAGCTAGTTAGTTAGTTAGCTAGCTAGTTAGTTAGTTAGTTAGTTAGTTAGTTAGTTAGTTAGTTAGTTAGTTAGTTAGTTAGTTAGTTAGTTAGTTAGTTATCGAAATTTATCCAGAGAAATAACAAGAGATTCGAGAGAAATTGCAACATACAGGACAGAAGGAAATAATACTTGAGGTTATGGAGGCACCCATCACAATCAGTGAACTGGAGCTAGCAATATCAAAACTGAAAATGAGAAAGTCACCAGGAGCTGATGGTATCTCCAATGAAATTATCAGAAACCTAGGAACAGAAGGCAAAGCAAAGCTATTGCAGATCTTCAATAACACCTGGACCTTAGGCAATGTTCCACAAGTCTGGAGAAAAGCAATCATAATACCCCTCCTAAAATCAGGGAAAGATAGTTCCATTGCCTCCAACTACAGACCAGCCTCACCAGCTGTCTCTGCAAAACAATGGAGCGCATCAACAATCACAGACTGCAGTGGTACATTGAAAGTAAAAAATCCTTGTGCCACAACAGGCTGGCTTTAGGCAGTGCTACTCTACGAAAGATCAGACAACCTACCTCTCTCAAGAAATTGAGGATGCATTCCAAGAGAAGAAGCTGGTGCTTGCGGCATGGATAGATATGAAGAAAGCCTTTGACAAAGTCTGGAAAGAAGGTTTGATGAAGAAATTGACAAACTGTAAAGTCAATGGAAGAATGTACAAATGGGTGAAAGCATACTTGCACAACAGAAGAGCCCGAGTACAGATAGACGGACTCAAGGGCAAGAAAGTACTACTGCGCCACTGTGTTCCCCAGGGCGGAGTCTTGTCCCCCACACTTTTTCTAATCTTTATCAATGATCTTGTTGCTAATCTACCGCATGGAATTAAAGCGGCAATATATGCTGATGACCTGGTTTTGTGGAGCACAAAAAAACATGCATCAGTGGCCACCATATCGCTACAAAGAGCTGAAGATACTTTTGTTACATGGGCGGATAGACGGTGTGTCAGCATAAACATTGGCAAATGCAGCACCACCCTATTTACCCCCTCTCCGAAACAAAAGGCAGGGATCATCCAGATAAATGGAACACCCATAGGAGAAGATAAAGAACCATCATACCTTGGAGTAACATTTAATGCCAGGCTGACATGGAGAAAACACATTAAAAAAAAGCTGTAGCAAAAGCCAGAATGAAAATAGCCATCTTGAGAAAGCTAAGTGGAACCACATGGGGAGCCAGTGGGAAAATACTTAGCAAAATTTATCAACAGAGCATACGACCACACCTGGAATACGGGTCAACTGCGTGGTGTTCAGCATCAAAAACCACACTACAAGAGCTGGACAGGGTGCAGAATCAAGCTCTTTAGAGTTGCCACAGAAAGGATGAGATCAACCCCTATGGTAGCAATGGAGAAAAAGGGGAGGATCCAAGCACTGAGAGAGCGCAGAGAGACGAAAACATTAATACAAGCAGAAAAGTTCCTCAGCTTGCCAGGCCACCCTATGAAGAACAGGTTTGAAAACTTAGGTATAAGGCGATTGAAAAGAAGTAGTTTTATCCACCAGGCGAAACGACTCCACAGAGAAACCACCGATCTGCCCACAGTTGGTATCCCCCTGACAACTATTCCAGAGCGAACTCCATGGAAAGATGCACATAGACTATCACTACAAATCCAGACTAAAGTGCGAGAAATATTTGACAAGGAAGATCAGAACAGTGTACAGCGCAGAACAGCCACTCTCAGCTTCCTTGATGACGAATACCCACAGGACTGCTGGATCCGAGTCTACACAGATGGGTCAACACAAAATGCTGTCCGAAATGGAGGAGCGGGAGTGTACATAGAATACTCAAATAATACTAGGGACACGGCGAGAGTTCCAACAGGAAAGTACTGCCATAACTATGACGCTGGAATTGAGGCAATCTGAGAACTTAGTGACAACTGGCAAGATCGAAGGGAACAGACCAAGAGGAAGACCGAGAGGAAAATACCTGGATGGCTTGGCCACATGGCATGGACGAGACAGGAACACTGCGCTGATCCACGACACTGGTGATCGAGTGAAATGGCGAGACATGATCGCCCACGCTTTCCGGCATGGCACATGATTGATTGATTGATTGATTGATAGCAACAGAGAAATTACTAAATGCCAACCATGGTACACAACCTGTGGTACAGTTGACAAATGAAAATCAGTACTCGAGGCGCTCCTGTCTGGGAAATTGCCAGTACTAAGGACACTACTTTCTGAAGTCAGCATAAGGTCACCATGCAGTAGAACCATCCCACTGTGGAGTACTCGGAAACGACAGAGCTTATCAATTGGCTAAGGAAGGAGCAAAAGAAGAACAGACTGATGTGCCCATTACACACCACCAAAACAAAAGAATGATCAAATCAGTCAGAAGGCCACCAAAACCTGCTCAAGGCGACTACCTCGTTATGGACAGACCAGAACAAGTCATTATTATGCGCCTTAGAACAGGGCACAACAGATTACGCAACCACCTGTAGACAAAATTCAAGATTGGTGATTCAGCCATGTGCACACGTGGTTAGGCGCCTCAGACAGTAGAGCACATACTCCAAGACTTTACAAACTACAACATACCCAGGCATACCTTCTGGCCTAGAGAGACAACAGTGGAAGATAAACTCTATGGACCGCTGAGTGAACTGAAAAAGACTGTTTGATTAATACAGGAGACAACACTGCAGTTGTAGATGTATTTTAAGCGAACGAAAGAAGAAGAAGAAGTTAGTTAGTTAGTTAGTTAGTTAGTTAATTAGTTAGTTAGTTAGTTAGTCGGTTAGTTAGTTAGTTAGTTAGTTAGTTAGTTAGTTAGTTAGTTAGTTAGTTAGATAGTTAGTTAGTTAGTTAGTTAGTTAGTTGGTTAGTTAGTTAGTTATTTTTTTCCCGCATATCCTATACAGGACATCGCTGTCAACACCAGCATTTTACCGCTGTTGTTGATTTCTTGGCAAGATTACGCTCAGTAGTTTGCCCTTGCTTTCTGAGCGACCGGCTCACATATCCCGCACACCAAAGCAGCGAGAACCGCTACCAATTCTCGCGCTCTGCTTTACCCTACGTGGATAAACGGGACTACGGAGAAATTCGTTTAAATCCCTAGGACAGGGAGACCGGCAGTTAGTTAGTTAGTTAGTTAGTTAGTTGCTTAGTTAGTTACTTAGTTACTTAGCTAGTTATTAGTTAGGTAGTTAGTTAGTTAGTTAGTTACTTCGTTACTTAGTTAGTTATTAGTTAGTTAGTTAGTTACTTACTTACTTACGTAGTTACTTAGTTAGTTAATTAGTTAGTTAGTTAGTTAGTTAGTTAGTTAATTAGTTAATTAGTTAGTTAGTTAGTTAGGTAGGTAGTTAGTTAGTTAGTTAGTTAGTTAGGTAGCTAGTTAGTTAGTTAGGTATTTAGTTAGTTAGGTAGTTAGTTAGTTAGTTAGTTAGTTAGGTAGTTAGTTAGTTAGTTAGTTAGTTAGTTAGTTGGGTAGTTAGTTAGTTAGTTAGGTAGTTAGGTAGTTAGGTAGTTAGTTAGGTAGTTAGTTAATTAGTTAGTTAGTTAGTTAGTTAGTTAGTTGGTTGGTTGCTTGGTTAGTTAGTTAGTTAGTTAGTTAGTTAGTTAGTTAGTTAGTTAGTTAGTTAGTTAGTTAGTTAGTTACTAAAATCATTCTGGTAGTTCTAGGGTTAAGTCCGATTACACAAAAAGGACAACTAAATGTCTAAATCTTGTCTTGCCAGACGAACCTCTCTTGGGTCTGCGCACAAAGTGAAGACTGGCTCTAACGTCTCATTAAAGATGTGGACCATTTACAAGTCAATCAATCAATCATGTGCCATGCCGGAAAGCGTGGGCGGCCATGACTCGCCATTTCACTCGATCACCAGAGTCGTGGATCAGCTCAGTGTTCCTGCCTAGTCCATGCCATGTGGCCAAGCCATCCAGGTATTTTCCTCTCTGTCTTCCTCTTGGTCTGTTCCCTTCGATCTTGCCAGTTGTCACTAAGTTCTCTAATCCATTTCTTCTTATACCATGTCCAAAAAATGTTGACAGTCTACGTATAATTTCTCTAATCAATTTACGATTGTCATTTGTCTCCTGTAGTATTTGGTCATTCGTTTTTCTATCTTTCCATGGTATTCTTTGCAATTTCCTCAGAAACCACATTTCTGCAGCCATCAGATGTTTTTCAGCTTGACTGCACATTGTCCAAGTTTTACATCCATACAGAAGAACAGGCTCTATGTATCCCCTCAACACTCTTTTTCTCGTTTCCATTGACATCTGTTTATTGGTAAGAATGTTTTTCATCTTGCTAAAGGCTACTTTCGCCATGGCGAATCTTCTTCTAATCTCTTGTGACGAAGTCTCCAGGTTCCCCATCCTCTTTTGCTTAAATTGGGGGGAAATCTCTTTAAAACCTTTATGTAATTTTATAAGAATTTATATTCGTATTTATACTTATATATCTATGTATAGATAGTCCATGTCTATGGTATAAATCAACTGCTATTTAATGTTATTAATTTAATATGAAGAAATACGTTACACTAGTGTAGGGAGAGAGTCCGTAAGGACAAATTAGTGTACCCAGCCAAATCTACAAATTTGGCTACGACAAATTCACACTTTGGTCGGAGATTGTAACGGCAACGAACTCCCTGGCACGGCCACTTCCAGTAAGGGGAAAGATAGCGAGACTCGGCCCTTTTGCAATCCAGACGTCGGTGTAGAAACATCTGCTAGTCACTAGGCTCTTATAGAATACTTTCTAAGGTGAAGAGTTTGTTTTCTTTTGGCGCATATTACGGCCATATGTATATACATATAAGCATAAGCATATGAGCATATAGTATGTAAATAAGCATATATATTAGATTGAAACCTAGAGCAGTTTGTGAACCCGACAAGTGTGGTCAGAAAATAGGAAGGGTAACGTATAGCTATTTGTATCGATAATAATATATTGTCGTGTGCGGCCGATATTCCTGTGTGTAGTTAAAGTAGTGGAAACCGCCGATAATAGGTTATTTTACCGACTACACGCGATCGCGTATATTATACTTCATACGGGTAGTTTACTAAACACGCAGGGAAAAGGGTAAACGTAACTGCGTCGGGAATTACCTTTACATGAGATTTAGAACGAGGTAGACGAGTTGGGAAACATTGTTAGTTTCTAAAATTTACAACCGCTAGTTGTTACCTTACATTGTAATCTTAGTCATAGTAGAGTGAGAAGTTACGAAAAATTGTTTCTTTTAAATATTTTACTTAGTCTTTCTCCGTGTCGATGAGAGTGATTAGAGTTTGGGGTCTCGAGATTTTTATTTCAGGCACGTAGCTAGACAACCTTGGCAGACTGTCTTTATCATACAAGTATAGATGTACGCCATTCCTGTCTGCCTGAACATTGTCAGAAGACTAGACCTGTTCTGGGACCTTTACTCCTTCTAGAATTACGAGCTATTCAGTCTTGTCTTCTCCAGTGATTTATTTGTCTTTTCATAGAAAGTCTATCCGCAGCAACTTTGATAGATTCCTTATCATCGTAGCTGACGCTACGCTACATCTCTTCAAGGCATCTCCCATCAGATGTTATGACTGTTCCGAGATAATTTACCGATTCACTTGTTGAAGAATATTCCCATTTACTTGTATTTTACATTGTGGTACTTGGTTCTTCCTAGTGACTACCATAATCTGTGTCTTTTTACAATTTAATTCTAACCCCTTTTGCTCACTGTGTACAACAACCGCATCTACTAATTGTTGCAGATCCTGCGCATTGTCTGCAATCAATACTGTATCATCTGTATATCTCATGATATTGATGTTTCATCCTCCAATGCTGATTCCATTTATATCTTCTACATTTCTGAAAATATTTTCACTGTATACGTAAAAAAGATCTGGAGACATTACACAACCCTGCCTAACACCTCTCTTAATAGGCTGATATTGTCACTTCATTATCAATCCTTATGGCAGTTTGTTGTTTCCAATATATGTATTTTTATAAGTCTAATGTCTTTCCCATCAATTTGTAGATCTGCAAGCATATCCACCATGCTGACATGTCTAACGCTATCAAAAGCCTTTGTATAGTCAATAAAGCAAAGATGTATATCCTTGTTTACTTCTATAGCACGTTAAATAACTGTTCGCAGCATATACACAGCATTTACTGTACCCTTTCTTTCCACTAACCCACATTGATCTTCCCCTATTTCAGGTTGTAATTTCTTCCTCACTCTTTGCATGATAATTCGTTGCAAAATCTCTGTGATGTGATTCATTATACTAATTGTTCTATGTTGATCACATTTCAAGGTTTCTGGTTTCTTGGGGATTGCAATAAATACAGAGTTACATAATTCAGAAGGTATATCTCCAGTGTCATATAATGTGTTCAGCAGTCTGGTGACTTGATCTAGTCCATAATCTTCTAAAGCTTTAATCATTTCTGTTGTGATGTCATCTGCACCGGGGGCCTTGCCAGCTTTCATATGCTTAAGAACATTTCGAACCTCCATCTTCAAAATTGGCGGTCCTTCATTATTAAATCTAATATCATACTGTTCCTCTCTGTTATCCCCATAAAGGTTTTTCACATAATCTGTCCATACATGTATAATCTGATCTTTTTCTATTATGATTTTGCCATCTTTAGTTTTTAGACAACCTGTTGATGTACTTGTTCTTTCATTAGTAAGTTCCTGAATTCTTTTATGCACTAATTTGATAATTTGACTGTTGTGTTGTTTTTCAATTTCTAAGCACTTTTCCTTAAGCCATGCTTCTTTTTCCTCCTTACATAATATTCTGACTTGTCTGTAAATTTCTTCATATTTGGCAGAATTATGTTTGTTGACTCGTCTTGTTTCCATTAGGTGTAAAATGTCTCCAGTCATCCATTTCTTACGACCTACCTTCTTTAATTTTGGAATAGTTGTTTCTGCAGCCAAACTGATTGATCATCCACGTCCTGAAATAGGATCTCTAGATCAGACAATATATCAAATCTGTTCTGCACGTCTATGTTGAATTTGTTTTGTATTTCCTTGTCATTACTCAATGTACACAAATCATATTTAGTGTTTCCTGTTATATACTTGACTTTCTTCAACTTTATGCTCAATATTCCTGTTAGTAATCTGTGGTCAGAATAACAATCAACACTGGGAACTGTTTTTGCTATTGTTAACGCGTTTACAAGTACGACCTGTCTAAGCCAGTTCTAGCATGCGCATTATTAAAGTTGATAGAAAACCAAGCTGATAAAGCCATGAGCGCGGTCGGGTGCTCGTTCGTGTCCTAGGCTGGTCGCCTTCAAAAGTAAGGGAAAGATTGCCCGACTATTTCTCCGTGCATCTAAGCCTACACGATATGATACTGATATCGCATTACACACCCATAACAAGCAACTGCTTCGTGGAGCATTTTGTTTCCGTTGTTTAGACTTCTTACACTTCCGGCGTCCTAACGTCACGACATGTGGTTCAACCTCCACACTGGCATTAAGTTGGACTTGAACCTTGACTTCTCGTTCAGAAATCCATGGCAAACTACTGTACGTAGAATTGCATAGACAATTCACCTGGTGTTGATTGCAACGTCCTGCAAAGGACATGCAACATTTTTGGAGACATTTCTCATCAGCAACATATAGAACGTAGGACATCAGCAACATGTAGCACGTAGCACACCAGCAACATGTAGCAAATCACTTAAGAACGTAGCTCTCATTAATGCCCGAAGAAAAGTATTTCGAATTCTTGCCATTTCTCCTGTTGTATGCATCCTCACTCCCATTGTTGTCCTTGTTGTTGTTGTTTTTTTTTTTTTTAATATCATTTTTACAGGACATCACTGTCATCACCAGCATTTTACCGCTGGTGTTGATGTCTTGGCAAGTTTACGTTCAGTAGTTTGCCTTTGCTTTCTGAAAGACCTGCTCCAATACTAACTCGTTAAAACCAAGTATGCTACTAAATCTGGCGCAGCCGTGTTTTGAACGCGGGTAAGCGGGCTTACGAATCGCGTCCGTAAGACCCTTTGCTTCCTATTGTTTACACGGGTTTAAAAGGCAAGAGTGGCGACTTCATCGCACCGGGTTTTACCCCATAAAGCTTGGTCTCTTTCTGTAGGGCAGCCCGCCGAAAGGCTCGCACAAGGCGCGAACTCCGTAGCTCCACCTCCCACCCCCACCCTCTCCAGGAGTCTCCGAGAGAACAGCACTCGTGAACCGAACGATGTAGAACACAATGGAACCCACAACCTTCGGACCGTGAGTCTGACGGCGTAGCCATTTCGTTGTGGAGACTCCCTCCCGCCCAGAGTGTCTGCAATATCCCGTGTCCATCTTCATGCGTCTCTTGTGGTGCACCAATCCAGCATAGATGAACATTTTCGACTTGGGAATTTGCATACGGGTTACACTATATAGACAGATTATGCCATGATAAGACACGACTCATGCATACACATACATATAAGATC
This sequence comes from Cepaea hortensis, assembly GCA_963921405.1. Lineage (NCBI taxonomy): Eukaryota > Metazoa > Mollusca > Gastropoda > Stylommatophora > Helicidae > Cepaea > Cepaea hortensis. Next base: position 58,908,161 of record OY992888.1, read on the forward strand.
ATGCAAGAACTCTTTTTCTAACTTTCAAGGACAACAACTTATTGCACCAAGCGTTATTAATTTGACAGCATGCGGTTTTTTACTTGCCCTAATTTATACGTTATCTCAATTGTGCATCTTCCTTCTGATGTTATCCGCGTGCTTAGATATCTGAATGGCTGTACTAGCCAAAAATAACGGCATTTACTTTAATTGCACATTTAGGCACAATCTTTTACTTTGATACCACCATGGCTTCTGTCTTTCTCTTATTCAAACCAAGGCCCACTTTTTCACTTTCTACAACCACTTATCTATCACCGCCGGCTCCGTGGTCTAGGGGTTCGGACGGAATTCATAATCCCCCTCACCCACGTTCGACATACAACTGTGGGCGATTTGGTGGCAGATCGCTTTTCATTGGTTTTTGGGGGGACTGCGTGGTCTCGAGGTATGGTGTCCGCCTCGAGTGCTGGAGGTCCCGGGTTCAGGCCTTGTGAAGACCTGGACTTTTTCACTTGGATTTCTAGTAATAAAAATGTCCCCTGGTCTCTGGGTAGTGAGATCCGACGCCCGTGTGTATTCTTGCGCACGTACAAAATCCCTTGACAGTTGGAAATCGAAAAAGAGTAGCCTAACGGCACTGCCCGGGCAAAATTTCGAGTTAAAAATCTACCCAAAAGTATTTCAGGATCCTCGCCGGTGCTACGGAGTTCGTGCTCTGAGATTAGTTTCTCCAGACTCAGGTTTGAGTTAGGAGGAGAACGGAGCACGTATGTGTTATACCCGTGTGCCGTGATGTTGATCCATCGACTAAACTAAAACTAGTCTAAACTTATCTATCATTTCCTGTAAGTCCTTCTGACATGGTGCTATAAAGACGGTATCATCAGCATAACGTAAGTTATTTATATTATGACGACCAACCAGAATCTCTGACATATTTTCTGTAGAGCTCATTATATGTCCACTGTACAATAAGAACAAATCAGGAGACATTGCACAACCTTGTCTGACGCACTTCTTTATACACTGAAATGATTCTACAAGGTTGTTGCTTGCTTGCTTGCTTGTGTTCGCTGGCTGTGAACTCCAGCGTGAAGTCCTGTATGTCGGATGAAGACATCCTGTTGTCCAACATCAGTGTGATGTCATACAGGACCTGCGGTTTGCGTGAGTATCCGTTGTTCCTTGTATGGCTTATTGGTGTGCAGACTGTCGGTTCCTCGCCGTGCAGGCAGATACTCTCCGACTTCGGAAGAATCAACGATCCTACTACCAGGACCCCGAAAGGACCTGTTGCCCAGGACGCACAGCAGTATAGAAACTGGCCTTGGTGCCTTGGAAACACCTCTGTGTCCCCTACAATGCTGTTGACTCTTATAGCTGCTGTTTACTGCCAATATATGGTTCCTGTTTACTGCCAATATATGGTTCTTTATTATTCGTAGATCTTTGCTGTCAATGTTCAGTTGCTTTAGTAATTTTATTATTTCGCCATGTTTCACATTGTCAAATGCATTTGTGTAGTCTATGAAGCATAAGTGCAGCTCTGTTTTTGCTATTTCCAATACTGTCCTTAGAATATATGTGTCGCGCTGCTTGTGCCTTTTACCTCCACAAAACCAAACTGTTCATTACTAATTTCTGGTTTAATCTTGTTTCTTATTCTTTTCATAATTATTCTCAGTTCTTTACAGGATGATGTTCTTAGGAAAATACAACGGTGGTTTTCCTTTGCCTTCCACTGGTTTGTGTATGGTTGATTCCACTAGCCTTTGCCTAAAAGACAAACCCTGCAAAGTATGGATTGAGTGGGGGGGGGGGGGGGGGTTATATATGTATAAGAGACAGTTAAATAGACCGATCGACCAACAGACAGGTTGGTAGACAGCTAGCTAGCTATATTTATTACATATATTTAAATATTCCAAGCGGGTTACCTATTCTCTCTCTCTCTCTTCCCGTCGATAACGTTCTAACCCGAAAGAAAGAAACTACTATTAAAACGATTATGAATGAGGAAAAATTGAATTAACCGTTTCTGTGAGTCCAGAGTTTTGGCAATGAATGCGCGAATTCTCTATTTCGGAAATGCAGCGAAACAAAAAGCAGAAACTATGCATGATTTATTGCTGTGTTTGTGGGTTGATGCCCCGCTTTGCTTGAGTTGCCAGCTGTTGCGTTCAGGACTGCAGGCGCGTTCAGCTGAGCGGCTTAAGTATGTTTTAGAAAACTTCAAGACGTACGGCTTGGCGTAGTGTGTGTGTTAAAGGCCTATGACCCAATGGGGGAAGGAAGAAGAAGAATGCAAATTTCCATAGGATCATCTCAAGGTTTATGTGCTAACGTGAGGACTTCATAAATGGAAATGGAACTGCTGGGAAGAACATCTATGGCAACAAATTTAAAGCTGAAAACTTTATTAGAAAACACACCAAATCAGGACCTTCTGTCCATGGCAAATGCAGGTCCCAGCACAAATAGATAATAATTTTTAGTACTAGCTTGTTAGATTCTAAGAGCGATATATTTGGAGAAGTCGCCATCGGGTACGATGATGTGGTTAAAAAGATTGAGGCTGTGAGATCTTGGAGTGGGAGACATTCCAAGAATGTTGCCATTATATTGAAGAGATTAGAACAAGAATTATCATTGTGACGGTAGCCTTTTGCAAGATGACAAACATACTGACCAATAAAAAGATATCAATTAAAACGAGAAAAAGAGTGTTGAAGTGCTGCATAGAACCTGTACCTTTGTATAGATGTGAAGCGTTGGCAATGAGCAGACGAGCTGAAAAACATCTGATGGTTGTGGAAATGTGGTTTCTGAAGGAAATGAAAGAAATACCTTGGACAGACAGAAAAACCAATGAACAAATCCTTCAAGAAACAAACGAACTTCGTAAACTGATTAGAGATATTAGACGTAGACAGTCAAATATTTTTTGGGCATGTTATGAGAAGAAATGAAGTGGAGAACTTGGTGACAACTGGCAAGATCGAAGGGAAGAGATCAAGGAGAAGACCGAGAAGAAAATATTTGGATGGCTTGGCCACGTGGCATGGTCGAGACAGAAACACGGAGTTGATCCATGACTCTGGTAATCGAGTGAGATGGCAGAACATGACCGCCCACGCTTATCGGTATGGCACATGATGGATGGGTGCCATTATAAACTGTTACTAAGGGACTGCGGGCCGATTCTCAAGACTATTTAAAATATAACAAAGGATGTAACAGTTGAAATGTAATGCACACACATTTCTGAATAGATCCCATCAAAAAATGGCTGCCCTACTCAAAGGCTTAAGGTAGAGACCAATAGAGGATGCTCCGTGTTGATGATTTTAGTCTCGACACATCTCCCCGAACCACAGGGTTAACAGCTTCATCAGATCCAATGAATGATACCCACAGAAGATACATTTGTATTACTTTATCACCTATGGTCTAATCCAGTGATGGGCAAACTACGGCCCACGGGCGGCATGCGGCCCGGCAACTAATATTATGCGGCCCTCGAGGGCATTTAGAAATAACAATTTTTACTTCGCTTTTAAGTTATTTTGTTGAATTTTACAGAATTTCATGTACCGTTATGATTGTTTTAACATTTTTGATACAATTTCTTTCTAATTTTATATTTTTTATATTATTGCAATAATTAGTTGCATGTATCACCTTGTACCGGGAGGGCGCGCTTTAGCGATGCTACTCTTGGCTTGCGTGTACGTGAATAGTCCGTCTGTCCGATAGATATCTGGTTGATCCTGCCAGTAGTCATATGCTTGTCTCAAAGATTAAGCCATGCATGTCTAAGTTCACACTGTCTCACGGTGAAACCGCGAATGGCTCATTATCTCAGTCGAGGTTCCTTAGATGACACGATCCTACTTGGATAACTGTAGCAATTCTAGAGCTAATACATGCTTACCAATTTTATCGTTTCTTTACTTATTCAGTCTCTCGGTAGAGATTTGTTCGCAGCAGACGAGTAAAAATCTCCGGCGGGCCTATTCTCGCCGGCCGCGAGATCCGCACAGTGGAAGGACGGGGGATTTGCTCGCAACAGACAAGCAATATCTCCTGTGGTAGCTCTGGCGGGCCTATTCCCGCTGGTCGCGGGGTCCGCTAAAGTCAGGTGGAGAGTCTGACGATAGTGCACGCTTTACACAGGTCCGGACACTTGTGATTGACAGATGTGCGCGCCCCTATGGTCCGGGCTCGTACGAGGTCCCTTGGGTGCCAGGGTCTGGCCATAACTCGCCACCTGCTCGTGGTGGCGAGGTCCTGGAGGATTTGACGCTGTGCCGCTAGCGTCTGCAGCCTACCTTGTGCCAGACGTATTGGTTACTCATTCCTCTGGATAACACAAGATTAGGTGGAGAGAGGGATCATGTCGTTTGGGCACCACATGTTTCTCTGAAGCTCTGCCCTGGCATTGTGATGGTATATTGGCCACATTCCAACTCACATACTTTGGTCTGTCAAGACTGCAAGGTGCTAACAACAACAACAAATACTGTTTAATAACCTATAAATAATTCTGAAGTACTTTTTTGTGATAGGTTGCTGTAAACAAAGTGGACATAATATATGTGCGGCCCCCCAATAGCTTTACATTTGTCAATGTGGCCCTACGCACAAAAAGTTTGCCCGCCCTTGGTCTAATCTATACAGCACAAGTATGTATATGTCTCTCAGTTGATTTCGCAACTTGTTTTCGTAAAAATGTAAATTTAGGTAGATGATTTCTCAAAATTCTTTGAAAGTAATATCTCACACATTTTAGATAATAACCTTATTGATTGCAGTTGCAATCAAACCGTTTGAGAACGACCGTAGCATTTAACAAGTTGGTGTCAACAACAACAACAATAACAACAACAACAACAACAACAACAACAGTGCATGGAACATTAGAAAAAGTACAGCATAACACAAATTGAATAAATAACAACATCCAAATCTTATTTCTGACTTTCCTGTACCATCTGCCATTAATATATTTCGGAACATAAAGACACACACATATGTATATGTGCATATATATATATATGTATATGTGTGTGTGTATGTAAATACCTGGATAGTTTGGCCACGTTGTATTGACGAGATAAGAAGACTGGGCTGATCCACGACTCTAGTGATCTAGTGAGATGGCGAAACAAGACCGCCAAAGTTTATCGGCAGGCACTTGATGAAAGGCCTGCAAGAAGTGTACAGAGCAGTATCAGTCTTCACGAAGGGTACAATGCAGTAAACTATGCATCTTTAAAAAGGTGCACAGGAAAGTATAACTGTCGGTCTTCAAGAAGTGTACAGAGCACTCAAAATTACACATAGCACGAAAAGTATATAGCACTAACTTCCAGTCTTAAAAAAAACAAAAAGTTAACCAAAGCCGTAAGATAAATAAAAAGGGCCCTAAATATGACCTCATAGTGTATTGGACATATAGTGTAAAACATATATTTTATAGAGCAAGAGACACTATGTAGTTGTGGTCAGTACCACGTGGGCCGCTAAAATTTGCCAAGCCATTATCTGGCATCCATATCATTCTGTATGAGACTGGGATCAATTCATAATTAAAATCTGAACACTTGCGGACCGAGAACATGAACGGTGTGGCTGGTGGACATAATTATACTATAGGGACGCCTTTTCACGAAGTGTACAGAGCAGTATACCAAGCAAGCTTCCGTGAGTGTACACAGCAGTTTAGCTAACGAGTATACAACGACGGTTACTTTTCAGCTTTCGCTGCGTTTGCAGAGAACTAAAAATCACATTCTTTGAGACGTTTACAACAATTACACATGTGAGTCGTCAAGAAGTGTGCAGAGAAATGCATATCAGAATGAAAGAAGTGTGCAGGGGAGTATTATTATCAAATTGAAGGAAGTGTACACAGTGTTGATATCTGATTGAAAGAAGTGCACAGAGGAGTATAGATATCATAAATAAAGAAGTGCACATAGGAATATAGATATCAGCTTGAAAGAAAAGTAAAGAATAATTTGTCACAATCTCCATGTTTTGTAAACGGGAGTATATCACACACACACACACACACACACACACACACACACACACACACACACACACACACACACACACACACACACACACACACACACACACACACACACACACACACACACACACACACACACACACACACACACACACACACACACACACACACACACACACACACACACACACACACACACACACACACACACACACACACACACACACACACACACACACACACACACACACACACACACACACACACACACACACACACACACACACACACACACACACACACACACACACACACACACACACACACACACACACACACACACACACACACACACACACACACACACACACACACACACACACACACACACACACACACACACACACACACACACACACACACACACACACACACACACACACACACACACACACACACACACACACACACACACACACACACACACACACACACACACACACACACACACACACACACACACACACACACACACACACACACACACACACACACACACACACACACACACACACACACACACACACACACACACACACACACACACACACACACACACACACACACACACATACATATATATATATATATATATATATATATATAATATATATATATATATATATATACTGTACGACGAAAGTATGTGGATTGGAACATTGGAACTAGAGCTAGAATTCCATCGCACAATGCCTGGGTTTGGATTCAGAGAACATGTGTTGCCCATGCAGCATGATCCCTTTCTCTTCCTTGCCTTGTTTTATCCAGAGAAAATGATGACCAGCACGTCTGGAACATGGTAGGCTGCAGATGCTGCCGGCTCACTATCAAACCTCCAAGAGCAGAGGGTGAGTGGCGGCCAGGCCCTCACATCCGGGGGATGTGACTTAGAGGCGTTCAGCCATATCCCTCAGCTGAGTGCCTCAACTCAAGTGTCTGGACCTGTATGAGCATGTACATCTGCCAATCGTAAGTGTCTGGAACTATAGAAAAGCGTGTACTACTGTCAAACTCCCCGCCTGACACTGTCTTCAGTGCGGATCCCGTGACCAGCGAGATTCCGCCCGCAGGAGATATTGCTCGTCTATGTTGCGAGAAAATCTCCACTGAAGAATTGCCACAGTTATCCAAGTAGGATCAATAGATCCTTGTTAATGGGTTTAAAGTGTACTCATTCCAATTACGGGGCCTCGACAGAGTCACATATTGTTATTTTTCGTCACTACTTCCCCATGCCGGGAGTAGGTAAGTTGCGCGGCTGCTGCCTTCCTTGGATGTGGTAGCAATTTCTCATGCTCCCTCTTCGGAATCGAACCCTGATTCCCCATTACCCGTTACAAACATGGTAGGAATGTCACGTACCATCGATATTTGATATGGTAGACATTTTAAAGATGCGTCGCCGGCACATAAGAACATGCGATCAGCACAAAGTTATCCAGAGTCACCAGTGGGAACGCCGCACCTCTCGAAGGGCAACGACGATTGGTTTTGAACTAATAAAAGCGCTCTTTCCGCGAGGGTCGAAGCTTACTTCTCAGTACAATGTAAAAAAACATAGCGCTTAACTATCCGTGTCATAGAAGTGTACACAGCAGCATACGTCTCGGACATGAAGTGTACAGACCAGTTATCCCCCCAGTCTTCAATTAGTATGTGAAGATCGAACACTTCACACTCCAAGTGTAGCATCTCTTGTGAAAACTTATGATCTTAGTATATGTAAGAACATGGGGAGCAGCTGTGGTGGGACTAACTTATGATCTGAGTGTATATAACAGCATGGGGAGCAGCTGTGGTGGGACTAACTTATGATCTGAGTGTATATAACAGCATGGGGAGCAGCTGTCGTGTAGTGACTAGACACCTGCATGTCGCCGTGGCGGTTATGGGTTGGAATTCGTTTTGAGGTGGGCTTTTAAATTTAACAAAATTTAAAAATGGGAGTGGGGAGGGGGATGGTCTGAGATTGTGCACATATATAGTATGTTTGGAATTATGTATGTGTTGACAATGGAGCTTCTAACAGAGATAGTGGTTGTTCTGTATTTGTACCGATGTAACATATCTATTTTTTCTTATCTCTAGATTCTGCCCTTATCCTGGTGTGAGGAAATGCAAAATAAAGACTAAATGTCAAGGCAGCCAGTCCAGGCCCTAAGCCTTGGTTAGTAACTGGTCAAGGATCGAAGCTCCGACAGGCGTATTGGTGTCACCTTTCCTCTGGAGTAAACTAGACAGGCCGACAGAGGGAGCATGCTGCATGGGCAAACACATGGTCTCTAAATTCAGGCCAGGCTTTGTGTTATGGAGAGATAACCCCATTTTGCAAACTATCGTCTGTTAAGACGGCAAGATGCCATTCAGTCAGTCAGTCAGATTCTACCATGTGATTTTCTGTGACCGGTTTGGTGGATATGGAAATACTATTCAGTACAATGTTAATATGATTGTCTGGTGTTAACTCAAATGGAAGGTCCGACTTATTTTTCCATTTAACTAAACCCATTATGATAGGTCTTTGGACGTTTAATTTTGCCCCATCCCTTCACTAAACATCATTTTAAAATGATCCGTACACATGTTTCAGTTGTAGGACATCGCAGTCTTTTTTTTTAAATGTTTCCCGTAAAATACAGTGTATATTGTGTGTTTTTCCTTACAGTTGCTAATACGGCAAATGCATTCATGCATTCATATACACATATGATAACATTACGTTTATGGTAAGGTGCAATTACTTGCACATTACGTGATGATGTTGCGGGATTTGGCTGAACGTCTCTAAGTAAAATCCCAAAGGTTTAGGGTCTGGCCATCGCTCGCCTCCTGCTCGTGGGGGCGAGGTCTCGGAGGTTTGACGCTGAGCCGCCAGCGTCTGCAGCCTACCGTGTTCCAGACGTATTGGTTACCCATTCCTCTGGATCAAACAAGGCAAGGCCGAGAGAGGGAACATGTCATTTGGGCAACACGTGTTCTCTGAAGCTCTGCCCAGGCATAGTGAGATGGAATTTTGGCCAAATTCCAATCCACATACTTTGGTCTGTCAAGACTGCAAGGGGCCACTCACTTGATGATAATGGTAATGAAGTAATTATCTGCTCTCATATATATTAAAATCTATGAATATAAATTGTTTTATACTCAAAATGTCCACATGCACACTTAGTTTTATTTAAAAGTGTTTAAACGTACCACGGAATGGATCATACATTAAATATTGCAACAAGAGTTCTATTTTCTTTTCTACAGAATGACAATAATGTTATTACAGCCAAGCTAGAAGCAGCACAAAACATTGCATCACTAAATTTTCAGAGGCCAAACTCCAGAATTTAAGAAATTTCATCTGGAGCTGAGTACGCCTCCAGTGTAACCTCTTGGCATTGTATCTGATTGTGTTTCCTGTCTTCATACGAACCCACTGAGAGATAGGTCTGTTTTACTTCATCTTGCGAGCAAGCATGCTTTTCATTTTAAGTGTTTTGTGGGCTCCCATTTTCCACTCCTTTCTGATCTGAAAATCGACTTTTTTTTGTGGCGGGGGGGGGGGGGGGGGCGTTAGCAGTTACCGCAGACAATCTGGTTCTCCACCTCCCCCTATTTTTGTGTGTGTGTGGACCCTTAGTCTCACTGTGAGCCATTGTCCACAGTGGTCCACCAGGCCAACATCTAATGGAGGCTATGTGAAGAGTTTTGGTCATCCCGGCCTCCGACCAGACCAAGTGCACTACTGGGTGTGGGTTGCAAATGCACTTTGATCTTAGCCAAAAGGCCGAGAAGCGATCTGAAGATCGAAAGTCGCAGACAACCCCATAGCACTGTACTATAATATTTTATTTTCCCCGCACATTGCTCAGTGATAGGGACATTACTATTTTGTAAAATTTGTATTGTGCCGACATTATTGAATATGGATATAATTAATTTCCGCACAGTTTTTAAAGTTAAAGCTACTAGTTTAGTTTAGTTTAGTTTAGTTTAGTCGACGGATCAACATCACGGCACACGGGTGCAACCCATAAGTGCTCCGTTCTCCTCCTAACTCAAACTTGAGTCTGGAGAAACTCAGCTCAGTGCACGAACTCCGTAACACCGGCGAGGATCCTGAAATACTTTGGATAGATTTTTAACTTGAAATTTTGCCCGGGCAGCACCGTTAGGCTACTCTTTTTCGATTTTTAACTGCCAATGGATGTTTTACGTGCGCGACAATACACATGGGCGTCCGATCTCACTACCCAGAGACCAGGAGGAATTTTATTACTAGAAGTCCACGAGAAAAAATCCCAGTCATCACCGGGGCTTGAACCCGGGTCCTCTAGTACTCGAGGCGGACACCATACCTCGAGACCACGCAGCCCCACTAAAGCTACAAGCCTGACTCCATTGAACATAATATATTATACATATGTTTTAAATGCCATAATGTTTACCAACAGCTCAATCAGATAAAATTCAAAACAGGGCGATTGGGGTAGTTTAAACAGTGTTATTTTCCTTGGCAATTTATTTACCTCCCGCTATGTTTACGGGGGATATAAGAAAAAATCAGTTAATGACCTAACTATTTTCAAGGGGTATACAATTAGGATAACTTCATATTTTAATATTTCCTTCATTCTCGTATAACTGTTAGTGTTACAAACATTCTTCATTAGCAAATATAACTTACATCAATTATTAATTATATCGTATAACATTTGTTCTTTTAGGTGGCGGTTTAAAATGCACAATTTAATTTTATTCAGTTCTATAATAAAATAAGATGAACCACCTCAGCATGACATAGTGTATATACGCTGGTATATAAACTAACCTTGTAAGATTGTGATTATTCAGCCTTCTTGGTAAACCCGGTTGGTTAGTGGACAGGATACCCGTGGTATGTGGAGACCATGTGACCTCGCCGGTCACATTGTCCTTTTGTGTGGTCAAGATCCTCGCAGACTCAGAAAATGGTCTGTCTGGGTTGGATAGCTTAGCGTTGATCGAGGTTCCTCCCTTAACACATACATGATTCGAGGGTACCTGCCTACGGAGGAGAGGCGGAGATGGAATGCATGAGCACTATAAGGAAATAAACCATCCATCCGGAACTGGGGTGACCCCCAGTGTTTATACTAGCCCTGCTTCACAGCTGTGATAGCTGTCGCACGCCTACCTGATAAGCATGGCTTGCTTAGTAAGCTTTGAACTCAGAGCGTGGGCGGCACTATCCCTTTAGTTATTTTCTTTAACTCAAATTGTAATAATGAATGTATATAATATTTTTATTCCGTCAATTTATATTACTTAAATTGCTCGAATTCCCATGAAAGCTGGGACTGAAGAAAAATCCGCTGACACCAACACAACTGTCACTCGAATTACACACACACACACACACACACACACACACACACATACACACACGCACACACACACACACCCCCCCCCCCCCACACACACACACACGAGCATGTACTCACACATATATTGTTGTAACCATCACCGGCTGACTTCAATCATTTAAAATGTATGACGATGATAGATATAAGTTGACATGACAGAACTTCAAGAATACATTTGAACACGAGTGGTAAATCACTGTAATGATTTTATTTTTATATTATACAAAGTTGTCAGCCAGCTAATGTTGCTAAAGGTTCATAGCTGAGTCGTATGCTAAACCAGGCAAGCTGGTTGCACTGACTCATACTCAGCTCAGACACAGGTGGTCTTCGACGCTCCTATTTATCCTTGCTACATTTATTACACAACTATATGCATTTTTCCTATACTGCGGAGACGACACTGAAATTACGTCATTTTCACAAAGCAAACAGCTCTCCATTGCACTCTTTACACACATTTTTTTTAATGAATGTGATGCGTGGACAAGGGCAGACAAGCTGGAAAACATCTAATGGCTGTGAAAATGTGCTTTCTGGGAAGAATGCAAATAATACCATGGATAGACAGAAAATCAATGACCAAGTCCTACAAGAAAAAAAATGAAACCCGTAAAATGATTAGAGAAATTAGACGTAGACAGTTACAATTATTTGAAAATTTAAGAAAAGAAACAAATTGAGGAACTTGGTGACACCTGGCAAGATTGAGGAGAAAAGAACAAGGGGAAGGCAGAGAAGTAAATATCTGGATGTCATGGCTACGTGGCGTGGTCGAGACAAGAACACAGAGCTGATCCTCTACTCTGGTGATCGTGTGTGATGGCGAAACACAACCGGCCACGCGGATAGGCATGGCATATGCTGATGATGATGACTAAAGAATCCGAGATCTGGTGGCTCAGTGAATAGAACACTTACCTCCCTGCCCGTCAGTCTTGTGTTCCTTCGAAGAGGAAATTACTTTGTTCATTGACTTGGCGTTGACCCGGCCAAAAAAAAAAAAAACACTTAGCAGAACAGTCTCTGAAAAATATATCTTACAACCTTATAACGACCACATCTCCGATCCAGTGCCGATTGCTCTAAAAATAGTATGCTTGCACCTTATATCCAGTATGTCTCACATAGAGAAAATGGGTCTTTTAAACGTTTCAATGGCTTTGACCCTTGCATATAGCATCAGCTGGAAACATCCAGGTCTGAAGGCTAGTTAGTTGCATATCCTTTACAGGACGTCGCAGTCAAAGCGAGTATAGTTTGGCAGTTTGTGATTTCTTGACAAGTTTACTTTCGGTAGTCTACCATTGATTCCTGAACGATCGGCACTCATACCATTGTTTAAAAACGCACTCAAGGCGGTCTGCTTCCAAATCGCCAGTAATTGTGTTTCGAATGCCGTTAGCGGCATTTGCGAATTGCGTTCATAACACATTGGCCTCAGCGCCGATCTAAAGATAGCGTAAACAAATATTAGAATATTTACAGCGGTTATTGTTGTGATATTTGCTGTTGTTCGTGATGATATTGATTATCAAGAATGGCAATGATGCTGATGAATGATGGTGATGATGATGATGATGCAGATAAATGATGATGAAGATGATATTGATGGCGATAGTGGTAAATGTTTTTTTTTTTAAATTTGAATTATTATTATTATTATTATTATTATTATTATTATTATTATTATTATTATTATTATTAAGATACTGATTATGATCATGATAACAGTGATGATTATGATGATGATGATTATGATGATATTGAAGATGCTGCTGACGAATGAATGTGTTGTTGCTTGTGACGGTGATGATGTGGAGTCTACATTGTAGACGATAACACATACATTATCCTGTTGTTGTTGTTGTTGTTGTTGCTGCTGATGGTGGTAATGGTAGTGATCTGCCGATATAATTATCTCACGCCTTTCATTCAGATCTTTATAAAGACAAATGCACATGTTTATTAGTTACTGCTTCTTGTTTGACGCGGTTGTTGCTGTTGCTCGTTTCGATGTTTTTATTGCTGTGCTTTTTGCTGCCGTTATTGTCGTTATTCTTGTGCTTGCTTGCTTGCGTTCGTTGGCTTGAGCTCCAACGCGAAGTCCTGTATGTCGGATGAAGACATCCTGTTGTCCAACATCAGTGTGATGTCATACAGGACCTGAGGTTTGCATGAGTATCCGTTGTCCCATGTCTGGCTTATTGGTGTGCAGACTGGTGGTTCCTCGCCGTACAGGCAGACACTCTCCGACTTCGGAGGAATCGGCGATCCTATTGACTTTAGCCAGGACCCCAAAGGGACCTCTTGCCCAGGACGCTCGACGAGGACGCGTCAATAGGTCTTGGCCAGTATATAACCCGGCCCTGGTGCCTTGGAAACACCTCTGCGTCCCCTTGTGCTTGCTATTCTTGCTGTTGTTATGTTCTTCGTTGTTATTGTTCTGCTAGTGTTAAATTTATTTTTGTTATTGCTGCTGTTTTTTTTTTTTGGATTGTGTTGTTATTGTTGTCATTTTGTATCGTTGTTCTTATTGTTGTTGTATTTTTGTTGTTGTTGCTGCCATCATTTTGTATTGTTGTTGTTCTTGTTTTGTGCTGTTGTTGTTGCTGTTGATGTTGCTGATGCTCTTGTTCGCGTTGCCTCTGTGGCAATCTTTTAGCGACCAATGTTTCTAGCTCTAGCAGACTTCATTCCCACAGTGATCATTTTCAAGCCTCCTCAGTGAATGCAGTTCCACACTTTCCCGATATACCGGGTCTTGGTTTCGGAATCCGCCGTGCGCTATTTGGGAACAGAACTCTTTGCATTGATGTCGATGGTATGAATGTCGACCGGAGGTCATCATGGCAAAATGGATAAGAGCGCTCGATCTTAAACATCCGATGTGCTGATGCTGAGGTAGAGTATTCGTCCCCTTCACCTGTCAGGTGGACTAAAATGTTGACTTCGCGTCGTTGACTTGGGGACGTTAACTACAAGTACCTCTGAAACCGGAGTGGGTCCGCCTTATGGCCAGGAAAGCTGGTAATAGGGAAAGCTAAATCCACACGCAAAATTCAATCCAGTGTTATTAGCGTTATGGACTACCCTTGAGTTCAAATCGAGCGAGCGTAAAATAGAAAAGAAAGAAAGTCAGCTGTTCATAATGTATTGGCAAACTCATTCATTCATTCCGTAGCATGCCCTTTGCAGAAACCCCTCTCCCATAACAACTTTCCGGAAAACTTCTTGGTCATAAGCAAGATGTCCCGCGTCCGATACACTCATCTGGAGATCATCTGCCACATCCTGTACCCATTTTCTTTTTGGCCTTCCTCTTCCTCTCTTCCCGGGCTTATACCCCTCCATTATTGTTCTCTCCAAACTTTCATGTTTCAACATATTGCTGTTGGTTATGGTCTGAACTCTGAGGTGATAGGCAGACGATCTCATCAGTAGTGACAATGGCTATGGCCACCGACTAATAGAGTCACCGCTCAGAAAGAAAGCAAAGGCAAATCTACCTTCTGAAAAACTTGCCAAGAAATTTTACCCTAATAGCAACGTACATAACGTAACAAATTGCCTGGTAAATCACAAACAGACAATAAATCCAGCGGTTGATTGCAAAGTAATGGTAAAGTGCATGCAACCAATTTGTAATAGGAACAAATTATCTTTGGTGATCTCAGACTAAGGTGTGATAGAGAATCCTCAAAAGCATTCATCCACAACACCGAAGGCCAAGATCTAGCGAGAAGCGCCACGTTGCCTGGCAAATGCTGATGATGATGAGAAGGAAGATGATAAAGATGATGATGATGAAGATGATGACGATGAAGATGATGATGAAGATGAAGGTGACTATCATGATAATGATGATGACGACTATGAAGAAGATGATGAAGATGAAGGTGACTATCATAATGATGATGATGATGATGCTGATGACGACGACGACGACGATGATAATGATAATGGTGATGATAATGAAGATGGTGATGATGCTGATGATGATTATTAGGGTGAAGATAAAAATGAAGGTGGTGGTGATGATGATGACGATGATGATGATGAAGATGATGATGATGATGATAATGGTGACGATGATGAAGATGATGATGACGATGAAGAAAAGGATGATGATGATGATGATGATGATGATGATGATGATGACGATGATGATGATGATGATGATGTCAACCGAGAAAATTGGATTTGAGAAATCAGCCTTTTATCGGAAAGTTTTAAACAATTCAGGCGGAAAGAAAAAGGGGGGGGGGGGGTATGTGGGTAGCTGAAACAACTGGAGAACACATATTAAAGGTAACACCAACTTCGTCAACACATCAGATGACAAGGAGGAGTGGTGCATCAGGATGGCCGATGTCTGCTCCAGGCTTGGCACCAAAGAAGACGTGCCAATCATTGAACTAGCAGAGACACGGCAGACACACACTCACGTGGGTGGCCATTAGGGCGGGAAACTTTATCAGGCACCGTAAACGTGTCATGTGACTGGATATCGTCTGGGCACACCGGGGTTAAGGTCGGTAATTATGTGGTAGATGCATTTCTATTCTAATTGCCTGCCTGCCTGCCTGCCTGCCTGTCTGTCTGTCTGTCTGTCTGTCTGTCTGTCCAACATGTTTAAATAAAAAACAAACAAATAATAAGAAACGAGACAGTCCTTTACGAAGCAAATATAAATCGTAAATTTAACAGATTTAGTGACCAAAAAAAAAAAAATAATAGTAGGGTTGGACCATTCAAAAATGGATGGTAGAAAATGAGAATCAGAGGTTATGTCACAGTTATGGCTTAAGAGTTTTTATATTATTATTATTGTTATCATAATGCTAGCGAATATGTTGTACTATAACGTAATGACAACATTTCATACATATATAAGTCCATGGCATTACGGGATGCCTAATAATCATCCCATGACACTTAATCAGTAAATGCCCAAATTTAACGTAGACAATCAAGTTATTTTGGTGGAATATTATAAGGATTTAAAAAACAATAAAACGGGAAATCTTGGCGATAATTGGCAAACTTGATACCAACAGAACATGGCGAAGATAGAAATAAAATAAATACCCGATGGCTTAGCTACGTGGCATATTCGGGACTGGAACACATTCTTGATCGGAGACAGGTGGTAGCTGGGAATGCGGACCACAATTACCCACGTTTACCCACATGATGAAGTTGTGTAGAGGAGAAAGGCTTTCCTTTATCAAAGGAGAGGTAAGACAGTCCTTCCTTACACTAGCCTGCGTGGCATCCTTGGGCAAGGAGGGACACTCGTCTACCTCCCCAACCAGGAAGAAGCAGTGGCGTAATGGCCAGGCGCTCGCCTTGTGACCCGGTGGTTACGGGTTGGTAACTAGTTGGTAAACAGTTGCAGGAGCGGCTGGCCGAGTGGCTACTCTGCGAAGGTTTTCTTCGGGAGACCAGGGTTTGAATCTTCGGTAAGGTGATGGATGTTGTTGTTTTTTTTTTTCTGTCGGAGTCTTTAAAAGTCTTAAAAGTCTAGAGGATCGACTTCACTGCACCGGGTTTTATCCCATATGGCTAGGTCTCTTTCCGCAATGCTGGCTGCAGAAAGCGTCGCACAAAGAACGAACTCCGTAGCTCCAGCGACCACCCCCAGTAATCTCCCAGAAAAATGCACCCATGAATCGAAAGACGTAGCCCGGAATCGAACCCACAACCTTCGGTGCGCGAGTCAGACGGCTTGACCACTTGGCCAAGAAAATCTTAACCTGCACATTTCGCAGCGACTACACTAGCCAGGCTGCCTTTATTCTAATTCCCCAGGTCAAGACCCCCCCCCCCCACCTCCTGCCCCACACCACAAGGTTCTACAGGCTGTAGATGTCAGTTTATGGGTTCCATCGGCAGCGAGGCAGGTTTACATGTCGACAATAGACCTGAACTTCCAGGCCCAACCAGCCTAACATGAGTGGGGGAAGTGAAAGAGGTCGGCGTGCGTCTAACCACATCAGCCACCGAGTGCCAGATGGTCTATACAAATATGGGTTAGCACTATATACCTACTGCGACTTACGTTGGTACAGTACTGACAGATTAGCATGAGCCAACGTCAGCATGTGGTGAACTGAGCTTATCGGTGTAGCACAGGACGATGGTATCTTGATGAATATGGGGTATCTATCGGCCTATCCATCAATCCATCCATCCAACTATCCATGCATCCATTCATACATCCAATCACCCATCTATCCATATGTCTATCCACCCACCCATCCATCCATCCATCCATCAATGAACTCATCCATCCACCCATCCATCCACGCATCCATCCACTCATCAGTCCACCCATCCATCCATCTACCCACCCATTAATTCATCCACCCATCCATCCATCCACCCATCTACCCATCCATCCACCCACCCATCTATCCACCCATCCACCCAATAATACACTCATCTATCCATCCACCCATCAATCCACCCATCTACCCATCCATCCATCCACTCATCCATTACTCGACTGGGTCTAAAAATATTGTTTTCGAGGAGACACTCCTACTAAAAAGACATTAACATTGTTAACACCCTGTCTACTGTAAGGGAGTCAACTTTATCAGGGGCGGACCCACTTGCCACAGAGCAGGCTGACACCCTAGCCAGTCCGCCACCTCATCCACCCGACCGCCTCTCTGTTAATTATATAGTTACTATCTATTGTCACTTCGAACACTGACAATGAAGCTCTCCGAGCGATATATTCACTGATAGTCATCTTCTTTAATAACAGATATCCACCCTCTAGTTTCATTTAGTCCCACTTAATACGCTGGCCTCCTCCTCCGGGCGACCCAGCCGTAAAACCATGACACATTTACTGCTCACCGTCAGCCTGGCCTTGTGGGCTCCATCCATCAAGGTCCGATAATTAAGGGGCTATAGACGCTATTGTTTAGATCGACTGGGGCTGTGCCGTGACCCAGGGCAAGTAAATGACTAGTCATCGCCCAAAGCGGTCTTAATGAAAGAGGGACGAGACGGGAAGTCCGGGTGTATTGTCCCGGGTGTTTGGGATATAGTTACCAGCTATTTAGTACGTGAGGGCTCTTCGAATCAGGGAATCTCAAACTGCATGTCCGCTGTATCCTTATAGACGAGAAGCCAGGGAGGATTGTCCCGGGTGTTTGGGATATAGTCACTAGCTATTTAGTATGCAAGGGCTTTTAGAATCAGGGAATCTCAAACTGCATGTCCGCTGTATCCTTATAGATGAGAAGCCGAGGAAAACTGTCCTGGATGTTTGTGATATAGTTGGCAGCTATTTAGTACGTGAGGTGATCTTAGAATCAGGGAATCCTAAACTATATGCCCGCTGTATCCTTATAGACGAGAAGCCAGGTGGTTAGGAAGGATATAGTTACTATATAAGTGCGTAAGAGATATTGGAATCAGGGACTCTTTGAGCCAGATAATCTTAATTTATACACACAGACTCACATCGATCGCCCGAGCATGCTCGCAGGAAAGTCATCAAATATCATGAATTTTATTAAAAAGTGCACGGAAGAGTGTGGGCAACGGAAAATCTGTTTCAGGCCACAAATGGGCTCCTAAGCAATACTCCCATGTAGGGATCGTAAGGTTCTTACAGTCTGCACATGCACAATAAAGATTACTTCTTCTCTTCCTCTTCCATTCTCCCCTTCCCTCTTTTTCCTCCTGTTTTCCTTTTGATTCTAAGAAATCAGCCATTCAATGGACAATGGGTCTCTCTCTCTCTCTCTCTCTCTCTCTCTCTCTCTCTCTCTCTCTCTCTCTCTCTCTCTCTCTCTCTCTCTCTCTCTCGCCTGTCCATCTCTCTCTTTCTTTACAACCCTATTCATCATGCGTCCCTAACCAACTCAAGTCATACTATGTTTTGCTCTTCTGCGGCTCAGTTATGCCCTCCCTACAGTATCCATCTCTAAATCTAATTCTCTTCTCGGTGTGTGTTTAAGTCTTCTTATATTTCGTTTGCAATGTGAATTCCAGAAATACATTCGACTTACGATGTTCTTAGATTTTCTCAGTGTATGTCCTAACTAGCGTTAGTCTTGATTCATTCTTATTTATTTAGTTCTCTTTATGAGCGTAACCTTGCCAAGTAATCACAAATAGCCAAAAATCTTGGGGCTGAATGCACGTCCTGTAAAGGATATGCAACTAATATTTTTTAACTCTCTATGAGCTCCACCAACACAATTAAAATATAAGATGACAAAAAGGATTGGCGAGTCATGACCGGGCATGTAAACCAGCAGAATTTATTAGAATTTATTGTCACTAACCGTCTGTCGCTTGAACTCAACTGTTGTCTTATACCCAGAAGAAGGCGAAATAGATCGAAACGTCACGTACATTGTAATGACATTTTGACTTCTGTAGGGCCCCCCTACTAGCCCTTGTGCTTTCTTTTCCATTTTCCTCGCAGGCGTTACGCTTTCCATTCAATTTTGCCAAACTAAAAACGTGCCGCCTACACATTACCACAGTCTAAACTCATTTGATTTGTATCTGTCTTAGTATCCTTATCTATGACGTCATGCATTGTTACCAACGGCGTGGGCGACTACCCCCAACAGCGACACTTAATCATTCATTGTGATGAAAGAACGGGCACCCCTTTAACGACCAGCCCCTGACTGGGACCAAAAGTTGAAATCAAGACTTTCATTCCTGAATTGCTGTTTCCAGCGTTAACAGGCTCCCCTTGGGGAGAGTTCATTTTCTCCTAAGGTCAATTTTCAAGCCCCGTTGAGACACCAAGCAATCACCCGTCCCCGGTTACATCAACAGAGTAAACCCATGTCTGCTTACGGCTTAAACAGAATATACAGACCTCACACGTAGATAGATTGCATTTTGAACGTCCCAAGGAGGTGTCGTTTCTATCGCCCATATCGTCAGACAGCCAGCAGTGTTTCTACTACTACTGTTTTCGTGCAGTCTATCGTAATATTCGCCGTTTCAAAAAAGGCACGGGGATGGTTAGAAGTCTCGCGAGGGACTTTTGATGTATGTATAAGTCGATGATTTTTTGCGCGGCGTGTAGTAACTCTAGTATGGTGCATTTTCGGAGGCAAAAGCAGATATGCAAATGTTGTCATGTATTTGTGGTGTAGATGGGCAGGCAGATAGTAAACAGACATACAGACAGACAGGTAGGTAGGGGGATATATAGATAGGTAGGCGTACAGCTATTTCGGGAGGGAAGTTGATAGATAGACAGACAGATATACAGACAGACATGTAGGTAGCCAGGCAAGCAAGCAGGAAGTTAGGAAGGGAAATTACTAAACAGACAGACTTATGGACGGAAGGATAGACGGACGGCCATATAGACAGAACGACAGTCAGACTTTCAATCGTGCAGGTAAGGAATTAGGGATGGAATTAACAGACAGGTAGACAGACAGAGTACTGAGTATTGCACCAAAGACCACGTTATTTGAGCAACATAGAAGTTTGAATTCAATGAAGCCACATTGTATTCTCAAAGTGATTAATAATCAAATATAATTTACGATGCTTATACATATAACATACATATATGTCATGCAATTTGTTGTGTGTGTATGTGTGACAGGCCGGACTCCGTGGCGAAGACGTTTTTTTTTCGAAAAAGGTATAGGTGCTGATCGTTCAGGAAGTAATGGCAAACTACAGAACACAAAACACTTGCCCAGGAATCACGAACAGCCAAAATGCTGAGGTTGACTGCTACGTCCTGTGGAGGACATGCAACTAAATGTTTTAATGTGTGACAGAGAGAGAGAGAGAGAGAGAGAGAGAGAGAGAGAGAGAGAGACGGAGAGAGAGAGAGAGGCAAAAGGCATAAAGCGAGAGAGAGCGAGAGCAACAGAGAGAGAGAGCGATAGAGAGAACGAGAGCGACAGAGAGAGAGAGAGCGATAGAGAGAGAAAAAGGGAGAGAACGAGAGAGAGCGATAGAGAGAGAGCGATAGAGATAGATAGATAGATAGATAGATAGAGAGAGAGAGAGAGAGAGAGAGAGAGAGAGCGCGATAGAGAGAGAGCGGCAGAGAGAAGGGAGAAAGTGAGACAGAGAGCGAGAGAAAGGAGAGAGAGAGAGAGAGAGAGAGAGAGAGAGAGAGAGAGAGAGAGAGAAACGAAACAATTAGAAGAGGAGCGGGAGTGGGATTAACTCAGACAGTAATCGTCGTCATGTGGAGTGGCGAAAGTGTTACGGATGAAGTTTGTAATCCCCCATACCATGTTCCAAACACAGCTGCGTTGGTTTTAGTTAATGAAATGGTAAGGGTGGCCTGGCGGTCGTTCAGAAAGCAATGGCAAACTACTGAACGTAAACTTGCCAGGAATCACGAACAGTCAAAAAATGCTGGGGTTGACTGCTACATCCGTAAATGATATGCAACTAACCTTTACGAGCGACACAAGCCACACCACCCGGACATAGCAGCCTCCACATTATGAAGCATACACTGTGAGTCCTTAACAAGCACATAGCGAAGCCTCAAATTCCATTGTAATGCTAGATGCCGCAGTTAAAACAGTTATTTGCAAATCCTTTACAGGACGTCGCATTAGACCCCAACATTTTTTTATGTTTGTGATTTTTTGGGAATAAGTTTACTTGGAATCAACGACTGGCAAGAGAAGGTCAACCAGAGAGACGAATGGAGACGGATTGTATCTGCAGCAAAGAACCTCAATGGCTCGGAACGCTGAAGAAGAAGAAGAAGTTTACGTTTAGTAGTTTGCCACTGCGTTCTGAACGAGCTGAAATAATACCATTGTATGGAAACCAATTCATGCGGTCTGCCGCAAAATCTCCCGCAGCTGTGTTTAGAACGCGGTGTGCGGGATTACGAATTGCGTCCGCAACCCTTTCGCCACAGAGCGATAGTTTTTTTTCCGCATATACTTTACAGGACATTGCAGTCAACACCAGCATTTTTCAGCTGCTGTTGCTGTCTTGGCAAGTTTTACGCTCAGCAGTTTGCCATTGCTTTCTGAATGACCGGCTCATATACCCCCGTAAGTAACCAACGCGACATGATCTCGCGCAGCTGTTTCGTACGAGAGTATACGGGATTACAACAACGTCCTTAACCTCTGCGCCAAAGAGAATGCCAAAACCCCTTTTTAGTCCGTGTCCATTTATCTTTGCAGTACAACCCAAACCCACTCTTTGTACCTCTTACCACAGACCCATTAGTGTATATCTTCTTCTTCTTCGTTCATCCGGAGATTTTTTTCGGAAGTGATTGCGTTGTGCCTGTTTACAGCAGAGCTGCGTTCTTGCGCCGTTAGGCCGACACATCCGACTTCTGCGGGCATTTGTTGACCGGGTTAACCTTCCCGGGGGTTTCTTAGGACGTTTGACTCTCACTGTTGTGGTGTTATCCCCCATCCCAGCTGGTCCATATAGAACAGCCAAAGATCCTGGTCAGCCCTCAAGGGAAGGCAGGGGCAGACCATGGGCATTCCCCGCCATCCAAGGAGGCTTCCATACTTGCAGAGCCGATGCATAGCGCTCTGGTACTGGGCTCACCCAAGGAATCGTCACGTCCTGCACATGGCTGCTTAGCCTCACTTCCGTATATTGGGCCTTTCGTTCACCATAGGCTGTTCTTCCGGAAACCAGAAGTATGCAGTCTGCAGATGACATCCACATAGTGAGCTTTCGATTCGGACTTTCCATGTAATGGATTTGCTATCGAAGCAATATTCCATTTTGTGCCACTAGGACACTTTTCCACCTTTTATGAAGTCCACACAGTGGGCTTTTGATTCGGACTTTCCACGTAATGGATTTGCTATCCAAGCAATATTCCATTTCATGTCACTAGGACACTTTTCCACTTTTTATGAAGCCCACACAATGGGCTTTTGATTCGGACTTTCCACGTAATGGATTTGCTATCTAAGCAATATTCCATTTCGTGCCACCAGGACACTTTTCCACCTTTTATGAAGCCCACACAGCGAGCTTTCGATTTGGACTTTCCACATAATGGATTTGCTATCCAAGCAATATTCAATTTCATGCCTCTGGGTCTTCATGCACCTTTAAATGTCAACCTGTATGTAGTTAAAGTAAGCTGCGGTCAACTTGAGCTTGTTGATATCTCCATAGAGCTTGTCCTCAAATGAAGCAGGTGTGAGCCAAAATATCTTTCTCTGTTCTGCATACGTTGGGCAATCCAGCAGCAAATGTTTTGCTGTCATTTTTCCAGTTCTACAATTACATTCATCGGTATCTCCTATCTTTAGTTTATTGAACAAGTGGTATTTCAGCCTGTTATGTCCTGTGCGGAGTCTGAAGATTGCTACTTGTTCTCTTCGGTCGAGTTTGTAATATGCATCATCCTTCTGATGGCCTGGATGCTCTGATTCCCATTTGGTTCTATAAGTGCTTTTTATCAACCTCTTTGCCTCATTATAGGTTATGTCTATGTCAGGCTGTGGTAGTAGTCCGCCCTCTTTTGCCAGTCTGTCAGCCTCTTCGTTTCCAGGTATACTGCAATGTGATGGGATCCACTGTATTACAACTTTTTTGTATTTCTGGCATAGACCATGGAGTGCTGCTCTTAAGTCAGTTAGTTCTGTGCTGTTATTGCTCTTCAGTATTGAGACAGCTGACTTTGCATCTGTGAAGATAGCTATTTGCTTCTCTTTATTTTCCTCCATCAGGAGCATTTCTGCAGCAGTTTTCAGAGCCGCTACCTCCGCTTTGAAGTTACTTGAAAACTTTCCAGATGCCATTGAATGTGTTTTTTTCACTCCATTTTGTAAATTTAGGAGAATTCCTCCTCCTCCATTCTCTATTGAATTTTTGGCTGATCCATCTGTATATGCATGGGTCCAATTCCTGCTTGGGTAATGTTCTTTTATGTAGTTTAGGGTTATTTCTCTTCTTTCGGTTTCATGCTGAGTGTTCTTTTTCTCAATACCAGGAATGTTTTCTATCATCTCAGGCAGTTGCTGCTGTCTCCAAGCTGGGAACTTGTGTGCATTGTGTATGGGCTTGACTGTTGATATGTTAAGAATAGGATCTGCCCTAATCCTTCGTTTTGCAGTTTCTACAAAGTTTCTACGCTTCAGTCTTCCCTTTCCAAAACATAGGGTGGTCTGTCAATCTTCTAAATTTTTCTGCTTGTTGCTGGGCTCTGCTATCTCTTCTATCCTGCATTGGTTGTAAACAAGTGATCTTTTCTAGTTCATTAATAGGCGTTGTATTCAGGCTTCCAGTTATGATTCGCATTCCTTGGTTTTGGACTCTACTTATTATGTTAAAGTTTGACTTAGCTGCTGTTGCCCAAGCTGCAATGCCATATTCCAGTACTGGCCTCACCCGTCCAGTATATAACTTCTTGAGAACTTTCTCATCTGCTCCCCACGTTGTACCAGCAAGCTTTTTCATGATTGCCATTCTCTGCCTTGCTCTTGTTCGATTTTTCTCAACCTGTGTCTTCCATGTCAGGCGACGATCAAAGGTGACTCCTAGATAGTTTGGATTTTCTTCATGGCGCAATATTTTTCCATTCAATACCAGCTTAGGTTGCTGAGTTTTATTTGAGAGGGAGAACACTGTGCATGTTGTTTTCTCCTCACTTATCTTCACTAGCCATGATTTTGACCAGTCCTCTAGCGCTAATAAGGCTTGCTGTATTCTGCTGTTAGCTGTACTAATATATTCTTCAGATGTCCATATGGCTAGGTCATCTGCAAAGGAGGATGTGTGTACTCTGGCTGGAAAATTTTCTGTGATGTCATTTATATATGCTAGGAATAATGTTGGTGAAAGAACTCCTCCTTGGGGGACACCTTGCTCCAGCAGCATCATTTTGCTTGTTTGTCCTTGTACTTTTGTCCTGGCAGTTCTGTTCTCAAGGTAGTGGCTGATCCATTTATACATTTTCCCACAAACATGCATGTTTTGCAGTTTTACTTTCAATCCTTCCTTCCATACTTTATCAAATGCTTTTTCTAAATCTATCCAGACTGCTAGTGTGTGCTTTTTCTCTTGGAAGGCATCCTCTATTTCCTGAGCTATATAGGTTATTTGATCTTCAGTGGATCTGTACTTTCTGAATCCTGCTTGGTGTGGTGTTAAGAGTTTGTTTTCTTCCAGATGCCATGTTAGCCTGCCATTGATAATGCGTTCCATTAATTTTCCTACACAGCTAAGTCGACTGATAGGTCAATAGCCATATTGTTCTTCCAGGTCTTTTCTTTTCTTTGGGACTGGTATTAGTATAGCTTCCTTCCATGCCTGTGGGACTATTCCTCTCTTCCAGCTGTTATTTAGGACTGCTAGTAGTTTCTTCTTTGCCGTGGTGCCTAGTCCTATTAGCATTGCATTTGTGATTCCATCCTTTCCTGGTGATTTCTTCTTTTTTAGGGTATTCATTGCCTGTTCCATTTCTTCCATTGTTAGATTTGCCATCATATATTCTGCTGCTGTCTCTGTATTTCTATGATGTATCTGTTTGTCTTTGATTGCTTTCTTCTGTTCGGTTGTAATATCAATGTGGTTTGCATTTGCATAGTGTTCCATTAGTGCATTTGCAGCCTTTTTTCCTGTAAGCAAGGCATTTCCTTGTTTAATTGTTATTTGTTTGTTTCTAGGTCCTTCATTGTTCATGGCTTTCACTAGTTTCCATAGTTTGTTTCCATCCCTGTCAAAATTCAGGTTTTCTGTTTTTTCCCTCCAACAATCTCTTGTTGTTTGATTTACTGTTCTTTTATATTTTGCTGAGATGGCTTTGAGAGAGATATTCGCTTCAATTGTTTGTTCTCTCTCTGCTGTCTTCCTGGCATCTTCAACTTTGTCCTCCAAACTTTGTAGTTCTTCAGTCCAGTATGGTTTGTAATTTTTCCTCGCTTCTCTAGGAATGGACCCAGTGGCTGCCTGTATTATCGCTCTGTTTAGACTTTCCACCATTTGCTTTATGTTGCCATATCGTGTATTTATGTTTTCACAATATTTGTCTGTTAGTATGGCAAATCTGTCCCAATCTGCTCGTTTGTAATTCCAGCGGGGCAAGGGCTTTTGCTCCTGTGGAACATACTCCATATTCATTACAAGTTTGATTGGTCTGTGGTCACTACCTGCTAATTGGTCCAGCACATGGCGATCGATTTTGTGGAGGATGTCTCCTGTGCAGAAAGCTAAGTCTGGAGTAGAAGTGGTAAGCCATCTTCTGGAGTAGAAGCTCGGTGTGTCATCCGCTTTATTGAGTAGATGGGGATTTGAGTCTATTTCCCAGTCCTCCAATTCATCTCCTCTTTTGTCAGTATCTGGGTATCCCCATCTTTCTGAACGGCTATTAAAGTCTCCGACAATAATGCAGTTTGTGTCAGTTATTTTCATGTTTGAGAGTGTAAGGTCCTTATCTGCTGGGCTATACAGATTGTAGATTCTTATTTTCACGTCCTTTATCATTATATCAACACCTATAATTTCCGTTTGGTTGTCAGAGATCACAGATACTTCGCTGCAAGGTATTGTATTTCGTGTAAGTATTAGAACTCCTCCTTTGTGTCCTTCGCGGTCGAAACGTGTGGCCTGATATCCTCTGACTGAGAATTTGCGATTGGCATTGAGGTGTGTCTCTTGAATGCATGCCACATCTATTTTATCTTTATGAAGACGCTGTGTCAGGGATTCTTTCTTCTTGTAAACTCCTTCGGCATTCCACTGTAGTATGTTGAGTGTCCGGGGTATTTGGTTAATAGCTCTTAACCTACTCCTCTGTGCCTTGACTCCACAGCACAGGGGAAGGTGACCACCAGTAGTCATGGGTGGACCCCCTCGAGGCAGGGGGCCCGGCACTATCACCGCCTGATGGGACTTCACGGGATTAGCACCATAACGATTAATTTTGATTTGTGACATCATGAATTAAGTTACGTTGCACTGCTTTGTCAAGCCTGTGGCTCAGTACATCCGATTTCGACAAGCATTTATTTGGGATGCTTTCCCTAGCCTTTGACTGTCCCCAGTCTACCTACAAGGCAGCAGGTTTTACGTTGCACTGCTTTGTCAAGCCTGTGGCTCAGTACATCCGATTTTGACAAGCATGTATTCGGGGTGCTTTCCCTAGCCTTTGACTGTCCCCAGTCTACCTACAAGGCAGCAGGTTTGTGTGTCTCTTCGTCTGGTCCCTCTCCCTTGACCTGTCCGACATGGGTGGCCCTACCAGTAGCTGTGCTACCGTCGGCATAGCTCTTGGGGTCATTGGGACGCACAAGCCCCTCTACCTCGTCACGGTGGACACACAGCAGAGGGGATTAGTGTATATAATCTCATAGCGCCTATTGGTGTATGAAAGGACAGATGTCATTAGGGCACTCTTCGATTATGTGTATTAGTCAATCAAACATCAAGGTTGGCTGCAATGTATCTCCAACACTGTCTGATTGTATATTCTGTCAGAAAGTTCTTTGTCCATCTCTTGATATTATCTTCCCACTTGTATTGTTGCCTACATCTTGCTCGCTTGCCTTCAATCTTATCCCCCCGTGAGGATTTTATGAGTGTTATGTATTTTAACATGGCCAAAATATGTATGCTGCCTCTTTTTTGTTTTATTTCTTTCATCAACTCTCGTTTCATGTCCAGGTTTTGTATAGTGTGGAAGAAGAGATACGTCATCATTGCTTTGGGGGAATAGAGCTGCAAGGAGTGACCAGAGGATTTGGTCAACACCTAGTTCTCCCGGGAAAGGCCACACTGACACATAATCAAGTTCCACTGGTATAGTTAGTATTGGAACTCTTCGCTTGCTGTTGAAGATTAGGACCGAGCGCGTATTGCAATGTCCCGATGGCTATGATGTCAGTTCTTGACTCAACTCTTCGGGGGCTATTTGAACACTATGTCAGTTCTTGACTCAACTCTTCTACAGCGAATCAAAGACACCATCAAACCCTTATACATACACTCGGAAGCTATTTGAGCACTGTCTCAGTTCAAACTATATTTCCCTTTAAAAAAAGAAAAATATTAAAAGGCAAAAAAAAAAAAAAAAGGATTTTGACATTCTTCTAACGATATTAGCTAATTATAATTGTCTGTCAAAAATATTAATATTAACAGATTGCAAGCCAAACGAAAACTAAGCTCGGACCAAACAAAAATGGATGGCGGGAAATGGGAAATAGGGGTGTGTCACAGTTATGACTTAAAAGTTGGTAATATGATAGCAGAGAAGTTATATCATATATCAAATTAAAGGGGGCTGTATATGGAACACTACTGTATTGATATTTTAATTATAGTTTGATTTATATGCTCATGACAGTTATCGGATGTTCAAATAAAACGATTTATCAGCTCATGACACTTAATCAGTTAAGCCTATTAGAAAAAGCTGGTTTGACCCTAGAACCATACTGTACCGGTTACATGTTCCATTTAGATAGTTACATTTCCTTTATAGGACGTCGCAGTCAAGCCCAGCATTTTTGGCTGTTTATGCTTTATTGCTAAGTTCACGATCAGTAGTTTGACATTGCCCTCTAAATGACTGGTAATCATACCATTGCATGTAAACACGCTAGACGGTCTGCTTCCAAATCGCCCTCAGCTGTGTTTCGAACGCGGTATGCGGGATTACGTGACAGGATATTAAACCCGAGGCAACAGTGTTTCAGCTGGACAAGTGTAGGTATCCTCAGACGAGAACGGACGTGTTAGACTTGAACAGAGTCTGATCATCTCCATCATGGGCCATGCCGATAAGCATGAGCGGTCATGTTTTGCCATCTCACATGATCACCAGAGTCGTAGATCAGCTCACTGTTCCTATCTCAACCATACTACATGGCCAAGTCATATACATATTTACTTCTCTGCTTCCACGCGTTCGTTTCCCCTCAATATTGCCAGTTATCACCAGGTTTTCCAGTTTATTTATTTCTTCTCATAACGTGTCCAAAAAAATTGTGACTGTCTGAATCTAATTTCTCTAATCAGTTTACGGTTTTTATTTGTTTCTTGTATTACTTACTATGTCATTTGTTTCTCTGTCTGTCCATTGTATTCTTTGCATTTATCTCAGAAACCACATGTCCACAGCCATCAGATGCATTTCAGCCTGTTTGCTCATTTTCCACGCCTTACGCCCATACAAAAGCACAGCTTCTGTCTAGTACCTAACACTCTTTTTCCGTTGCAAATGACATCCTTTAAATGGTCAGTATATTTTTCATCTCGCAAAAGGCTACCTTCGACATTGGCAATTCTTGTTCTAAACTCTTCAAGGCATCCCCCATCAGATGTAATGACTGTTCAGAGATAAATTGTACCGATTCACTTGTTTAAGAGGTATTTCCTTTTTCCTAGTGACGACCATAATCTGTGTCTTCTTACAATTTAATTCTAACCCTATATGTTCACTGTGTGCAACAACCGAAATCTACCAAATGTAGCAGATCCTGCTCATTGTCTGCAATCAATACTGTATCATCCGCATATCTAATGTTATTGATGTTATGTCCCCCAATGATGATTCGTCTCAGATCTCCTAAACTTATGAACATGTTTTCACTGTATAGGGAAAACAGATCGGGAGACATTACATACCCCCAGTCGCACACCTCACTTAATAGGCTGCCATTGCCCTACTTCATTATCAAACTGTATGGCGGCTTGTTGTTTCCAATATATGTTAAAAAAACAAACAAACAAACCTAAGGCCTTTACCTTCAATCTGTAGATCTACAAGCATTTTCATCATGTTTGCATGTCTTACTTTATTCGAAAGCCTTTGCGTAGTAAATAAAGCAATGACGTAGGTCTCTGTTTACTTCTTTAGAACGTTCAATTAATGTTCTCATCATATACACAATATTTACTGTACCCTTGCCTTCTACGAACCCACCTTGTTCTCCTATTTCGGGATTGCATTTTCTTCCTATCTCTTTGCATGATGATTCTTAGCAAAATCTTCGTGATGTGGCTTATTATACTAAATATTCGATGTTGATCACTTTCCAAGGCTCCTGATTTCTTCGGGATTGCAATAAATATAGATTTACATAATTCATGACGTTTATTTCCAGTTTTATATATTGTGTTCAGCAGTTTGGTGACTTGATCTATTCCATATTCTTCTAAGGCATTGATCATTTCTTTTGTGATGTTGTCTGGACCGGGAGTCTTGCAGTTTTCATATAGTTAAGAGCATTGTAAACCTCTATCTTCAGAATTGATGGCCTTTCATTATTATTTCGAATATCATATTGTTCTTCTCTTGTATCATCATAAAGGTCTTTCACATAATCTGACCACGCATGTACAATCTGATCTTTTTCTAATATCATGTTGCCAGCTTTGGGTTTCAGGCAACCCGTTGATGTGTGTGTCATTTTATTAGTGATGTCATTAATTCGTTTGTGCATGAATTTGGTATACCGGATGTTGTGTTGGTTTTCAATTTTCCTGCAATTTTTCTCATTCCATGCTACTTTTGCCTCTTTGCACATTTTCCTAATATCACCGTGAATATTTTCATATTTTCATGATTATTTTTGTTATTTCCTCTTATTTCAATGAGTGTTAAGATGTCTTCCGTCATCCATTTGTTTTTTTGTTTTTTTTTTTTAAATTCCTATGTTCAGTGTTTATTAAATGTAGGCAGTGTATATTCATTCATTCATTCATTCATTCATTCATTCATTCATTCATTATTCATTATGTGCCATGCCGATAAGCGTGGGCGGTCATGTTCTGCCATCTCACTCGTTCACCAGATTCGTGGATCAGCTCCGTGTTTCTGTATCGACCATGCCATGTAGCCAAGCCATCCAGGTATTTAATTCTTGGTCTTCCCCTTGGTGTTCCCTTCGATCTTGCCAGTTGTCACCAAGTTCTCCAATTCATAACATGCCCAAAAAATGTTGACTGTCTACATGTAATGTCTCTAACCAGTTTACGATCTTCATAAGTTTCTTGAAGGACTTGTTCATTGGTTTTTCTATCTGTCCATGGTATTCTTTGCATTTTTCTCAGAAACCACATTTCCACAGCCATCAGATGTTTTTCAGCTTGTCTGCTCATTGTCCACGCCTCACATCCATATACAAGTATAGGTTCTATGTAGCACTTCAACACTCTTTTTCTCGTTTCAATTGCTATCTTTTTATTGGTCTGTATGTTTTTCCTCTTGCAAAAGGCTACCTTCGCCATTGCGATTCTTGTTCTAATTTCTTCAAGGCATCTTCCATCTGATGTTAGGACTGTTCCGAGATAGTTGTACCGATTCACTTGTTTAAGAATATGCTCATTTACTTGTATATTACATTGTTGTATTTCTTCCTTCCTAGTGACGACCATAATCTGTGTCTTCTTACAATTCAATTCTAACCCCAGTTGTTCACTGTGTGCAACAACCTCATCTACTAAATTTTGCAGGTCATGTTCATTGTCTGCAATCAAGACTGTATCATCTGCGTATCTAATGTTATTGATGTATCGTCCACCAATATTGATTCCCTTCATATCTTCTTTATTTCTGAAAATATGTTCACTGTACAGGGAAAAAAATCTGTAGACGTTACACATCCCTGTCTCACACCTCTTTTAATAGGCTGATATTGACCTAGATAGTTATCAATTCTGATGGCAGCTTGTTGTTTCCAATACTGTATATATTTTTTACAAATCTAAGGTCTTTTCCATCAATTTGTAGATCTTCAAGCATTCTTATCATGTCGACATGTCTCACTTTATCGAAAGCCATTGTGTAGTCAATAAAGCAGAGGTTTGTTTACTTCTATAGAACGTTCAATTACTGTTCTCAGCCTACCTTTAATGATAATAATCTTTTGCGCCTAGTAGCCTACTGACGGTCTGGAGCCACCTGGTGCACATGACTATCCCTACCGGGCGAGGCTGCTCCTATGGAGCACCCATTTACGCCGTTTCTCTGAATGTCGATGATTTCGCAAAACATAATGTTCTTGGCAACTGTGAAGAAGGTAGTTTGCCATTGCTTTCCTTTTTTGCAGTGACCATACTGGTCAATGACAGTAGCCATTGTCTCCTTAAAAAAAAGAGATCATCTGCCTACCGTCGTGAATCTGGAGACCATAACCCGCAACTATCTGTCGGCTGCTCTTCAACCTCATCCACCACCTGCACCCATGGCTTCACGTAATCCTGATCGGGAGGCTAAACGGGTACTCCACCTTGCCCAAGGGTGTCAGTGCAAGTACCTGATGATAAATAAATGTGCCATTTGTATCCATGAAATGATGAAACATTAGAAAAATAAAACACTGAATATAAAGCGATTGTTAATAAGAGTAAATGCAACCGGATAAACACGGTGGCATCAAAGATCAACATTTCAGTTGCATTTTAAATAAGCAATCCCTTAATGTTCCCCTGAACTGCGTGAATCTGGTTCTTCAGCTGTGATCCTTCCTTCTGGATAACCGACTACGCAATCACAAGCCGAGATACTCCACAAACTCTCCCCAAAGCGTGTTTGGATCTCACAAAAATATATGAAACATTCTTATCCTCGCACAGCAAGGGCAAATGCAGAAGAATTTCAATTGGCTCGGCAACGGCTGTTAATACAATAAACTAACCTGACCGCAGTTAACAGCCTTTGTAGCTTCAATGGCACCTTTCTTCAGCTGCATATAATTTGATGCCTGATGTACCAGCTCCAGAATTTATTTGTTCTGTTAGTCTGGTCTGCCAAAATGTAGGCTTTGCTGTTTATTTCCTCAGCCATTGTTATGAAGTTTTGCTTTACTTTGAAATGTTTCCACCTGATTTTATTTTTCTACAACCTCTCTGCGAAAACGATTCGCTTCACCGAGGAGACTGGAAATCACTGTGATGATATACCCAAACCACACTATCATCCATTTCTGACGTCTCATCATCTTCATTTTTTGGGATAGTTGTTTCGGCAGCTTGGTTGACTGGTTTCTTTACTATTTCACATTGGCACCTGATACCTTGAAATAATATTTCCATATTGGACAATGCATAACATCTGTTATTTATCTCTAGGTTGAATTTATCTTTTCTCTACTCACTCCTCAATGCACGTATATCAAATTTTGTATTTCATGGTGTAAATTTGACCTTCTATAATTGTATGTATATTGCTTAGGATTAATCTATGGTCGCTGTAGCAGTCGACGCTTGATATAGTTTGTGCAACTTTTAAGGCATTTCGAAATCTTCTGTTGATGAGAACAGTCTAGGCCATAGCATACTGAAATGGAAGTTCCAGTTCAATTCCTCAACGTCTTTCCTTCCAGAATTCCTAGAAAATTATGAAAATTATTCAGTACCCATTTTAAGAGGCGGGGTCGACAGCTATGACTGTCATCATCAGCTGCACTTGATAGGAAGAAGGATTTCCTTCAAACAGTAATGCATCAAAGAAAAACAGCTGACATAAACACTCACAGTCTTGTAGAGTACATACAATGGACTGCATTGTCTTCTTCAACTAGCGGACGAGATGATGTGGTGATTAGGACGTTAAGCTGTCAATGACATGAGTGCGATCGGACGATCTTTCGATATCAGCTTTCGGCGTTCGCTGCTGGAGAGAAAGACATGAAACTTGTCCCTGCGTACACTTATGCCTACACAATGTGATGGTTCTAATATTCACATAATATTTATAGGCTCTGTCTACGGGCTTTTTTGTTTGTCATTTTGTCTGCTTCTAAAACTCGCAGAATACTGAGATCAGCATGGCCGAATGGATAAGAGCGCTGGCTCTTAATCTTTCGGGGTGCTGGTGCCGAGGTTGCGAGTTCAACCCTACACCTGTCAGTTGGACTAAATGTTGACTTCTCGACCTTGACTTTGGGATGTCAATTACAAGTACCTCAAAAGTCAGGGTGGCTTCGCCTGATAGCAAAGGACACTGGTAATATGAAAGCTAATCCACACGTAAAAATCAGTCCAGTGCACTTGAAGTAGTAACACAAGTATGGACTACACTTGAGTTCAGAGCGAGCCAGCGCAAATAATAATAATAATAATACTAATAATAATAATAATAATAATAATAATAATAATAATAATAATAATAATAATAATAATAATAATAATAATAACAACAACAACAACGCAATTGCTATGTGGCAACCAATGCAGGGGAGATAAATAGATTATTATTCGTGTAAATTAATATATAAGTTACCTTTCCTGATGTCACAGCATTTCTTCTTCATCTTCTTCTTTTCATATCTCAATGGAACATATGGCATCAAGCAACTCCAGCCAAACCGTGCGTAGACTTGTTGCTATTTCATTGGATAAAAGCTCTCGCTCTTAAACTTCCAGTTTGCTGATGACGAGGTAGCGGGTTCAACCCCTACACCGGTTAGTTAGGCGAAAATGTTGACTTCTCGTCCTTGACTTGGGGACGTAAATTACACGTACCTCAGAAGTCGGATGGCGATGGACACTGGTTATAGGGATAGCTAATCCACACGCACAAATCAGTCCAGTGCACTAGAAGTAATAGTGCGTGCATGAACCACTCTTGAGTTCAAAGCGAGCCAAGGCAATTAAAAAAAGAAAAAGATAATGTAGTCAGTCTTTCACCAACCTTCCTTACGACTTAGCCTAGAATCGAACCCACAGCCTTCGGATTGCAGGGCAGGGGCGTAACCACTTCGCCGCGGAGACTCCCATACACTGGGACTGTGTTGCAGGCATCTTCTTCCCCTCTCCAAGCTCAGAGAACAGGGTACGCGAGGCCGGTACTGGAACTTTACATCTGTGGCTACGAATTCTAGAACATAATCAAATCATGATTCAGCACAGGACATATGTCGTGGCTGTAATCATCATCATCATCTTGCGCCACGCCGATTAGCATGGGCGGTCATGTTTTGCAATCTTACACGATCACCAGAGTCGTGGATCAGATCTGTGATCTTGTCTCGACAAAGCCATGTGGCCAAGCCATCAAGATATTTACTTCTCTGCCTTCCCCTTTTCTTTCCCCCTCTATATAGCCAGTTATCGCCAAGTTCTTTAGTTTATGTCTTCTCAAAACATGCCCAAAACATGTTGACTGTCTGCGTCTAATTTCTCTAATCCGTTTACGGTTTTTATTTGTTTCTTGTAGGACTTTCTCGTTGATTTTTCTGTCCATGGTATTATTTGCATTTTTCCTCAGAAATCACATCTCCACAGCCATTAGATGTCTTTCAACTTGTCTGCTCATTGTCCATGTTTTACATCTATACAAAAGTACAGGTTCCATGTAGCACTTCAACACTCTTTTTCTCGTTGCAATTAACATCTTTTTATTGGTCAGTGTGTTTTTCATCTGGCAAAAGGTTACATTTGGCATAGCGATTCATGTTTTAATCTCTTCAAGGCACCTCCCATCAGATGTTAAGACTGTTCCAAGATAGTTGTACCGATTCACTTGTGTAAGAATATTCCCATTTACCCGTATGTTACATTGTGGTATTTATTTCTTGTGATTTATGAGCATAATCTCTTTCTTCTTGCAATTTAATTCTAACCATAGTTGTTAATTGTGTACAATAACCGCATCTACTAAATGTTGCAAATCATGTTCATTTTCTGCAATTAATACTTTATAATCGGCATATCTATTGTTATTGATGTTATGTCCCTCAGTGATGATTATTTATTATCTTCTAAGTTTATTAAAATACGAGTAATTTCACTGTACAGGGAAAACAAATCTGGAGATATTACACATCCCTGTCGCAGGCCTCTTGATAGGCTGATATTCATCTACTTCATTATCAATCTGCATAGCAGCTTTTGTTTCCAATATATGTATATTATAATTCTAAGGTCTTTCCAATAAATGTGTAGATCTGCAAGCCTCTTCACCACGTTGACACGTCTTACTTTATCGAAAGCCTTTGTGTAGTAGATGAACTAAGATGTAGGCTGTGATTATGCCTAGGTTGTTACTTTATCTTGATACGCTTTAGCTTTAGGCATGTCACAGTACCACCAGAATCCTTTCCATGCCCAATGCGAGGCTTCTTGACCCACTGTAACTGCCGTCTGTGAAATAAAGATGGTCCACAAGGAATATATATCTCATCTCATCTCATCTCATCATGTTCCTCTTGTACCTTGCGGTGTCGAGGTGAAGTATACACAGCGGGAGAGTGCCCGCTTATGGGCTTCATGTATCGATATTCCAATGGACTCTATTATTCCCTGCGTCCATCGTTTACGTGGTCGGCCTCTTCCTCTGTTTCCCTCTGGTCTGTACATCTTTGCTTGTTGTGGTATACTGTTAGTTGGTAATAATATACTTGCATGGCCAAACCGTTTGACTTGCTGATTTCTAATAAAATCTAGTGCTACTTTAACCCCCACTTTAGTCCTGATTTCTTCATTTCTGATCTTATCTCTTCTTGATACGTTGAGTATTCTTCTCAGGAATCTCATTTCTGTTGTTGTGATTTTTCTTTTCTATTTTTCTGTCATTGTCCAAGTTTGGCATTGGTAACATAGCGTTGGTAGGAAGATTGTGTTGTAAAGTGCTTTCTTAATAACTATTGATACATTTTTGTTCTTCAGTATTGGTGCAATTTGTCCAATGAGTTTGTTTGCCTTGTTGCATCTATTGTCGATCTCGTCTTCTGATTTGCCATTTGATGATATTATACGTCCCAGGTACTTGAAACTCTTTACTTGTTTCAAGGGAAATTCGGTTAGGTAAATCGTTGTTGCTTTCTCTTCTTTAGTTATAGTCAGTACCTCTGTTTTACTTGTGCTAATTTTCATGTTATGTTCCCTAAACATTTCGTTTAGACTATTCATGTGGTCTTGTAATTCAGCTTCTGATTTTGTTATTAGTGCTTGGTCGTCCGCAAACAGGAGTTCTCTAATGGTTAGATTTGCAGATGGTTCTTCTTCTGTGTTCTCGTCATGCAGTGTTCTTGCGGTCTCTGTTTGGCTGGCTTCTTTACATATGTTGTTTATATATGTTATAAACAAGAGAGGGGACAGGACACAACCTTGTCGTACTCTGGATCTTATGGTGAAGGGCTCTGAGTGTCCTCCAGTTGCTCTCACTATGCATTCACTGTTGTTGTATAAGCTTCTATATAGGTTCATTAGATGTGTACTCACTCCATATTGTTTAAGGATTTCCCACAGCTTGTTTCTAACTACTCTATCAAATGCCTTTTCTTGGTGGACAAAGGCTATGTAGAGTGTTTCATTGAATTCGATTGATTTTTCTATAAGTTGTCTAAAAGAAAAAAATGACATCTGTACCCCCCCCCCCCCCATACACACACACACTGGTTCAGTCACGTTCTCCTATCCGTCTCTGTCGCCTTGATCTCCCACCTCGTCATCTTTTATCTCATCATCTAAGTCCTCTTTTCAGTGTGCTTGTATGTATATGTGTGTGTAAGTGTATATATATATATATATATATATATCTATATATATATATATATATATATATATATATATATATATATATATATGTGTGTGTGTGTGTGTGTGTGTGTGTGTGTTGCCGGACTGCCAAGCTATCAGCTTGCTCGATGTCACTTGGGTATGTAGGGGTCCCTGAGGAAGTGGACCTTCTTAATACACATCAGACACGATGATTACAAAGATAATGTCCACGTAGCAGCTTTGTTTCCTGGCAACCAATATACTTAGACCCATAAACACATTCACAAGTATTGGCTGACTCTCACAGAAGAAGAAGAAGAAGAAGAAGAAGAAGAAGAAGAAGAAGAAGAAGAAGAAGAAGAAGAAGAAGAAGAAGAAGAAGAAGAAGAAGAAGAAGAAGAAGAAGAAGAAGAAGAAGAATAAGAATATAATAAAGCCAAACAATACTCGTTAATCTCAAAATAATGTTTTCCCGTCATGGATTTGAACAGTGAAGACGCAAACAATAGATTGACTGAAGAGATGTAGCGAATTATGTCAGGTTATAAATCGTTCAATCTATTAGTAATTAGTGATTACTAATCTATTAGTGCCCTCTCCGTGGCTTAGAGTTAACGGACGCGATTCGTAAGCCCACTTACCTGCGTTCGAAACACAGCTTCGATCGATTTGGCAGCAGACCGCGTTACGCTGGGTTTTAACGTGTTGGTATGGGAGCAGGTCGTTCAGAACGCAATGACTAACTTCAGAACGTAAACTTGCCAAGACATCAACAACAGCAGTAAAATGCTGGTATTGACAGCGATGTCCTGAAATAGGATATGCAAAAAATCTATTAGTAAAAGACTTGTGAATGCAATTTGAAATTTGTTTATGAGCTGTCTTCGTGACCTCAAGGGTTGCCCAGTTGATATTTCTGTATATTATTTTTATACTATGTCTGCCACTCTGTGTGTGTGAGTGTGTTGTAAATACAACTGTGTACAGCTGGCCCACTTTGCTTGTTTCTCAAATGTTTATATCCACATCTTCTCCACGATGTAAAACCATGTCATTTATATATCTTTATGTGGACACTGCTAAATCTTAGCGGAAGTTGAAATATAGCGCATGCGCATAGTCTCGTTGTCAAGACAAACTATAGTCGGCAACGAAGCCCCAGAAGTTACAGCTGCAAGGCGCTGGGTGTCCCTTCGCCCGAATGTCTTGCTCATCGTACCGAATACTAATGGTACGGGGTTAAACAGGTGCGTAGAAAGTATTCCAGATGTGCCATTAATATTTTATTAATACAACAGTCTGTTGACTGCTCACATAAAGGTATATAAGTATAAATAAGATATACCGACAGCTGATGATGAATGATATTCATAATTCAGCTCTTGTATTTTTTGTGTGATGACAATGATTTGTAACTGACTAACTAACTCACTAACTGTAACGTTAACACTTAAATTTAACACTCACTAAGTTAAGTTAACAAACAGGTAACTTGTTGAACAAGTTGTTGAATGTTGATTGAGTCTTCTTCTGCGTTCGTCGGGAATGTTGTTTTACCTGTTTACAGCAGACAATTGTAAAATTACATAAATAAACACAGAAGTGAGAAGAAGGAAGTTTCAAGTAGAGACTAGAAGACGCACTCCATCCATCCATCATGTGCCATGCCGGTAAGCGTGGGCGGTCATGTTCTGCCATCTCACTCGATCACCAGAGTCGTGGATCAGTTCCGTGTTTCTGTCTCGACCATGCCACAAGGCCAAGCCATCCAGATACTTGTTTCTAGGTCTTCCCCTTGGTCTGTTCCCCTCGATCTTACCAGTTGTCACCAAGTTCTCCAAATCATTTCTTCTCATAACATGCCCAAAAAATTGTGACTGTCTACGTCTAATGTCTCTGATCAGTTTACGATCTTCATTTGTTTCTTGAAGGACTTGTTCATTGGTCTTTCTGGCTGTCCATGGTATTCTTTGCATTTTCCTCAGAAACCACATTTCTACAGCCATCAGATGTTTTTCAGCCTGGCTGCTCATTGTCCAAGCTTCACATCCATATAAAAGTGAAGCTTGGACAATGAGCACTAGACAACATAAAATCTGAAAGCTATAGTTACCGACCGGGATCGAACCTGTCTATGGTCGTGCGTCGAAGTACACTTGCTTGTTCCTGCAGCGAGGCGCCGTCGTCATTTGTAGGCGACAGGTTTGATCCCGGTCGGTAACTACAGCTACAGCTTTCTAATTTTATGTTGTCTAGTTCGTCTTCTAGTCTCTACTTCCTTCTTCTCACTTCTGTGAGCGCCAAATAATACTGTGTGTTATTTATGTAATTGTCTTTGTGGCCTCAACGGTTCCCCTTATTGATTTCTTCTGTTTGCAGCAGAGCAGCGATATTTGCACCTTTCAGCTGACACTTGTGACTTCTCGTCTTCTGCAGGCATTTGTTGGCTGGGTTACCTTCCAGGTGATTAAAATTCAATTCAATGAATGCAACACACTTGTTGTTGTACTCATTCTAACGTCTAGTCAGATAGTCTAGTCTGTCTACTCTCTAGTCACTGTCTAGTCTAGCAACACCACCTTGACCAGTGGCGGACTAACCAGGTTGTCATATTGCCCGGTGACAAATAGGCCTCCTTAAATATTATTATGTTAATAAGGGCCTTTTACTTATGTCCTAGCAACCAGTTCACCAGTGACACTAAACTAACAAGTATTAAGTAATTTAAATTTCTCAGGGAGTCTCCATGATGGAGTGGTTAAGCCATCAGCCTCATGCTCTGAAGGTTGTGGTTTGATTCCGGGCTATCTCGGAGACCCATGGGGGTCATCACTGGAGCTATGGGGTTTGTGCTTTGTGCGATGCTTTCGGCAGGAAGCTCTGCGAAAAGAGACCGAGCCATATGGGATAAAACTCGGTGCAATGTAGTCAATCCTCTCGACTTTTAAGACTTTTTAAAAATTTAAATTGCTCTTAGTTTGTTTGCACTAAACTAACAAGTAATTTAAATTGTTCTTAGGTTGCTTGTAAAATACCGTCTTCTTTAACATGGGATTGCACAAAAGACATCTCACTAGCGTGTCCCAGTCTTCACCTATAAATAATAAAAATATTATTGATTGATTGATTGATTTAGGAATCGACATCACAGCATTCGGGGCATTCCCATAAGCGCTGCGTCCCCATCCTCAGCAGCCAGCGAAGAGTTCCAACACTAATAGTACCAGTAGCAATCTGATTATATGTCCGTCTCGCCTTTCCTCTGAGCGTTGAGCGTCAGCCAGATCCCCTCGTCACTCCTCGCTGTCTAATTCTTGCCAGACCATGGTAATCCATTTGCTCCTCCGAGGTGTGCACATGCTCCCACAAGGCCGCAACCACGTCTGCCTTGTCATGTATCAATACTCCACCAAGTTCTGCAGAGCCAGCCAATCTGTCCGCCTGTTCATTTCCCAGCACACCAGCATGCCCCGGAG
Organism: Cepaea hortensis; assembly: GCA_963921405.1. Classification (NCBI taxonomy): domain Eukaryota; kingdom Metazoa; phylum Mollusca; class Gastropoda; order Stylommatophora; family Helicidae; genus Cepaea; species Cepaea hortensis. The sequence goes on from OY992888.1 coordinate 58,949,539, forward strand.
AAATTGGCAGGGACCCAACACTGCACAAACTCTATAGCACCTACAAGAATTAGAAAGCTAATGTGTTGAGTTGAGCTGAGAACCAACATCACTGTACTTAAGACATTCCCATATGCGCTCCATCCCCTCGTTCAACAGCCAGTGAAAAGTCACACTGCTAATTGCTGTCTTTTTGAAAGTTCTCCTGGTCTTCCCTCTTAGTTTCAAGATTCTTCCAGAATGCTGATCCCCCGCAATCTCATTCTTTCCACACACAGGTTCTCAATCTTTTCCCCCACCTTCTCTACCTGGTCCCACAGGCGCACGACCACCTCTGCCTTGTCCATAGGTAATCTACCACCAAGAGGTGCTTTCCCTGCCAGACTATCAGCCTGTTCATTCCCCCCGCTCTCCTGCATGGCCAGGGCAAAACATCTATATAATTCTCACAATTGACCTCTGAAGCAAGGTGAGCTATTCCACACAAAACATTCTTCTGCACCTTACTAAGCATACTCCTTGAGTCCCTAAAGAATACAATCTGTTGCTAATGTGTGTATACCAGAATCATGCTAGCCTTAATTGTTCTATTTGTGGGGACATTTTCTAATTTTGAAATTTAACATGAGCATTGGGTATTCTATTTGGCTCATTCTTTTCAGTTTTCAACCCTCCAGGGATTTTAAATGTGCAACATACATGCATGTTCTTCTTTTTGTTGACCTTTTCTGTGCTTGCTTGCTTGCTTGTGTTCGTTGGCTTGAGCTCCAACGCGAAGTCCTATATGTCGGATGAAGGCATCCTGTTGTCCACCATCAGTGTGATGTCATACAGGACTTGAGGTTTGCGTGAGTATCCGTTGTCCCATGTCTGGCTTATTGGTGTGCAGACTGGTGGTTCCTCGCCGTGCAGGCAGACACTCTCCGACTTCGGAGGAATCGGCGATCCTATTGACTTTAGCCAGGACCCCGAAGGGACCTGTTGCCCAGGACGCTCGACGAGGACGCGTCAATAGGTCTTGGCCAGTATATAACCCGGCCCTGGTGCCTTGGAAACACCTCTGCGTCCCACCTTTTCTGTGAAGCCTAAGCAGATCTGGCCGACACACAGTAATTCAAGGAAAGACAAGACACACACACTCAAACTGCAACTGGTACCATTAATACTGGGACTCTTCACTGGCTGTTGAAAATAATAGAGCTAGTATTTTAATGCCCTGAGTGCTGTGATGTTGTTTCTGGACTCAACTTAACTTCCAACATCATGAAACATGTAGTAATGTACTTTCTCCAACAGCATGAAACGTAATAATGTACTTTCTGCAAAACAAGTTAGTTAGTTAGTTAGTCAACAGATCATCCTCATTGCACATCGAACCATTCAGTCCATAAGTGCTCGGATCCCCTCCTCACCACATCCCGCAGCATGTAGTGGCTAACAACACCAGTTCTGTGTTAGTTTATCAATCTTCTTAGGCTTCCTGTGTAGTGTTCTTTTTGGCAACACCTCTTTTAATTTGCTGTTCTCACAGTGTGACCATGGTTGTAGATTCACGGTCATCACTTGGTTCTCGCAAAAGTCTTACTTCTCATAGCACATTCAGAATGTCGGCCTGGTTCGTGGCATGTCTGCCCTCCACAGTAGCCTTTCCTGTGAGCTTGTCAGCCCACTCATTTCCTTGTACTCCCGCATGCTCTGGCACGAAGATGAAACTAATCTTTGCCAGCCGAGACCGCTCCAGAGACAGCAACCACTCTCTTTGGATCCACCCCATCTCTATCCTCTTGAGCATGCTCATTGAGTCGGCAAGGGAACAAGCACTAGTGAATGTCTGTGTCTCGAGCCATGTTATTGCTTTACTTACTGCCATGACTTCCATAGTCAGGCTACTTGTGGTCTCAACAAAAGCACCAGAGTCCTTCTTCACAATTCTCCCTCCGGCCTGGGCCGTAAAGGCCCATGAGCTTCTCACATGTCGGATGACTGACCCATCTGTGTAAATGACAGCATCACCGTCTAATGAATTCTCAAGAATCAATGCTTGTACTTCCACTTCCACAGCAGCCGGAATTTCTTGTTTGCATGTTTTGTCTAGTTGTATGCAAACAGAAAAGGACGTACAGAAATCTGTTGGCACTTGTACCCACTCCTCACCCGGTTCTAAGTTCTCAAGTGAACACACCTGTTGAAGAATGTCTTTGGCTTGACCCATCCACGACTTTCCTCTTTTTAACCTGCTGCCTTTCACCTTCATAATTTCACTATGCAGTGGATGTTGTGTGTTTGCATTAACTCTGAGGTAGGCACTTGCTCTGCAGATTTGTATTCTACCTTCAATGGTTGGAAAATCAATAAGGTAGAGCATCACCCTGTATGCTGTATCTCTTGTACATCCAAGAATAATGTGCATAACTTTGCTCTGTACTTTCCATCCTTCCTCTCTGCTTACGGCTGAGAGTCAGGATCGCCATCGCATACTCAAAACTGACATGACCAGCCCCTCGTACAGAAGACATAGATGACGCTGCTCACAGTTTGCTGCTGCCATCACCCACATCGATCGCAGCCAGACCCTGCTTGGTCTTTGTTATCACCTGGTCTATATGCTCATTTTAAGCAAGGCTTCGATCAAATTGTATCCCCAGGTAATTCATTGCCTGCATTCTTTCCACAGTCTCTAAACACAGCTTTACAGTTGGTGTTGGAGTGTTGACAATATGATTATTCAAAGAGAACCATGTCACTGTTGCCTTTATTGGGTTGACCATTGCCCCAGCTTCAAAACACCAAGTGCATATGCGATTGAGTTCGGTTTGTAGTTCCGCAACAACCTGGTCTCTATCCTTACCCTGACGATACACTAAAACATCATCGGCACATGACAATGTCCTCCCAGGTCCAGTGATCTGCTCGCTGGTGATTCTCACAGTGTACGCGTTGAACAGCACCGGAGATAATGGTGATCCCTGTGGTAGGCCAGGATATATTGTTATGGGTTCTGAAGTCCAACTGCCACATCTAAAAACTACTTTCGAACGAACGAACGAACAAACAAACTTTATTTTAAAAGGGTAACAAATTGGGCACGCAATCCTTTCAATCACTCATCTTTCATTCATTAAATGTGCATGTTACATTAACATAGGGGAAAAAACATTGTCAAATGGATTTTGTAAGTACAAACAATGCATATTACGCATGATACATGCACATGAGAAAACAAAAAAAAACATTATCAAATGAAAGTAAACGGAAAGTCCTTCCATTGGAAGAGGGCTGCAGAGATCCAACTAAGGAGGAAAGGACTTATCTTGAGTTCAAGCAGCTGAAGCATTAAGAAATCCAATGGTACTTTGTTGTACGTGTCCTCAAGATCAATCGCTGCAACAAAGGTTTCAATGCCTGAGTGGAAACCTTCATTGATGTCATGGGCAAAAACTGCTGCTTTGGTCCAGGTTTCTCTTTTTGGATGGTACCCTCCTTGGGTAGGTAGGAAGACACCTTGTCTCTCTAGCTGGCTTGATACTTTTCTGGCAATTAACTTCTCCAGCAGCTTGCCTATTGTATTCTGCATGGTTATTACTCGATATCCCAGAATTTTGTGTGGTCTTTGCCAAGCTTCGGCAAGGGAATCAGATAGCTGCGTAACCACTCCTCCTTGATGCTACCATCTCTAGCTCATCGTCGGTACATCTATTGATGTTGTATCTTATGCCATCTGGCCCTGGAGTGCCTTTTTTTGTTCGTCAAAGCACAGCCTTGATATTTTTCACTGTCTCTGTCTTAATCTAAAATGTTCTGGGCCTTGCACCTGTCTGAGGTGACCTCCTTGGCAAGATTTCGGCCTCTTATGTTTGACTGGTTGCTCTGCTCTAGATAGTGTTCGAAGAGGGCTTTGCCCTTGTTCTCGTCAGTCCTCTTCCAGATGAGGTCATCACCTTGGAAGTCAGAAATTCTCTTATTCTTCACTACCCCACTTATGCTTTTATGTAGTCACCAGAACAATTTCAGTCTGTGCTTACTCTTTGACATACATCTGCCCATTTTTCACTTTTAACCGCCTTAACCAGTTTTTTGAAATAGCTTACTTTTGTGTGCACCTCTCTTTCTAAGTGCATGCAGGAACTAGGATGGGCAACTCTGTTCTTCTTGGCATTTTGCCATTTCCTTACGGCACTGCGCTTATTCACCCAGGCCTTCTCCACCTAAAAATTCCACCAAGGTGGCTGCTCCCAGCTTTTTTCCTGCCCTGAAACTTTCTGCGCTTGTCGATCCTTATTTTTACTCACTACATCTTGCTCTGTACTGTCATACTGGAATGTCTTGACCATTAACTTATGCTGCCTGGTTCTGCCTTTCTCCACCAATATGCTGCAAGGGTGGTGGTCGCTGCCGTGGTACCCTAGGTTGCCCAATCTACAAACTATAGTGAGTGAAGGAGAACCCAGCTCCAGATCGATTGCACTGTCCTCATCACCTGGATGGCTTGCTGTCCTGGTGACAAAGCCACTGTTGGTACAAACTGCAAAACAGATACAAATCTGCAAAACAAACAACACAGAAACTTAAATTGTCTCATGAAATGCTATGCCTTCTTGACTCTATTATTCAGAGAAGGCTACATGTCCAGCCTGTGCCCTCTTGAAGTAGAAGTGTAGCTAGTGATAAGGCCTTCCATGTTGGACAAGTTAAGGAATAGGGACCAGATGAAGTGAGACACAAACCTGCTGCCTTCTAGCTAGATGGGTGACAAAGTTATGAAAAGCTAATTTAAAAACTGCTTGTTTAAATCAGATATACTGAGCCAGAATCTTGATAAAACAGTGCAGCGTGACTTACTTCATGATGACTATCACTCCCTTACCACAGGATCAAGGGGGAAACAACATCTATGAGTTCCTTCTTTTATAAAAATTCTCAGCTTTACAGCAGTGGCACATATGCAGTCTTTTTGAGTCTGAGATGGATAGCACATCTCGAAGTAATTCAATTACCTGATATTCTCTCAATAGTTTAGATATCTTTAGTAAAGTTTTATTGCAAAAACCACAATATTTAGTACATTGACCTAGAAAATAAAGAAATCCCGCCATACATCATCAAAGTTTGTTCATCAGTTTATTGATATGATAAATTCTTCACAGGTTTTCCAAAGTTATGAGAAGAAAAATACTCACATTTTACAATATCTGAACATCAAAGAGTATAAGTCTTACTATCACAAGAGTATTAAAAATCACTGGATGAAAAAGAACTCACAAGAAGTTTGGTTATTAAGACAACTGAGGACATTGAAATATTTTTCGCATGTAAAAAGATTTTAATTTCTGAAAAAGATAACTATGGAAGGATGTGTGCTGGGGAATGGCAGAAGTGGAAGATCACAACGTAGATGGAATCAAGATATCATAGATAATTTACTCATGACAACAATCGGAACAGGCTTACAACCGAGCAACATTTTGTAAGACAGTTGTAGGGAGAATGTTCTCCACATGATAAACCACTGTATAATGATGGTGATGAACATAAAAGAAAATTGGTTCATAAACTTGTATGGAAGTAAGGCTTTGCAGCCATGTGCAGGACATGTCAGTTCCTTGGGTGATCATAGTTACTGAGCGCCATGTGTCAGCTCTGCACTCTTGGTTGGCAGGGAATGCCCATGGTCTTCCTCCACCTTCACTTGAGGGTCATGCATGTGACAATTCCCCTAACAACAAACACCGGAAGATGTCGGATGTATCAGTCGAAAGACAGAAATATTGCAGCTCTGCTGTAAACTGACACAGTGTAATTACATTCAAAACAAGAAAAATATCAGATGAATGAAGATTGAAGAAGAAAACCAGCAATTTTTTGTGTCATATCATGTTGAGTGCCATCTGAACATATAAGTCATAGATTTGACATACTCCCCAGAAAGGTTAACTCAGACAACAAACGCCCGCAGAAGTCGGATGTGTCGGCCTAAAGGCGCAGTATTGCAGCTCCGCTGTAAACAGGCACAATGCAATCACATCCGAAAAAAGACTCTGGATGAACGCAACAGCAGAAGAAGAAGAAGAAGAAGAAGAGGAAGAAGAAGAAGAAGAAGAAGATTTGACAAATAGACTCACACCATTACCGAATGATATAGATGATGGCGATTCATGACATTAGGTGATAATGATAACAGTTAGAAATTCAGTTTAGCAAAGTTCCTTGAATGGAGTGGGCACTTTACCCTACAGGAAAGTCAGCAGTTATTTTTCGCTGTGTCCACATTGGATTATCACTGCTTGTGCCAGGTACATAATGGCATACTTCTTATGGGGTTGCCGGCTATGTGGTGAAGGTGTTACAAATGCAATTCATAATCTCACATTTTGCGGTCGAAACACAGCTGCAGGCAATTTGGAAGCAGACCACCTTGCATTGGTTTCTGTACAATAGTATGAGTGCTTGTTGTTAAGAAAGCAATAGCAAACTCAATCAATCAATCATGTGCCATGCTGGAAAGCGTGGGCGGTCATGACTCGCCATTTCACTCGATCACCAGCGTCGTGGATCAGCTCCGTGTTCCTGTCTCATCCATGCCATGTGGCCAAGCCACCCAGGTATTTTCCTCTCGGTCTTCCTCTTAGTCTGTTCCCTTCGATCTTGCCAGTTGTCACTAAGTTCTCCAATCCATTTCTTCTCATAACATGTCCAAAAAATTTTGACTGTCTACGTTTAATTTCTCTAATCAATTTACGATTGTCATTTGTCTCCTGTAGTACTTGGTCATTAATAGCAAACTACTGAACGTAAACTAGTCCAAGAAACACAAGCAGCCAAACAATGCTGGAGTTGACTGCAACGTCCAGTAAAGAATATGCAACTAACTTTTTTATGGTGTAGTAACCTTTGAAGATAGTTGAGGAATTAATGTGACCAGATATAGAAAATACCTCTGTAAAAAGTATGCACCAATTAATATGTTTTCAGTAATACGCATCCAGTGGATGCTTATTGTATGATGTTGATACAATGATCAAGTTGCCATATCAGGGATTGTGTTTCAGAGAAGGCTGGTGTGTAATGGTCAACAGAGGACGATCATATGACAAGAAAACTTTCATATTTCATTCATCTTGGAATGTTACAATAAATATTCAAAGTAGCTTGATTAATTGCGTCTGTCACAAAATGTTACTGTTTTCAGTTGCATTCCTATTCAAGGACTATTCTTATAAAGCGTTTGTAAAAATGTTAATTGCCTTTTACAGCACGTCGCATTCAACTCCAGCATTGTTTGGCTGTTTGTGATTTACTAGACAAATTTTTACATTCAGTAGTTTGCCATTGCTATCTGAATGATCAACTCAACATACCATCAAAATCAATAAAGCGATCTGCTTTCAGATCACCTACAGCTGATTTTGAACTTTATAGAGTTGGTATGTTAGGGAAGTGTGAAATGTGTACACTGCCTGTAGACCAAAGCACTGGTTTTATAAAGAGTAAACTCTTTATAAGCAAATCAATTCCTACCCCTGGAGTATGAGAAATTAAATAGATTGAATTGCAGTAAAGCTGTAAAAATACCATGAGTAAAGGAAGAGGAATAGAAAGAGGAAATTGTCAGCTTTAAGCATCCCTTGTCTAATCTGAGGATAAAGAGGATTATATTATCACATTGAGACAGTCGAATATCTGACTTGGGGAGTGCAGCCCAGGGAACAAATTTAATGATGAAGCCAGATGTTAGTTAAAAGACAAACAGATTTCAGCTCTGTTGTAAATAGACACAATGCAGCCTCCATCATACATCTGACTAATAAAACAGAGTAAAAACAACAAGAAAAAAAAGGGGGAAGAAGAAGTAGCAGATGCAACAGCAGGGGGAGAAGAAGAAACAGTAGAAGGGGACAAGCTGGGGGAGAAGAAGAAACAGAAGCAGGAGGAGGGAACAAGAATAAATAGCTGGCAAAGGTAGAGGAAGAAGAAGAAGAGATGGTTCTTCTTCTTCTTCTTCGTTCATCCGGAGTTTTTTTTCCGGACGTGATTGCGTTGTGCCTGTCCACAGCAGAGCTGCGTTCTTGCGCCGTTAGGCCGACACATCCGACTTCTGCGGGCATTTGTTGACCGGGTTAACCTTCCCGGGGGTTTCTTAGGACGTTTGGCTCTCACTGTTGTGGTGTTATCCCCCATCCCAGCTGGCCCATATAGAACAGCCAAAGACATCCTGGTCAGCACTCAAGGGAAGGCAGGGGCAGACCATGGGCATTCCCCGCCATCCAAGGAGGCTTCCATACTTGCAGAGCCAACACACAGCGCTCTGGTACTGGGCTCACCGAAGGAATCGTCACGTCCTGCACATGGCTGCTTAGCCTCACTTCCGTATATTGGGCCTTCCATTCACCATAGGCTGTTCTTCCGGAAACCAGAAGTATGCAGTCTGCAGATGACATCCACACAGTGAGCTTTCGATTCAGACTTTCCACATAATGGATTTGCTATCCAAGCAATATTCCATTTCATGCCACTGGGACACTTTTTCCACCTTTTATGAAGCCCACACAGTGAGCTTTTGGTTCGGACTTTCCACGTAATGGATTTGCTATCCAAGCAATATTCCATTTCATGCCTCTGGGGCGCTTTTGTAACCGACATACCTGTGGTATGAAGTGCGGCAGTCTAAATACTTCTTCATGCACCTTTAAATGTCAACCTGAATGTAGTTAAAGTAAGCTGCAGTCAACTTGAGCTTGTTGATATCTCCATAGAGCTTGTCCTCAAATGAAGCAGGTGTGGGCCAAAATATCTTTCTCTGTTCTGCATATATTGGGCACTCCTGCAGCAAATGTTTAGCTGTCATTTTACCAGTTCCACAATTGCATTCATCGGTATCTCCTATCTTTAGTTTATTGAACAAGTGGTATTTCAGCCTGTTATGTCCTGTGCGGAGTCTGAAGATTGCTACTTGTTCTCTTCGGTCGAGTTTGTAATATGCATCATCCTTCTGGTGACCTGGATGCTCTGATTCCCATTTGGTTCTATAAGTGCTTTTTATCAACCTCTTTGCCTCATTATAGGTTATGTCTATGTCAGGCTGTGGTAGTCGTCCGCCCTCTTTTGCCAGTCTGTCAGCCTCTTCATTTCCAGGTATACTGCAATGTGATGGTATCCACTGTATTACAAATTTTTTGGATTTCTGGCATAGACCATGGAGTGCTGCTCTTAGGTCAGCTATTTCTATGCTGTAATTGCTCTTCAGTATTGAGACAGCTGACTTTGCATCTGTAAAGATAGCTATTTGCGTCTCTTTATTTTCCTCCATCAAGAGCATTTCTGCTGCAGTTTTCAGAGCCTCTACCTCCGCTTTGAAGTTACTTGAGAACTTTCCAGTTGCCACTGAATGTGTTTTTTTCACTCCATTTTTTAAATTTAGGAGAATTCCTCCTCCTCCATTCTCTACTGAATTTTTGGCTGATCCATCTGTATATGCATGGGTCCAATTGCTGCTTGGGTAATGTTCTTTTATGTAGTTTAGGGTTATTTCTCTTCTTTCGGTTTCATGCTGAGTGTTCTTTTTCTCAATACCAGGAATGTTTTCTATCATCTCAGGCAGTAGCTGCTGTCTCCAAGCTGGGAACTTGTCTGCATTGTAAATGGGTTTGACTGTTGATATGTTAAGTATGGGATCTGCCCTAATCTTTCGTTTTGCAGTTTCTACAAAGTTGCTACGCTTCAGTCTTCCCTTTCCAAAACCACTAAACCTTTTATACATAGGGTGGTCTGTCAATCTTCTAAATTTTTCAGCTTGTTGCTGGGCTCTGCTATCTCTTCTATCCTGCATTGGTTGTAAACAAGTGATCTTTTCTAGTTCATTAATAGGCGTTGTCTTCAGGCTTCCAGTTATGATTCGCATTCCTTGGTTTTGGACTCTACTTATTTTGTTAAAGTTTGACTTAGCTGCTGTTGCCCAAGCTGCAATGCCATATTCCAGTACTGGCCTCACCCGTCCAGTATATAACTTCTTGAGAACTTTCTCATCTGCTCCCCACGTTGTACCAGCAAGCTTTTTCATGATTGCCATTCTTTGCCTTGCTCTTGTTCGATTTTTCTCAACCTGTGTCTTCCATGTCAGGCGACGATCAAAGGTGACTCCTAGATAGTTTGGATTTTCTTCATGGCGCAATATTTTTCCATTCAATACCAGCTTAGGTTGCTGTATTTTAGTTGAGAGGGAGAATACTGTGCATGTTGTTTTCTCCTCACTTATCTTCACTAGCCATGATTTTGACCAGTCCTCTAGCGCTAATAAGGCTTGCTGTATTCTGCTGTTAGCTGTACTAATATATTCTTCAGATGTCCATATGGCTAGGTCATCTGCAAAGGATGATGTGTGTACTCTGGCTGGAAAATTTTCCGTGATGTCGTTTATATATGCTAGGAATAATGTTGGTGAAAGAACTCCTCCTTGGGGGACACCTTGCTCCAACAGCATCATTTTGCTGGTTTGTCCTTGTACTTTTGTCCTGGCAGTTCTGTTCTCAAGGTAGTGGCTGATCCATTTGTACATTTTCCCACAAACATGCATTTTTTGCAGTTTTACTTTCAGTCCTTCCTTCCATACTTTATCAAATGCTTTTTCTAAATCTATCCAGACCGCTAGTGTGTGCTTTTTCTCTTGGAAGGCATCCTCTATTTCCTGAGCTATATAGGTTATTTGATCTTCAGTGGATCTGTACTTTCTGAATCCTGCTTGGTGAGGTGTTAAGAGTTGGTTTTCTTCCAGATGCCATGTTAGCCTGCCATTGATAATGCGTTCCATTACTTTTCCTACACAGCTAAGAAGACTGATAGGTCGATAGCCATTTGGTTCTTCCAGGTCTTTTCCTTTCTTTGGGACTGGTATTAGTATAGCTTCCTTCCATGCCTGTGGGACTATTCCCCTCTTCCAGCTGTAATTTAGGACTGCTAGTAGTTTCTTTTTTGCCTTAGTGCCTAGTCCTATTAGCATTTCATTTGTGATTCCATCCTTTCCTGGTGATGTCTTCTTTTTTAGGGTAGTCATTGCCTGTTCCATTTCTTCCATTGTTAGATTTGCCATCATATATTCTGCTGCTGTCTCTGTATATCTATGATGTATCTGTTTGTCTTTGATTGCTTTCTTCTGTTTGGCTGTAATATCAATGTGGTTTGCACTGGCATAGTGTTCCATTAGTGCATTTGCAGCCTTTTTTCCTGTAAGCAAGGCATTTCCTTGTTTAATTGTTATTTGTTTGTTTCTAGGTCCTTCATTGTTCATGGCTTTCACTAGTTTCCATAGTTTGTTTCCATCCCTGTCAAAATTCAGGTTTTCTGTTTTTTTCCTCCAACAATCTCTTGTTGTTTGATTTACTGTTCTTTTATATTTTGCTGAGATGGCTTTGAGAGAGATGTTCGCTTCAGTTGTTTGTTCTCTCTCTGCGGTCTTCCTAGCATCTTCAACTTTGTCCTCCAAAATTTGTAGTTCCTCAGTCCAGTATGGTTTGTAATTTTTCCTCGCTCCTCTTGGAATAGACTCAGTGGCCGCCTGTATTATTGCTCTGTTTAGACTTTCCACCATTTGCTTCATGTTGCCATATCGTGTATTTATGTTTTCACAATATTTGTCTGTTAGTATGGAAAATCTGTCCCAATCTGCTCGTTTGTAATTCCAGCGAGGCAAAGGCTTTTGCTCCTGTGGAACATACTCCATATTTATTACAAGCTTGATTGGTCTGTGGTCACTACCTGCTAATTGGTCAAGCACATGGCGATCGATTTTGTGGAGGATGTCTCCTGTGCAGAAAGCTAAGTCTGGAGTAGAAGTGGTAATCCATCTTCTGGAGTAGAAGCTCGGTGTGTCATCCGCTTTGTTGAGTAGATGGAGATTTGAGTCTATTTCCCAGTCCTCCAATTCATCTCCTCTTTTGTCAGTATCTGGGTATCCCCATCTTTCTGAGCGGCTATTAAAGTCTCCGACAACAATGCAATTTGTGTCAGTTATTTCCATGTTTGAGAGTGTAAGATCCTTATCTGCCGGGCTATACAGATTGTAAATTCTTATTTTCATGTCCTTTATTATTATATCAACACCTATAATTTCCGTTTGGTTGTCAGAGATCACAGATACTTCGCTGCAAGGTATTGTATTTCGTGTAAGTATTACAACTCCTCCTTTGTGTCCTTCACGGTCAAAACGTGTGGCCTGATATCCCTCAACTGAAAATGTGCGATTGGCGTTGAGGTGTGTCTCTTGAATGCATGCCACATCTATTCTATCTTTATGAAGACGCTGTGTTAGGGAGGCTTTCTTGTTATAAACTCCTTCGGCATTCCATTGTAGTATGTTGAGAGTCTGGGGTGTTTGGTCAATAGCTCTTAACCTACTCCTCTGTCCCTTGACTCCACAGCACAGGGGAAGGTGACCACCAGTAGTCATGGGTGGACCCCCTCGAGGCAGGAGGCCCGGCACTATCACCGCCTGATGGGACTTTACGGGATTAGCACCATAACGATTAATTTTCATCTGTGGCATCATGAAATGATAAAGTTACGTTGCACTTCTTTGTCAAGCCTGTGGCTCAGTACATCCGATTTCGACAAGCATTTTTCGGGATGCTTTCCCTAGCCTTTGACTGTCCCCAGTCTACCTACAAGGCAGCAGGTTTGTGCGTCACTTCGTCTGGTCCCTCTCCCTTGACCTGTCCGACATGGGTGACCCTACCAGTAGCTGTGCTACCGTCGGCATAGCTCTTGGGGTCATTGGAACGCTCAAGCCCCTCTACCTCGTCAAGGTGGACGCACGGCAGAGGGGGAAGAGATGGTTGATTGCCATGGGCGTGATGAGCTAGATTAGTATTTCTTATGTTTAAATTCCTGTTAATTAAGCGCTGCCATGGATATGTAGAAAATGTCATGGCTTCTTCAACACTTTTAACTCGTTTCCTCTTCTTTTTCTCAAGTGTTCATTGTCTTCTTCTAACGCATTGTCTTCTTCTATAACCTGCCTCCTCACACTGTCCAACTTTGTTTACCAGCAGTCGTTAAATGTAATAGGTATTGATCTATGAAGGCTAAAGTCACAGGGATTATCTTATCAATTACACCACCGCACATCTACGAACTTCAGGTTCAATTATGACATGAGATGGGTTCCTGTTTTTATGTTTAATCACTAGATTTCCACAAATATCATGTATACATCATATAATTAATGACAATCACATTAACATTCACTCTTTCTTTCCACACATGGGTTCTCAATATAAAGCCCTGCCTTCTTCACCTGGTCCCACAGGCACTTAACCACCACATCCTTGTCCTTAGGTAATCTACCACCAAGAGGTGCATTCCCTGCCAGCCTATCAGCCTTTTCATTCCCCTGCACTCCCGCATGGCCAGGGCAAAAAATCCATACAATTCTCACAATCTGTGACCTCTGAAGTGAGGATAGCCATTCCTCATGAAACGTTCCTTTCTCCACCTCACTAAGCACACTCCTTGAGTCTGTAATGAATGTTATGTGTGTTGCAGTGGTCTCTTCTAACCAGTAGAATGCCACTGTTACTGCTTCCACCTTCATTCTCATGCTGGAGGTCGTAGTCTATATTTTCTTCAGAGCCATTATATTTGTTACAGTTCATTTGTTAATCTCTTGATGCTCAGTCTTTTGACATTATTGGCAGAATTTACACATTTTACTTTGCAGAGTCAAGGCAGGACAGCTGTGCTCATATTCTGCCACAACTCTTCCACCAATTCATTACATATAAGAATGTCAGACAGTCCTACAGAAGTTCCTGGAAGTAGGCAAACAAGTGTTTCAAAGAGCAAGCGAATATCAAAAGCTGACAGTGACGCATTTCAGTCAAGAAAAGTTAGTCGAATCAAGTCGGCAAAATCTGGAAGCAGTACACTGAGGTCTGAGAGTGCCTCACATACTTCAGCTGTACATGATGGTATGAAGTCATTTTCTCTCAATCTTATTATAATCCATGTATATTAACCTCAACCCAAAAGAATAGTGAAAATCACAACTTATATTTTAACATAGCAAAAACAAAGATAATGCATACAGATAAAAACTAATATAGAGAAAGAAATATGTTAATGAGGACAAATTGGAGGTGGTGGACAGTTTTGAATATCTTGGATAATTAATTACCAACAATAGGGACACAATGAAAGAGATTAAAAGGCCCATATCTGTTGCTCTTCAAAAACTAAAGCAAGTGGATAAATTGTGGCGTGGGACAGAAAGACCTACAAAAATTAGATCTTTAAGAGCATGCATCTTTCCAATTGCAACATACACCTGTGAGACCTGGAACTTGCTAAACAAACTGAACAGCGCATACATACCTTTGAATATAAATGTTATAGATGGGTTCTAAGAATATCTTGGATAAAGAAAAGAAGAAATGCATCCATACAGTTAGTTAGTTAGTTAGTTAGTCGTAGTTCCAACCTCACAGCAACGGGTCGTCCCCGTTATGCTCCGTTCCTGTGCCAGTGAATATCGCACAAAACGCTCCCCACTGCCCAATGTGGAAAAGACAGGAGTCTCGACAAACAACAGCCCTCACAGATCCACTGTGCATAATGCCGCTGCCAGAATGTCAACACAATAGTCCCCAACGAAACACCCAGTTCATCTCTGACGGAATCAGCAGTCATTTTCCCATCTGGATGTTTCCTAGATGTTCACCCACTGCCATCGACGATGGACCAACTTTGTCGATCTAACACTTCACACTCTACAGTAGAATGTGCTAGGGGACCAACTTTGTCAATCTAACACTTCACACTCTACAGTAGAATGTGCTAGGGGACCAACTTTGTCGGTCTAACACTTCACACCCCACAGTAGAATGTGCTAGGGGACCAAGTTTGTCAGTCTAACACTTCACACCCCACAGTAGAATGTGCTAGGGGACCAAGTTTGTCAGTCTAACACTTCACACCCCACAGTAGAATGTGCTAGGGGACCAACTTTGTCAGTCTAACACTTCACACCCCACAGTAGAATGTGCTAGGGGACCAACTTTGTCAGTCTAACACTTCACACCCCACAGTAGAATGTGCTAGGGGACCAACTTTGTCAGTCTAACACTTCACACCCCACAGTAGAATGTGCTAGGGGACCAACTTTGTCAGTCTAACACTTCACACCAAACAGTAGAATGTGCTAGGGGACCAAGTTTGTCAGTCTAACACTTCACACCCCACAGTAGAATGTGCTAGGGGACCAACTTTGTCAATCTAACACTTCACACCCCACAGTAGAATGTGTTAGGGGACCAACTTTGTCAATCTAACACTTCACACTCTACAGTAGAATGTGCTAGGGGACCAACTTTGTCAATCTAACACTTCATACTCTACAGTAGAATGTGCTAGGGGACCAACTTTGTCAATCTAACACTTCACACTCTACAGTAGAATGTGCTAGGGGACCAACTTTGTCAGTCTAACACTTCACACCCCACAGTAGAATGTGCTAGGGGACCAAGTTTGTCAGTCTAACACTTTACACCTCACAGTAGAATGTGCTAGGGGACCAAGTTTGTCAGTCTAACACTTCACACCCCACAGTAGAATGTGCTAGGGGACCAAGTTTGTCAGTCTAACACTTCACACCCCACAGTAGAATGTGCTAGGGGACCAAGTTTGTCAGTCTAACACTTCACACCCCACAGTAGAATGTGCTAGGGGACCAAGTTTGTCAGTCTAACACTTCACACCCCACAGTAGAATGTGCTAGGGGACCAACTTTGTCAGTCTAACACTTCACACCCCACAGTAGAATGTGCTAGGGGACCAACTTTGTTAGTCTAACACTTCACACCCCACAGTAGAATGTGCTAGGGGACCAACTTTGTCAATCTAACACTTCACACCGCACAGTAGAATGTGCTAGGGGACCAACTTTGTCAGTCTAACACTTCACACTCCACAGTAGAATGTAACACTTCACACCCCGCAGTAGAATCTGCTAGGGGACCAACTTTGTCAGTCTAACACTTCACACCCCACAGTAGAATGTGCTAGGGGACCAACTTTGTCAGTCTAACACTTCACACCCCACAGTAGAATGTGCTAGGGGACCAACTTTGTCAGTCTAACACTTCACACCCCACAGTAGAATGTGCTAGGGGACCAACTTTGTCAGTCTAACACTTCACACCCCACAGTAGAATGTGCTAGGGGACCAACTTTGTCAGTCTAACACTTCATACCCCACAGTAGAATGTGCTAGGGGACCAACTTTGTCAATCTAACACTTCACACCCCACAGTAGAATGTGCTAGGGGACCAACTTTGTCAGTCTAACACTTCACACCCCACAGTAGAATGTGCTAGGGGACTAACTTTGTCAGTCTAACA
The DNA here is from genome assembly GCA_963921405.1 of Cepaea hortensis. Lineage (NCBI taxonomy): Eukaryota > Metazoa > Mollusca > Gastropoda > Stylommatophora > Helicidae > Cepaea > Cepaea hortensis. The sequence continues at coordinate 58,965,901 of OY992888.1, forward strand.
CTTCACACCCCACAGTAGAATGTGCTAGGGGACCAACTTTGTTAGTCTAACACTTCACACCCCACAGTAGAATGTGCTAGGGGACCAACTTTGTCAGTCTAACACTTCAGACCCCACAGTAGAATGTGCTAGGGGACCAACTTTGTCAATCTAACACTTCACACTCTACAGTAGAATGTGCTAGGGGACCAACTTTGTCAATCTAACACTTCACACCCCACAGTAGAATGTGCTAGGGAACCAACTTTGTCAATCTAACACTTCACACCCCACAGTAGAATGTGCTAGGGGACCAACTTTGTCAATCTAACACTTCACACTCTACAGTAGAATGTGCTAGGGGACCAACTTTGTCAATCTAACACTTCACACCCTACAGTAGAATGTGCTAGGGGACCAAGTTTGTCAGTCTAACACTTCACACCCCACAGTAGAATGTGCTAGGGGACCAAGTTTGTCAGTCTAACACTTCACACCCCACAGTAGAATGTGCTAGGGGACCAAGTTTGTCAGTCTAACACTTCACACCCACAGTAGAATGTGCTAGGGGACCAACTTTGTCAGTCTAGCACTTCACACCCCACAGTAGAATGTGCTAGGGGACCAACTTTGTCAGTCTAACACTTCACACCCCACAGTAGAATGTGCTAGGGGACCAACTTTGTCAGTCTAACACTTCACACCCCACAGTAGAATGTGCTAGGGGACCAACTTTGTCAATCTAACACTTCACACTCTACAGTAGAATGTGCTAGGGGACCAACTTTGTCAATCTAACACTTCACACCCCACAGTAGAATGTGCTAGGGGACCAACTTTGTCAGTCTAACACTTCACACCCCACAGTAGAATGTGCTAGGGGACCAAGTTTGTCAGTCTAACACTTCACACCCCACAGTAGAATGTGCTAGGGGACCAACTTTGTCAGTCTAACACTTCACACCCCACAGTAGAATGTGCTAGGGGACCAACTTTGTCAGTCTAACACTTCACACCCCACAGTAGAATGTGCTAGGGGACCAACTTTGTCAGTCTAACACTTCACACCCCACAGTAGAATGTGCTAGGGGACCAACTTTGTCAGTCTAACACTTCACACCCCACAGTAGAATGTGCTAGGGGACCAACTTTGTCAGTCTAACACTTCACACCCCACAGTAGAATGTGCTAGGGGACCAACTTTGTCAGTCTAACACTTCACACCCCACAGTAGAATGTGCTAGGGGACCAAGTTTGTCAGTCTAACACTTCACACCCCACAGTAGAATGTGCTAGGGGACCAAGTTTGTCAGTCTAACACTTCACACCCCACAGTAGAATGTGCTAGGGGACCAACTTTGTCAATCTAACACTTCACACCCCACAGTAGAATGTGCTAGGGGACCAACTTTGTCAATCTAACACTTCACACTCTACAGTAGAATGTGCTAGGGGACCAACTTTGTCAATCTAACACTTCACACTCTACAGTAGAATGTGCTAGGGGACCAACTTTGTCAGTCTAACACTTCACACTCTACAGTAGAATGTGCTAGGGGACCAAGTTTGTCAGTCTAACACTTCACACCTCACAGTAGAATGTGCTAGGGGACCAAGTTTGTCAGTCTAACACTTCACACCTCACAGTAGAATGTGCTAGGGGACCAAGTTTGTCAGTCTAACACTTCACACCCCACAGTAGAATGTGCTAGGGGACCAAGTTTGTCAGTCTAACACTTCACACCCCACAGTAGAATGTGCTAGGGGACCAACTTTGTCAGTCTAACACTTCACACCCCACAGTAGAATGTGCTAGGGGACCAACTTTGTTAGTCTAACACTTCACACCCCACAGTAGAATGTGCTAGGGGACCAACTTTGTCAATCTAACACTTCACACCGCACAGTAGAATGTGCTAGGGGACCAACTTTGTCAGTCTAACACTTCACACTCCACAGTAGAATGTAACACTTCACACCCCGCAGTAGAATCTGCTAGGGGACCAACTTTGTCAGTCTAACACTTCACACCCCACAGTAGAATGTGCTAGGGGACCAACTTTGTCAGTCTAACACTTCACACCCCACAGTAGAATGTGCTAGGGGACCAACTTTGTCAATCTAACACTTCACACCCCACAGTAGAATGTGCTAGGGGACCAACTTTGTCAGTCTAACACTTCACACCCCACAGTAGAATGTGCTAGGGGACTAACTTTGTCAGTCTAACACTTCACACCCCACAGTAGAATGTGCTAGGGGACCAACTTTGTTAGTCTAACACTTCACACCCCACAGTAGAATGTGCTAGGGGACCAACTTTGTCAGTCTAACACTTCAGACCCCACAGTAGAATGTGCTAGGGGACCAACTTTGTCAATCTAACACTTCACACTCTACAGTAGAATGTGCTAGGGGACCAACTTTGTCAATCTAACACTTCACACCCCACAGTAGAATGTGCTAGGGAACCAACTTTGTCAATCTAACACTTCACACCCCACAGTAGAATGTGCTAGGGGACCAACTTTGTCAATCTAACACTTCACACTCTACAGTAGAATGTGCTAGGGGACCAACTTTGTCAATCTAACACTTCACACCCTACAGTAGAATGTGCTAGGGGACCAAGTTTGTCAGTCTAACACTTCACACCCCACAGTAGAATGTGCTAGGGGACCAAGTTTGTCAGTCTAACACTTCACACCCCACAGTAGAATGTGCTAGGGGACCAAGTTTGTCAGTCTAACACTTCACACCCACAGTAGAATGTGCTAGGGGACCAACTTTGTCAGTCTAGCACTTCACACCCCACAGTAGAATGTGCTAGGGGACCAACTTTGTCAGTCTAACACTTCACACCCCACAGTAGAATGTGCTAGGGGACCAACTTTGTCAGTCTAACACTTCACACCCCACAGTAGAATGTGCTAGGGGACCAACGTTGTCAATCTAACACTTCACACCCCACAGTAGAATGTGCTAGGGGACCAACTTTGTCAATCTAACACTTCACACTCTACAGTAGAATGTGCTAGGGGACCAACTTTGTCAATCTAACACTTCACACTCTACAGTAGAATGTGCTAGGGGACCAACTTTGTCAATCTAACACTTCACACCCCACAGTAGAATGTGCTAGGGGACCAACTTTGTCAGTCTAACACTTCACACCCCACAGTAGAATGTGCTAGGGGACCAAGTTTGTCAGTCTAACACTTCACACCCCACAGTAGAATGTGCTAGGGGACCAACTTTGTCAGTCTAACACTTCACACCCCACAGTAGAATGTGCTAGGGGACCAACTTTGTCAGTCTAACACTTCACACCCCACAGTAGAATGTGCTAGGGGACCAACTTTGTCAGTCTAACACTTCACACCCCACAGTAGAATGTGCTAGGGGACCAACTTTGTCAGTCTAACACTTCACACCCCACAGTAGAATGTGCTAGGGGACCAACTTTGTCAGTCTAACACTTCACACCCCACAGTAGAATGTGCTAGGGGACCAACTTTGTCAGTCTAACACTTCACACCCCACAGTAGAATGTGCTAGGGGACCAAGTTTGTCAGTCTAACACTTCACACCCCACAGTAGAATGTGCTAGGGGACCAAGTTTGTCAGTCTAACACTTCACACCCCACAGTAGAATGTGCTAGGGGACCAACTTTGTCAATCTAACACTTCACACCCCACAGTAGAATGTGCTAGGGGACCAACTTTGTCAATCTAACACTTCACACTCTACAGTAGAATGTGCTAGGGGACCAACTTTGTCAATCTAACACTTCACACTCTACAGTAGAATGTGCTAGGGGACCAACTTTGTCAGTCTAACACTTCACACTCTACAGTAGAATGTGCTAGGGGACCAAGTTTGTCAGTCTAACACTTCACACCTCACAGTAGAATGTGCTAGGGGACCAAGTTTGTCAGTCTAACACTTCACACCTCACAGTAGAATGTGCTAGGGGACCAAGTTTGTCAGTCTAACACTTCACACCCCACAGTAGAATGTGCTAGGGGACCAAGTTTGTCAGTCTAACACTTCACACCCCACAGTAGAATGTGCTAGGGGACCAAGTTTGTCAGTCTAACACTTCACACCCCACAGTAGAATGTGCTAGGGGACCAAGTTTGTCAGTCTAGCACTTCACACCCCACAGTAGAATGTGCTAGGGGACCAACTTTGTCAGTCTAGCACTTCACACCCCACAGTAGAATGTGCTAGGGGACCAACTTTGTCAGTCTAACACTTCACACTCTACAGTAGAATGTGCTAGGGGACCAAGTTTGTCAGTCTAACACTTCACACCCCACAGTAGAATGTGCTAGGGGACCAAGTTTGTCAGTCTAACACTTCACACCCCACAGTAGAATGTGCTAGGGGACCAACTTTGTCAGTCTAACACTTCACACCCCACAGTAGAATGTGCTAGGGGACCAAGTTTGTCAGTCTAACACTTCACACCCCACAGTAGAATGTGCTAGGGGACCAAGTTTGTCAGTCTAACACTTCACACCCCACAGTAGAATGTGCTAGGGGACCAAGTTTGTCAGTCTAGCACTTCACACCCCACAGTAGAATGTGCTAGGGGACCAAGTTTGTCAGTCTAGCACTTCACACCCCACAGTAGAATGTGCTAGGGGACCAACTTTGTCAGTCTAACACTTCACACCCCACAGTAGAATGTGCTAGGGGACCAAGTTTGTCAGTCTAACACTTCACACTCTACAGTAGAATGTGCTAGGGGACCAAGTTTGTCAGTCTAACACTTCACACCCCACAGTAGAATGTGCTAGGGGACCAAGTTTGTCAGTCTAACACTTCACACCCCACAGTAGAATGTGCTAGGGGACCAACTTTGTCAGTCTAACACTTCACACCCCACAGTAGAATGTGCTAGGGGACCAACTTTGTCAGTCTAACACTTCACACTCTACAGTAGAATGTGCTAGGGGACCAAGTTTGTCAGTCTAACACTTCACACCCCACAGTAGAATGTGCTAGGGGACCAAGTTTGTCAGTCTAACACTTCACACCCCACAGTAGAATGTGCTAGGGGACCAACTTTGTCAGTCTAGCACTTCACACCCCACAGTAGAATGTGCTAGGGGATCAACTTCGTCAGTCTAAAAATCAAACACACACAATTAAAACATTGCCAATCAATTTCAGGGTCCTCTATACCAAAGCACATGTTCTAATGTTTACTTCTGTTCCAGTTATACATGTGGGAAAATTTAGGGTGTATTTTCAATGACTGTGCAGTGTTTGAAAATATTGCCGGTCCAAGTTTTGTATTCACCCTCTGTAAAGCTCATGCAATATAATAGGTAAATACAAAACTTGGACCAGCAATATTTTCAAACACTGCACAGTCATTACAAATACACACTGTAGGTAAAACTTAACTGTTTCAGTGCAGAAGGATAGTAAATCACCAAAAAATGACCTCCCATTTGGATATAAATACAATATATCACCATACTAGGATCATGATGTTATTTGTTTTGTTTTGTGGTATCTTCCACAATTTTAATGCTCAGTGAATGGAAATTACATTATAATAACGTGTTAATTTGATTGTGCACTATATTTGGTCCAAACCTACTTTTTTATTTGGCACTGAATTGGTTAAATGATATAGAAAAGTTCTTAGAATAGCATGGACCAAGAAAAGAACAATACTGACATTTTGGAAGATCTGAGCATTGAAGAAAACTGGCTCATCATCAGATTCATCTCTTGGAAACTGATGTGATGTGGCCATATTAAACTTCAGTTGTTTAGGAAAAAATATACAGCTATGGAAAAAGAAGCTGGGGTTGATCAGCATGAAGATGGACACAGATCACTGAAGACACTTTCAATGAATTGAGAATGCTTTTGGCAGGTCATGATGAGGACGGCCTTCTGCATAGGACTAGCTGCATGATGATGATAATGATGTAACAGTAGAATTAGAAATAGCAATAAAACGTAACCTGAATCTAAGATTTTGCATATGGAATCACTTAGTGCCAATGAACTGCACTTTTGTTTGGGTTATTTTATTGATTGGTTTTAAATTCTTGAACAACAGCCATGTTTTTGTTATAATGCGTTCATAAATGTTTTCCCCCGTCCAAAATCCATAACTCAGTAACCAAGTGAGGGAAAATGATGAGATTTAGCATATAACCTTATCATGTACACCCAACAATAAAACGTTTGTTCTGGAGATTGTACAGCAGATCTCTATATTTGTTTATATGCGGTAAATAATTTATGGGTTAGAGATGAAGTGCATATTATGAAATGTATTTTTCCATCTTTACATGGAAACATCAGTGTTCAGTCATGAATATTCTCCATGGTGCACAGGAATCGCTTTATGAGAAGCATGCCACATAGTGGGACTGAAATGTTCAGAGGTGCCTCGCATTGTTATCTGAATTGACATACATTACTGTAACACAATTTTGTTAGGGTGAATTCAATACATTTTTGCCAAAACATGAAAGAAATGTTGCCGCTTTCCATGATTTCAGTTGCTTTTGCCCGGGAAGGTTAACCCGGTCGACAAATGCCCCTCAGAAGTCAGATGTGTTGGCCTAACTGCGCAAGAACGCAGCTCTGCTGTAAACAGGCACAACGCAATCACATCCTGGAAAAAAAAACTCCGGATGAGCACAGCAGCAGAAGAAGAAGTTGCCTTTGGACTTATCAAAGACATATTCCTTGGGTGGGAGTAAATACAAGACAGCAGGACAAATTTCATAACACTACAACAGATATTTTTCAAAAAAAAATTAATGTGAATGAGGGAAAACATTTGTAAACGTACAATAGCAACTGTCATAGTATTGTGATCAGAACACTTGCTTGTCAATACATAAGTCAGGGAGGTCATGGCTGAGAGGTTATGGCCCCTGCCTCAGGATCACACTTCACTAGGATCAAATTCCAGCATAGACTGGGCATTGGTTGCTAATGATATCACATGACCACCTGATCTTTCAGGTGGTGAGATTGGCCACCTAGCCTTCTTGCATAATTAATTTATCATTATGTTAATTCTGATGTTGAGAAAATGTTATTGCCTAAATTATCATGTTTTAATTATTTTATTTGTTCATCATCGTCATCGTCGTCGTCGTCGTCATCGTCTTCGTCGTCATCATCATCACGAGTGAAGGAAAAGCTAATCCATACACAAATCAGTCCAGGCCACCAGAAGTAATATCACATGTATGGACTGCGCTTGAGTTCAAAGCGAGAGAACAAAACAAACAAAAATCATCATCATCATCATCATCATCATCATCATCATCATCATCATCATCATAATCATATAATCTTACTGGTGATGAAATGTTATTGTCTGCAGGATTGCACATATCACTACCTGAAGATGGTGAAGACGATTGTAAGTGATCTTTAACAATCTTTGTAGCTAATCTGATATCTAAAGCATCTCTCTGGACATTGTAAGTGATTTCTAACAATCCTTGTAGCTAATCTGATATCTAAAGCATCTCTCTGGACATTGTAACTGATTTCTAACAATCCTTGTAGCTAATCTGATATCTAAAGCATCTCTCTGGACATTGTAAGTGATTTCTAACAATCCTTGTAGCTAATCTGATATGTACAGCATCTCTCTGGACATTGTAAGTGATTTCTAACAATCCTTGTAGCTAATCTGATATCTAAAGCATCTCTCTGGACATTGTAAGTGATTTCTAACAATCCTTGTAACTAATCTGATATCTAAAGCATCTCTCTGGACATTGTAAGTGATTTCTAACAATCCTTGTAGCTAATCTGATATCTAAAGCATCTCTCTGGACATTGTAAGTGATTTCTAACAATCCTTGTAGCTAATCTGATATCTAAAACATCTCTCTGGACATTGGCTTGGAGCCTGTTGACAGTAAACTGCCTCAAATATTGCAGCAGAAACATTACTAAACATTAAAAAAAAACGTGCTGAAGCACTGGTCTGTGATGTAATAGGGCCATTACATTGTGTAGGCCTGGATGCACTTACTAATCAAGCTGAACAGTACATAAATGCCTTTGAGTATAAATGTTATAGACAGGTTCTAAGAATATCTTGGGTACAGAAAAGTAGAAATACATCCCTACAAGATCTGAATATTGAAGAAGGTTGGATATTAAAGACAATAAAACAAAGAAAATTGAAATATTTTGGTCACTTGAAACGTAATGAAAGTTTAGAGAGAACAATAATGGAGGGGTATATGCCTGGGAAGAGATCAAGAGGAAGACCAAAGAGGAGATGGGTGCAGGATTTGGCAGATGATCTCCAGATGGGTGTATTGGACTTGGGACATCTTGCTTATGACTGAGAAATTTTGCAGAAGGTTATTTTGAGAGCAAGGTTCTGCAAGGGACATGTTACTGAATGAATGAATGAATGAATTAATTAATTAATTAATTAGTGCATGGAGAAAAAAGTTTGCCAGTCTTTTCCTCTGTTTGTGGACAATGAACGTAACCATTGACCTTTCAACCGATTGCACTCATAACATTATCGGCATAGCTCTCTATCAACTTCACTAATATAGGTCAGCATGGCTGAATGGATAAGAGTGCTTGCTCTTAAACTTTCAGTGTGCTGATGCTGAGGTAGCGGGTTCAACCCTACACTGGTCAGTCTGACTAAAATGTTGACTTCTCGTCCTTGACTTGGAGACATAAATTACAAGTACCTCAGAAGTCAAAGTGGGTCTGCCTGATGGTGAGGGACACTGGTAATAGGGAAAGCTAATCCACACGCAAAAATAAGTCCCTTGCACTAGAAGTAGTAGCACATATATATAGACTATTCTTGAGGTAAAGCAGAATGAAAAGAAAAAAACCTAGAAAAAGCACACTAATGCACCTGAAAATATGACTGACCCAGGTCTAATCCCTGCCAATCTGATTATGCTGTCTGAATGATGACCTGGTGACATCATAATATGCCACTCCAGAGAAGTACAGTTGATGGTCTTGCCAACCTTGCTATTTAGTAAGCTTGGAGAGGGGAGGGAGAGGTATGTAATACTGTAAGCTTGGAGATAGGGAAGGAGAGGTATGTAATACTGTAAGCTTGGAGAGGGGAGGGAGAGGTATGTAATACTGTAAGCTTGGAGATGGGAGGGAGAGGTATACAATACTGTAAGCTTGGAGAGGGGAGGGAGAGGTATGTAATACTGTAAGCTTGGAGATGGGAGGGAGAGGTATGTAATACTGTAAGCTTGGAGATGGGGAAGGAGAGGTATGTAATACTGTAAGCTTGGAGATGGGAGGGAGAGGTATGTAATACTGTAAGCTTGGAGATGGGAGGGAGAGGTATACAATACTGTAAGCTTGGAGAGAGGAAGGAGAGGTATGTAATACTGTAAGCTAGGTTTATAACAAGAAAGCCTCCCTAACACAGCGTCTTCATAAAGATAGAATAGATGTGGCATGCATTCAAGAGACACACCTCAACGCCAATCGCACATTTTCAGTCGAGGGATATCAGGCCACACGTTTCGACCGCGAAGGACACAAGGGAGGAGTTGTAATACTTACACGAAATACAATACCTTGCAGCGAAGTATCTGTGATCTCTGACAACCAAACAGAAATTATAGGTGTTGATATAATGATAAAGGACGTGAAAATAAGAATTTACAATCTGTATAGCCCAGCAGATAAGGATCTTACACTCTCAAACATGGAAATAACTGACACAAATTGCATTGTTGTCGGAGACTTTAATAGCCGTTCAGAAAGATGGGGATACCCAGATACTGACAAAAGAGGAGATGAAGTGGAGGACTGGGAAATAGACTCAAATCTCCATCTACTCAACAAAGCGGATGACACACCGAGCTTCTACTCCAGAAGATGGATTACCACTTCTACTCCAGACTTAGCTTTCTGCACAGGAGACATCCTCCACAAAATCGATCGCCATGTGCTTGACCAATTAGCAGGTAGTGACCACAGACCAATCAAGCTTGTAATAAATATGGAGTATGTTCCACAGGAGCAAAAGCCTTTGCCCCGTTGGAATTACAAACGAGCAGATTGGGACAGATTTGCCATACTAACAGACAAATATTGTGAAAACATAAATACACGATATGGCAACATGAAGCAAATGGTGGAAAGTCTAAACAGAGCAATAATACAGGCGGCCACTGAGTCTATTCCAAGAGGAGCGAGGAAAAATTACAAACCATACTGGACTGAAGAACTACAAACTTTGGAGGACAAAGTTGAAGATGCTAGGAAGACCGCAGAGAGAGAACAAACAACTGAAGCGAACATCTCTCTCAAAGCCATCTCAGCAAAATATAAAAGAACAGTAAATCAAACAACAAGAGATTGTTGGAGGAAAAAAACAGAAAACCTGAATTTTGACAGGGATGGAAACAAACTATGGAAACTAGTGAAAGCCATGAACAATGAAGGACCTAGAAACAAACAAATAACAATTAAACAAGGAAATGCCTTGCTTACAGGAAAAAAGGCTGCAAATGCACTAATGGAACACTATGCCAGTGCAAACCACATTGATATTACAGCCGAACAGAAGAAAGCAATCAAAGATAAACAGATACATCATAGATATACAGAGACAGCAGCAGAATATATGATGGCAAATCTAACAATGGAAGAAATGGTACAGGCAATGAATACCCTAAACAAGAAGACATCACCAGGAAAGGATGGAATCACAAATGAAATGCTAATAGGACTAGGCACTAAGGCAAAAAAGAAACTACTAGCAGTCCTAAATTACAGCTGGAAGAGGGGAATAGTCCCACAGGCATGGAAGGAAGCTATATTAATACCAGTCCCAAAGAAAGGAAAAGACCTGGAAGAACCAAATGGCTATCGACCTATCAGTCTTCTTAGCTGTGTAGGAAAATTAATGGAACGCATTATCAATGGCAGGCTAACATGGCATCTGGAAGAAAACCAAATCTTAACACCTCACCAAGCAGGATTCAGAAAGTACAGATCCACTGAAGATCAAATAACCTATATAGCGCAGGAAATAGAGGATGCCTTCCAAGAGAAAAAGCACACACTAGCGGTCTGGATAGATTTAGAAAAAGCATTTGATAAAGTATGGAAGGAAGGACTGAAAGTAAAACTGCAAAAAATGCATGTTTGTGGGAAAATGTACAAATGGATCAGCCACTACCTTGAGAACAGAACTGCCAGGACAAAAGTACAAGGACAAACCAGCAAAATGATGCTATTGAAGCAAGGTGTCCCCCAAGGAGGAGTTCTTTCACCAACATTATTCCTAGCATATATAAACGACATCACGGAAAATTTTCCAGCCAGAGTACACACATCATCCTTTGCAGATGACCTAGCCATACGGACATCTGAAGAATATATTAGTACAGCTAACAGCAGAATACAGCAAGTCCTATTAGCGCTAGAGGACTGGTCAAAATCATGGCTAGTGAAGATAAGTGAGGAGAAAACAACATGCACAGTGTTCTCCCTCTCAACTAAAACTCAGCAACCTAAGCTGGTATTGAATGGAAAAATATTGCGCCATGAAGAAAACCCAAACTATCTAGGAGTCACCTTTGATCGTCGCCTGACATGGAAGACACAGGTTGAGAAAAATCGAACAAGAGCAAGGCAAAGAATGGCAATCATGAAAAAGCTTGCTGGTACAACGTGGGGAGCAGATGAGAAAGTTCTCAAGAAGTTATATACTGGACGGGTGAGGCCAGTACTGGAATATGGCATTGCAGCTTGGGCAACAGTAGCTAAGTCAAACTTTAACAAAATAAGTAGAGTCCAAAATCAAGGAATGCGAATCATAACTGGAAGCCTGAAGACAACGCCTATTAATGAATTAGAAAAGATCACTTGTTTACAACCAATGCAGGATAGAAGAGATAGCAGAGCCCAGCAACAAGCTGAAAAATTTAGAAGATTGACAGACCACCCTATGTATAGGTTTAGTGGTTTTGGAAAGGGAAGACTGAAGCGTAGCAACTTTGTAGAAACTGCAAAACGAAAGATTAGGGCAGATCCCATACTTAACATATCAACAGTCAAACCCATTTACAATGCAGACAAGTTCCCAGCTTGGAGACAGCAGCAACTGCCTGAGATGATAGAAAACATTCCTGGTATTGAGAAAAAGAACACTCAGCATGAAACCGAAAGAAGAGAAATAACCCTAAACTACATAAAAGAACATTACCCAAGCAGCAATTGGACCCATGCATATACAGATGGATCAGCCAAAAATTCAGTAGAGAATGGAGGAGGAGGAATTCTCCTAAATTTAAAAAATGGAGTGAAAAAAACACATTCAGTGGCAACTGGAAAGTTCTCAAGTAACTTCAAAGCGGAGGTAGAGGCTCTGAAAACTGCAGCAGAAATGCTCTCGATGGAGGAAAATAAAGAGAAGCAAATAGCTATCTTCACAGATGCAAAGTCAGCTGTCTCAATACTGAAGAGCAATAACAGCACAGAAATAGCTGACCTAAGAGCAGCACTCCATGGTCTATGCCAGAAATCCAAAAAAGTTGTAATACAGTGGATCCCATCACATTGCAGTATACCTGGAAATGAAGAGGCTGACAGACTGGCAAAAGAGGGCGGACGACTACCACAGCCTGACATAGACATAACCTATAATGAGGCAAAGAGGTTGATAAAAAGCACTTATCGAACCAAATGGGAATCAGAGCATCCAGGCCACCAGAAGGATGATGCATATTACAAACTCGACCGAAGAGAACAAGTAGCAATCTTCAGACTCCGCACAGGACATAACAGGCTGAAATATCACTTGTTCAACAAACTAAAGATAGGAGATACAGATGAATGTAATTGTGGAACTGGTAAAATGACAGCTAAACATTTGCTGCAAGAGTGCCCAATATATGCAGAACAGAGAAAGATATTTTGGCCCACACCTGCTTCATTCAAGGACAAGCTCTATGGAGATATCAACAAGCTCAAGTCGACTGCAGCTTACTTTAACTGTATTCAGGTTGACATTTAAATATACATGAAGAAGTATTTAGACTGCCACACTTCATACCACAGGCATGTCGGTTACACAAGCCTCCCAGAGGCATGAAATGGAATATTGCTTGGATAGCAAATCCATTACGTGGAAAGTCCGAATCGAAAGCTCACTGTGTGGGCTTCATAAAAGGTGGAAAAAGTGTCCTAGTGGCACAAAATGGAATATTGCTTGGATAGCAAATCCATTACGTGGAAAGTCCGAATCGAAAGCTCACTGTGTGGATGTCATCTGCAAACTGCATTCTTCTGGCTTCTGGAAGAACAGCCTATGGTGAACGGAAGGCCCAATATACGGAAGTGAGGCTTAGCAGCCATGTGCAGGACGTGACGATTCCTTGGGTGAGCCCAGTACCAGAGCGCTGTGTGATGGCTCTGCAATTATGGAAGCCTCCTTGGATGGCGGGGAATGCCCATGGTCTGCCCCTGCCTTCCCTTGAGGGCCGACCAGGATGCCTTTGGCTGTTCTATATGGACCAGCTGGGATGGGGGATAACACCACAACAGTGAGAGTCTAACGTCCTAAGAAACCCCCCGGGAAGGTTAACCCGGTCAACAAATGCCCGCAGAAGTCGGATGTGTCGGCCTAACGGTGCAAGAATGCAGCTCTGCTGTAAACAGGCACAACGCAATCACGTCCGATAAAAAAACTCCGGATGAACGAAGAAGAAGAAGAAGAATACTGTAAGCTTGGAGATATGAAGGAGAGGTATGTAATACTGTAAGCGTGGAGTTGGGGAAGGAGAGGTATGTAATACTGTAAGCTTGGAGAGGGGAAGGAGAGGTATGTAATACTTTAAGCTTGGAGAGGGGAGGGAGAGGTATGTAATACTGTAAGCTTGGAGATGGGGAAGGAGAGGTATGTAATACTGTAAGCTTGGAGAGGGATGGGAGAGGTATACAATACTGTAAGCTTGGAGATGGGGAAGGAGAGGTATGTAATACTGTAAGCTTGGAGATATTAAGGAGAGGTATGTAATACTGTAAGCTTGGAGATGGGGAAGGAGAGGTATGTAATACTGTAAGCTTGGAGAGAGGAAGGAGAGGTATGTAATACTTTAAGCTTGGAGAGGGGAAGGAGAGGTATGTAATACTGTAAGCTTGGAGATGGGGAGGGAGAGGTATGTAATACTGTAAGCTTGGAGAGGGGAGGGAGAGGTATGTAATAATGTAAGCTTTTAGAGGGGAAGGAGAGGTATGTAATACTGTAAGCTTGGAGATGGGGAAGGAGAGGTATGTAATATTGTAAGCTTGGAGAGGGGAAGGAGAGGTATGTAATACTGTAATCTTGGAGAGGGGAGGGAGAGGTATGTAATACTGTAAGCTTGGAGAGGGGAGGGAGAGGTATGTAATACTGTAAGCTTGGAGAGGGATGGGAGAGGTATGTAATACTGTAAGCTTAGAGAGGGGAAGGAGAGGTATGTAATATTGTAAGCTTGGAGATGGGAAGGAGAGGTATGTAATACTGTAAGCTTGGAGATGGGAAGGAGAGGTATGTAATACTGTAAGCTTGGAGAGAGGAGGGAGAGGTATGTAATACTGTAAGCTTGGAGAGGGGAGGGAGAGGTATGTAATACTGTAAGCTTGGATATGGAGAAGGAGAGGTATGTAATACTGTAAGCTTGGAGACGGGAGGGAGAGGTATGTAATACTGTAAGCTTGGAGATGGGAAGGAGAGGTATATAATACTGTAAGCTTGGAGATTGGAGGGAGAGGTATGTAATACTGTAAGCTTGGAGAGGGGAAGGAGAGGTATGTAATACTGTAAGCTTGGAGATGGGAGGGAGAGGTATGTAATACTGTAAGCTTGGAGAGGGGAGGGAGATGTATGTAATACTGTAAGCTTGGAGAGGGGAGGGAGAGGTGTGCAATACTGTCCCTGTGAAGAGGGTACTTTGGTACCAGGTCAGGAGTAGTCTCTAAACCAATCACACTCCGATAGATGGAAGCCATTTTCAGGACCTCTTGACCTAAATGCCAATTCATCGGTTTTAAAAGGTAAAATTGGAGGTCAGCATGGCTGAATGGATAAGAACGCATGATCTTAAACATCCGGTGTGCTGATGCTGAAGGATAAGGTTCAACCCTTACACCAGACAGTTGGACTAAAATGTTGACCTCTTGTCCTTGACTTTGGGACGGAAATTACAACTACCTCTGAAGTCGGAGTGGTTCGCCTGATGGCGAAGGACATTGTTAATAGGGAAAGCTAATCCACACACACAATTCTGTCCAGCACTACTAGAAGTTGTGTATAGACTACGCTAGAAAACGAGCGAGAACCAAAACAAAAAAAAAGGTAAAATTCATAATATTACAATGGATTGACAACAAAGCAGCCATGTCTGGAGGAAAAAAAAAACAGCATCCAAACAATGTTATTACTTTGTTGTTCTTGAAGTCCATGCTGTAAGATGCAGGTCATTATGTCTGTCCACTGACTTCTGCTTCATGTACTGCCAATCATTTCTAATACTGATGCTCCTTTATGCCATGATGCAAAACTGTCTTGCATCATCTGTTTTGGTTTCCTTCTCATCTCATCCCCTTTAGCTTTCCTGTTATCACAATGTACTCTGGCTTTCCACTTCTCATGATGTGCCCAAAGAATGTGGGCTGTCTTCTCCTGTTGTGAGTAACCAGTTCTCTTTATGAGTTAATTTCTTTCAAAATATGTTTACTTGTTAAAGTTTCTTGATGTTTGCTTGTGCATCCATAAAGTTAGTGCATGCAGTTATAAATGGTCTTGATCTTTTACTGTGCACCTGTAAAGTTAGTCAGTCAGCAATCAAATTTCTGGGTGTTTTACTGTGCACCTGTAAAGTTAGTTTGTCTGTAATTAAATTTCTTGATCTCTTACTATACACCTGTACAGTTAGTGAGTCAGTAATTAAGTTTCTTGGTGTTTTACAGTGCAGCTTTTATTGATTCCCCAGCTTCAAGCCCCTTATATGAGGAAGAGGAGTTGCCTGAAGTCATACCTGATTTTCAGCCAGAGATGAATGTTGTGGGTATTCTCATTGTTATCTGTTATTTATCCTTGTTGTGACCTTCATCATTTATCATGGTTATCACCACCACCACATCATCTTCATTATTATGATATCATATTATACAGGGTATTTGTATAGTATCACTACACTTGTTATGTAGAACAGCTGTTTGTTAAAGAGTACAAGTATGTTTTTCGTCTTACAAACATAAAACATACTCACTAGCAAACAGCTGTTCTACATACAAAGTAGTGAGACTTTACAAACACCATGTATAATATGATCTGTTGTCATCATTAACGGCCGCGGGTTGTGTTTAACTTTTTTTTTCTAACCCCGGCTATTTTCACCTTAACAATGGGTACTTTTAATTTCTCAAGTGTACATAGTGTCAGAATGTAGAAAAACTTTTTCAAGATTTTTGCTGGTGCTATGTAGTATGTGCATCTGTGCTGAAACTTTTTTGTTTTCTCATTAGTGTGTAATGAAGTGTGTTGAAGGAAAGTGTGTTCATAATGACAATATAGTCACCCAACACAGAGCTGGTGTCATCGAGAGCTACAAGCTCACTCACTCTTCTAAAGAAACGCATCCACTTTCAATAAGTCACCCACACTTCTAAAGAAATGTATCCACCATCAACGATACTGGTACTTCTAAAGACATTTATCCACCATCAATGATACCCACACCACTAAAGACATTCATTCACCATCCTTGGTACTCACTCACACACCTAAAGATACACACTGCTAAGTGTACTCACCCACCATCCTTGGTACTCACTCACACACCTGAAGATACACACTGCTAGAGGTACTCATCCACCATCCTTGGTACTCACTCACACACCTTAAGATACACACTGCTAAAGGTACTTACTCACTGTCAATAATATTCACCTCCTCATCTAAAGGTATTCATCCACTGCCTGTGATCTTCTTTTGCTTTTATCCTCCACCGGGCTAAAACCCTCTATTAACTCATGCCAGGCCATCCTATCTCTTGCTGTCTCCTGCATCTTCCTCCATGTCCTCTACGTCTCTGTATTTAATTATATTTTCCATGTTTGTTTAGGTCTCCCACTATTTTATTTGCCTTGTGGGTTCCAGACAAGAGAATTTCTAGTTATGCTGTCCTCAGGTTTTCACAGTGTGTGTTGTATCCAACACCAACATCTTTTCCTCACCTCTTGATTCACTGGACTTGGTTCTCTCCATGACCTCCACATTGGTGATTCTGTCATACCATTTTAGCCCCACTAATCTGGACATGCAACTTCCCTTCCAACATGGAGAAAAGGTAGTAGAGCCTTTAAGGCCTCTGGAATGTTTATGCTTGTGGCTACAGATTTGCTTGTGCATTTTCCTCGTGTTGGACTAGTAGTGCATGGTTCTTACGCCCAGCTAATGAGTTAAGAGCGAGGAGTAACACTGTGAGCTGTGAATTTCTTGTGCAGTGCTTTTACATCTGTCTGCAGTTGTTTGTATCATGAACTGCATGTTCAGAAAAATGGTGGCCAGGCTGTTGCTGAACTAACTGGGTTTGCCTTATGCGATAATGTTTGGCTGCTGGTTTTCTAGTGACTGCCGCTTCCATCAATGATGAACTGTATATTTCATGGGGGTATTTTGTGTTGGCATTATGAAAGCCTCATGCATAGTATGCCTGTGTCGGCTGTTGGTTTGTCGAGACTCCTGTCTGTTCCACTTTTCACATGATGCAGTGAGGGGCCTTTTGTGTGATATTCACTGGCACAGGAACGGAACATTGTGGGGATGACCCATTGCCGTGAAGTTGGAACCGGGACTAACTAACTAACTAATCTGGACATGCTCCAATTAATGAAACTTTGTAGTTTATTTAAAAAAATTTCAGTCAATCTCTATGTTTCTGATCCACATAATATTACCAATTTAAAATTGAGGTTATTCTAAGTTTGATGCAAATTTTAATTTCCTTAGCCTTGCACAAATCCCCTACTGCTATGAAAGCTAGTCTTGAATTTTGTATTCTTATTTTGACATCTCTGTCTATTCCCCCATCCATGCCACATTGCTCCCCAAATAGATGTGATTCCACTCTTGAAGTGGGGTTTGATCAAGGGAGATCACTCTGTTATTTGCTTGGTTTAGTCTCATTATCTTTGTCTTTCCTCTATAATGTGAAGCATGGACAATGAGAAAACAGGCTAAAAAACATCTGATGGCTGTGGAAATGTGGTTTCTGAGGAGAATGCAAAGAATACCATGGGCAGATAGAAAAACTAATGACCACGTCCTGCAAGAAATAAATGAAAATTGTGAACTGATTAGAGAAATTAGACATAGACATTCAACATTTTTTGGTCACATTATGAGAAAAAAATAAGTTGCTTAGTGACAACTGGCAAGATTGAAGGGAAGAGACCAAGGGGAAGACTGAGAAGTAAATACCTGTATGGCATGGCCACGTGGCATGGTCGAGACAGGAACACAGAGTTGATCCACGACTCTGGTGATCGAGTGAGATGGCGAAACATGACTGCCCACACTTACCAGCATGGTATGATGATGATGATAAGTGTTTAGACCTAATCGTTGTACTGACAGTGATACTCACCTACATAGCTAAAGAAATCATCACTGCCAATGGTACTTACCACTTATGTTTAATGCCGTTTCAGCTTGACATGATCAAGAAACGGATTATTGTCGGTGGCTTCAGAGAGATCATTCTATCACCTGAACACATCGACAACATAATCAAGTTCATCACTGATGAGTTTGTCCACCTCCTCGTGGCGTACAATGACCACTACCAAGGCTTGACTGTCAGCCTGTCCATTCCTGCTCTACCTGTAAAGGCCATCTGCTACTTCATCAAATCAGCAGAGATCAAAGAGGTCACAAGTCAGAATTTTCTCAACGTTGTTCAATATGGCGTTATTAAGGGTGGCCATATTGAGAGTCTGCTGCGAATGATGATGGGCGTGTATGCGCCCATCTTCTTTGAGAACCGCTCATGGCCAGATAGTATCCTTGTTCATTTCATTTATACATTTTATTATATTTAACATTTTTGATTTTAAAGTCCATTAGTTAGTTCGTTAGTTGCATATCCTTTACAGGATGTAGCAGTCAACCCCAGCAGTTTTTGGCTGCTCATGATTCCTGGGCAAGTTTATGTTCAGTAGTTTGCCATTGCTTTCTGAACAACCGGCACCTATACCATTTCATAAGAAGGCAACGTAAGGCCACGGAGAGATAGTAGTATATCCTTTACTCCAGCAATATTTGGCTGTTTCTGATTCCTGGGCAAGTTTACGGTCAGTAGTTTGCCATTGCTGTCTGAACGACTGGCATTCATACCATCATATAGAAACCAACGCAAGGAGGTCTGGTTCCAAATTGCCACAGCTGTTTTTGAACACGGTATATGAGATTATAAAGTGCATTCGTAACCTCTTTGCCACAGAGCTGGCTATCAACATTAGAAGACATATATATTTATGATATTTAACACAGTAACATTTAGTTAAATATAACTCAACATTTTATGCTATTTAACACATTTGCATTTAATATTATTTAACAATTAAGTGATATGTAGCACATCAACATTTTATGATATGTAACATATCACTATGTTATGATATATAAAACATCAACATTTATGATATTTAACAAAGCAACTGCCACACATTTTTTCTAAACTCATGTATAAGGTGCTAACCCCATATTTGTATAGATCAATCAGCACTCAAAGGATGATGTCAGTACCACACTGACTAATTTCTCAGAACATTTCCTCGTACCTATTTTAGGCTAGGTCAATATGGGAGTCCAGGATAATTAAAAACAAATCTCTGCCTGGATGGGGTGTTTGCACTGCACTGCCACTGCTTCCATAGAACTGAAATAATAATTTACAATTGATCATCATCATGTGCCATGCTGATGAGAGTGGACGGCCATGTTTCGCCATCTTACATGATCACCAGCTCGGCTCTGTGTTCTTGTATTGACCATACCACGTGGCCAAGCCATCCAGTTCCTTACTTTTCTGCCTTTCACTTGTTCTTTTCCCCTCAATCTTGCCAGTTGTCACCAAGTTCGACAATATATTTCTTCTCATAACATGTCCAAAAATGTTGACTGCCTGCGTCTAATTTCTCTAATCAGTTTATTATTTTTGCTTGTTTCATGTAGGACTTGCTCATTGGTTTTTGTCTATCCAAGGTATTCTTTGCATTTTCATTTAACTGAATAACCACAATACTGCATGTGCTATCAGTTTTAGAATCTTTCACAAAGTTCTTTAAATCAGAATAACTATCATCTAAAATTGTTTAAAACGATAATCTAATGTAAACCAACGAGGCTGAGAACCAGTGGGTGTTGCCATTTCTTAAATCAGAAAATTAACCACAGTTTAACAATAAAAATAAAAATAACCTGAGAGTCTACACACGTCTTGTTCACCATTTTGGAAAGGTTGGAAAGGTAGATCTTTTTCCGGTGTAAATTTTCATTTACCGGGCACTTTAAAAAAAGTCACTTAAAAGTCAACACTACAACTGCGGAAGGTAGGGAAATGAAACAAATAACACAATGTCAGCATTGAGCTGATCAGTCAGCTCCTGTCAGGCTAGGGTAGTTTAATTCAGCTGATCAATTTTCTCATGGCAGTGAATCACTTAATACAGTGGTACATTTGCATGGCGCATGATGATGATGCCCTATTTTGGAATTACAATGTTTTGTTGCTTTCTTGCTTAACACACAACCACAGGCATTAAGAATGACTTCTCCGCCCAGTTGCACCGCTTCCTGGCCAGTTTGACTGACACCCGCTACAAGCTGGAAGGCAAAACTGTGTTGTACATCCCCACAGAGGGAACAAATGTTGCAGCTGAAGAGGCTGCGAAGAGCAAGGAATTAGTGCAGCGTTTGGAGAGTAAGTATGTATAAATATCATCAAGTGCCTTGCTCAATGATATAGGCGATCATAAGTAAAGAAAAGTCAATATGCTACAGTGGCTCAGTTAGGGAATTGGCCTAGAATAAGTGAAGCCAAACATTTCATAACCATGGGAATGCCTGTACTCATATACAACATTTTCCCGAACACTTCACATCCTAATGTCATGCCTACCATAGGATTACCTGTATTTATGTATGACATTTTCTAGCACACTTCACACCCTAACGTTAGTACCTCTCATGGGAATACCTGTACTTATATATGCAATTTTCTAGCACACTTCACACCCTAATGTCAGTACATAACATGGGGATACCTGTACTTATATACAACATTTTCTAAAACACTTTGCACCCTAATGTCAGTACCTACCATGGGATTACCTGTACTTAGGTATGACATTTTCTAGCACCTTTATAGTCACAAAGGAAGAAGATGGTGGCCTTATGTCTTTGTAAATAAGTCATTATTTCAATTTATTACATTCTGATTTCAGGAAAGATAAATGTTGCACTGATGCACTGTTCACACTGAGACAAATTTGTGAAAAAAAAACCTAACGAATACAGTGCCAAGCAGAATATTACATTTTTAGATAAAGAAAAGGCTTTTGACAGAGAAGATATAGATAAATTAAAGACAATAAAAGACTTTCGACAGAGAAGATATAGATAAATTAAAGACATCCTTGAAGACTATAAGATACATAAACATGGCCATGTACCATTCGAGCCGAAGTGCAGTAAGAACACAAGAAGGTATATCAGATATGTTCACGGTCAATACAGGAGTGAGACAGGGATGTGTGCTCTCTCCTCTGCTATTTAATATCAGCATGGACAGAATATCCAAAGACATTTTGAACTTTAAATATTGAGCACAACCCACTACTGGCAACGCCGATAATATTCCGGCATGAACCTAAGGCCTATCCACGTCAATATGGAAGCACTATACCCGAGCCTCGCTCTTGTTTGAGCTCGTCAGTAGTGCATATCCCTGACCGGATCCGGAAACAAGCCCCGGATCACGCGTGTGAAGCGGGTGTGTAACCACGCGGCACACACTGGACACACCAAATTATCACACCAGAACACCACAACGTCACCCATCATAGGCTATGCTCAAGTCAACATTTTGAACTCCTTACTTTAGACAAAACAATGGACCCACCCACAATAAATGAGCTTTTATTTGCAGACGATCAGTGCCTTCTTTACAGCAATGAGGGAAGACTGCAAAATCAAATAAATAAGCTGAGTTCAACATGCCGCTGGTTCAATTTGAAAATAAATACAACCAAAACTGAAATCGCTTGATGGCAAACGTAGAAGGTGATCATGACGATGATGATTAAGGGTTATATATGTTATTTAACATAAAAGACAAAAATGTGTTATTAGGAAACGGATAGATTATACAAAATATAAGACAAACAAAACAAAGAAACAAAATAATTATATGCGATTGCTAAGAAATGAAAAAGGTAATCATAAATACCCTCGAAAAGGTGCTAGGGTAATAACTTCATACATAAAAGGTCACTGCATGCTAATCTCATGTAACCAGCCTTCTGGAATGTCAACAATTCCTCCCCAGGACGCTTGATGGCAAAAATGGAAGATGATGATGTTGATGATTTTACTCTATAAGGATAGAAGATCATCATCATCATCATCTTCCACTTTCACCATCAAGCATCGTGGGGAGGAATAATTGGCATTCCAGCGCCTGATGGGTGACACCTTCTTCCCTTTGCTAGCCAAGGGAACACCTTGGGCAAAGTGGTGCACCTGTTTAGTTCCCACAAATAAAGTCATATGAGCATGTGGTCAATTGAACTTGAGAGCAGCTAACAGATAGTTATTAGTTATGTCTCAAGTTCATGATGGTTGGCAGCAGATCTCTTTATATAGAAAATGGCTATGGTCATCAACCAGTATGATCACTGCCAAGAAGGAAAGCAATTACAAACTCAAAACAGATGCCTAGAAAACTATGGCAAGCTAAAAATTGGAGGTAAATTCTTATGGGGAAAAACTCTTGAACAGGACTAGTCGCTGGGTGATGATGAATCAGCAGACGCATGAGCAAGTGTCAGAAAAATCCTACAATGAGGATACATAGACCTCACAAAATGGGTATCAGAGATTTTTATTATTTTTCCTGAGATTTACAGACAATGAAGAATGAAGCTGGTTACCTTACTTCATGCCTTGACAGAGTGTATGTGGAAGCAAAACAATTTTCAACGCAGTTGCAGTATTTACCAGGAGTTAATCTTTAGCTGTTTAATGTGGTTGCTTGTTGAATATTTATCTTTCAAACATCTTTCCTCTTATTCCTTTTATGATGGAACAACCTTCCACTCATATTATCCTTAATGAAACAGTCTTCC
Source organism: Cepaea hortensis (assembly GCA_963921405.1). Taxonomy (NCBI): domain Eukaryota; kingdom Metazoa; phylum Mollusca; class Gastropoda; order Stylommatophora; family Helicidae; genus Cepaea; species Cepaea hortensis. The sequence continues at coordinate 58,989,299 of OY992888.1, forward strand.
TCTCATAGTATTTATAATGAACCATCATTACATTTATAACATTTATAATGAACCATCATTACATTTATAACATTTATAATGAACCATCATTACATTCATAGCATTTACAATGAAACATCCTTCCATTCATAGCATTTACAATCATACATCCTTTCTTTCATAGCATTTGTAATGAAACATCCTTTAATTCATAGCTGTTACAATGAAACATCCTTTCATTCATAGCATTACCAGTGAAACATCCTTTCATTCATAGCATTTACAATCAAACATTCTTTCATTCGTAGCATTTATAATCAATAATCCTTTAATGTATAGCATTTATAATGAAACATCCTTTCATTCATAGCATTTATAATGAAACATCCTTCCTCTCATATTAACCATAATTTAACATCCTTCCTTTCATCACATTCATAATGAAACATGCTTCCTGTGTTAACATTTATAATGAAATATTCTTCATGCCATATAATTTATAATGTAACATCTTTCCACTCTTAGTATTCATAATGAAACAATAATCATCTCATAACATGCATAATGAAACATCCTTCCTGTCATAGCAGTCATAATGAAACATCCTTTCTCATAGCATCCATAATGAAACATCCTTCCTCTCATAGTATACCTTTTTAAAAATCTTTCCTCACATAGCATCCATAATGAAACATTCTTCCTCACATAGCATCGGTAATGAAACATTCTTCCTCACTAAGCAACCAATAATAAGACATCCTTCCTCTCATAGCATCCATAATCCACTGGGCTAGACAGATTAAGGAAGTACTTAGTTCCCAGGATGCATTTGAAATGGCAGAGAACTCAGGGCCCCTGGAAGAAATTGATTTTTGGAAGAACAGATGTGCAGATTTGTCAGGCATTACAGTACAGCTGGACAAGCCAGGAGTGAAACGCATCACACAGATTCTGGAGCTGGCAAAGTCTTCTTATGTCGCACCTTTCCTCAGACTTGCAGGACAGATCAAGGTGAGTTATCCTCCTTAACTGGAATAATAGACTAACAGAGCGTACAAAAGTTCAAGTATATAAAGCTTGTGTTGTTAGCACACTACTCCATGAGTCTGAATCCTGGACCTTGTACTCACGACAGGAAAGAAAGTTGAATTCCTTCCATATGAGATGTCCGAGACATATCCTGGGCATATCATGGAAAGACCACATAACAAACAAACATGTGCTTGAAAGAGTGGATATTACCACAGTGCACTCCCTCCTCAAGCAGAGATGCCTCCGGTGGCTGGGCCATGTATCTCAAATGGAGGATGAACGTATTCCCAAAGATACAGAGAACTAGCCATAGGGAAGAGGCCAACCGGGAGACCCCAAATGTGATATAGGGATATGTGTAAACACAACATTTAAACCCTTGGCATCCAGACACGTGGGAAAGAGTTGCAACAGACAGATGTTTCTGGAGAAGAGATGTACAAAACGGACTGGTTATCTTTGAGTGCAATCTGATCCAACAAACTGAGGATATGTGGCACATGCATAAAATGCAGTCACTTTCTGTGGGAGCTGACTCATCTTACTGGTACGGAAACTGTGACAGAGATTGTCACTCTTCCATTGAACTCTATAGTCCTTCAGGACTGAAAGAGGCTTACTACTACTGTCATGGGAGGATTAATTCTCTTAATTGACTTTCCGTAGCTGTCATGTGCTTACTTATCGCCAAAATATTGTTATAATACAACATGTCTGCTACTATATTAACAACATTTAAGTCATAATAACAATGACACACCCCTGCTTCTCATTTTCCGGCATCCATGTTTGTTTGTCCAAACCTACGTTTTGTTTGGCACTGAATCTGTTAACTTGAATTATCAGTTTTCTCATGTAACACTATTTCTCATACTTGCAATACACATAATGGTGAGTTAACTTCTCATTATTGTTGTTTGCATTGTGACCATTTTGAACTAGCTGGTTTTGTCTTATGCAGTAATGTATGTGCATCTGCTGGTTTTCTATGGACTGCTGCTTCCATCGACAATAAACTATAATTTTAGTGGCGGACTGTTGTATTGGCATTCTGGAAGCGGCCATATGCATGTTTGCCTGTGTATTCTGATGGTTTGTTGGGACTGCTGTCTGTTGCACTTTTCACAGGGACCAGTAAGGATCATTTTTGTGTGATATTCACTGGCACAGGAATGGATCATTATGGGGTGACCTTTTGCCATGAAGTTTTAACTGCGACTAAGAACTAACTATTGTTGTCTAGTGTGTCCCCATATTTCTTCTTTCTTTCTTTTTTGTCTTTAGTTTATATTTTGTTTGCGCTCGCTCACTTTGAACTGAAGCGTAGTCTGTACACACTGCTTCTAGTAGTGCTGGACTGAATTTTGCGTGTGAATTAGCTTTCCCTATTACCATTGACCCTCACCATCAGGCAAACCCATTCCGACTTCAGAGGTAGTTGTAATTTACGTCCCCAAGTCAAATACGAGAGATCAACATTTTAGTCCAACTGTCCGGTGTAGAGGTTGAACCCCTTATCTCGGCATCAGCACACAGGATGTTTATGAACACGCCGCCTTATCCATTCGGCCATGCTGACATACTTTGTTGTCTGTGAGTTGAGTTGAGACAAGAAACAACATCACAGTGCTCAAGACATTCTCATATGTGCCCCTTCCTCATTTTCCTAGCCATCGAAGAGTTCCAATTGTAGTAGTACCAGTTGCAGTCTGATTATGTCTCTTTCTGGCCTTTCCTTGTAGTAATGAGTGTTGGCCAGATGGTCTGGTCACTCCCTGCCCCACCATTCTCTCCTAGTCATGATGATTTATCTGTTCTTCCTCACTACAGTTAGTTAGTTAGTTCCTCACTACAGTTAGTTAGTTAGTTCCTCACTATAGTTAGTTAGTTCCTCACTACAGTTAGTTAGTTCCTCACTACAGTTAGTTAGTTAGTTCCTCACTACAGTTATTTAGTTAGTTCCTTCCTCACTACAGTTAGTTAGTTAGTTCCTCACTACAGTTAGTTAGTTCCTCACTACAATTAGTTAGTTAGTTCCTCACTACAGTTAGTTATTTAGTTCCTCACTACAGTTAGTTAGTTCCTCACTACAGTTAGTTATTTAGTTCCTCACTACAGTTAGTTAGTTAGTTCCTCACTACAGTTAGTTAGTTCCTCACTACAGTTAGTTAGTTAGTTCCTCACTACAGTTATTTAGTTAGTTCCTCACTACAGTTAGTTAGTTAGTTCCTCACTACAGTTATTTAGTTAGTTCCTCACTACAGTTAGTTAGTTAGTTCCTCACTAAAGTTAGTTATTTAGTTCCTCACTACAGTTAGTTAGTTAGTTCCTCACTACAGTTAGTTAGTTCCTCACTACAGTTAGTTAGTTCCTCACTACAGTTATTTAGTTAGTTCCTCACTACAGTTAGTTAGTTAGTTCCTCACTACAGTTATTTAGTTAGTTCCTCACTACAGTTAGTTAGTTAGTTCCTCACTACAGTTAGTTAGTTCCTCACTACAGTTAGTTAGTTAGTTCCTCACTACAGTTTTTTAGTTAATTCCTCACTACAGTTAGTTAGTTAGTTCCTCACTACAGTTAGTTATTTAGTTCCTCACTACAGTTAGTTAGTTCCTAACTACAGTTAGTTAGTTAGTTCCTCACTACAGTTAGTTAGTTAGTTCCTCACTACAGTTATTTAGTTAGTTCCTCACTACAGTTAGTTAGTTCCTCACTACAGTTATTTAGTTAGTTCCTCACTACAGTTAGTTAGTTCCTCACTACAGTTAGTTAGTTCCTCACTACAGTTAGTTATTTAGTTCCTCACTACAGTTAGTTAGTTAGTTCCTCACTACAGTTAGTTAGTTAGTTCCTCACTACAGTTATTTAGTTAGTTCCTCACTACAGTTAGTTAGTTAGTTCCTCACTACAGTTATTTAGTTAGTTCCTCACTACAGTTAGTTAGTTAGTTCCTCACTACAGTTATTTAGTTAGTTCCTCACTACAGTTAGTTAGTTCCTCACTACAGTTATTTAGTTAGTTCCTCACTACAGTTAGTTAGTTAGTTCCTCACTACAGTTAGTTAGTTCCTCACTACAGTTAGTTAGTTAGTTCCTCACTACAGTTATTTAGTTAGTTTCTCACTACAGTTATTTAGTTAGTTCCTCACTACAGTTAGTTAGTTCCTCACTACAGTTATTTAGTTAGTTTCTCACTACAGTTAGTTAGTTCCTCACTACAGTTAGTTAGTTTCTCACTACAGTTAGTTAGTTAGTTCCTCACTACAGTTAGTTAGTTCCTCACTACAGTTAGTTAGTTAGTTCCTCACTACAGTTAGTTAGTTAGTTCCTCACTACAGTTAGTTAGTTCCTCACTACAGTTATTTAGTTAGTTCCTCACTACAGTTAGTTAGTTAGTTCCTCACTACAGTTAGTTAGTTCCTCACTACAGTTAGTTAGTTAGTTCCTCACTACATATGATCCCAAAGGGCCCTGACCACATGTGACTTATCGTGCACCAACACCCCACCCAGGGTTCAGACCCAGCCATTCTGTTCACTACAAAACTTGATTGCTTATCACTGTTTTGATGTTCACTTTATGTTTGTTGTTTCTAGGGAAACATGTCCAGGGAAGTATCCAGTGTTGGTTGGTCTATAGAAATATAGTATGCCTCATGTATGCCTCATGGCTTGGGGAAGAATCCGTGACTGACTTTACCTTACAGTTAGTCAACTGTATTCCAAACCATCTTTCTCTGTGTCAATGTATGCAGATTTTTGTTCAATCTATCGGGTGGATCTCCACAATGCAGGATGGCTGTAGTGGATCTCCAACACTGTCTGTCTCTCACCTTGAGTACATTCTGTCAGGCTGCTGTTTTTCCATCTCTTGATGTTGTTTTCCCACTTGTAACATTGTCTACCTCATCCTCGCTTGCCATCAACCTTACCTTCCAGTATTGTTTTTATAAGAGTGTTGTAATTTAATGTGGCCAAAGTATTTCACTGGCCTCTTTTTTATTTCTTTAAGTAACTAGGCTTTGTTACTGACAAACTAAGTAATATCTTATTATGATGACGATTATTCAGAAAAACATGAGCAATTATATATTTGCAGAGTTTTAAAAATTGTAATAAAGTATAATCCAGTCCAACATTCTCAATTGCTATTTTCATTTCTGGAACAGGAAGGGTCACGACAAGCAGAAAGCAATCTAAAATTTTTATCTGCACTGAAGGATCCATGTCATGAACTAGCAGACGCCAAGCCAAAAGACATTCCCAAAATGCTGCCAAAGATTCTTAGTCTTATTCGCATGATTTGGGTCAACTCTGATTTCTTCAACACCAGAGAGAAACTCACGGGAATTCTGAAAAAGGTCAGTAATTTTATTATTGTTGCATTCCTTCGCTTTCAACTCTAATTTCAGGGCACTGGACTGATTTTTGCATGTGGATTAGCTTTCCCTATTACCAATGTCCCTCGCCATCAGGGGAACCCACTCCAACTTCTGAGGCTAGGTCAGTTATTATCATCAATGACCAGTTCTATTTATAACCCTGTTTAAAAAAGGATGAACAAGGGTATTCAGCTTTTAAAAAAACAAGTTTAACAGTTTTGACTAAGACAAATTGCACACACAAAAAAAGAAAAACCCAAAGAAAATGTTTCAGTGTCACTGGCCAAGAATTTGGCTGCCCATCATAAATGCATGGAAGCACTGACCCCCAAATACTGACCTCCGTCTTTCAGGAGTTAATCATGGTCATTATCTTACATTAAGAAAAGGAGCCTTAAGGAACCTTGGGCATATTTTTTGTTATACCAATTGTCACTCAATGGGGATGTGACAACGCCAGCTACCTTTACTTCCCAAGATCTTTCCTGGCACCCATTTTAGGATGGGTCAACCTAGGATCTCAGGTCAGTTTTTTTTTTGCATATCCTTTACAGGACATCGCTGTCAATACCAGCATTTTACCACTGTCGTTGACTTCTTGGCGAGATTATGCTCAGTAGTTTCAGGTCAGTTTAACAAATGTGAAATTGCCCTGAAGCAGATTGAACCCATGACCTCGGAGCTAACAAGTGAGTGTTAACCACTATGCCACCGCAGTTCCCATTCTTATATGTGTTCCACAAAATTGGGGTGTTAGCTCATTATTTTTGTTAATGTGTCAACTGAAACTGATTCGTTGCCAAACAAAAAGTAAGTTTGGACCAAATATGGTGCACAATCAACTGAACAAGTATTTTAATGCAGATTTCCATTCACTGAACTTGACAATTATTGAAGATATGTAAAACAAATAAAATAACACGATGACCCTATTATGACGATATTTAGTCCTTCTGTCCAAATTGGAAGTCACATGTTTTGATATTATCCTTTGCAACTGAATCAGTTAGAGTTTATTGCTATGATTATTTCTTCACAGATGAGCAATGAAATCATTCGTCGGTGCAGTGCAGAAATCGACCTAGATAAGATATTTGAAGGATATGTTATCTCCGGAAAGCAGACGTTACATGAGTGCATTGAATGCTGTGAGCGCTGGAAGGAAATTTATGACAGGGTGATTTCCTGTGTTATGTTATGTTCGTGCTTTGGTACCTGTGTTTATCACATAATGTTCATGTATTATTTTCCATGTTTTTCATTTAATGTTCATGTATTAGTTCCTGTGTTTATCATGCAATGTTCAAGTTTTGGTACCTGTGTTTATCATGCAATGTTCAAGTTTTGGTACCTGTGTTTATCACATAATGTTCATGTATTAGTACCTGTATTTATCATGTAATGTTCACACATTAGTTCCTGTGTTTGTCATGTATTGTTCACATATTAGTTCCTGTGTTTGTCATATAATGTTCATGTATTAGTTTCTATGTTATCATTTAATGCTCATGTATTAGTTCCTGTTTTGTTGTAATTTAATTTTCCTCAACAAGTAATTTTTTATTTAATTTCTTGTACCCCAAACAATTGATACACATACATACACATTGTGTTACACAAACTCACCCAGTTGTTACACAAAGCTAACCTGTTGTTACACAAAGCCACCCAATTGTTAAAATAACCAGCCATTTATTAAAAAACCACACAGTTTTTACACAAACCAACCCACTTAATACATACAAAATCCCACCCAGTTTTTACATACAGCCACCTAATTGATACAAAATCCCACCCAGTTTTTTCAGAAAGCCACCCAGTTGATAAAGAATCCCACCCAGTTTTTACACAAAGCCACCCAGTTGATACAAGAACTCACCCAGTTTGTACACAAAGCCACCCAGTTGTTAACAAAACCACTCAGTTATTAACAAAACCACCCAGTTGTTACACAAACCCACCTGATTGATACAAAATCCTACCCAGTTTTTACATAAAGCCACCCAGTTGATACAAAAACCCACCCAGTTTTACACAAAACCTCCCAGTTAACAAAAACCTGCTTTGTTACACAAAACCAATCCAGTTGTTACACAAACCCACCTAATTAAACACAACCTACCCATTTGTTATGAAAACCCCCCTAGCTGTTACACAAACAAAGCTACCCAATCACCTGCGTATTGATTAGTGCCTTCTGTTACACAAACAAAGCTACCCAATCACCTGCGTATTGATTAGTGCCTTCTGTTACACCAGATTCAACCCGTTATGCTTTGTGACAGAGAAAAAAATAGTCACTGAGGTATTGAAGGCCGCAGGTATGCCAGCATTTCATTATAACCATTAGGAAAAGATACATGAAATTTATGAGACATCTTAACAGAAGAGTGTAGGTTTTTGTATCAAAGCTCTGTGTCGAAGGGGTTACGGACACAGTTCGTAATCTTGCATACCTGTGTTTGAAACACAGCTGCATGGGATTTGGCAGCAAACCGCTTTGCGTTGGTTTTTTTCTGAAAATGGTGTGGGTGTTGGTCGTTCAGAAAGCAACTACTGAACGAAAACTTACCAAGAAATTACAAATGGAAATTAAATGCTGGGGTTGACTGTGACATCTTGTAAAGGATTTACAACTAACTTAATAGAAGAAGTGGAGTGGAGAAATTAACCTGATATTGGAAATTACAAGATAGGAGAGGCAGAGACTGACAGTGAAAGATGTATGTGGAAAGCTTAAACAGCTAAAGCTATGTTAGTTTGATATCCTTTACAGGACACTGCAGTCAACCCCAGCATTTTTGACTGTTTGTGAATTCTTGGCACATTTACGTTCAATAGTTTGCCATTGTTTTCTTAATGACCAGCACTCACGCCTTTGTCGCTTAAGCTTAAAAAAAAACGAAACAAAGGGAAACCAACACTAGGGGTCTGCTTCCAAGTCGCCCACAGCTGTATTTCGAATGCTGTATGCAGGGTTACAAATTGCGTCCATCACCTTTTCACCACAGAATCGGCTAAACAGCTAAACAACAAATAATCATATATGTAACAACCAAATTTCATCTAAATATCAGATGACAGTAACCAGGCATTCAAGAACAGAACAATGTCTCAGTTATTTCTATAACGCTTACTGAACCATAAAATTGTTAATGTAAAGTAAGTCACTAGGGACCAAAGACCAGATCCAAATTTAATTGATAATCTGATCATCAAAAAACAAGTGACCGTTGAGCTATGATAACTTGCATTCCAGATTTCCAAGATGCACCACAGATTTTCCAATGATGGCTGGGTGCTGGACAAAAGCAGCATCTTTGCTCAGGTTGATGCCTTCATTCAGCGTTGCAAGGACATGCTCGAGGTAGACTGCAACATGTCTCACTGACTCTTAATTGAAAACATTATATTATATCTTCTTCTCCGTGTTCTTCTCTTCCTCTGTTTACCTCAGCAAAGTGTTGGTCTGAGATACAAGGTCTTTTGTACACTCTTAAGTTGGTATTCAATGTTCTAAGGTTGTTTTTGATAACATAACTCCACGTTTTATATAGTCTTCCCTTTGCTCTGTAGTCTTCATATTTCTTCACTGTGATTCTTTGTGATAACAGTGCATTCTTGTAAGGTGGTCAAACAATTTAATCTTTTTTCTATATATTATATGCTGCTGTGTTTTTCACATAACTGAACCTCATATTACAATTATATATATATATATATATATATATATATATATATATATATATATATATATATATATATATATATATATATATATAATAGTTTATGCTATTCTAATATTCTAAATAGATGTATACACTAGACATAATATAATTTTCACAAATCTGTCTCTGGACTGTCTAGCTGAACATACTACTGTTAGACCTCCACACTCATGTTTCATTGTGTTTCATTCAGATGGACCTCAACATCTTGAAGCATCTATTACATCTGATATCCTAGACTCAGTCTCTGAACTCGATGTAGTGCATATGTTATCTCTGTCCCATGCTTAGCTTGTAATATAGTTAAAGTATACCCCTCTATGGCCTCCTTTCCTGACAGTCACATAACTCGTGATCCACCTGGATCGTGACAATATTATACTATGTCATATTATGCTGTGTGCTTTTATATTATATTATATTATATTATATTATATTATATTATATTATATTATATTATATTATATTATATTATATTATATTATATTACAATATATTACATTACATTACCTGACCCAACATGACCCGACCTGACCTTACCTTACCTTACATTGCTTAAAAAAAGTTGCTTAAAAGTCGACAGTGTCGACTCCATTGCACTTGGTTTTTATCCCATATGGCTCAGTCTCTTTCCGAAATGTGGAAAGCATCACACAAAGCATGAACTCCGTAGCTCCAGCGATGACACTCATGAGTCTCCGAAAAAATGCACTCGTGAATCAAAGGATGCGGCCCGGAATCAAACCCACAACCTTCAGAGCCTGAGGCATACGGCTTGACCACTTTGCCATGGATACCCCCCCCGGAACTCAAGCATAGACCACACACGTGCTACTGCTTTTGGTGCACTAGACAAATTTTTGTGTGTAGATTAGCTTTCCTTATTACCAGTATCCCTCGCCATCAGGCAAACTCACTCATCTTCTGAGGTAGTTGCAATTTACATCCCCAAGTTTCCTCCGAAGTCAGAGAGTGTCTGCCTGTACGGCGAGGAACCACCAATCTGCACACCAATAAGCCTGACATGGGACAACGGATACTCACGCAAACCTCAGGTCCTGTATAACATCACACTGATGTTGGACAACAGGATGCCTTCATCCGACATACAGGACTTCGCGTTGGAGCTCAAGCCAACGAACACAAGCAAGCAAGCAAGCAAGCAACATCCCCAAGTCGGGACACTGTTAATAGGAGAAAGCTAATCCACACGCAAAATTCAGTCCAGCACTACTAGAAGTGCCGGCTTCGTGGCTTAGAGGTTATGACTTTTCTCCGTAATCTCGTATACTCTCGTGGGTAACGTGATGACGGTGAGAATCAGCAGTGGTTCGAATCGCATCGGTAACTTACGGGGTATGTGAGCCGGCCGCTCAGAAAGCAATGGCAAACTACTGAGCATAATCTTGCCAAGAAATCAACATACAGCTGAAAGATGCTAGTGTTGACAGCGATGTCCTGTAAAAGATATGCAAAAAAAAACAAAAACCTACTAGAAGTAGTGTGTATGGACTATGTTTGAGTTCAAAGCGAGTGAGCGCAAAAAACAACACCAAAAAAAACACAAAAAAAACAAAGCAACTACCTTTGCATCAGCACAACAGAAGTTTAAGAGTGCTTTTAACCATTTGTCCATGCTGACCTCCCTTGCTGACATTAAATTATGTTGTATTATATGTTATGTTTTGTCATGCTATGCACCAGGTATGTGAAGCACAGTTTCACTTTGCTCGGCGAATGGATGGTAACAAGGTAGAGATGCCACACTTTGCTGGTCAGAAAGGCAATGAGATCGTACTCAGCCTGATGGAGATTGAAAGGCAGTTTGAGAAGTACCTTCTTTACCTTCAGTCACAGAAGAAGAACATTCTGGATGTGAAGGCTGCATCATGGCATGATAGCTACAATAGGTAAGTAGTCAGAGAAGTAGTGAGAAAAGAGCTTATAACATTTATTTGTTATTGCTGTTTATTTGCTGTAAAAGAGATAACAGCGAAGGTATTCTCATAGCAGATGCTGTCATTGAAATGTAAGTGTTAGGTTGTCACATATTCTAGACCATACATCTTAATGTTTCGTGTGGAATGGCTATCCTCGCTTCAGAGGTCACAGATTGTGAGAATTGTATGGATATTTTGCCCTGGCCATGTGGGAGTGGGAACAGGTTGATAGGTTGGCAGGGAATGCACCTCTTGGTCGTAGATTGCCTATGGGCAAAGGAGAGGTGGTCAAGCACCTGTGGGACCAGGTAGAGAAGGAGGGGGCACAGACTGAGAACCCGTATGTGGAAAGAATGATATTGCCGGGCATCGGCAGGGGTTCTGGAAGAATCTCAAAACTGAGAAGGAAGACCAGGAGAATTTTCAATGATGTAGTGGTGGGAATGGTAAGTAGTATGACTATTTGCTGGCTGTTGAACGAGGGTACGGAGTGCATATAGGAATGTCCCGAGTGCAGTGATGTAGGTTCTTTGTTCAACTCTAGACCATGACATATGAGATAGGGTGACAATTTCTCTTCCTTGTCGTCTCTCCCTCCCAGACAATTCCTGGAACATGTTTGTGAGACTGGGTCTACCCCTGGGCCTACCACTTACTGGTCAGAATAAATAATCCTGCCTCTGCTGGGATTGAATCTGGATCAACATTTTATTTGGAACGTCTGAATCGAAAGCTGATTTTGTGGGCGTCATCAAAGACCATTCCCATATGTCAGCATATGTGCCTTGAAGAGATTAGAACAAGAGTAGCTATAGCATAGGTAGCCTTTAGTAAAATGGAAAACATACTGACTAATAAAAAGATGTCAATTGCATAAAGAAAAAGAGTGTTGAAGTGTTACATAGAACGTGTATTTTGTAATTATGTGAAATGGGGACGATGAGCAGACAAGCTGAAAAACATCTAATGGCAGTGGAAATGTGGATTCTGAGAAAAATGCACAGAATATCATGGAAAGACCCCCTCAAAAAACACAGCTGCAGCCGATTTGGCTGCAGACCGCATTGTGTTGGTTTTTATAAAATGGTATGAGTGCTGGTCATTCAGAAAGCAATGGAAAACTACTGAACATAAACTTGCCCAAGAATCACAAACAGCCAAAAATGCTGGGGTTGAATGCTACTTCCTGTAAAGGATAAGCAACTAGCTAACTTCCAGATTTGGTATCATTACACTGGGAAAAAAAAACTGCACATTATTACTGTACTCAGAATTGTTAAACCATCCTTATCATTCCTGGTTTAAAAATTTTGTCATGTTTAATTGTTCATATATTGCATGTTATAATGTATAATACATTTTCTTATTAGTAGTTTTTGTTAGAAGCTGAATGCACAGTGAAACTAACCATCAAAGAGGCCAGATTTCTGTAGCAGGCTCTAACCACATGTAGAAATTTAGAAAGCACATTGCACAATGCCTGTGATTTACAGGGAAGTGCCAATCACATATCACATATTTCTTGGCACTAAAAGAGTTAATGAAGTTATGTTCTACTACCGCAATATCCTGAAACAGGATGGAAAAGCGGAAAAAAAAGAGGTAAAGAAGTTATGTCCTACTAATTTATAGGTTCCGAGCTAGCTGGGATTTACAGGGAAGTGTCAATCACGCGTCACATATTTCTTAGGACTAAAAGAGTTAATAAAGTTATGACCTACTAATTTACAGGTTCCGAGCTGGCATGAAGGATCTGGAAGTGATGATGCAGAACACAATATCCACAGCATTTGACACTGTCAGAACGGTTGTTGGGGCTGTAGAGGTCTTAGATGTGTTCATGCACCTGTCCTCCAGAGAGGTAAACATGCTGCTTTCAAATGTCTTCTTTATTTTTCGTAATACCGAGGTTTATTGTCTAATTGTAAAAGTTTAACTTTAGTTAACTACCATATTACCCTGTATTTTTCTCGTTGTCATAGTTTAAGTCTAATTAACTAAAAAAATATTACCTTTTATTTTCTGATTGTCATAGTTTAAATGTGATTAATTTGCATATTGCGGTTTATTTTCTTATTCTGAAAGTTTAAACATGATTAACTACCATACTACGATGGCTGCTTGACGAAAGGCTTTGAAGCTATTCGTAATCCCACATATCACGTTCGAAACACAGCTGCGGGCGATTTGGAAGCAGACAACCTTGCGCTGGTTTTCATTCAATGGTATGGGTGCCGGTCATCAGAAAGCAATGGCAAACTACTGAATGTAAACTTGCCAAGAAATCACAAACAGCCGAAAAATGCTGGGGTTGATTGTGATGTCCTGTAAAGGATATGCAACTAACTTAACCATACTACATTTAACTTTCTAATTGGTGTAATTTAAAGCTAATTAACTACCACATTATGGTTTATTTTCTCATTTCAAAAGTCCAAATCTAATAAACCACCATATTTAAACAAAAAGTATGCCCTGGCAGTAAAAATTTAAATGACCATTTCCCATGCCTGGGGAATCTTATATATAAAAAAGGATCTCCGTCCAAATGTATGTATTTCTGTCTGTATGTCCTTTATACGTTCGCGAACGGCCCATCCGATTGAGATGAAATTTTCTACACGCCTTCCTTTCATTCCAGAGCTGCCAACTGTGATATTTTGTTAGTGTGAAATCGCTTGCTTACTCAGTATTATTTCATTTTTCATTTGTCATCATAATTTCATATATCTCAGGGGACCTAACTCTGTAAAAGTTATTTCAAGGGGCATAACTTTTCTGTATAACTTATAGTCATATTGTGGCATCGTTTTCAAAGATTTATAAACTCTTTGTCCATAGTTATGTACCGGCATATGAGTTATAATAAATAATGATACAATCTGTAAGGCATTTTCAAAGTTTTCATAAAAATGATGCACAATGCATAACATTGTAACTCATCTTTTTTTGCTTAAGAAGTTACTGTAGTCATGCAGGTGATTAGAAAGAGTTTTCATTAAAAATAATGGATGGTGTGTGGAAGAACGTTCTTTTAAGTTACTTTTTTTGTTGTATGAATTTAATGAAGCCGGACAGGGTCAGGCAGACAGATAGACAGACAGATAGACAGTAGGGAACAGGAACTTATATGACTACTTATATAAATTAAATGAGATGCTTCACACCAGGAGCTGAGCGATGCCGGTCCGGGTCAGACAGACAGACAGACAGACAGACAGACAGACAGACAGACAGTCGGTAACTGGAACGGGAACTTATATGACTACTTATATGAATTAAATGAGATGCTTCCCACCAGGGACTGGGCGAAGCCGGGCAGGGTCAGGCAGACATATAGGCAGACAGATAGACAGACAGATAGAAAGTCGGGAACGGGAACTTATATGACTACTTATATGAATTAAATGAGATGCTCCACACCAGGAGCTGGGCAATGCCGGGCCGGGTCAGACAGACAGACAGACAGACAGACAGACAGACAGACAGACAGACAGTCAGTCGGTAACGGGAACGAGAACTTATATGACTACTTATATGAATTAAATGAGATGCTCCCCACCAGGGTCTGGGCGAAGCCGGGCAGGGTCAGCTAGTATTGAATATATGGTGCAAACCCCATACTTTACACACCAACTGACACTCCATAGGCGATGTGGTCAGTGTCATGCTGGCCACTGTTACTTCCCTGGACATTTCCTGTAGCCATTTTTACACTGGATCAACCTGGCAATTCATGTCAGTTATAAAGAAAATCTGGCTCTTGATGAAGATTCAAACACATGTCCAGTGGCCTGGCAGGCAAATGGGCTGGTCATTGGCTACTACGGCTCCCACAGGCTGTGGCAGAATGAGTTTATTTCCATTGTTCAGTGAAAAGTGTAATTAATTCCAGCTGCACTTTTTCAGTTGTCACCACAGATTTCTGCTGCGATATTTAAACGGTTTAGATAAGTTTGGTTTGGGTTTTATAAATTGCCACTTTTATTACACATAGATATCTCCAAGAGTGCAGTCTTCTCCCATAGATCTCACAAGTAGAATCTCAGTTAATTAAGTTGCATGTCCTTCACAGGACGTAGCAGTCAACCCCAGCATTTTCGCTGTTTGTGATTCCTGGGCAAATTTTACGTTCAGTAGTTTGCCATTGCTTTCTGAACGACCGGCTCCTATACCTTTTTCGAAAAGACCAGCACTGCCGTGTTTCGAACCCTGGTATACGGGCTCACAAATCGCGTTCGCAAGCCCTTAGCCACAGAGACCGGTGTCTCTGAATCTCAGTACAGAGAATCTCAGTACAGTGTGCAAAATTTGTTGCACCAGTGGTGATCCAAGTATGTATGTGGAGGAGTGCAATTGGGAAGGTACAAGCCTTATCCTAGTGTGAGAAAATGCAACCTAAAGACTAAATACATGGCAGGGCAGACCAGGCTCAAAGTCTTGGTTGACAACTGGTCTAGGATTGAAGCTCCAACAGGTGGACAGAGCATTGCTTTGCTGATCCAGCAGCTTCTATAGCTTGTTTTGTTCCAGATGTGTTGTTCTTACCTTTCCTATGGAGTAAACTAGGCAGACAAAGACAGGGATCATGCTGCATGGGCAACACATGGTCCCTGAAATTCAGTCCAGGCTTTGTGTTATATAGAGGTATAACTCCATCCTTGGTCTCTGCCATGGATATATATTATGTATATACTATAAATATTCTATTTATGGGTGGCTGTTCTAATTTTGAAATTTAGAAGGGCAGTGACCTATTTGGCCTGCTCTTTTCAGTCTCAACTGCTGAGGGAATGTTAGCCTGTATATCATGGACAAAGGTCCTGTATTTTTTTTTGCCCATGTCTGAGATGGCTAGGCATCTGATCCACCACAGCAGGATCAGAGGGATGTATATCATCCATTTCTTATTATATAAAAAGACACTCCAGACTGTGAAATGAGTCAGGTGTGCATGAGTCAGAACAGAGGTCATAATCTCTGTTATCTTTGAGTAATGGATCAGATACCTACCGTGTCAGACAAAAGGTGAAAATTTGAGCTCCTGTGTGCATGCTAACAGTTCTACTATTGGAATGTGAAGTGTAAGAACCCTCACATTTTCCAGGCCTGAGTGCATAGAAGCATAGGTGTCCATTATTTCCCTCCCTTAGAAAATGGAAAGCCTAGGTTTCAAACCCTCATCTGACCTCGTTCATACCATTATAAGCACAACTAAGCTGTTCTCGTGGCAGTTGGACATTTTATTGAGTAGGCTGTTCAGCTAATACCATGTCCAGATGTTAACATTCAAAATAACGTATCAGCAACATATATTTTTTGTGTATGGTTTGGTAAAGGTACAATGGGATCCTCATGTACAGTGTTGAGATGGTCTCAGTGAGATCTGAAGAATGAAATCAAGTCTTAATGAACTGTTTCACAGTGTGATGACTGTGTTCCTTGGATGCAATCCAACCAATGGAATCTATAACTCACTGTTCTTTCACCTGTTCCCACACAGGCCATCCGGCGAACCATTGACAAGAAGACAGTGGATACGTTTCACTTGTTCAATGAAGAACTGAATGCAGTCAAGAAAGAACTATCCAGCAAGGATTATGCCCTGACACCATCTCACACCAAGTATGCTGGATCTGCTCACTGGGCCAGGCTACTCAAGAACAGGGTCACAAGGAGTATGAATGTATGTCAAAATATGGGTCTCTATGTTGTATTTTTGCTTTTTTACCCTTTGTAACTCCTCTTTGACCCTAGCATGTCTTGATCCATGGTAAGCTTTTGTTCAGTTTTGCATTAGTACATAAACAGCCGTCCATGAGTTACCAGGACTCAAAAGAAAGCAGAGAATAGTTACATTGTAACCTCCCATGCATGCCATACAAGTTGTCTGAGGAGGGTTATGAAAGAGTGGCTACCTCAGCCCATAGAAAACTGAACTGCAAAACTCAACCAGTCGTGAATATATATATATATATATATATATATATATATATATATATATATATATATATATATATATATATATATATATATATATATATATATATATATATATAAGAGAAGTAGGCTTTAAAAAAAAGTGATTTGCGGCTCCTTTACAGGAAATCACAGTCCACCCCAGCATTTTAGCATTTTTTTTGGGGGGGGGGGGGGGGGGGTTGTGATTTCTTGGCAAGTTTACATTCAATGGTTTGCCATTACTGTCTGAACAACCGGCACTCATACGATTTTATGAAAACCAACGCAAGGCAGTCTGCATCCAAGTCGCCCACAGCTGTTTTGAACACAGTATGCAGATTTGATGAACTGCGCTCGTAACTCCTTCGCCACAGAGCTGGCTATAGTCCACTACTAATCCCTATTTTACCGTTTACTCAATTAAACACATCCCCATCCCCCTAGCGGGTGTTCTTTTCTCAAGTGGCTAGGCCAGTTCCTGGGCTTGTGATGTTTTTGACCTATAGTCCATTGACCCGCCTTAGCCACACATCCGGTTCATTCAAGCCACTGATAGTCATCAGACACGTTGATCATTTAAGACGTATTCAGCCACAAGGATATGGATAAGTAACCTTTGTATTGTCATGTAGTGTTTTTCATGTATTTGTGTTGGTTTGTGTTTGTTTGTTCTGTGCTGATGAAGGCCTTAACGCAACATCCATTTTTTTCTTGTAAACATGCTCTGGTAAAGCTCATAATCTACTTCTCGTTTTGTGGTGATTCTTTCCTTACATATAGGAGAGCTTGGTGTGAGTTGGGTGAGGACCTATGCTCCATTGTGAGTTAAAAGGCGGCAGAAAAGGGAAAGAGAAGAACACCACAATGAAATGCTTAGCATGTCAGAGGTACTGAGGAGCAGGTGGCCCAGGGGTTGAGCACTTGTCTTATAACATGTGATGAGGGATCTTTTCCCTAGTAAGAAAGTGTATCTATTGCATCTGTACATACTCTTAACCTGAACATTGTACAGCCAGCACACAAGAAGACAACTTCTTCTTCCACCTGGGCTATCAAAGGAAACATCATGATCATGATGCCCTGCTAACTGATGTAATCATTCCTGCATCTCTACAGATCTCAGTCCAAGGTGGTCTGAGTCAATTCTATTGATAATATTCCTCCATGCCACCATTTTAGTACATCCAGCATCATTCCTCTGTCTGCTTAAGCTTCTTCATGCTTCTGCTGCTAATCTTCCCAGCCAGAATGTTTTCCAATGCCTCTCTTCTTATTATATGATCTCAGAACATGATTTTGTCTCTTTCTTGTTATGTATAATGTTCTGCTGTCATTAGCTTATTCCAGGCAGTCATTATTAGTTTCTTTGGCCATCCAAATTTTCCCAGCATTCATCTCAGAAACCACAGCCTTGCTGCCTCCAACATCATTCTAATCAGTTCGTTCACATTTTAAGAACCACTGCCATAGCAGAACAGGTTAGGTTCAATATTACACTTCAGTACTCTCTTTCTAACATTCATTAAAAATAATTTATTACATCTTCTTAAATGCAGACTTTGCTTGCCCTGTTCTGCTTTTAATATGGTAGGCATCCATCTTATGTTGTTATCAAAAATATAAAAACAAAAATGAAATAGAAATGTCAAGAAAAGTCAGTTTCCCAAATTGTCTGTAACTACTTACATTAAAGTAACAACTTCTTAAGGATAGAAACAAATTACAGATGAGTTTCCTGTATTCATAGTTACTCATTCATTCTTTCTGTCAATATCAGGCCTTGGATCAAGCTCATTTCCTGCCACAAATAGGTACGGGTGAAGAAGTCAGACTCCAGTATAAGTCGCTGGTTGCTGCCCTTGATGAGTACATCCGAAAGAGCTATTATGAATGGACTCACAAGGCTGAAAAGGTATGTCTTATTCTATTTCAGTTTAATCCCTCATGTCAAAACCTCTTATTCTTTGTTGCATTTAGTATTTGTTCTTGTTGTTCAAATCCCATAATATTTTGTTCACTTTTGCACAATAAAAAAGAAATGGAGGCTGTTGGTGTCTTGTTTCCATTGTCGTAACACATATAAATGAAATGGATTTTAACTGTGGTAAAAGTGTAGAACTGTAAACAATTGGAAAACAAAGTGTAGCACAGCTTTACAAAATTAGAATTACAAAAGAATAGAGGTTTTTGTGGCAATAAGTCTTCATGAACAGACAACAACAAGAAACAACCACAACACACACTAATCCAAAATGACACTAAAGTATCTACATGACGGCATTATATTATGGAACCAAATGAAATCAGCAAGAAGAATTACATTAAATATGTGGTACTTAACTCAGAGGCTCCATATATTTAAAAAAAAAGGCAAAACACCACTTCTGAGCTTGCTCATGATCTCTACATGTCTGCAAGACGTGGTGCTGATCATTTAGTTGGTCATGGGATATGATTGTATCTTGCAATCTACATCTTCTGCTGCCTTTTTTTCCCCATTTGGGCATAGACCCTCAATCAAAAAGAAATAAGTAATCAAATATGGTGGATCAGGGCAGTTTATATTTTAGCAAAATATGCAATACCACAGAATCCTACATTTTGAATACTCTAGAAAAAGGAATAACAGAGATTCAGCAATTTAAAACTGCATGTTTGTATTTATTCCAAATACATAATACCTGACTGACTGATTCATAACCTAGAAGCTATTTGGAACATCTTTCCCAATGAATTTGTGTTCTGTGGTTAATTACTCAGCCTGGGAGATCCCAGAAAAAGGCTTAGGACACCAACGATCCTGAAGAGGAAATAAAACTGACATTCTTCAAGATCTGAACATCGAAGAAAACTGGCTCATAAATAACGCCATGTCCTGGAAAGTGAAATATTTTGGCTTTGTTAAACATTTAAAAAAAACTATAATGGAAGGCATGGTTCCTGAAAGAAGAGGCAGAGGTTTACCAAAACAAAGATGGATGCCGGTGTGAAGATCCATGAGGCAGAGAAATTGTCAATAGATCAAGACTCTTTAAAGTGGTCCCTGATGAGAGTGACATTCTCTGAAATATCTACTACATGATGATGATTATGATGATGATGATGATGATTGCAGAGAACATCCATCTCAAAGGCATGAAACTACACATAGTCTGTAAATAGTTTGTTGTGCATTGATTTAATTTGAACACTTTACCAGGGTAGAGGACTTTTCTTTACAATTTCTTGCTGCCATTATTTAACTGATTCAGCGCCAAACAAAAAGTAGGTTTAGACCAAACATGGTACACAATCAAATGAACAAGTATTATAATGTTCATTGAGCATTGAAATTGTGGAAGATACCACAAAACACAACAAATAACACGATGAACGTTAGTATGGCAATATAATGTCCTTCTGTCCAAATGGAAGGTCACATTTAGTTATGTATTATTTCTTTGGCACTGATTAAATTAATCATGCAAAATCACACAGGTCTTTCTTTCACATAAAACCTGACATCAATATACACGTGTGAACTTAGCAAATACCTGAGAATATTCTATAGGACTCTCCTCTGTACAATGAGCAAAGAAGCGCAAACTATTACCCCAAATTAACACTAAGCTGTTTGGTATTAGAAAGGAACTTTCAAAATTGGTCAAATAAATCATGGAAACTTGCCTCAAGGTGTAATCATCAAACATGGTGATCACATAGAGAAGATGAAGAAGGTAACATCACATGGTTTCTCCCCCCCCCCCCCCCCATGGGGCCCCCCCATGCTAAAATAAAAATATGTGATGAGGAAACTATTGTCTGTGTCCGAGTGTATAATAGTGCACATTTGATAAGTAATTGTGAAATATACATTTACAAATTGTTTCACTATAACATTGTGTAATATTTTTATATTTCTTAACCTCTGCAGGATTATGTAAGTTGTTTTTGAAAATGAATGGCGTTTATTACTCATACAACTAATGCCTTATTGTTGTAAACCTATGGCTGTTTGTTTAGTGTTTTTGTGAAGCTAACAAATCTTTTACCTAGATGTGTGTAATTTTCTGCATGTGTGTGTCTTTTCTTTTCCAGTTTATAGCGATTTATAGTAATCATCTTTTGATAATGAATGTGGACTAACTTTCTGACTTTGTAGAAAATGGTTTATTGCTAGAAAACTTAAAATTTTTCTATTTCCTTCTTTTATGATATTTAAGAAATCTGGATAAGGTGGCTGTTTGTAGAAGCATTGATGACTTGAAATATAACAGCAAGTAAGGGACTCTTTATACTTGCTTGAATGGCATACAGAGGATGTGTTAGATCCATAATAAAACAAAGATAATGCTAAGCTCTTAAAATTTATGACTTTTCAAAATTGGGGTAATAGTTGTCCCCCAGAGGTAAATTTCTGAGTCTATATGCATAATCATTATGTGCTTATCATATGGTGTAGGCATTCATGCATCGTCACAGATTTCTGTCCTTGGTGTTATGGATCAATTTTAACTTACAACATTCCCATACTCAACATCCCAGTGCACAACATCCAAGTGCATAACATCCCTGTGCTCAACATCCCAATGCACAACAGCCCATTGCACAACAGCCCTATGCTCAACATCCCAGTGAACAACATTCCAATGCACAACATCCCAGTGCTCAGCATCTGAGTGCACACCATCCAAGTGCACAACATCCCGGTGTGCAACATCCCAGTGCACAACATCCAAGTGCATAACATCCCTGTGCTCAACATCCAGTGCACAACATCCCCATGCTAAACACCCCAGTAAATAACATTCTGGTGTGCAACATCCCAATGCACAACATCCCAGTCCAAAACATCCCAGTGCATACCACTCCAGTGCACAACATCCAAATGCACAACCACCTATGCGCAGCATTCCTCTAAGCAACATCCCAGCACGAATGACCATAGTCTTCGATGGTTACTTGTTTGTGGCTTTGGAAGTAATTTGATTACATGAAGACATGTTAATGTTTGAAGGTCATTTGTCCAAGTGTGTGTGTATTTTTCCCCAAATATATTGATCGCATGCATGATTATTTATGGAAATATGCATGATTATATAGAGGCGTATGCATTATTATATAGGGAAATATGCATGATTATATAGGGGAAACACTTATAAAAATGTTTAAAGCTATAACAAACCAATACAAAAACTTGGTAAATTTTATAGGTAGATGTATTGGCCTCTTGTCACAAGTGCAGGGGAATATTAGCTTCAGAAAGTAACTTCCATCCTATAGGAGTTTATTAATGAGACGTCTGACCCTCATAGGAAGCCAAGAATATTAACATTGCAACTTACCATGGTGAAGGGGTTACATTGGTTTTTTTAATGAAATGGTATGGCTGGCCATTCAGAAAGCAATGGCAAACTACTGAACATAAACTTGCCAAGAGATAACGACAGCAATAAAAAATGCTGGTGTTGACTGTGATGTCCTGTAAAGGATATGAAACTGACTTTTAACCAACCAGACATGTTTTAAGAGGTGACCAATAAGAGTTGGGCATCGGGCTTGCTGGAGGCACCTAAACAAGCTGTATGGATCAGAAAATGGCTTAAACAATTACAAACACACTTTAAATATTCATTAATTGGTACCTGGACAAAATAGAAGTAACATGACAGGACGGAAATCACCAATCTGGAGCTCATGGAGAGAACTAGAGAATACCAGTGAATTGAGATGTGAAGAATAGGTGCTGGTGCTGGACAGGAATTGGGAAAACCTGAGAATAGAATAGCTAGAAAGGTCTTTGTCTGAGATCCACAATGCTAAAGAAATAAAGAAATACCCCAAAACATATGGGGTATAGTAGACAGAAATGAATAGTATGGGGAGGACTTTGGCGGAGCTGCATGGGGTAGCTATGGATAGCATGGCTTGGAGTGAGTTGGCTGAGGGCCTAAGCTCCAATGGGGTGAGAGATTAAATGAACTGATCATACATGTCATAAGAGGAGACTAAGGAAGGTTGAGCGTGGCTCACAACCCAATCCCATAGAAAACTTTAGCTGTACAGTCCAAGCAATCATGAATACGTCTGAAGATTAGAGCAGAGAAACTCAGCCAACCAAGACGATAGGAGGTTCTTCTGGAAGAGGTCTGAAAAAAGTCATAAAAGTCAAGAGGATTGACTTAATTGCACTGGGGTTTATCCCATGTGGCTCGGTCTCGTTCCCCAGGGTGGCCTGCTGAAAGTGTCACACAAAGCACAAATTCTGTAGCTCCAGCGACGAAACCCAGGAGTCTCCGAGAAAAATGCACCCGTGAACTGAAAGAAGTAGCGCTTTTCTTCCTCCCTCTCTCCCTCCCTGCTTCCCTCCCTGCTTCCCTCACTCCCTCCCTTCCTTCCTTCCTTCCTTCCTTCCTTCCTTCCTTCCTTCCTTCCTTCCTTCCTTCCTTCCTTCCTTCCTTCCTTCCTTCCTTCCTTCCTTCCTTCCTTCCTTCGTTCCTTCCTTCCTCCCTTCCTCCCTTCCTCCCTTTTCCTTCCTCTCTTCCTTCTGCAAATTTGACAAGGGGCAAATAAACAAAATGAAACGCATAAATGGATAAACAAACTTATAATGTTTCTGTTATTAAAATTTGCCAATATGTATGTCTTTATTTGTATTGCTTTTGTTGTCCCTAGCAGTTTGTAATATCTCAGGAGACATCAATTTCATTTCAGATTTTCTTATCAGGTTTATATATCTTATTGTGTATTTTAACCAATATTGTGCAGTCAGTAACATTATTAGTATTATTGTGATTTCCATTCAACTGTCTTTCTGAGGTACAGCATATGTCCTTGTATGTGTGGTTTCTTTTCATGATCTCAAAATATCTTGTTTATTTTTTTGTATTTCTATATCCTGCTGCAATTATTATTTGCTATGAATAACAGATCAGAAATTGTCTATGTTTGTTCTTGTTATCAATATTTGAAGAGAATACCGTTAGTAAGTTACATATCCTTTACATGACGTCGCAGTCAACCCCAGCATTTTTTTGGCCCTTTGTGATTTCTTGTCAAGATTACTTTCAGTAGTTTGCCATTGCTTTCTGAACAATCGACACTCATGCCATTTGATAAAAAAACAACTTAACACGCTCTGCTGCCAAATTATGTGCAGCTGTGTTTTTGAACCTAGTATGCAGGATTACAAATTGTGTCGTAACCCCTTCGCTACAGTTCAGCAATTTGGTAAATATGAGCGTATGTATTTTCTTGATTGTAACATGAAAAAATACAGTTATTGAAATGAGATAATCTATGTATTTTCTTGATGGTAACATGAAAACATACAATTATTGAAATAAGAGAATATATGCATTTTCTAGTTAGTAGTGTCATTAGTGTTGTGTTATAACGTGCTGGTATGGGAGCAGAAAGCAATGGCATACTACTGAACGTAACACTTGCCTAGTACATCAACAGCAGCTGAAAAATGCTGGTGTTGACTGCAATGTCCCGTAAGGGATACGCAACTTTAAAAAAAATGTGTCATTAGCCAGTCTCCCTGGCAAAAGAGTTAACGACCCTGTTCGTAAATCCATATACTCTCGTAAGAAACAAACCTGTACGAGATTCGGTAGTGGATTGCGTCGCATAGATTACTTACTGAGGGTATGTGAGCTGGTGAGAAAGCAATAGCAAACTATTGAATTGAACCTTGCCAAGACATCAACAGCAGCTGAAAAATGCTGGTGTTGACTGCAATGTCCTGTAAAGGATAAGCAAATAAAATGTGTCATTAGACAAATGAGTTTCTATATTACGGGGTCTCCATGGTGAGGTGGTTAAGCGACTTGCCTTGTGCTCCAAAGGCTTGGGTTTGTTTTCAGACTTCGTCATTCGATTCTGAGTGCAGTTTCTTCAGAGACTCTAGGAGGCAGTCTTTGGAACTACGGAGTTTGTGCTCTGTGCAGCGCTTTCAGAAAGAGACTTGAGTCATATGGGATAAACCCCAGTGCCTTGAACTCAATCCTTTAGCCTTAAATCACTTTTAATCTTTTCTATATATTTTCTTGTTGGTAGTATTTAAAAAAAATATAATTGGTCAAGTCAGTAAATATGTGTCTGTGTGTGGTTGTGTTAGTAATATTTGAGAAGAATATAGATAGACAGTGAGTAAATATATGTCTATGTGTGTTCATGTTAATAATATTTGAGAAGAATGTAGGTTGACAATGAGCAAATATGTGTGAATGTGTATTCTTGTTAGTAGTTTTTGAAAATAATATAGGTAGACAATATATAAATATGTGTCTATGTGTGTTCTTGTTTGTAATTTTTGAAAATAATATAGGTAGACAATGAGAAAATATGTGTCTATGTGTGTTCTTGTTAGTAATTGTTGAAAATAATATAGGTAGACAATGAGTAAATATGTGTCTATGTGTGTTATTGTTATATTTCAAAAGAATTAGACATTGAGTAAATATATGTATTTTCTCACATACTTTCAGTGATGTGTTTTCATATTATTTTCAGTGATATTTTCTCATATATTTTCAGTGATATTTTCTCATATATTTTCAGTGCTATTTTCTCATATATTTTCAGTGATATTTTCTCACATACTTTCAGTGATGTCTCTTCATATAGTTTTACTTGTATTCTTTGTTACAAATCAACGCCAAAAAACAATAAAATCAAATCCCAGCCACATGAACATATAAGAGAGTCATTGGAGAACATTGTGATGACTGCAATGGAGGAGTGTTATAAATAGAATTGATCCAGAACACCAAGGACCAGGATGTGGGATGATGTAAGGGCACATGTTATTTTGCAAGGCACCTGATGATGATGGTGGTGATGATCATGAACATATGACTGTCTTGTGTACAGGCTGGACATGGGCGCCATGGTAGCATAGTGACCAGACGTTTGCCTGCCAGCCGAGTTCTCATGGGTTCAAATTTATATCAAGGTGGATTTTAAAAATGTATTTCGAGGTCAGCATGGCAGAATGGATACGGATGCACATTCTTAACATCCGGTATGCTGATGCCGGACAGTTGGACTAAGATGTTGACTTCGCGTCCTTGACTTGGGGATGTAAATTACATTAACCTGTGAAGTCAGAGTGGGTTCACCTGATGTCGAGGGACACTGGCAATAGAGAAAGAGCTAATTCACATGCAGAATTCAGCCTAGCACTGCTATAAGTAGTGTGCATGGACTAAGCTTGACTTCAAAGCAGATGAACACTCCCCCCCCCCCCCCCCCCCCCCCCCCCCCCCCCAAAAAAAAAAAAAAAAAAAAAAAAACTGACTTGGGCTCCTAGGTTGACCCAGCCTAAAATGGATGCCAGAAATACGAGCATGCTATTAACCAGATAAACCTTGGAGTTAAAGTTCTATACAAATATAGGTCTAATACCATATGCCTGGTAAGCCTTAAGGTGTGTAAAAGGATCCTTTACAAGTTGGCTATACACTACTTTGTGGCAGGTGTTTGCAAATTTCCATGTTAATTAATCTGGTATATTGGGTAGGTTTTAAGATTAATCATTGAAAAATGAAATAGCAAGAAATTATATGAATTGAAAGTAATTATAATTATGTATGTGCTGCACAGGAACCCAACAAATTACTGGAAATACCTCTGATGTGTCGCAGCCATGAGCGACCACCAATGTTAGACTTGAACTTTAATAGGTAAGTGGTACATCTATAAATAACATGGGTTTAACTGTGGACATGTGAATAGTAAAAAAATGCTAATTATAGATAAGCTTTACAAAATTATAATTAACACAAAACAGAAGATATTGCAGTGACTAGCCTTGATCAGTAAATGACAACAAGAGACAAACCTATTTGTTGTACACACTGACAGACTGCTGTATGATAATTTTTTTTTTCTTCTTTTGTTCCCTTGAAATATGTCTATAACTGCAATGTTGTCTCTTGTATGAATTTAACTGTCTTTTTTAGTTCACTCAGTGGTCCATAGAGTTTATCTTCCACTGTCGTCTCTCTAGGCCAGAAGGTCTGCCTAGATATGTTATATTTTGGGCAGTCTTGGAGTATGTGCTCTGCTGTCTGCGACGCCAATCCACATGTGCACATGGCTGATTCACCAATCTTGAATTTTTTATACATGTGGTTGCGTAATCTATTGTGTCCTGTTCTGAGGCGCAGAATGATGACTTGTTCTGGTCTTTCCATAATATGGTAGTCATCTTGAGGTTTTGGTGGCTTTCAGACTGATTTAATCATTCTTTTCTTTTGGTGGTATGTAACGGGCACATCAGGCTATTCTTGTTTTGCTTCTTTCTTAGCCAATCGATCAGCTCTGTTGTTTAAAGGTATTCCACAGTGGGATGGTATCCACTGTATGGTGACCTTATGCTGACTGCTAAGTTCAGAAAGTAGTGTCCTTAAAACACAATCATTTTTTTCTTTTAATAGCAGTGGGTCCAGTGCCTGTGGGCAGTCACTTGAACAGTAGTAATTGATCAGATGTAGGTCTGTATTGCCTGTCTTAAGTTTAAGTGTCTGATACTCAGCCCCTTCCATGTAGACTTCGATTTGGGAAGCAGTGGTATTATTTTTCACAAGGGTCAGTATCCCAACCTTTCGCCTGTCCTTTTGGTCAGATTGGTAACACTATGATTTTGAAGGCTATATTTTTGTTGCGGTTAGCTTTTTGCAAGCAACATACGCTTACTTTTTCTTGGTCCAAGATGTTTTCTAGTTCTATTTTTTTGTTGCTGACTCCCTCCATATTTCAGTGTGTTATTTTTAGTCTTTGTTTGGTATGGCCAGACACTCTGTTCTCAGGTCCCCTGACTCCACAGGACATCTGAGAAGGACTTCCAGTAGTTGTGGTTGGACCCTTTCGAGGCATAGGGCTTGGCATTGCACCTGCCTGGGGATCCAAAACAGGGCGAGCACTATAACATTTAGTTGTAGTGGACATATTTCATGGCGTGATTGCGTGGCATCCTGATTTCTGTGGTGTGCCTCCGTCTTTAGCACCTTTCCTTTGCTAGAGCAGACTGTGGTCTTACTCGAGTTTAGATGTGTAGGGATGCACACACGTGTCTGTGCATGCATGTACATGCATACACATCTAGAGCGTTCAGGTTATTTCTCGGCTCCAGATACTCGCCGTCGCCCCTTCTCCTGTTAGTTAAAACAATTCCGCCACATGAAGGTCAGGAGTTGGACTTTTGCTGCAGAGGTGATGAATGCACAAGCCATTGGGGTATTTATGCAAGGTTGGGCGCTCACTCCAACTTCTCCCCCTGGCTAAATAACAGCAACATTTGGAACCTGCTGTATGATAATCTCTTGATGTTATTTTCCAACTTGTATCATATCTATCTTTTGCTCACCTGCATCCAACTCTTAACTCCAGAATAATGTTTACAAGAGTGCTATCTTTTAATGTGGTCATCATCATTACCAAGTGTGCTGCCAGCTGGTGTAGGCGTTCATGTCTCTCCACAGATCTCGGTCTTTGGTGTTCTGGATCAACTCTGCTGATGATATTCCTCCATGCCACCGTCTCAATCCATCCAGCATAATTTCTCTTGGTCTGCTTCTACTTCTCTTCGCTCAATCTTTCCAGTTGTCACAATGTTCTCCAATGTCTCTTTTCTCATTACATGACCAAAGAAAGCTGTTTGTCTCTTTCTTATTGTTGTATATAGTATTCTAGTTTCATTAACCTCTTTCAGGCAATCATTGTTAGTTACTCTGGCAGTCCAAGGAATTTGCAACATTCGTCTCAAAAACCACATCTGCTGCTTCTAAGGTCTTCCTAATTTGTTCATTTACATTCCAAGATTCACTGTCATACAGCAAAACTGGTTCTACAAAGCATTTCAGCACTCTCTTTCTTACATTCATTGATAGTGACGCATTGCATAAGATACTCTTCATATTCTTAAATGCGGCTTTTGCCTGCCCTATTCTGCTCTTAATCTCTGTTATATATCTTCCATCATATGCTATAAATGCCCCTAGGTACTTACAATTATCCTCTTGGTTAAAGAATGTTCCCTTCTATTTCTATGTCAAATTTTGGCACCATTTTCTTTGATATCACCAGTGTTACTGTTTTCTTGATATTCAAGGAGAGTCCTGTCTTTGCACTCTCTGTTACTACAATGTCCAACAATTGTATTAGGTCTGTTGGATTATAATGTGGTGAAAATATTTGACTCTTTTATATTTGTATTTATTGATTGCTGGTTTCTGTGGCTAAGGGATAGCAAAAATGTTTCACAACCCCGCACACCGGGTTAAAAATCAGCTGCAGGCAATTTGGAAGCAAATCACCTTGCGTTGATTTTTGACAATGATATGAATATCATTTATTCAGAAAGCAGTGGCAAACTACTGGATGTAAAATTGCCTAGAACATTACAAACAGTCCAACAATTCTGGGGTTAATTGCGGCATCCTGTAAAGGATATGCAACTAAGTTGTAACTTTTAAAATTTATTTGATTGGTTCTCTTTTCATTTCATCCTCTCTAGAACCTCTGTATTTGATTGCTTTTGCTTAAATGAATTGCGACCTATACTTCTATACATCTACATTTCCAGAGCTTTATTTTGACTGTCCAATTGCTTGTTCATTGTCCAGGTTTATGCACCATTGAGTAGTGTTGAATTTATATAGTATTTAACAATTCTAATTTGTAATGTGTTATTTATCTCTCTAAATGTTAATATTGTTTTCATTTCGTTGAAAATATTTTTGGTCTATTCTTTTCTCATCTTGGTTTCATTTTCACTTCTGCCACCATCTGTTTTGACATCTCCAAGATAGGAGAAATGGTTTGCTTGTTCTGATATTTGACCATTTAATCTGATGTTCACTTTTGACCTCTCATTTCCAATGCTAATTATCATGTTTCATTTTTTAAATATTGATATCTTATTCACATTCTGCACTGAGCCAAATTACTTGCTCCACAAGGTCATTTCTGTTCATAGCTAGCTCTAATGGCCTCATCATGCCTGGATATTTAGACAAATAAAAGTTGCCCAAACTGACACCATCATCATCATCATCTTGTGCCCTTTCAACTCGTATAGGTGTTCATGTCTCTCCACAGATCTCGGTTCCTGATGTTTCGGATCAGTTCTGTTGATGATATTCTTCAATATCACCATCTAAGACCATCCAGCATAATTTCACTTGTTCTGTCTCTGCCTCTTCTACTGCTGATCATCCCAGTTGTCACAATGTTCTTCAATGCCTCTCTTCTCATTACATGACCAAAGAATACCATTTGCCAACTTGTTATGTTTGTTGTATATAATGTTCAACTTTCATTAACCTCTTCCATTCACTTCTTGTTGCTTACCCTGGAAGTGCAAGATATTCACAACATATAAACCAAAGACCACATCTCTGTTGCCTCCATGCACTGTTCATTCATGTTCCTTGATTCACTGCCATACAACAGAACAGGATCTATATATAACATTTCAGTATTCTCTTTCTGACATTCAGTGACAATTCTTACTGTATAATATACGAGGGGGCTTCACATGAACACCTGAAAAGTGTGATAGAAATTACAGTAACCATGTCTTGTAACCTGTCAATATTGTTGTTAAGGATGTCAAAAGTGTTGACCACTTGACACCACTGTGCAGATGAACACAGTGACGTCATAAGGACAGTTTAAAGATGGCCACCTCACTTTTGACATGCATCAAAGAGGGGCAGCATTTTATTATCCATTTTTTTTAATCAGTGAAGGGGTGAAATCTATAGAAATTCATTGGCGAATGAATGTCCAGTATGGTGATGCATGCCTGTCAGTCCAGCAAGAGTATGAGTGGAGTAGGAAGTTTCAAAACGGTGTGACTTCAGTGACAGACTGTTCACGACCAGATCAGGCATGCTGAGTAGTGACCCCAGAGTCATTTGCAGCTGTTGAAGGCCTCATACAGCAAAA
This sequence comes from Cepaea hortensis, assembly GCA_963921405.1. Classification (NCBI taxonomy): domain Eukaryota; kingdom Metazoa; phylum Mollusca; class Gastropoda; order Stylommatophora; family Helicidae; genus Cepaea; species Cepaea hortensis. Next base: position 59,020,260 of record OY992888.1, read on the forward strand.
CAGCAGTTTGACTATGACTTACATTGCCGCACATCTTTACATAGTCAAGGTTTTCAGCACACCACATCATCCATGATATGCTATAGCACCTCAAAGTGTCTGCAAGGTGGATGCCGTGGCAGCTTACTTCAAAATTAAAACAATGACCTTGTCAAGAACCTTTGAAGTGCTTGGAAGCAGAAGGTGATGGTTTCCTGTTAAGAATTGTTACTGGAGTTGAAACCTGGGTTCACCACCATGAGCCGGAAACAAATAGAGTGAACAAGGAATGGAGCCATCCCTCCTCACCAACACAAAAGAAGTTTTGCATGCAGCCATCTGCAGGGAAGGTTATGCTGACTCTTTTTGGATGAATGAGACATTATTTTAGAGCATTACATGCCAAGAGGGAAAACTGTCACCAGTGATATATATAATAGAGATCTTCTCAGGAATCATCTTCGACCTGCAATGAAATCCAGACAACATGAACTTCTGAGTAAAGATGTCCTTTTGCAACATCACAATGCTCGATCCCATACTGCCCATGCAATGGTTGAAACCATCGAAGGCCTCCGCTTTCAGTGTGTACCACATCCCAAGTAATAGCCAGACCTATCTCCAAGTGATTTCCAACTGTTTGGAAAAATCAGAGTCGATGGAGGGAAAGACATTTCGGTCTAATGAAGAGGTACAGCAGGTGGTGCATGAGTGGTTACAGATGCAATCAAGATAAATTTTTCTACAAGAATCCAAACACTTTATTTACGCTGGAGGACTTGCATTGAACATAGTGGTAACTACATTGAAAAATGAAACATTTGTTCTTTAATTTTTCAAAATATATTCACCCCAAAATAATTTAAGGTTTTCATTTGATGCCACCTTATAATTATTATTTTCTGAGACCCAACCCTTTGCTTGGCCTATACTGCTTTTAATCTCTGTTGAGCATCTTCCATGTGATTGGTATATTTTCCCTTGATATAATCATTGTTTGTTCTCTTGGTATTCAAGGAAAGTCTTTGTTTTGTACTCTCTGCTACTTTATTTATTTGTTCATACATCCTTTACAGGACATCACTGTCAACATCAGCATCTTTCAGCTGATTGTTGATTTCTTGCAAGATTACACTCAGTAGTTTGCCATTGCTTTCTAAGCGATCGACTCACATACCCCTAAGTTACCAACATGGCAAGAACTGCTACCAATTCTCGCGCAGGTTACATTCCTCACATGGATATACGGGATTACGGAGAAAGACGTTAATACCTAGGCCAGGGAGACTGGCCTCTCTGCTACTACTGTTTGCAATAATTGTACAAAAACTGACAAAGTTGTTTTAATGTCTTGTCTACAGACAGCTGCTGAAGATGTTTCAGGAGTTGTATTACTGGGAAAGGCTGGTGTTTGAGGTGCCTCACTTTGCAGTAGAGATCTATGCCAAGAAAGATGACCTGAGGGTTCTGAGAGAGAATATTTTGTTAGTTGTAAGAGAATACAACAGGTTAGTTGTGTGTTTTTGTGTGTGGTCAGAACTGCTGCTTTCATTGCTGTTTCTCTGTAGTCACACCTACTGTTTGCACAAGTGTTACACGCTACGTCGATTAGCACTGGGCTGAATTTTGCATGTGGTTTAGCTTTCACTATTACCAGTGTCCATTGCCATCCGGCAAACTCACTTCAACTTCAAAGGTACTTGTAATTTACATCCCCAATTCAAGGATGAGTAGTCAACATTTTAGTCCAACTTTCCGGTGTAGGGGTTAAACCCCCTACCTCAGCATCAACACACCGGATGTTTAAGAACAAGTGCTCTTATCCATTCGTCCATGCTGATCTCCTGTTAGGTTGATAATACTGGTATTGTTTATATTATTATTTGTTCCCCAGATGTTTCAGCTTTCCACATACACTTTGACAGAAATAATACTTTTATTTCAATATATTTACTAGAGTCAAATATGATATGACTTTAGTTTAAAACAAGAACATAATTAAATTATGTCAGTTTATCTTGAATGTGTCCTACATATTTTTCAGAATCATCGCAGCATTGTCCATTGAGGAACGAGGCCTGTTCAAAGAAAGAATACGTTTCCTGGACAAACGCCTCCACCCAGGATTGACAAAGCTCAATTGGACTGCTAAGGGCACTATCGAGTTTTTCATTAGTGAATGTCGAAATCACTGCACCAGTGTTCAGGTAAGTGATGGCAGAGGTAGTTACTCTAAAATCTCGAGTATTGTTCACACTATTGTGCACTCTTCTCTTCCAGTTATGGGTGCACATTATATTCATAAAGTAATGTTTTCCATTTTCTCCTGACATGAATATTCTGAGCTTTAAACAATAAAATGCAAAAAAAATTTAGATAGATATTGATGATGTCAGGGTGCTGGTATACAAAACCGCAAATGCTGTGTGAATAATCGAGTTCAATGACCCTATGCATATTTATAATTTTTTTTAGTAGTGGGGATCTCTTGGATTCATTCAGAGCTCACAAATTATTACATTTGTTTCATCTTTTGAAATATCTGCACCATGTACGATAATAAGCAGTTGTGTCGCAATATTTTGGTTTTGTCACTGGTAAATGAGGTACCTGTATTTATGAGTTAAGACTGCACACTATACGTGTGAAATCAACTTTTACCTTCAAACCTCATCACCATCATGTAGGCATTCATGTCCCTCCACAGATCTCAGGCCTTGGTGTTTTGGGTTAAGATCTCAGGCGTTGGTGTTTTGGGTTGACTCTGTTGATGATATTTCCCCCCCCCCCCCATGCCACCGTTTGTCCATTAAGCATTTGTCTCAGTTTGTTTTCTGCCTCTGCTTCCACTGATCTTTCCAGTTATCATGTTTTCCAGTGCCTCTCTTCTCATTATATGACCAAAGAACTCTGTTTGTCACTTTCCTGTAGTTGTATATAATGTTCTCCTTTCAATAGCCTCCTCCAGGCAACTGATGAAATCTGACTACCGACAAGCCTACACATTAGGATTGGGTGGAGCGCATAAGAGAATGTCCTGTGTGCTGGGATGTCAATTCTTAACTAAACTTCAGCTCAACTCAACTCAACCAACAACAACAAATTTTATTTACAGGGCATATCAGCTAAAGACATGGATTAGAGAAATTGACTTATGTGGGAAATTACTAGACAAGAGAAGCAGAGGAAAACATGAAGATGTAAGTGGAAAGCTTAAACAACTGAGCAACAAATTATAATATAAGCAACATCGACATCTGCTTTATTAAAATGTTAGATGATAGTGAGGCTTGCAAAGTCGTGATTTATAATTCTTGCCCTAGGCTAGATACCTGAAGAAGAATACCCTTTTTAAAGTAAGTAATTTTAATAATTTGCCTTTATAATTATTTGTATTGCCTCCCTAGGGTATTGTGGATTCCTACAAGATGGCTAATGACAATATCTCCGGGATCTGTGTGAAAATCAGTGAGCTTCTGCTAGTCAAGATTGATCATAAAGTGGTGTATGAGAATCTTCAGTTTGATGAGGATCAAGTTAGTGCATCTCATTTTGTTTACTTTTGTCTAAGAAGATTTATTGTTATTTTATCTTTGAATATTATGTCTAATCCTACACTTTTTCATTGTGAATTACAGTATTCTAGATGTTTTTCTTACAATTAGAGAAACATTTGAATGTAGTCAGTGACACAGTTTTATTAGAATATTGCATTTTGAATATATTGTCAGTGACACAATTTTATTAGAATAAGGCAATTTGAATATAGTCATTGACATAGTTTAGTTAGAATAATGCAATTTGAATATATTTAGTGACACACTTTTATTAGAATATAGTCAATGACAGTTGTATTAGAATAATGCAATTTGAATATATTGTCAATGACACAGCTTTATTAGAATATTCCAATTTGAATATAGTCAATGACACAGTTTAGTTAAAATAATGCCATTTGAATATAGTCAATGATGCAGTTTAGATAGAATAATGCCATTTGAATATAGTCAATGATGCAGTTTAGATAGAATAATGCCATTTGAATATAGTCAGTTATACAGTTTTATTAGAATAATGCAATTTAAATATAGCCAATGACCATGTTGGTTATTTAATAGGCCAAGCACAGAGAAAACACTTCAAAGAAACTGAAAGAGATGCATGAGTCCATTGTGGCAACTCTGTTGCAGTCATTTGAAGTGTATAAAAATGATGGGCCTGATGTACAACAGCATTGGTACCGTTACACTGAAAAGATGGACAAAATGTTGGAAGAAGCTTTCCGGTGGGTACCTGGCTTTTCAATGAGAGATCTATGGTTTGTGTCTTCGTTATTCAAATTCACTACGGGAAACATTGTTTTGGTTTTAATTAGAGATCTGTCATTTAGTTGTTAATGTGGATTTTATTACCTTGCATTGTTGCAGATGTCATTGTCACAGAAAGGCTGCATGTTGTGTGTCCCAAAAACTGGCCTTCCTACCCAATAGAAGTACACATAATACACATAAATATCAATTAGAGAACCATTTGAGGCCACTATGAGAGTTCATAAATAAACAGACATGTATTGTTTGGCACTCATAGAAGTAGAAGAAGAGACTAGAGGATGCACTAGACAACATACAATTTGAAAGCTATGGTTACCGACTAAGATTCAAACCTGTCACCTCCAAATGACAACAGCGCCTCACTGCAGGAACAATTGGTCATGCATCAGTGTACACTTGTGATTATCACTAATTTCTTCTCCAGATCTGCCTAAGCACTTCCTGTTACCTTCTTGCTTTCTGATTAGCATAAACCATCTTTTGATACTATATGACCTATAATGGATTAACATGTTACTTGGTCACATCTCCTATGTGCTGCGATTAATTAATGTCTAACCCACATTTGTAGCTTGTACAAAACAATCATACTGTGCTGCTTAGTTATGGAACAATCTTCCACAAGAAATCAAAGACACCACCAATCATTTTACATACAGTCGTGACGTGTTTAAACACTATCTCAGTACAGACAACATACCCTCCTAAAAAAAATAATACAAATTATCTCAAATGACAACTAGTTTAATAAACATTCCCATATGTATGGTACATTGCACCTACCTTAGGTATTTATAATGGACATGTTAAAAATGTCTTTAGTGAGTCAACTATTTATTATTGATTATTTTCCATGCATTTTAATGCATATTTTTCTGTTGTTGTCTAAGATTAGCTTCATAAGTGATGTATGAATAAAATAATGTATGAGAGAAAAGACATAAGAAGGGCAGAATGTCAGACGGACCTGTGTGCCCAATTCTTAACCCTTTGAAAATAAAATTTGTTTCTTTGTTCATTTGTACTTTACACATGGTTTTTATTGGCTTTCTTAGACTTAACGTGAAGTGGTCCCTTCAGGAGTTGTCAAAAGCCATCAATGGAGATGGGAAATCTGCTCCAAACCCACTCTTCAAGGTCAAGGTCATTCTGGAAGGAGAAAAGGTCAGCTGTTTCTGTTTTCCTTTTTTCTTAAACATTTTATAAATGAGAAAATTGTAAATTAATCATCAGCGTTAAAGAAATGTCCAGTCTCATGAGAGATAAATTTAGAAGCAGATAATCAGTCACATACTATTAAAACAATTCTTTGAAGTTAATAGAAACATGATTTAATGAAAGAATGTTATCAATATCACTTCCAAAATTAATGATCTTGCAGCAACCTTATGAATTATGTCTGTGCATGCTGTGGGTTTGTTGAGAGTTCTGTATGTTCCACTTTTCACATCATCATCATGTGCCATGCCGTGGGTGATCATGTTTTGCCATCTCACGCTATCACCAGAGTCGTGGATCAGCTCAGTGTTCTTGTCTAGAATATACAACGTGGCCAAGCCATCCAGATATTTACTTCTCTGCCCTCCCCTTGTTTGCTTCCCCTTAATCTTGCCAGTTGTCACCAAGTTCTCCAATTTATTTCTTCTCATTGTGACTGTCTACGTCTAATTTCTCTAATTGGTTTACAGTTTTCATTTGTTTCTTGTAGGACCTGGTCATTGGATTTTCTATCTGTCTATGATATTCTTTGCATTCTCTTAAAAAACCACGCTTCCACAGCCATAAGATGTTTTTCAGCTTGTCTGCTCATTGTCCACGCTTCACATCCATACAAAAGCACAGGTTCCATGTAGCACCTCAACACTTTTTCTCATTGCAAATGACATCTTTTTATTGGTCAGTATGTTTTTAATCTTGCAAAAGGCTTCCTTCGCCATGGCAATGCGACTTTTCACATCAAACAGTGAGGAGCATTTTGTGTGATATTCACTGGCACGGGAACAGAGCATTATTGGGTGACCCTTTGTCCTAAAGTTGGAACCACGACTAACAACTAACAACTAATAAATAATCTCCTAAGCTTAGAAGAAGGCCAAAACACAATGGAAAGATGTAACTGTCATCAGAAGGAGGCAGCATTCTTTGACCACATCATGAGACAAGAGAAACTGGAAGCATATTACAACAACAACTTGTAAGATTAACGGTTAAAGAGAAACAGGACATCAGAGACACAAGCTACTTGGCAGTCTACATTATAATATGAAAAAGTGTGTGCACATAAACTGGTATATGGTTCTAGAGAGTTACTTAGAGGTATGATCACTTATGTCTGTTAGCAAGTTATTTCATGATGATGATAATACTATTATTTTCTAAATAAAGGCAATGGTCACCCTATCTAATAATACCATGATTTAGTATAAAATGAAACCCTAACAGTATCTGTAAAATGGTGGCTCACTGGCCAAGTTGATAGCCACCGGTGCTTGTAATCTCATGAGCATGGATGTGGGTTTGACCCCTGAACTCATCACTTGCCAAAGTCAAGGACAGACTGGCCACCTACTCCTCCTTGCTCTCTGTGATAGCACTAGCACAATACAGGCCCTTAGCAGGAAACTGGTTCGGGACACATGTGATTTTTTAATCTGTAGAACACATGGCTATAATTTGTTAATCTGTAGAACACATGGCTATAATTTGTTAATCTGTAGAACACATGGCTATAATTTGTGAATCTGTAGAACACATGGCTATAATTTGTTAATCTGTAGAACACATGGCTATAATTTGTTAATCTGTAGAACACATGGCTATAATTTGTTACCAGCACTGGAATGTCAGAAAGATCATACTTGAATGTCATATAGAACTTGTTCTGCTGTATAACAGTGAATCATGAATGAATAAATTAGGAAGAGCTTGATGATGACAAAGATGTGGTTTCTGATAAGTATTGTGTGAATACCTTGGACTGTCAGAGTAACTGATAACAAATTCCTGGAAAAGGCTAATGAAACTAACATATTGACACAAATATGAGGCTGCAACATATTTTATGACTGATCCATGATGGTTGTACTACTTTACCAGTTTCAGAATATTCTCATTTATTTGGATGTTCATTCATTCATTCAGTAGCATGTCCTCTGCAAAATTTTACTCTCTTACAATCATCTGGTAAACTTCTTGTTCATAAGTTCTGATACACCCAACTGGAGATCATCTGCCACATCCTGCACCCATTTTCTCTTTGGCCTTCCTCTTCCTCTCTTCCCAGGCATATACCCCTCCATAATTGTTCTCTCCAAACTTTCATGATGTGTCAAGTGACATTTGGATGTTACATTGTGGTATTTCTTTCTTCTTGGAGAGGACCATCATGTATGTTTTCTTACAATTTAATTCTAACCCTAGTTGTTGTGTTATCAAATCATAATGTACTAAGCATCTGGATACTATACCTTGCTCAAGGGTGTCCTATAGACAAGTAGAGGGAAGGAGGTGCCTTACTTTTCCTTTCATAGGGTATCTTCTTGTCCTGCCACCCTGGAGGCAGGGAGGAGTACAACCTCCTTGGGTTCTTTATCTTGTAAGAACCTACAGTTGATGATACAACATTCCTCTTGATTTATGCAGCGATAAGAAAATATTGGTCTAACACATCCTTACCATATATTAAATGTAAACAGATGACTTTACATCTTCCCTTTTTTCATGTAAAGTAAGTAATGGACCTTTTTCTTGCCTTAGAATACACAGGGCTTATGGTGCCAGACTCATATTTGTATAGACCAATCAACACTCTGTGGGTAATGTATCAGTCTCATGCAGGCCATCCTCACTTCCCAAGACATTTCCTGGCATCCATTTTTGTTTGGATCAACCTGAGAGAACTGTTCATTAAAAAAATCTTGTCCTGATACGGAATCAAATCTATGACCAGCAGGCTGGCAGGCAAGGGTCAAGGCACTATGCTACTTCTGCATCCTCTGTTTGTTATGGATTAAACAAAATGGAGAGACTAAATGGATAATACTTTAGCTGAAACAATTAAAACACAATACATATGGAGAGAGTTTATTGTTGCCAGATATAATTTTATTCAGGTTTGATGGTCACAGTTTGCTTTATCTCTCATCAATGATTTGTTGTTTGCTACTATCAATTTCACATGTGAATGTTTGTTTCAATGTTATTTTCAGGTTGAATTTTCCCCCACACTACAACAACTGGCAACTATTGTCGGTGACATTGGCAAGTACCATTTAGTCAAAGCCATTGCTGACATCAAACGTTTGCCAGATTTACTGACAAGTAAAAAGTCAGTCAAAGAAGTGAGTGTTTGCAATCTCAATGAGATAATACATAGGTTTGGTTTGGTTTGTAAAAGATTACTTTCATTGCACATGAATATCTACATAATTGCTTCAGTCTGCTTCTACAGGTCACAAAAGGAGAATTTCAGCACAGTACATGAACTCCAAAGCACCATCGTGTGTATAGCAGAATCACACATACTATAAATTTATTGTAGGTTAGTTGCATATCATTTACAGAACATTGCAGTCAACCTCAATTTTTGGCTGTTATTTATTGGCAAGTTTACATTCAGTAGTTTGCCATTGCTTTCTATACTATTGGCATTCATACCATGGTATTAAAACCCACACTCTATGGTCACTGCCAAATTGCCCGCAGCTGTGTTTTGAACACTGCAAGTGGGATTACGAATTGCCTCCGTAACCCCTTTGCCACAGAGCCAGTAGGTAGCTTTTCTTATTTAGAAATGTTGCCTGGGCATGGCCTATTCAGCCACGCCCTTTAGATTCCCAGTTGCCGAGGGATTTTTAAAGTGAGCAGCATGCACACAGCTATTCCGAGTTTTTTGCCCTTGTCCGGGAAGGCTGGACATCTGATTCACTACCCCAGTATCTGAGAGAGCATACCATCCTTTTTCTGATTTCAAAAGGTCTGCTTGAGGCAGAGCAGATGTCCTTCTGATCTTCTCCGCCTTCAGAGATTATATGTTTATTTACAACAAGAATCACACAAACCCTGTTTCTAAGAATCTGCTGGACTGTTCTCATACTCCAAGGACTGTCATCTTTACTGATTTGCAACTCCTGCTGTAGCAAGTCACCATCCATCATGTGCCATGCCAATAAGCATGGGCGGTCATGTTTTGCCATCTCACTCGATCACCAGAGTCATGGATCTGCTCAGTGTTTTTGTCTTGACCATGCCATGTGGCCAAGCCGTCCAGGTGTTTACTTCTCTGCCTTCCCCTTGTTTTCTTCCCCTCGATCTTTCCAGTTGTCACCAAGTTCTCCAATTTATTTCATCTCATAACGTGACCAACAAATGTTGACTGTCGATGTCTAATTTCTCTAACCAGTGTACGGTTTTTATTTGTTTCTTGTAGGACTTGGTAATTGGTTTTTCTATCTGTCTATGGTATTCTTTGGAATTTCCTCAGAAACCACATTTTCACAGCCATCAAATGTTTTTCAGCTTGTCTGCTCATTGTCCATGCTTCACATCCATACAAAATTACAGGTTTTATGTAGCACCTCAATACTTTGTTTTTTGCAAATGACATCTTTTTATTGGTCAGTATGTAAGCAAGTCTATCGGCCATCTAATTTTCAATCAAGTTTCTGTGAATACATGTGAACAAATAGGTATGCGTGCTGCACACATGGAAGATCTTTCAGCCGTTTGAAATTGTAAAATAGCTTCCAGAACTACATTAATTTGAAAAGTAACCATCAATATAATATTTATATGATGTAAATCTTCTGTATGCATGTGGAAGGCAAGAAAAAGCCAGTGCATTTATATATGAAGAGTTAAGTCAGTATGCAGTCACAAAGATTACTTTATGGTAGCAACAATAGGTATGACTGCTCTCAAACTGATACTGTAAGCAAATGAACATGAAATGTAACTGAGAAGCTCAATAAATGAAATTCACAAACAGATACAAAATGAATATTTTGATGAAAGTCTTTGTCAATGAACAAAAAATAATAACAAATATTGTTGTAAGTTTTTTGTTTGCTGACAAAGACATTGGTTGGAACTTTTGTTTTTGTATTTGTGTCTTTTATTTGACCTCCCAGTTTAATTTCATGCACATTGACTTTAGATTTATGGTGGAGTGACATATTCAAAGATGTATCAAAGAATTTAAATGTAGAATAGCCCAAGCAACCACAACAGGAAACATATTTCATACATTAAATCTTTGTCATCCGAGGTAAGAGAAGAGTTCTTAAGATCTATATGGAGTCTGTCCTAATATATATGGGAGTGAATCATGGACAATGAACAGATTAATGAGGTATTATGTGGAGTGTGGGTGCAATGGTAGAGTAATGGCTAGACTCTCACCCGATAGTCATGTGTTGAATTGACATCGAAGTGAGTTTTTAAAATTGGCGTGGGCTGCCAGGTCAGACCAGCCTAAAGTGGGTATCAGGAAATGTCTTGGTAAGTCAAGGCAGTCGGTGTGATTCTAATCATATGACCCAGTGAGTGCCAATTGGTCGATACACATATGGGTGTAGCACCATCTGCCAAATGTACCTTAAGGTAAGGTAAAAGAGTCCTTTAATTATTTTACTAATGTGGAGGTTGCAGAGATGTGCTGTTTTTTTTTTTTTGCTCTCACACGCTTTGAACTCAAGCGTAGTCCACACACACTACTTCTAGTTGCACTGGACCTGAATTTTGCATATGGATTAGCTTTCCCTATTACCATTGCCCCTTGCCAACAGGCGAACTTACTATGACTTCAGAGGTACTTGTAATTTACATCCCCAAGTCAAGGATGAGAAGTCAATATATTAGTCAAACTGTCTGGTGTAGGGGTTGAACCCCTTACCTCAGCATCAGAACACTGGTGTTTAAGAACACGTTTCTTATCCATTCAGCCATACTTCCTCCAGGTGTGCGGTTTTAAAGAATAATGTTGAGAATACCACAGATAGATAAAAAGCATACATAAAATATCTTGAAAGAAGTTAACTCACAAAGCGAACTGGCAGCTCTAATCTGATGAAGACAGTCCACATTTTGAGGAAGGACATCATAAGAAGGCAGTCATGAGAAGGGAAAAGTTGGAGTAAATCATGACAGTGGGAAAATTGGGGTGGAAGAGAGGCAGGTGGAGACCAAGACACAAGATGCTGGAAAGTTTGGTTTCATGGCATAGAGGAAAATTGCTATCAGATGTGATTGGCAGTACACAAGACACAAGTCTGTGGACAGACATGATGACCAACGCCACATGATGTGGGCTATAAAAAGAAGACATAGTAACTAAAACCAGTCTCAAACTTAATTTTTAATAAAGTTGCACATCCTTTACAGGACGTAGCAGTCAACCCCAGCAGTTTTGGCTGTTCATGATTCCTGGCCAACTTTACGTTTTCTGAACGACTGGCATCCATACCTTTTCATAAAAACTAATGCAAGGCAGTCTGCTGCCAAATCGTCCACAGCTGTGTTTCAAACGTGGTATGTGGGATTATGAACTGCGTCCGTAACTCCTTCACCAAGGAGCTTAATAACCCAGCATAATAAACGAGTCCCACATCAAGTGGCTTATGAAATCCTAAGAGATAAAATTATATTGCAGTCTATAACTGTATTTTCCAATTCCGTGTCTGTAGCAATCAATCAGTGAAACTGTGGCATCTGATGATGAAATCAAGAAGATCCAAACAGTCATCAGCACTGGGATGCAGAGCAATGCTCTGAACTTGCAGAGCTATCTGAGCACCTGGGATGCCTACAGGTTTGTGAACCATCTTCTTCCTTTGCCTTTTATCTGCCTGTGGACCAAAGGCTCTCAGCCAACCCATGCCAGGCTGTCAACATCATGCCAGGCTGATGACCCTGTCGACATTTAAACAACTTTTAAGCGACATACATTGGTACACACACAAATGATTCAGCATATACACAGGCACATATACAAAGCATTCAACAAATACATAGGCACATAAACAAAGAATTCAGGACATGCATAGAGACACAAACAAAGAATGACACTCCATCACATATACCAGAGCACACTAATGCTCGATCATCATCATGTGCCATCATTGTTCACCATCTCACATCACCATAGTCTTGTATGATGACTGTGGTTTTGTTCTTGTTATGCCATGTGGCTAAGCCATCCAAGTATTTAATGCTTTGTCATCACCTTGCTTTTCTTGCCATCAAGTTTGCTAACTGTAATTAAGTTCTTCTATATTTGGAGCATTTAAATATATTTAAAAACTGTTCTTTGAAGTAAATATTTGTGGTGAAAAGGATAGAAATATAATTTTAAAATGTATACATTTGCTTGTTACTGTTTGCTCTGAAGCTTAGATAACTTGAAATTGCCATTCAGTGTATGTATGTTCACAAATTACATTTCAAATGCAGAGAAATCTGGGAGATTCAAAAGGATGCTTTTATTAGAAGATACCAAAAGCTTAATCCACAAAACTCATCCTTTGATGCAGATATTGCCAGGTAAGAGTTTTTAGGCTACATTTATGCTGCATTGTGCATTAATTATATAGTAATAATTATAATTATAACAGCAGGTCAACATGGCCAATTGAGTAAGAGTGCATGTTCTTAAACATCCAGTGTGCTGATGCCAAGGTAAGCGGTTTAACCCCTACACTGGACAGCTGGACTAAAATGCTGACCTGTGGTCCTAGACTTAGGGACGTAAATTACATATCTCTGAAGTCGAAGTGGGTTCACCTGATGGAGAGGGACACTGTTAATAGGGAAAGCTAATCCACATGCCAAATTCAGGCCAGCACTACTATAAGTGCCGGTCTCCCTGGTCTAGAGGTTACACGACTTTCTCCGTAATCTCGTATACTCTCGTAGGTAACGTGACGTTGCGCGAGAATCAGTAGTAGTTCTCTCCGCGTCTGTAACTTACAGGGTATGTGAGCCGTTCGCTCAAAAAGGAATGGCAAACTAATGAGCGTAATCTTGCCAAGAAATCAACAATCAGCTGAAAGATGCTGATGTTGACAGCGATGTCTTGTAAAGGATATGTGAACAACAAAAAAAAACTACTATAAATAGTGTGTATGGTCTACGCTTGAGTTCAAAGCGAGCGAGCTCCCAAAAATAAAATAAAAATTATAGCAGTTTGTATTGAGAATACCGGCTCTGTTGTGAAAGGGTTATGAATGAAATTCATAATCCCGCATACCACCATCGAAACACAGCTGCGGACGATTTGGAAGCAGAGCACCTTGCGTTGCTCTGCATACAATGGTATGCATGCTGGTCATTCAGAAAGCAGTGACAATGTAAACTTGCCCAGCAATCATAAACAGCCAAAAGATACTGGAGTTGGCCGCTATGTCCTGTAAATTATATGCAACTGACCTAATTGAGAATGCTTAAGTTAAAACAAAATTGCTGGCTCTGTACCGGAGGGGTTATGAATGCAGTTTGTAATCCCAGATAACTAACTCAGAACACAGCTGCAAGCGATTTGGAAGCAGACTGCCTTGCATTTTGCGTTGGTTTCCATACAAAGATATGAGTGCTGGTCGTTCAGAAAGCAATGGCAAACTACTGAATGTACAGGACATCACAGTCAACACCAGCATTTTTGTTTGCTGTTGTGATCTCTTAGAAAGTTTATGTTCAGTAGTTTGTCATTGATTGCTTTCTGAATGACAGATACTGTCACCAACTGGCTGGGGTTAGATCCCAGATGGGCAACCACTCAGCCAAAATCATTTTCTTTTACTGGTGTTTAGTTCTGGATGCAGTTTAAGATCCCCTAATTCTGTCAGAAGGGACTAATTACCACCCCAGATCCCAGAGAGAAAACGTGGAACAAATGTCTGTTATGCTGATTTAAGACACTGTCCCTGATACTCAAGAAAACAGCCAAGAAGTGGCTCGTTGAAGATAGAATATATCTATATATATAGATGTGGCTGTACTTGGTATCACCAGAAGTGAGAAAGGAGGAGTTAAGACATGCAACGTAATCTGGTTACTTATGACTGCATAGGCAAGATACCTCCCGGACATAGATTCCCACTTCTGGACAATATGTGCGAACCCCCACTAAATGATATAATGTGTGTACTTGATTACGCTACACAAACATTTATAAACATTTAGAATTATACAGACAACTGAGTTTAAAATACAACAACTGTGTTTATTATTGCTATTGATGATCATATGATGATGATGATTATATTATGGTATACGTAACTCATCTGGCTGAAAAGCTCAGAAGCACATAGGTCATGCTTCCCCCAGTGAGACGCAGTTCACTGTCAGATTGAAGGAGTCCAAATTGGTCCCTCACAAGGCTAAGTCACTTCCTGATATGGGTTGTTGACTGTCCATTGCTCCTAAGAGATCTGGGTTATAGCTAGGAAATCCTGTCATACGACATTGTATCGAAGTAACAAAACAAGAGGGTAATCTCTCACCAGAAATTAAAATTCCGGCTTCCCTGGTACGCTATTGTGAATGCGTCTGGGGATTATTGTCCCTGCTCATAGTTTTATTCTCTTCATCCCTGGCTAGTTTCCACGTTAGCTAATTACTATGTCCACGTTCCTGTTAGCTCCACCTATTTTTCATGTAGGACGATTTACCCCGATGGATTAAGTGCCAAATTCTTTTCACCCCTTCTCCTTTCCTGTGAAGGGTAGTTTCATCTGTCAATCAAATTGACCGATGCCCCACCATGGCCTGAAACAATAAAACATGCTTCGCTAGCGATGCAATAGACGTTGTGTCATAACTACATACTAATCTGTTGTTAACACAAGCCTTCCCGGTTGCTGGCAGGAATGTGTCAGCCATGTGTTTCTACTTTGCCCCGTAGTATTGCGGAGAGGTGTTAAGCATCTGGTCCTAATTGCTCCTTTGTGGTGGCAATTACAGACGTCCCGGCTCCACAAAGTCTGGACTTTTAGATAGGTGTTAGGCCTGCATTAAATTGCCGTCTTTGGATCACACAGGGTTTTCCCCTGAGTAGCACTGCCATGTATTATTTCAGACGGGTCTGGCTGACCCTCTTATCTCCCATTCTGCCGTGGCTGGTTTACACTTTAGGTCATGTTAACCGTAAGGTGTTAGGTGTCGTCCCTATTTTAACCACAGGATTGTAAACTAACACGTCAATCTCAACTGACTGGCTCTGCGATGTATCAACTGAAAACAGTGAGTTTTCAACCTTTGATAGCCCCCCCCCCCCCCCCCCCCCCCCCCCCTGCCGACTGGTGCTGTGGTGTCTGGGTTTTACGTTTGATCTGGACATCAAAGCTTTCTCAGACCTAGCATTACAGAAATGATGGGGCGTGCGTGGTCAAAATGTAATTTTTCTCTTGTTTTCAATCTTATTGAATTTTCTATCAGGTTCTGGTGGACATTTATTCTTTTAGAGAATGATAGAAAATTATTGTGGGCTCTTTAATTCCTTTTTAACTTGTGTCATTCGGATGCTGCTGGGGCTGTCCCGTCACAGATACCTATACCATTGATGTTGGAACCATGACTGAACTAAACTGAACTGAAGTATCTGTATTTGCTTACTTAAAACAAAGTGTTCTTTACGTCCTTACTTAAAAAGTGTTCTGTACTTGCTTACTAAAAAAAGTGTCCTTTACTTGCTTACTTAAAAAAGTGTCCTGTACTTCCTTACTTAAAAAGTGTCCTGTACTTGCTTACTAAAAATAGTGTCCTGTACTGCTTACAAATATAGTGTCCTTTAATTGCTTACTTAAAAAAGTGTCCTGTACTTCCTTACTTAAAAAGTGTCCTGTACTTGCTTACTAAAAATAGTGTCCTGTACTGCTTACAAAAAAAGTTTCCTTTAATTGCTTACTTAAAAAAAGTGTCCTGTACTTGCTTACTTTAAAAAAATTGTCCTGTATGTGCTTACTTAAAAAGTGTCCTTTACTTGCATACTTAAAAAAGTGTCCTGTACTTGCTTACTTAAAAAGTGCCCTTTACTTGCACTCTTAAAAAGTGTCCTTTACTTGCTTATAAAAAAGTGTCCTGTACCTGCTTACTAAAACAGTGTCCTGTACTTGCTTACCAAATAAAGTGTCCTTTACTTGCTTACTTAAAAAAAGTGCCCTGTACTTGCTTACTTAAAAAGTGTCCTTTACTTGCATACTTAAAAAAGTGTCGTGTACTTGCTTACCCAAAAAAGTTTCCTTTACTTGTTTACTTTAAAAAAAGTGTCCTGTACTTCCTTACTTAAAAAGTGTCCTTTATTTGCTTACTAAAAAAGTGTCACTTACTTGCTTACTTAAAAAAGTGTCTTTTACTTGCTTACTTAAAAAAGTGTCCTGTACTTCCTTACTTAAAAAAAGTGTCCTCTACTTGTTTACTTTAAAAAAAAGGTTTCATGTACTTAGCTGGATGTTGCAATCACCCTCAGCCTTTACTGGCTGTGTGTGATTTATTAGGCAATTGTACATTCAGTAGTTTGCCATTAATTTATTAACAAGGAGTCAGCATGGAAGTCTACCTGGCAGGCATGCTGGAGCAAGCCAACTATGCCACTATTAGAAGAGAGAAAAGCATGTTAAGCCTCTCAGCCATGCCGACCTCTTAAATAAAGTACTTGGAAGTATGGGATATGTCATCATGTCTCAACGTGAGGAAGGGAACCTAAAAACTCCACCTCCTGGAAGTAGACAAACAATATATGAGGGTCGCAGGCACACTTCAGGAGGCTGAGTATTCAATTGAATTAGTGGACCTGTGCCTGAGCAGAGCAGGGCACATCTGAAAATTACTACCAAAGACAGAGGTCATAAACCAAGGTAATAAAACAGAAGTCGTTAGGAGGTGTGGATTTACAAGGTTAAGGGTAAGAATTCTTTTCGCTGACTTTTACACTATCTGGCTCAACCTCTGCTCACAAAAATGCAAGCCATCTGCTGAGAATATTGCCACAAGCATGAAGTCTGTGGCTCCAGCAATGACCTCTCGGCTCCGATACAAATTGTGCTTGGGGTCTTAATGATGCAGTCCAAAAATAAATTAATGACTTTCAGAGAATGAGGCAGAAGGTATGATCACTTCGTCACAGAGACCCCCACCCATGTTGATATGGAAAGCAAGTGAAAACCATCTTTATCTTCCCAAGAGTAAGTATATTAGTGGGGAGGGACATATCTGGAATCAAGAAGGGACATGTTTACTCATGTCTTTGAAAGAAGACCAAAACCAGTAAGTATGTTATTGGAAAATGGTCTTTGCCCATTGCTAACTTCATCTGAATATGAACTCTTTTACAGATACAATGAAGTGGCCAACAATGTCCAAACCCAGGAGACAATCCTCAACATTCAGTTTGTGTTGCTGGACTGCTCTCCCTTGAAATATGCTATTTTGAGCCATTGCCAGGAATGGCAGAACAAGTTCACCACTCTGTTAAGTGAGATTGCAGTAGCAACACTGAAAAGTCTGACGGATTACCTGAAAAACAATGCTGTTAAGTGAGTTCTAGATAGTCAGAATATATTTACCAAATCTTCATAATCTATAACTGAACATGAATAAAGGTAAAATCATCATCATATACTATGCTAGGGATGCAGGCAATCATAATTCCCTGCAACCATCTGTTTTCTGTGTTTCTGATAAACTCAACCTCTGACCATATCCCATGACACTCTACCAACCCATCCAGTAATTTCTCCCTCTGTTGACCTCTGTTTCTTATACCCTAATTGGAAGTTTTCATGACAAAGTGGTTAAGCTGCTAGCCTTGCACTCCAAAAGTTGTGGGTTAAATTATGGATCCCATTATTTGGTTAACAAATACAGTTTTCTCTGAGACTTCTGGATGTCATCGCTGGAGCTATGGAGTTTGCAGTCACCAAAAAATCAATGCATGATAAAAGACATTATTAGCATGAAATAACATGAATACTGAATTGTGGAAACAATCACCACCCATGTCTGACTTGTGATGGTGCAGTGGCTGGCACACTTGCCTGCCAGCCTGGTGGTTATGACACAGAGGCAGAACTTTTAAAGTGACCTAAGCTCCTAGACGGACCCAACCTCAATTGAATACCAGAAAATATCTTGGAAAGTAAAGTCAGCCAGTGTGGTAATGAGCCTATCACCTCTAGAGTGCCGATTGGTCTCTGAAAATGTTTTACTAGCCCTATAAGTCAAGTACACGTCAAAGCATATAACAAAGGGTCCTTTGCTAACTTACTTAATATCTTTGCTAACTTACTTAATATCTTTGCTAACTTCCTTAACTATCTTTGCTAACTTACTTAACTGATTGCCTGCCAAACAAAAAAGTGGTCATACCCAAACAGAAATTCAAGGCAGAAAATTTGAAGTAGGGGTTTGTCACAATAATGCTTTTAAAATGGTTAAAATGGTAGCAGATGCATTGTATTACATATCAAATTAAAGAGAATTGCACAGGGAATCTGACAGTGTTAATAATTAATTGATAGGTTACAAATATTATGACAATAATGAGAGTTTTAGTAATAACAACTGAAATTAAAGTGTTAAAAATTATGAAAAAAATTCACTTACCAAGTCATTATTTTCTATCCGAAGCCGCTAATCCAGTTACATTTAGTGAATTATGTTACACACACCAGTTGTGTTCAAGAATATCACAAGAACTGCTCCATAACAAGAATAAACCACAATGAAATCATCAAATTATGAAGCACATAATTTTCACACAAAATGGAAAAGCCATCATATTCTTAGTAAATTTCACTGTTATATTTTTTTTTATATTATGACCGTCTTCTAAATAATTATCTGACAACTGCACTGGTTCATTTTAGAATCTTTCACAAAGTCCTTTACATCACAACAACTATAATATAAAACTGTTTAAAACGGTAATTTTATTTAAATATATGAGGTCCAGAACCACTTCGAATTTCGAATCACAACAATCATTTGGAATCTCATGCCATGCGTGTTAATCTTGTTGGCCATGCGTGATTGTGCATACGAAC
Organism: Cepaea hortensis; assembly: GCA_963921405.1. Classification (NCBI taxonomy): domain Eukaryota; kingdom Metazoa; phylum Mollusca; class Gastropoda; order Stylommatophora; family Helicidae; genus Cepaea; species Cepaea hortensis. Next base: position 59,039,605 of record OY992888.1, read on the forward strand.
GGAAAGGAAATCTTTTCTTGTGAAGTTTAATTCAATGGGACACTAAAAATTGTGTACTAAAACGGAGAAACGGACCAATTAGAGCACTATATATACGGAACCGATGAGTCGGTTTTTGGGTACGAAATTTGGGCTCTAGAACTGACCATTCGGTCTCCGGCAGGCAATCAGTTAATATCTTTGCTAACTTACTTAATATCTTTGCTAACTTACTTAATATCTTTGCTAACTTACTTAATATCTTTGCTAACTTAATAGCTTTGCTAACTTACTTACTATCTTTGCTAACTTATTTACTATCTTTGCTAACTTATTTACTATCTTTGCTAACTTACTTAATATCTTTGCCAACTTACTTAATATCTTTGCTAACTTACTTAATATCTTTGCTAACTTACTTAATATCTTTGCTAACTTACTTAATATCTTTGCTAGCTTACTTAATATCTTTGCCAACTTACTTAATATCTTTGCTAACTTACTTAATATCTTTGCTAACTTACTTAATATCTTTGCTAACTTACTTAATATCTGGCCCATCAAGTCATGGGAAAGAGCCTTTTACTCTTCTTGTTTTATATCTGGTCAATATCACTATCTAGCTCTGAAACAATTACTCATGTCTGTGTCCTTCTCAGTGTATCCCTGTCTAAGTGGCTACTTTTTGTGTGTATCTGTATAAGTCAGTGCACATTCTTTGTGTGCATAATGTTGCCTGTGCATTGCTATGTATGTCTTGTCTTTGTATGTGATGTGTGTATGCGTTTTGTACAGTTCATTTGTTCATATTCTAGACAGAGATTAAAATAATTTACAGGTTTTTTGAGATGTAGTGGTATTGCAGAATGTAATGCATGAAATTTGCAGAAAATAGTTCAAATAACCAATCTTAAAGTTATTTTAGGAAATGGGGCAACTACTGAACATCATTACAAGAAAAAATTTGTCTTGCCGAGGTAACAATATCAAACATAGAGGTCCATTAATGAAAATACTGGAGGGCAAGATTCATAGCAACACAGAATTTCAAGAAACAGCTATATCGCAGAAGCACACAAACATTCAATCAAGAAATAGCTGTATCACACAAGCATTCAATCAAGAAATAGCTGTATCACACAAGCATTCAAAAATGTTGGGATTAGCCTCATGTTCAATCGCCCTGCTACTGAGTGTGTGGCGCGACACTGTGAGCTGTAAATTTCATGTGAAATGCTTTTGCATCTATCCGCACTTGTGTGTAGCACGAACTGCATGTTTGGAATGATGGCGGCTGGCTGTGTCTGAATTGACTGTTTTGCCATTTCGGTTCACGAGTGCATTTTTCAGGAGACTCCTGAGAGTCATTGCTGGAGCTACGAAGTTTGTGCTTTGTGCGGTGCTTTCGGTGGGTCACCCTGTGGAAAGAGACTGAGCCATATGGGATAAAACCTGGGTAAATTAAGTCTTTCTGGTCACTGCAGATTCCATCGATGATGAACTGTGTTTTTCACGGGGGACATTTGTGTTGGAATTCTGGCGTCGGCATTATGCACAGTGTACTTGTGCAGGCTGTTAATTTGCCAAGTCTACTATCTGTTCCATTGTTCACATTGGGCAGTGAGGAGCATTTTGTGTGATAGTCACTGGTACAGGAATGGAGCATAATGGGGACAACCTGTTACCGTGAAGTTGGAACCGTGACTAACTAACTAATTAACAAGCATTCAATCAAGAAATAGCTGTATCACACTAGTATTCAATCAAGAAATAGGTGTATCACACACATATTTAATCAAGAAACAACTGTATTAAACAAACATTTAATCAAGAAACAGCTGTATCACACAAGCATTTCATCAAGAAACAGCTGTATCAGACAAGCATTTAATCAAGAAACAAGTGTATCACACAAGCATTTAATCAAGAAACAGCTGTATAACACAAGCATTTAATCAAGAAACAGCTATATAACACAAGAATTTAATCAAGAAAAGCTATATCACACAAGCATTTAATCAAGAAACAGCTATATCACACACTTATTTAATCAAGAAACAGCTGTACCACACAAGCATTCAAGGATGTTGGGATTAGCCTCGTGCATAGCCGAAGAGAGTTGCTGATAGCAGGAGACAGTGGAGCAACATGATCCGATAACTTCAGCACCGGTTTTTGGACTTACTAACCTGATGATGATGATGATGATGATGATGATGATGATGATGATGATGATGATGATGATGATGGTCCACCTGTGCTTATTAGTAGTAGTAGTAGTAGGCCTCTTTCAGTCCTGAAGGACTATAGAGTTGTGCCGCTTGGGAGGTGCCTGGCAGCACCGCTGGTGACTGTATAGTCCAATTCGAGAATGAAAATCTCTGTCACAGTTTCCGCATCTGTGAGACGAGGCAAGTCCCGCAGTAAGTGACTGCTCTTTGAGCCTGTGCCGTCTCTCCTCAGTTTTTTGGATCTGATTGCGCTCAAAGAGCACCAGTCCGTTTCGTACATCTCTTCTCCAGGAGCATCTGTCTGTTGCAACTCTCTCCCACGTGTCTGGATCTATTCCAATGGTTTTCATATCTTGTTTACACACATCCCTATATCGCATTTGGGGTCTTCCGGTTGGCCTCTTTCCTGTGGCTAGTTCTCCGTAAAGGAGATCTTTGGGAATACGTTCGTCCTCCATTCGAGATACGTGGCCCAACCACCGGAGGCGTCTCTGCTTGAGGAGGGTGTGCACTGTGGTAATATCTGCTCTTTCAAGCACCTGTTTGTTTGTTATGTGGTCTTTCCATGTTATGCCCAGGATACGTCTCAGACATCTTATGTGGAAGGAATTCAACTTCCTTTCCTGTCTTGAGTACAGGGTCCAGGATTCAGACCCGTAGAGTAGTGTGCTAACAACACAAGCTTTATATACTTGAGCTTTTGTACGCTCTGTTAGTCTATTATTCTCCCAAACTCTTTTAGCTAGCCTGGAAAATGTTGTGGCTGCCTTTCCAATGCGTCTGTCGATTTCTGTCTCTAATGAAAGATTATCTGATATTGTCGATCCCAGATACACAAAATCGTGGACGACTTTCAATTCATAATTAGAGATTTTGATTGACGGAGGCGCATCAGCATCTTGTTCCATCACCTGTGTTTTATTTAGGCTAATGGTGAGCCCAAAGTCTTTGCACGCAGCTGCAAAACGATCGATGAGCCTTTGGAGATCTTCTGCTGTATGAGTAGTCAGTGCTGCATCATCTGCAAAAAGTAGTTCTCTTACGCATCTTGGTCTTATTTTGGTCTTTGCCTTGAGTCTTGATGGGTTAAAAAGTTTGCCATCAGATCTTGTGTGGAGGTATATGCCTTCAGTGGCAGTCCCAAATGCTTGCCTTAAGAGAACAGCAAAGAAGATACCAAAGAGTGTAGGAGCAAGCACGCATCCCTGCTTTACTCCGCTGCTGATGCTGAATGACTGGGATGTTGAGCCGTCAAATAAAATGGTCCCCTGCATGTTTTCGTGGAATGATTTCACGAGACTAAGAAGGGTGGGTGGACATCCAACCTTTTCAAGGACCTTAAAAAGGCCGCTTCTGCTCACGAGGTCAAATGCCTTTGTGAGGTCGATGAAGGCTATATATAATGGCTTCCTCTGTTCTCTGCACTTCTCTTGGAGCTGCCGGAGTGAGAAAATCATATCGATGGTGGACCTGTTGGGTCTAAATCTGCACTGCGATTCGGGGTAGATTCTTTCAGCAAGAATGTGTAATCTTTTAAGGATTACTCTGGCAAAAATCTTGCCTGTAATGCTGAGAAGGGAAATGCCGCGATAGTTGTTGCAGTCGCTTCTGTCGCCTTTGTTTTTATAAAGGGTAACGATGTTTGCGTCTTTCATATCTTGTGGTATTGATTTTTCTCTCCAGCAGAGCTGTAATATTGCATACAGTTCTGGGATGATTGTTTCTTTGCTACATTTTAAAATTTCAGGTGGAATACTATCTTTTCCAGGTGCCTTGCCGGATTTGAGAGAGTCTAGTGCTTCGCTGATTTCTGTGAGGCAAGGTTCGTTATCCAAGGCATGCATGGCGGACTGTTGATCGATGGCTTCCAGAGCTTCTTCGCTGACAGTGTTATCCACTGAGTATAGCTCTGAGTAGTGTTCTACCCAGCGATCCATTTGTTTCGCTCGATCTTTTATGATTACCCCCTCAGTTGATCGTAAAGGGGCCATCTTATTTTTTGATGGACCGACAGCTTGCTTGATGCCCTCATACATTCCTCTTATATTTCCAGTGTCTGCACAAGTTTGAATTTGAGCAGAGAGCTGTAGCCAGTACCTGTTCGCACATCTTCTTGCCATCTGTTGTACTCTATTTCTTGCCGTTCGCAATGCCTGCAGTGTTTTCTCTGAAGGTGATGTTTTATACATCGAGAATGCATGTCTCTTTATCTCCAGGACTGGGAGCATCTCTTCAGAGTGTGCTTCAAACCAGTCGGTTGACTTAGTTTGCTTCTTGCCAAATGTTGATAGTGCTGTATTGTAGATGGTGTCGCGAAAATGACTCCATCTCTCGGTGGAATCTCCGTCTGTGGGGCCGGGCAGAGTATCCGCTAGAGCCTGCATGAATTTGTTGACCTTCTCTTTATTTTGGGTGCCACTGGTGTCAATGCGTGGTCTTCCTTCTGTTCGGCTTCTGTAGATTCTCTTGGGCTTTATCTTCACCTTGCTGGAGACGAGTGAATGGTCGGTGTCGCAGTCAGCACCATGATAGCTGCGAGTCATCCGTACATTGCGGAGGTTGCTGCGTTTAGTGAGCACCAGGTCGAGTTGGTGCCAGTTCTTTGATCTGGGGTGCCTCCATGACACCTTGTGTTGAGGTTTCGTGTCAAAGAAGGTGTTGGTCACGCACAGATTATGGTGGCTGCAGAATTCCAAGAGACGTTGTCCATTGTCATTGATCTTCCCAACGCCAAACTGTCCTAGACATGAAGGCCAAGATTCGTGGTCGGAGCCAACCCTGGCATTGAAATCCCCCAGGATAAAAAGATGTTGTTTCTCTGGTGTTTCACTGACTTCTTTGCTAAGGTCGTCATAGAACTTGTCTTTACATTCTGATGCTGCAGTTAGTGTTGGGGCGTAAACGCTTATAATACTAACTGGGCCTGCCTCTGTCTGTAGTTGGAGCTTCAATATTCTTTCAGTGCCATCACTTGGTGGTATGATGGAATTGAGCAGCTTGTTTCTGATAGCGAAGCCAACTCCATGCTCCCTGGTCTCTCCGCACGGCTTGCCATGCCAGTAGAAAGTGAAGTCCCTCTCCTTGATGCTTCCAGTTTCTTGGAGTCTGGTCTCTTGCAGGGCGACAATGTCTATCCCCAGTCTTAGCAGTTTGTTGTTTATCACTGCAGTTTTGCGGGCATCCACAATCTCATTTAGATCGTCTGAGATGCCAGGGGTCATGGTTCTTACGTTCCATGTTCCCAGCCTTAGGGCCGGTTGTTTTGTTTTTTTCTTGCTGTTAGGTGTATAGATTGCGGTCCATGTGTCAGGATTTCCCCCTAAGCTCCACACACCCTCAGGAGCAGATGAACCGTGGCGAGACAACACCTTATTGACTGGGGGCTGCCCAGCTTAGGCGGGCGGTAGCTGTCTAGTGAGATACGATGATCTCTCCCACCGTCGGAAGTAGCCCCTGGCGCCTTGCTCTACGCCAATCGAGCATTAAGACTTATAACCGGCAAATGCTACTTCCCGTATTGTGTCACCGCTTTACGCGGTGCTGAAGTGACCTCTTCAGGGCACAAGCCTGGGCAATGGAAATCGGAGAACCAGCTGTTGCCCAGTAGCAGGTTCCCCCTCTCCACGTCGCCGATGTTGACCAAGGGAAAGGCAGTAGCCAATGCAACTTGGCATCGGTGCCGTCGCAGGAGTTGCCAGAACTATGTTGTTTACAACATGGAACTGCCTTAGGGACTCCATCTCCGGATTTGTCCTCAGGGTTTACTCCCGAAGCCTTTCCCATATGGGTATACCCGCAAGCCAGCGGAGGTTTGAGATTTAGAGTTCCCTCTCTTAGAAGAGATACCAACCAAGGCTGACGAGCCTCCTCTGCCCGGGAATCAATAAGGAGGGAAGTCTACCATTCTTCCTTCCTGGCAGTGACCATACTGATCGGATGACCGTAGCCATTGTCTCTACTGAGAGATCCTCTGCCCATCGTCACTGACTTGAAACCATAACCAACAACTATCTGTCGGCTGCTCCCAAGTCCAATCCACCACCTGCTCACATGGCTTCACGTTACCCTGTTGGGGGGGGCTAAACGGGTACTCCACCTTGCCCAAGGGTGTCCCGTAGGCTAGCGGAGGGAAGGAGGCGCCTTACTTCTCCTTTGATAGGGTATACCCCTACCCCGCTACCCGGTGTGCTTATTATATATTCAGGTAATTCTTTACTGCCTCATCTCTTTCAGGGTGGCTCACCCTCCACAGACACTAGATGAATTGGGTGAAAGTCTGCAGCTCTGGGATAAACTAAATGCAGATCTGACAGCCACTGAAGAGAAGTTTCCACCACTCTATGAACAGTTTGTCATCCTGGAGAAGTATGAGGTTGCTATTCCAGACGATGTAAGTTTATGTTATGTGTTGTGTTGTTAGTCGTGGTCGTTATCAGATAAAGTATGGACAGGAAGACTAAACAACTCAAGTACACTATTATTCTTTGTACAATCCACAGTTATCTGTGATATTTCTGGTGTTTTTTTTTCCATGAAATCATTCATTTTGTACTATGAGTACTATTGTTCATTGTGTACTGTAAGTGAGTGGCACCTTGCAGTCTTGACAGACCAAAGTATGTGAATTGGAATTTGGCCAAAATTCCATCACACAATGCCTGGGCAGAGCTTCATAGAACATGTGATGTCTATGCAGCATGTTCCCTCTCTCTGCCTTGCCTTGTTTGATCCAGAGGAAAGGATAACCAGTACATCTGGAACAAGGTAGGCTGCAGATGCTGGCGGCTCAGCGTCAAACCTCCGAGACCTCGCCTCCACAAGCTGGAGGCGAGCGGTGGCCAGACCCTAAAAATCTTGGAACTTGACTTAGAGTCGTTCAGCCAAGTCCCACAGGTGAGGGCCTCATATGCGCCTGGACCATTGGGCGCATACACCTGTCAATCGTAAGTGTCTGGACCTGTGTCCCATTCCCTTGGCTGTGGTTTCGCTAGATAGTAGATAGGGGCAGTGGGAATCTCGTTAGTCCATTCATGCACGTCACTAATTAGATGACTATAAGTACTATTGTTCATTTTGTACTATGAGTACTATTGTTCATTTTGTACTATGAGTACTATTGTTCATTTTGTACTATGAGTACTGTTGTTCATTTTGTACTATGAGTACTGTTGTTCATTGTGTACTATGAGTACTGTTATTCATTGTGTACTCTAAGCACTGTTGTCCATTGTTACTCTGAGTACTGTTCATTGTGTACTTGAGTACTGTTGTTCATTGTGTACTTGAGTACTGTTGTTCATTGTGTACTTGAGTACTGTTGTCCATTGTGTACTTGAGTACTGTTGTTCATTGTGTACTGAGTACTGTTGTTTGTTGTGTACTTGAGTACTGTTGTTCATTGTGTACTTGAGTACTGTTGTTCATTGTGTACTTGAGTACTGTTGTTCATTGTGTACTTGAGTACAGTTGTTCATTGTGTACTTGAGTACTGTTGTTCATTGTATACTCTGAGTACTGTTGTTCAATGTGCACTATGAGTACTTTTATTCATTTTATACTGTGAGTACTATTCTTCATTTTGCACTTGAGTTCTATTGTTCACTTTATACTTTATACTTTGATTACTATTGCAAAGAATGTCATAACTCTGAAGTGAATCGATATTATAGAGAATGGTTTAAATAGGTTTCAGGAGAATACTTCACTTGGTAGGAATTGCCATGAATAACAGGTGTTTTCAAGTGACCATCTACAATAATAATACTGTATCAAACTTTTACATACAAGATTGAAATAAACACATTTTGAGAAATAATTTTCTTTCAGGATTCAAGCCTCTCAGATATCAACAGCACAGACACATCTGGCCACAGCCATACATATAATTCAGAATAGAGTGGGTGAAATAAAAAAACATTGAATGGGCCAACAGAGTCACTGAAAATATTGCGATCATCCAAGGGGTTGACTGATCACCGTTCAGTGGTTTTCTTGATACAGAATGAGTGAAATCACTGTTGTTTTTCAATTTCAATTTTCAAATTTTCAACTTCAGTAAGAAGTATGAAATTACTTGCTATTTTTATCATTTTCTTGTGCCATGCTTATAATGCTGGCAGTCACGGTTCATAATCATCAGCGTGTTATATCAGGCCTGCATTCTTGTCCTAGTTATGCCATGTGGCCAAGTGATCCAAGTATATATTTTTTTGTTCTTCCCTTCCTCATTTCCCATTCAGTTAGTCAGTTGTTATTAGGCTTTCAAGTTTATTTCTCCTCAAACCATGTCAAAAAATCTTCAATATCTACATATAGTTTCTATGATAAAATTACGGTTTTAATCTCTTTTTGTTTTTTGTCTGTCCATGGTATTCTTTGAATTTTGCTCAGAAACCACAATTCAACTGTTATTAGATGTTTCTCTGTTCTACATGCAAGTAACTGTTTGGGTTCTATATAGCACTTTAACACTCTTGTTCTTAATGCAGTTGACAATTTTTTTATTGGTGAGTGTTTTCCATCTCCTAAAAGACTATTTTTGTGATGACAATTCATGTTCAAATCTCTACAAGATACTTGTACCAATTCACCTGTTTAAGAATGTTTATATTTACTTGGATGTTACATTGTGATATGTCCATCTTCTCATGAATGACTATAATTAATTTTTTAAACAGTTTTATTCTGTCCCATTTGATTAACTGTGTATGATAACAGAAACCACTACATGCTGCAGATCCTGCTTATTGTGATAGTAACAGCAAGAAATAACTCTTCAATCTCTGACAGGTAACAGCGATGTTGAATGAGTTACCCACCGAATGGGAGCTTTTCCAGAACTCCCTTGTGGAAGCAGAAAATATGCTCAAGAAACACAAAGTAAGTGGATGTGTTTCTTGACAGTTGAGAAGCCAGTATGTCTTCTTTTCCTTCTGCCTTTCATCTCCAAATGTGCATAGACCTTCAATCAACTCATGCCAAGCCCTTTGTGTACATGCTTTTGGCTAGTTGCATTTTGCAGCCAATATTTTCTAAGGATGAGGTAGCCAGTCACATTCCAACATTCAACATTCCCACTCTCCTTAAAGTGCCTCTTACAACATCCATGGTAGGTTTCAGTATGAATAAAATGATGGAACTGGGGTAAAGCCACAGACATAAAGCCGTAGACATGTAAACAGTGCAAAGTAACACAAAGCAATGCAGCTTTACACAACATTATTATGGAAAACACAGGACATTGCAGTGACTAGCCTTCATCAGCAAACAAATACATACACAAAATACAACATATAATCACAGAGAAGACCCTCCAGTGACTATATTAAGGCATAAGAACAGGATGAGAAGAATGAAAAAATTAGAACAATGAAGAGAATATGACAATTAAACAAAAATTGCTTGCGTGGAACATGGGAGCAATGTCATCAGTGAATTTCATACCATCAAGCTACTCTATCAGAGGAGTCCATTGAATTGTCTTTGGCGGTAGTTACTGTTGTTTTTGTAATCCAGACTATAATCAGTAAGAATAATAAGGGTGGGAAAAGGCTTTACTGTCTCAACCCTGTTCTTATGTCAAGTGTATCTTGTTAGTTTTTGCTCATGAAGATCTCTTCATTTCATGACTGTAATTTTTGCCCTTAGTAAGTTAGTAAATTTCTGTGGGATCCCAGTGCCTGAGAAACCTCCAAAGATTGGTTGTGTAGTATTTTCTTATAGTTCTTTGTCATGTTACAGTTATTTATATGTATTTCAATGATGGTTAATGAATATTAATTGTCATCATAATCTATTCTCTCCGCCCAAACACAGGAGCGCTTCAAGGCCGGACTTCTGCAACAAGCTGAAGACTTCAAGAAACAAGCTGGAGAACTGTTGAAGGACTTTGAGACCAATGGACCATTTACATCAAACATCCCTACAAACACAGCTCTGGCAACTATTCAGACCGTGCGTTTCCAGATGGAGTCTCTGAAAGAACAGGAACTCACCATCCGCCGTGGTCTCAGCATCTTTAAAATTGATCAGCCACTGAATAGAGACCTCACGCTTCTGGAAAAGGTGACCAACATTACCTTATTTACATGTCATGTTTTGTGCCATGTTGGATTATGCCAACAATAATCTGTTTCCCTCATTAATGTTAAGTTCCTTCCATGGAAAACTTCCATGCAAATCCTCTAAAACTTCCAGAATTTTCGCACTGTCACTCTTTGTTTATTGTCATTGTTACCACAATCATCATCATCATCATCATCATTTTCCACTTTTGCCGTCAAGCGCCATGAGGGCGGAATAACTGGTGCTCGAGTGCTGGATGGACAGGCCATAATCAAATTCACATATATTGATTGGCAGCGCTCACAGAAGTAGAAGAAAGAATTAGATATTAGAAGACACACTAGATGAAATAAAAATTAAAATCTATAGTTACCAAGCCAGGAATCGAACCTGTCACTTTCAAATGATAACTGCTCCTCGCTGCAGGAACAAAGTGTACTTTGACATATGGCCAAATGACATACCTAAAAAAAAGGTGTCATCAGTAACCAGGTCTATCATACACCTAAGCCCACTACTAAGGAATATGGACATGATTCATATCTAACCATAGAAACAACACCATATGTCTCAGAATTGTACAGGGTGTTTATACACATATATATAGTCTCACAACACTTTGTCTTACGAACGGAGAACATACTCTCCAACAAACAGCTCTTCTACATACAAAATGTATTGAGACTTTACATACGGAGAACATACTCTCCACAAACAGCTCTTCTACACACAAAATGTATTGAGACTTTACAAACACCCTATATATTAACCAAGCTTTGGTCAAATAACAAACACACAGACACACTGGATTATAATGCACAAAATAATGAACACACAAACACATTTGACCATAATGCTGTGTCCAGTGTGTTATGAACATTTAAAGAAGCAACATGATTGGCTGATTCCTATGTGGTAAATGTAATACACATCAATTGTAAATGTGTATATCAGCCAGTACCTTAAGTCAGGAATAATTATATTAACTCTTTCATTTCTGTTTGTTACCTTTTTAACTCAAGGCTGCCTCTGATACAGTTGAAATCACTGTGAATATTTGTTTATTTCAGCATGAAGGATTTATCTAATTACTTTATTTTATATTCTGTGATTTCTGCAGTATGTACCTTATGAGATGCAGCAAAATATGCCAGGCAATAAATCATGCAGTCTATTGTTTGTGTCTTCATTATTTAAATTATCTTCTTGTCCAAATTGTTATTAATGTAAAATAGCAATGGACTGGAACATTAAAGTTCCTAAAATAACTGTTTCATTTCTTTCAGGATATGGAAAACATCAAGAGTGTCTGGGAGTTGACTAAAGAATGGGAAACCAACTGGGATTCATGGAAAGTTGGCAACTTCGCAGAGCTGGAGACATCAGAGATGGAAAACACTTCCATTTCCTTGTTTAAACAGCTGGCCAAATTCAGCCGTTCTCTCAAGGTACTGTCTTGTGATTTTTGGTCTTCCAGAACCATCATACCATACTGTTATGTCATGTTTGGTGTACATATGGATTCATTCATACCTTGCTGGATGACATTTTAGCTTCTAATTAATGTTCAGAATAAGCAAAGAAGAATCAATATTAACAACCTATGAGAAATAAGGAACAGGATAGAACAAGCAAATACAGCATGTTATATGAACATCTTATACATTTGGTCTCTGTCATGGGGAAACAGAAGGGGAACAGGTGAGTTAGTGTGGTTGACAGGGGACTATGATAATGTCATATGCATGGTTGGACGAGGGTTTGACGCCTGCGTTCATTGTTTGCTAACAGAGGACAAGGATGGCCGACCACCTACTCCTCCATACATCCAGGCCTACAAAATGTGATTGTACTGTCACATCACAGGCCTCTGGTTGGTTCTTGCTTTGGGCCATGCTTTTACTGAATCCAGTCACATGACTATTTATGTTTGTTTTGTTTCGCTTGTTCGCTTTGAACTCAAGCATAGTCCATACACACTATTTATAGTAGTGATGGACTGAATTTTGCGTGTGCTTTAACTTTCCCTATTAACAGTGTCTCTGGCCATCAGGCAAACCCACTCCGACCTCAGAGGTACTTATAATTTACGTCCCCAAGTCAAGGACAAGAGATCAACATTTTAGTCCAGCTGTCTGGTGTAGGAGTTGAACCGCTTACCTCGGCATCAGCACACCGGATGTTTAAGAACACACGTTCTCATCCATTCAGCCATGCGGACCTATCAGTCACGTGATTGATACAGACATAAAATTTAAGGGACTTTAACACACAGAATGGACAAATGTTATAATACGATGAAGCAGTTGCAAATTATACGGCTAAACAAAAAAACATGTGTAAACAAAAATACATGGGAGTAAGTGTTGTGTATTTCAGATATGTGTGCTTTTTAAATGTTAAGTTTGTATGCTTTGTTTTGTGTAGAGTGACTTCTGCAGTACAGACCTGATGAGGCGCAGCTAAATATGCCAGGCAGTAAATTGTGCAGCCTAGTGTTGCTGTCTTTATTATTAATATTCACAGTGGAGAAACATTATTTTGAATTTCTTTCATTTATGTCTGCAATTTCAGGAAAAGAACTGGGAGATAGTGGAAGCAAGTAAGAACAAAGTGGACCAGTTTAAAAGAACAATGCCACTCATTTCTGATCTGAAAAACAAGGCACTGAGACCCAGGCATTGGCAACAGATCCAGGTGAGTTATTTCCTGTATCACCTGTATGAATATACACGTTTGAGCATATGGTACAGACTAACTGAAAATGGGAAATCTATTGGATGTTGCTATTTCCAAATCCATAAATATTGATGAAACTCTTTATTTGTTATGACTGTCATCATCATCATCATCATCATCATCATCATCATCATCATCATCATCATCATCATCATCATCATCATCATCATCATGTGCCATGCCGATAAGCGTGGGTGGTCATGGTTTGCCATTTCACTCGTCACCAGAGTCTTGGATCAGGGTTGTGTTCTTGTCTGGATTATGCCTCGTGGCCAAGCCATCCAGCTATTGATCTCTTCCCCATCAGTCCTGCCAGTTGTCATTAAGTTTTCCAGTTTATTTCTCATAATTTCATAAAATTCTTGAGTGTTTACATCTAATTTCTCAAATCAATTTACACCAGGAAGGTTAACCCGGTCAACAAATGCCCGCAGAAGTCGGATGTGTCGGCCTAACGGCGCAAGAACGCAGCTCTGCTGTAAACAGGCACAACGCAATCACATCCGGAAAAAAAAAAAAAAAACTCAGGATGATCGCAGAAGAAGAAGAAATCAATTTACATCTTTTGTTTCATTTGTTGCTTGTAGGACTTGCTCATTGGTTTGTCTGCCTGTCCTTGATATTCTTGGCATTTTCCTCAGAAACCACATTTCCACTGCCACTAGATGTTTCTCAGCTTGTCTGCTTATTGTCCATGTTTCACATCCACATAACTGTGTAGGTTCTTAGCACTTCCACACTCTTTTACTCATTGCAATTGACAGCTTTTTATTTGTCAGTATGTTTTCCATCTTTGCAGAAGGCTGCTTTTGGTATAGTGATTCTTATTGTCAACTATACATATAGAATATACCTGTAAAATATATTTGCAACCGTATCAAAAAGTTATGATTATAATTTTATCCATGTGTAGAATAAAATGAATAAATAATTTGATGGTAATTTTATCCATGTGTAGAATAAACTAAATAAATCATTCAATTTGAATGTTCCATGTGTTGAATGCAATGAATACATCATTTGATGGTAATTTTATCCATGTGTAGAATAACATGAATAAATCATTTGGTGGTAATTTTATCCATATGTGGAATAAAATGCCATAAGGATTGATAATGAAGTAGGACAATATCAACCTATTAAGAGAGGTGTTGGGCAGGGATGTGTAATGTCTCCATATCTTTTTTCCCTGTAAGTGAAAATATTTTCAGAAATATAGAAGATTTAAATGGAATCTGCATTGGAGGACGAAACATCAATATCATTAGATATGCAGATGATACAGTATTGATTGCAGACAATGCGCAGGATCTGCAACAATTAGTAGATGCAGTTGTTGTACTCAGTAAGCAACTGGGGTTAGAATTAAATTGTAAAAAGACACAGATTATGGTCGTCACTAGGAAGAACAAAGTACCACAATGTAATATACAAGTAAATGAGAATATTCTTCAAGAAGTGAATCGATACAATTATCTCGGAACAGTCATAACATCTGATGGGAGATGCCTTGAAGAAATTACAACAAGAATCGCAATGGCGAAAGTAGTCTTTAGCAAGATGAAAAACATTCTGACCAATAAAAAGATGTCAATTGAAATGAGAAAAAGAGTGTTGAGGGGATACATAGAGCCTGTTCTTTTGTATAGATGTGAAACTTGGACAATGTGCAGTCAAGCTGAAAAACATCTGATGGCTGCATAAATGTGGTTTCTAAGGAAAATGCAAAGAATACCATGGACAGATAGAAAAACCAATGACCAAGTACTAGTGAAATGGTGAGTCATGACCGCCCATGCTTTCCAGCATGGCACATGATTGATTGATTGAGAATAAAATGAATAAATTATTTGGTAATGCTATCAATGTGTAGAATAAAATGAATAAATCATCTGATGTTAATGTTATCCATGTGCATAATAAATTGAATAAATCTGATGGTAATTTTGCCATTCACAGAATGAAATGAACAGATCATTTGATCATACGGCAGCTGACTTTACCCTAGAGAAGATCATTGGCTTTGGCTTTGATCAGTATGCAGAATTTATCAATGAAGTCTCGGGAGCTGCGACTAAAGAGTTGGCTATTGAACAGGTTAGCAGTTCTTGTTTGTTTCTGACTCTATTTTATGTATGCCTTGTGTGTTCTTTTTTCCTGGCGCTTTCTCGCTTTGAACTCAAGCGTAATCCATACACACTACTTCTAGTAGTGCTGGACTGTATTTTGCGTGTGGATTAGCTTTTACTATTAACAGTGACCCTCGCCATCAGGCGAACCCACTCCGATTTCAGAGGTACCTGTAATTTACGTCCCCAAGTCACTCCACAGAAGGACACAGTCCCCGCCAAGAGCATCACACACAACACAAACTCTGTAGCTCCAGAAATATTACACTGCAGGTCTGAATGAAACAGAGTGTGATGATGCATCCACAACCTTCAGAGCTTGAGGTGGTTGGCAAGACCACTGTGCTACAGAAGCCCCTCATCTTTACATGTGATTCACCACATAAGCCCATCAACTTTACATATGATTCACCACAGAAGCCCCTCAACTTTACATATGATTCACCACAGAAGGCCCTCAACTTTACATATGATTCACCACAGAAGCCCCTCAAATTTACATATGATTCACCACAGAAGCCCATCAACTTTACATATGATTCACCACAGAAGCCCCTCAACTTTACATATGATTTACCACAGTAGCCCCTCAACTTTACATATGATTCACCACAGAAGGCCCTCAACTTTACATATGATTCACCACAAAAGCCCCTCAACTTTACATATGATTCACCACAAAAGCCCCTCAACTTTACATATGATTCACCACAGAAGCCCCTCAACTTTACATATGATTCACCACAGAAGGCCCTCAACTTTACATATGATTCACCACAGAAGGCCCTCAACTTTACATATGATTCACCACAGAAGCCCCTCAACTTTACATATGATTCACCACAGAAGCCCCTCAACTTTACATATGATTCACCATAGAAGCCCCTCAACTTTACATATGATTCACGACAGAAGCCACTCAACTTTACATATGATTCACCACAGAAGCCCCTCAATTTTACATATGATTCACCACAGAAGGCCCTCAACTTTACATATGATTCACCACAGAAGCCCCTCAACTTCACATATGATTCACCACAGAAGCCCCTCAACTTTACATATGATTCACCACAGAAGCCCTTCAACTTTACATATGATTCACCACAGAAGCCCCTCAACTTTACATATGATTCACCACAGAACCCCCTCAATTTTACATATGATTCACCACAGAAGCCCCTCAATTTTACATATGAATCACCACAGAAGCCCCTCAACTTTACATATGATTCACCACAGAAGCCACTCAACTTTACATATGATTCACCACAGAAGCATCTCAACTTTACATATGATTCACCATAGAAGCCCCTCAACTTTACATATGATTTACCACAGTAGCCCCTCAACTTTACATATGATTCACCACAGAAGCCACTCAACTTTACATAGGATTCACTACAAATGGGATTAGATTTTAAGTGGTCATGTCTCCTCCACAGATAGGATTAGACTTTGGGTGGTCATGTCTCTCCACAGATGGGATTAGACCTCAGGTGTTCATGTCTCCTCCTTGGATGGGATTAGATCTGGGTTGGTCATGTCTCCTCCAAAGCTAGGATTAGACCTCAGATGGTCGTGTCTCCACCAAAAATTACAAACAGTCAAAAAAATGCTGGGATTGATTGCGACATCCTGTTAAGGATATGAAACTAACTTTTATTTTTCTTGGCTCTGTTTCGTCATTTAGGGACTGGAGGCTATTGCTGCAATATGGGTCACTGCAGAACTGGACATAGTTCCATACAAGGACAAAGGTCATTTCAAACTCAAGTGAGAAACTGAATTTATGCTATCCCAGACAGTTGTTACTTTAATCCATTCTACCTGAGACAGTTGTTACTTTCACTCATTCTGCCCGAGACAGTTGTTATTTTAACTCATTCTGCCTGAGACAGTTGTTACTTTAATTCATTCTATCTGAGACAGTTGTTACTTTAACTCATTCTGTCTGAGACATTTGTTACTTTTACTCATTCTATCTGAGACAGTTGTTACTTTAACTCATTCTGCCTGAGGCGGTGTTTACTTTAACTCATTCTGCATGAGACAGGTGTTACTTTAACTCATTCTGCTTGAGACAGTTGTTACTTTAACTCATTCTGCCTGAGACAGTTGTTATGGTTACTCATTCTACCTGAGACAATTGTTACATTAAATAATTCTAGCACAGACCATTGTTACAATAACCTGTTTCACCCCAGACAGTTGCTTATCTACTTCATTATATTCAACAGTCACAATTTTTTATATTTCATATTATTTTAAAGATGGTTTTTACTTTAGCTGTTTCTATCCTAGACATTTTTTACTTTAATAATTCTACCCTAGAAAATAGCTACTTTAATAATTCTACCATAGACAATAGCTACTTTAATTATTCTATCCTAGATAATTGTTACTTTATTAATTCTATCCTAGACAATTGATTGCTACTTTAATAATTCTACCCTAGACAATAGCTACTTTAATAATTCTATCCTAGACAATTGATTGCTACTTTAATAATTCTACCCTAGACAATAGCTACTTTAATAATTCTATCCTAGACAATTGATTGCTACTTTAATAATTCTACCCTAGACAATAGCTACTTTAATAATTATATCCTAGACAATTGCTACTTTAACTGATTGAGTGCCAAGCAGAAAGTAGGTTTGGATCAAACATGGTGCACACTCAAATGAACAAGTATTATATTATCCTTTGATACCAAATCAATTAACAATTCTACCCTAAACATTTGTTACTTTAATAATTAATCTGTTGTTACTTTAATCATTCTATCCTAGACAATTGTTACCTTAATCATTCTACTCCAGGCAGATGTTACTTTAATAATTGTTGCCTATACAATTGTTACTGGAATAATTCTACAGTAGATGTCATGGTGATAACAGACAATTGTGCATGTATTTAACATCTGTGCAGAGTTACTGACCCTAGACATGACATTCACCCATTTGCAGGTCAACAGAGGAGATCTTCCAAGCTCTGGAGGATAACCAGGTCCAGCTAGGAACTATGAAGGCATCCCGGTTTGTGAAAGCATTTGAGAAGGAGGTGGACTACTGGGAACGGTCTCTGTCTCAAATCATGGAGACTATTGAATTGTTGCTTGTTGTACAGCGACAATGGATGTACCTTGAGGTAATTTTGCATCTCCTCTTTTTGATGTTTATTTTAATTGTACATGAGTTGTTTGATGACAACATGTGGCTTTGAGTAATGGAATCAGCTGTTGAATTTGGCTCTAATAGGAATGAAGTGGGACATCTAACGCCACTTCTGATGGATAGAAAGTTACCTTTAACTACTAAAGCAAATTTCATAACAGTTTTTTATTGGCCAACATTATGCCTTTACCAATGTCAAACATGGATGTTGACTGCAACTAATGAGCACAAAATCAGAACAGTGGTGAAATTAGAAGAAGACTAGGTCTTAAATCAGCCATGCACTTTATTATGTAACAACAGATTAAATGGTTTGACCATCTCAGAAGAATGGCCTGGTAACATCTACCACAAAGAGCCACATTGAAGAAATACCAAGCAAGAGGAATACTATGTGAAAGATGGAGTGATGGTCTCAAGAACAACCTTAGAGCAATTAAGAATTAAGACCAGATTACAAAACTCATTAGAAAGAGCTCACAAAAGGTCCGTACATCTCCCAACAACACTTCACTAAGGTAAATGGAGGAGGAGAAGAAGAGGAAGAAGGAAGAAACATGGTTAGAATAGAGTTATTTTTGTGTGTGCATATCCTTTACAGGACATTGCAGTCAACACCAGCATTTTTCAGCTGCTGTTGATGTACTAGGCAAGATTACACTCAGTAGTTTGCCATTGCTTCCTGAACGACCGGCTCACATACCTCCGTAAGTAACCAGTGCGGTGCGATCCGCTGCCGAATCTCACACAGCTGTGTTTCGTACGAGAGTATACACGATTATGAACAACGTTCTTAACCCCTATGCCAGGGAAACTGGCAAAGGATAGAGTAGATTATGTATTAACAACTTGCCACTGGAACTATAAGTATGAATACTCTTTGATACTTTGTGAGGGAGAAAGAACCCTTGTGTGCATGCCAGAAGTGCCGTGTCTGTGGTGTTGAAAGATAAATTAATCATCATGTGCCATTTTGGATTTGATCATTTCAGCAAGTCTTGATGAAGTTATTGATAACATTCTTGCTTTTGTTTTGTAAGAATATCTTTCTTGGAGAAGACATCAGGAAACAGCTGCCTAAAGAATCAGCTGAATTTGATAATATCAACAAATCTTGGAAGGAGATCATGAACAGACTCAATGGAGACAAAAATGCTCTCAGAGGAACTCATTATTCAGGTAAAAATATAGTGTGCTTTGTCACATTTGAGAAGTGGCTACTTTTTCTGGCTTTTGGTTTTACCAGTTAGTTGGTTAGTCGTCATTATGTGCCATGGCGATAAGCATGGGCGGTCATGTTTCGCCATCTCACGTTATCACCCGTCGTGAATCAGCTCTGTGTTCTTGTCGCGACCAAACAACGTGGCCAAGCCATCCATGTATTTACTTTTCTGCCTTCCCCTTATTCTTTTCCCCTCAATCTTGCCAGCTGTTACCAAGTTTCCCAATGTATTTATTCTTACAACATGTCAAAAAAATTGTGACTGTCTACTTCTAATTTCTCTAACCAGTCCACAGTTTTCATTTGTTTCTTGTAGGACTTGATCAGTGGTTTTTTCTCTGTCTGTCCGTGGTATTCTTTGCATTTTCCTCAGAAACCACATTTCCACAGCCATCAGATATTTTTCAGCTTGTCAACTCATTGACAACCCTCCACATCCATACAAAAGTACAGGTTCTATGTAGCACCTCACCACACACTTTATGTCATTGCAAATGACATCTTTTTATTGGTTTGTATGTTTTCCATCTTGCAAAAGGCTACCTGCGCCATGGCAGTTAGTTGGTTAGTTATCAGATTATCCTCATGGCACATCAAACTATTCATTCCATAAGTACTCAGATCTCATCCTTAGTATCTCCCCTTGCAGTTGTTGCCACCCAGCCTGTGTTGGCGGACTTTTCTTCTTTGTCCACTTGCATAGAGTTCTTGTCTGGCTTCACCCCTTGTGACTAGATGTTCATGCAGCTGATGGTTTTAATAGCTGTTTACCAAAGGGTGTATTTTTAATGACTGTGCAGTGTTTGAAAATATTGCCGGTCCAAGATTTGTATTTACCTATTATGTTGCATGAACTTTACAGAGGGTAAATACAAAACTTGGACTGGCAATATTTTCAAACACTGCACAATCATTAAAAATACACCCTATATTTGCTATATAAGCTTCTGCTCAGAATCATAATGAGAAGAACCAGAAAGAAAATAAAAATGGAAATTAGTGAAGAACAGTATGGATTTGTGGAGGGAAAGGGCACAAACAATGCAATATATACATTACGGACACTAATAGAAAGGTCAATAGAGAAACAGAGAGACATATATTTGTACTTCATAGATTATACTAAGGCATTTGATAAAGTAAAACATGATGAACTGATTAAAATGTTGGAAGATATCAACATTGATGGGAAAGATTTAAAAATAATAAAGAATATTTACTGGAACCAAGTAGCAGCAATTAAAATTGGAAATAAAGAGGGTAGTTACGAACACATAAAGCTAGGAGTACGAAAGGGATGTGTCTTGTCACCAGATCTCTTCTCCCTATATAGCAAAGTAATAATGAGAGAGATCAAAGAGATGCCAGGAATACTAGTTGGAGGTTATAATATAAATAATATACGCTATGCATATGACACAGTATTGGTGGCAGATAAATCAACAGACCTACAACAATTGTTGGACTCTGTAGCAACAGAGAGTGCAAGGAAAGGACTCTTCTTGAATATCAAGAAAACAGTAACAATGGTGATATCAAAGAAAATGGTGACACCAAAATGTGACATAGAAATAGAAGGAAAAATTCTTAACCAAATGGATAATTTTAGATACCTAGGGACATTTATAACATCAGATGGAAGATGTACAACAGAGATTAAGAGCAGAATAGGGCAAGCAAAGGCTGCATTTCAGAAAATGAAGTGTATCATGTGCAATAGGTCACTATCAGTGAGTGTAAGAAAGAGAGTGCTGAAATGCTATGTAGAACCAGTTGTGCTGTATGGCAGTGAATCTTGGAATGTAAATGAACAAATTAAGAAGAAATTGGAAGCAACAGAGATGTGGTTCCTGAGACGAATGTTGCGAATTCCTTGGACTGCCAGAGTAACTAACAACGACTGCCTGAAACAGGTTAATGAAACTAGAACACTATATACAACAATAAGAAAGAGACAAACAGCTTTATTTGGTCATGTGATGTGAAGAGAGGCATTGGAGAACATCGTGACAACTGGAAAGATCGAGGGGAAGAGAGGCAGAGGCAGACCAAGAGAAATGATGCTGGATGGATTGAGACGGTGGCACAGAGGAGTATCAGCAGCAGAGTTGATCCAGAAAACCAAAGACCAAGATCTAGTTAGTTAGTTAGTTAGTTAGTCGACAGATCATCCTCATTGCACATCGAACCATTCAGTCCATAAGTGCTCGGATCACCTCCTCAGCAAATCCCACAACGTGTAGTGGCTAACGACGCCAGTTCTGTGTTGGTTTATCAATCTTCTTTGGCTTCCTGCGTAGTGTTCTTGTTTGGCCACCCCTCTTTTAATTTGCTGCTCTCGCAGTCTGGCCATTGTTGTAGATTCACAGTCATCACTTGGTTCTCGCAAAAGTCTTACTTCTCGTAGAGCATTCAGAATGTCAGCCTGGTCCATGGCGCGTCCGCCCTTCACAGTAGCCTCACCTGCGAGCTTGTCAGCCCGCTCATTTCCTTGTACTCCTGCATGCCCTGGCACGAAGATGAAACTAATCTTTGCCAGCCGAAACTGCTCCAGAGGCAACAACCATTCTCTTCGGATCGACCCCTCCTCTATCCTCTTGATCATGTTCATTGAGTCGCTAAGGAAACATGCCCTAGTGAATGTCTGTGTCTCGAGCCATCTTATTGCTTTACTTACTGCCATGACTTCCATGGTCAGGCTACTTGTGGTTTCAGTGAAAGCACCAGAGTCCTCCTTCACAATTCTCCCTCCGGCCCGAGCTGTAAAGGCCCATGAGCTTCTCACCTGTCGGACGACCGACCCATCTGTGTAGATGACCGCGTCACTGTCTAGCGAATTCTCGAAAATCAACGCTTGTACTTCAGTCTCAACAGCAGCCGGATTTTCTTGTCTGCATTTTCTATCTAGTTGGATGCAAACTGAAAAGGATGTGCAGAAGTCTGTTGGCACTTGCACCCACTCCTCGCCAGGTTCTAAGTCCTCAAGTGAACACACCTGTTGAAGAATGTCTTCGGCTTGACCCATCCACGACCGTCCTCTTTTTAACCTGCTGCCCTTCACCTTCCTAATTTCACTATGCAGTGGATGTTGTGTGTTTGCGTTAATTCTGAGGTAGGCGCGTGCCCTGCAACTTTGTATTCTCTCTTCAATAGTTGGAAAATCAAGAAGGTAGCGCATCGCCCTGCATGCTGTATCTCTTGTACATCCAAGAATAATGCGCATAGCTTCATTCTGTATCCTTTCCATCCTTTCTATCTGCTTATGGCTGAGAGTCAGGATTGCCATTGCATACTCCAAAACAGACATGACCAGCCCCTCGTACAGAAGACATAGATGGCGCTGCTCACAGTTTGCTGCCGCCATCACCTGCATCGCTGCCAAACCCCGCTCGGCCTTTGTTATCACCTGGTCTATGTGCACATTATAAGCAAGGCTTCGATCAAACCGTATCCCCAGGTAATTCATTGCCTGCGTTCTTTCCACCGTCTCTGAACACAGCATTACAGTTGGTGTTGGAGTGTTGACAATATGATTATTCAACGAGAACCAAGTCACTGTTGCCTTTGTTGGGTTGACCATTGCCCCAGCTTCATCACACCAAGTACTTATGCGATTGAGTTCGGTTTGTAGTTCCACAGCAACCTCCTCTCTATCCTTACCCTGACGATACACTAAAACATCACCGGCATATGACAATGTCCTGCCAGGTCCAGTGATCTGCTCACTGGTGATTCTCACTGTGTAGGCGTTGAACAGTACCGGAGATAATGGTGATCCCTGTGGTAGGCCAGGATATATTGTTGTTGGTTCTGAAGTCCAACTGCCACATCTAAAAACTACTTTCCGTTGGAAGAGGGCTGCAGCTATCCAACTAAGGAGGAATGGACTTACGTTTAGTTCGAGAAGCTGAAACATTAAAAAATCCAGTGGTACTCTGTTGCATGCGTCCTCAAGATCAATCGCTGCAGCAACGATTTCAGTGCCTGAGTGGAAACCTTCATAGACATCCTGGACAAAGACTGCTGCATTGGTCCAGGTTTCTCTTTTTGGACGGTACCCACCCAGGGTAGGTGGGAAAACACCTTGCCTCTCTAGTTGGCTTGATATTTTCCTGGCAGTTACCTTCTCCAGCAGCTTGCCTATTGTATTCTGCATGGTTATAATTCGATATCCCTGAATTTTTGTGTGGTCTTTGTCAGGTTTCGGCAAGGGAATCAGATAGCTGTGTAACCATTCCTCCTTGATGCTAGCACTCCCTATACTGTTGTTGTACATGTCTGCTAGTTTCTCTAGCTCATTGTCGGTACACCTATTTATGTCGTCGTATCTTATGTCATCAGGACCTGGAGCACTGGTTTTTGATCGTCGAAGCACAGCCTTGATTTCTGTCACTGTCACTGTGTCTTCATCCAAAGTGTTCTGGGCCTTGCATCTGTCTGAGGTGACCTCCTTGGCCAGATTGTGGCCTCCCATGTCTGTCTGGTTGCTCTGCTCAATGTAGCATTCAAAGAGGGCTTTGCCCTTGTCCTCGTCAGTCCTCTGCCAGATGAGGTCAGCACCTTGGAAGTCAGAAATGCTCTTATTCTTGACTACACCACTCATGCTTTTATGTAGTTGCCAGAACAATTTCAGTGACTTGTCTGTGCTTACTCTTTGACACACCTCTGCCCATTTTTCGCTTTTAACAACCTTGACCAGTTTTTTGAAATAGTTTACTTTTGTGTGCATCTCTCTTTCTAAGTGCAAGCAGGGACTAGGATGACCAGCTCTGTTCTTCTTGGCATTTTGCCATCTCCTTACAGCAATACGCTTATCCACCCAAGCCTTCTCCACCTCGAAACTCCACCACGGTGGCTGCTCCCAGCTTTTTTTCCTGCCCTGAAACGTTCTGCGCTTGTCACGTCTTATTTTACTCACCACATCTTGCCCTGTACTGTCATACTGGAACGTCTTTACCTTTAGCTTGTGCTGCCTGGTTCTGCCTTTCTCCACCAGTATGCTGCAAGGGTGGTGGTCGCTGCCATGGTGTCCTAGGACACCCCATCTACACACTGTAGTGAGTGAAGGTGAAACTAGCGCCAGATCAACAGCACTGTCCTCATCGCCCGGACGGCTTGCTGTCCTGGTGACACAGCCACTGTTGATACAAACCAGGTCGATGGTTTCCAGTGCAGTCTCGAGCTCCTCCCCCTGTGTATTGGAGGAAGTGTTTCCCCATGATCTGCCTTTAGCGTTGAAGTCACCACAGAAAATAACATTTCTCTCGAGGCCTAATATGCCACTTAAGCACTGCCACTTCTGGGCGTCCACACTAGCATTGTGGGCATAAACATTAACCAACACGAATGGTATACTGGAATGAACTCTCAACGCCTGTATTTGTATATCGTCACTGTCCCAACTGGACATGTCTAGCTCTGACGCCACCATGCTGTCGCAAATGAGAATCGCCATTCCCAGATGTCGTCTGTTGTAGAAACATTTGAAGCCGGCAATTTGGAGTAGCTGATCGCCCAGTCTCGTCTCCTGGAGTGCTACAATGTCGTTCCTGTAAACTAGGGTTTCTAAAATAGAGCCCCATTGTTTTACACTGGCACAGTTCCAATATAGAATACGGATATTCCTGAGTCCTAGACGGTGACACTTGAGTCTAAAACGCCTCAAACCACCACGCTTACCTTGCTTCTTTCTTCCTGCGCGGCTACCACGCCGCTTCGGTATGTTGACTGCTGACCACTCGAAGAACACACGTTGTTCCGCCATGTTGAAAAAACATAAACACAGACTGAGAAAACCACACACGCTGCTGAAAATTCACTCAAGGATGGCTTCGCTTGATGCACGAACTCCGTAGCACCCGCGTAGATCTTGAGTAGAAACTCCTGGTTTTACATCCTGGCACACCAATTACACGCAAGAGATGAATAAATCCACCCCCTACGCGAAAAAGTTAACGAACACAAAACAACACGACCGTCCGTCGCCATCTTGAAACCGGGCGAAAGACCAAGATCTGTGGAGAGCCATGAACGCCTACGATGATGATATTTTCTGGCTCTGTGGCAAAGAGGTTATGGACGGAATTCGTAATCCCATATACCATGTTTGAAACAACAGCTGCGGGTAATTTGGCAGCAGACTGCCTTGCATTGGTTTTTATAAAATGCTATGAGTGCCGGTCGTTCAGAAAGCAATGGCAAACTCATCATCTCATCTCATCATGTTCCTCTTGTACCTTGCGACGTCGAGGTGAAGTATAAACAGCGGGAGAGTGCCCACTTATGAGCTTCATGTATCGATATTCCCATGGACTCTGTTATTTCCTGTGTCCATCGTTTATGTTGTTGGCCTCTTCCTCTGCTTCCCTCTGGTCTGTACATCATTGCTTGTTGTGGTATACTGTTAGTTGGTAACCTACTTGCATGGCCAAACCATTTGACTTGCTGCTGTCTAATAAAATCTAGTGCAGCTATAACCCCCACTTTAATCCTGATTTCTTCATTTCTGATCTTATCTCTTCTTGATACACTGAGTATTCTTCTCAGGAATCTCATTTCAGTTGTGATTTTTCTTTTCTCTTTTTCTGTCATTGTCCAAGTTTGGCATTGGTAACATAGAGTTGGTAGGAAGATTGTGTTGTAAAGTGCTTTCTCAGTAGTTATTGATACAAACTACTGAGCATAAACTTGCTAAAAAATTACAAACAGCCAAAAATCTTGGGGTTGACTGTGACTTTCTGTAAAGAATATGCAACTAGTAGTAGTATGTAGTAGTTGTATGTAGTATATAGTAGTAGTATGTAGAAGTAAGTAGCAGTTGTAGGAGTAGTAAGTAGAAGAAGTAGTAGTATGATGTAGTAGTAAACTGTGACACAAATTTTCCAGGTCTGCTGAATCAGTTGATAGCCATGAATGGCAAGCTAGAGGAGATCCAGAAGTCTCTGGACATGTACCTGGAAACCAAGCGGCAGATATTTCCACGGTTCTACTTCCTCTCTAATGATGATCTTCTGGAAATTTTGGGTCAGTCCAAGAACCCAGAGGCCATCCAACCACATTTGAAGAAGTGCTTTGACAATATCAAGTCTTTGAAAATGGGAAAGGTGTGTTCCTTTTTTGATGCATTTTATTATCTGGTTTTCTGTAGTTTGAATTTATTTTTGAATACACAAATAATATATTGCTGTCAACAACTCAACTGACAGGTCTCATTGGGTACTTCTCACACACCCATACAAGACAACTTGCAAGTCGTGTGGGAGGCAAAATGTATGGTCCATTTTATTGCCGTTGGCTCGCTTACAAGCGGTAAACAGTCGCTAATGCAATACACAATATACAGCCACAGAATTATCTAACACAAACTGCTAACCCTATGCTAGTTCTATCTATTAGTGAACACAAAACTCCTAACGCTATTCTAAACGATGTGAACGCCTCAAGTCCAGTCTCCCGTCCGCATAACCTCTCTCCCGTGGTTACACACCACGCGGGGTGACCTTCACCTTCGTGCGTGTTACCTCACATCGCACTCTGCTGGCAAACGTGGCCTGTTGAGTGTCTACTCAACTGTGCTATGGCTTCACGAGGTGTGGTACTATCGAGTCTTTGACACACACCCACCCCTCTTGTGTTGCGTCATCAACTTTCACTCATTGGTTGTGACGCAAGAGGTTCCTAAACAAAAAATTAGTGTCTCTAATTTTTGTCAAAGACTCTAGATAACCTGGCTTTGGGCATTCCAATAGACTATTAATAACTATTGTCACAATGTAGCAAAGCCTTACTTGGCTACTGGCAATCGCCACAAACTTGACTGGTTGGCGTGAGCCCCTTCTCACATGCTATATTATATTTATCAGAGGTATGTCTGAACCGGACCGTTGTCTTATAAGACCTGCCCTCACATAGTAAATTAACTTACTACCCATACAAAGTTGACTTTCTTAGGGTCAACACATGAATTATTTCATGTCCCCCATATAATATTTAACAACCATTCTACAAGAGTGTGTGCGACAGGCTTTACCTCCTTCGCTTCCGCGCGTAAGACTTTATTTCACTGTTAATTTAGTTCTTCGTTGTCCATTATGTCCCCTGGCCCCATAGTTATCTGTCTTTGATTTACAAATAGTGTATGCAATTTATATGTTTGTTTTTCTGTTTGTTTGTGTGTTTGGATGTAATAAATCTACTAATCTAATTTCTATCCTCTATTTATAAATTCTATGTGTATGTATGTTAGTTTTTTGAGTGTCATAATTTGGTTCAATGTGGCCACAAACAGGTGTATAACACTAATTCGTGACTACATTCACTTGTTATGAAACCCAAAATACTGTAATCTAAGTTCTAAACTATATTACAGACAACACATTCACACTAACACAATTTCACTAACGAAAACTTTACATTCTAACATACCATTCTAATTCTATAACTAAGTATTTAATGTGTTACCTAAATTTATTAAATTTGTTATGTTAATTATATGATATGATTATATTACTTCTTATTTTTTTCTAATCTAAGTGATGTAATCTAACTATTTAAATGCAATTGTTGTGATGTGAGTTATGTACCTTAATTAAATGGATTATGTGACCACAATTTATGTACTTTTCTAAATACTATGCTAAATAATGTTTTTAAATGCACAAAGGAATTATATGAGTGATGTTCTTAATCTAACTGGTGTAAATGCTGTATGTTACCTTATCTACTCTTTTTAATCTATTATGATGTCAAATGATGATACTAATAAATGGTAATATTTGAAAGATGGTATGGTTTCATTAAGATGGAATAAACTAACTACAATGAAACTAAGTGAAATATAACAATCTAAATGGTACTATTCATATCATAAATTTAATTTAACTTGTAATAAACTATTCTTATGTCTAAACTAATATTCTAATCTAATTTTAATGGGTTAATTACTGTACTAACTACATTATTAAAATAAATGAGAACTGTTATAGTTCCTAACCTACATCTAATTTATCACTATCTTAAAATATTATATTACATATCACAATAAGTTTATATACATAGTATTTGGTTTACACAGGTTAGTAGTTGCCTTCATGTATGTGCAATGGTTGTATAGGCATAATATAACCACACATTTTGCCTGGGTATCTGAAATACATTACACAGTCATCTTAATGTTCTCTCGGTAGTGCACGTGTAGAGTTCGCTGGTGTTGTAGCTCTGTCTTTTCGTGTCTGTAATTAAGCACTGTTCTGACACTGTTTTCTGCGGTTCATATATATATGATACACCGGAATGGAGCTTAGTTGGAAATGAGCTGTCCTAGTTCACACGGTGGTATCTAAGTATAGCAGCACAGTTCTTAATCTGATGTCCACGGACACATGATAGTTCATTGTTTTGGTACATGACTACACCAACAATGTGGATATGTATGTAAGCTATTTTACATCTTATATTATCAGATATTCATGTACCAACCATCACTCTACATTTACTGTTGGATTTCAGGTATTTTTACCCCAGATGGTAAAACTAGTGACCACCTGAATATCCGGTCATTTTGATGCACACCACTATGTATGACCGTGATCAGGGAGTTGTCGGTCTGGACAATGCAGTGAACATCCGTCAGAACTCGATGGAGCCTTCTCACCGTATAGATGAAGCCTAGGGCTGCAACTGTGATATGGAATCTTTGGACTCAGCATGTGTGATCTTACTGCTCACGCAGCAAAGCGGATGGAAGATGCCCTCAAAAAAAAATTGGCCTAGTACTGCAGTGATGGAGATTCTGCTGGCATATGACCTAAGATAATAAATGAGCCTAGGATTAGGCAAGCGGAGGGATTGGAATATTTACAAAAAAGGATCTTCAATTTTGACAATGCAGGAATTAATAATGCATCTTTCACATTTCATTTCCAGAAGATTTTAAGACATTGGAAAATATATTTGTAATTTCTGAGTAATTTACTAATCCCAAAAGGTTTCTGACCTGTTTCTTTCTGTTAGACATGGTCAGATTCATAATTTTGGTACTACTTTTCAGGTCAGTCTACAGTTGGACTTGAGAAATGACATGACCCAAAAATGAATTTATTTTAGGCATAATTTGACTTTGCTGGTTTGACAGTGAGACCGAAGCGTCGCACTCTGTCAAAGGCATGTCTCAGTTTCAGTAGGTGTATTGTCCAGTCATCAGTATTCTGATTTATTCATGTGTATTCTATAAGTTCACTACATGTATGCCCCTCGTCGGATTTGCCAGTCTCACTAACTAGTGTAGTTGCGTTGTGTATGTCTGTTGTCTGATCACTTGGTGTTGGTGCAATCTGTTCGTCTGTCACTACTTCTGTCTCTTGTCTTGAAAAGTGAGGTTTCCGCATGTTGACATGGAATATCTCTAAGTGTCTGTTTATCGATATTTCATAGTCAACATGTACCATGGTTATGTGCTACTTTGAATGGTCCTTGCCATTTCGTTTGTATGGAAGTAGCCTAAATCTGTCTTGATCAAGTTCCAGATTACTTGTTTTCGCACATTTGTTTGTGTGCTTGTGGTAGAACTGACCCTTCCTCTATCAAATGGCTTGGGTGCCAGTGTAAAGGGTTGTATTTCAGCTGTAGGATGTTTACCCTTCAACTTTTGTATCAATTGATGACAGCCATTACCAGCAAATAGATCATGACAAAATAATTTGTTATTGAAAAAACTTGGCCTGGCATTGCTGTATGCACGATGACCCGCACATGGTGTTTTGTGTGCATTGTTTAGCACACCTAACTGATGTTGTTCAAGTAACACCTGTTCATGGTTACTAGTAATATGACATGTAGTTGAAATGCCATTATTACGTCTAACGAACCAAGATGCATTCTTGGTCATTTTGGCTTTGCCTCTTGACAATTTTAAGTATGGAGACACATTAAAATCAGATTTCTGCTGGTGTATAAGTTTTTGTGTGTTTTTGTCATCTGTGCTGGTTGGAAAAAGCATTAGTAGTGCCTCATTTTGCAATGGGTCATGATGTTTTGAAGTGTCAACTCTGGTTGTTGCCTTAGCTGCATTTAATTTCTCCCATGCAACTATTTCCTCATTAGTACATTGTTTCAGTTGAGGTAAACACCCCAAAATTAAATCAGTACAAGGGTTGTTAAGTATTGCACAAGTAAAGGTACCGGAAAGAAAAGGAGAATCAATACGGGCTTTTGCCAAAGGGTAAATTTCAACGTTACCCGAAAAGGTTCGGCATTTCACAGTGTCACCTGTGTAATCACCCGGACTCACTAGTTCTTTTCGAAGACCAATAAGGGTGCTGCCGCTATCCAGCAAACATTGGCATGGTACATCATTGACCATTGCATTGTGGAACACTAACTTGCCTCTGGAGGCTAATGCTGCATTCACACTCTCAGATGAGCATGGTACTGTATGTCCACATTCCAGTCTTCCGTCTGCATGGAATTGGTGACATCGTTCACAGCTGTCAAAGCTTAACATATCGCTAGCAGCACACACATCCTCTGCTTGGTTAGTTGGTAAGTCACTTTCAATCTCACACTCATTCTCACTACCACTATCTGAAGAGGTCTCAATCAACATAGCGTTGTTAGCTTTCAAACGTTGGCGGCCAAGGCACTTATTAGAATAATGGCCATAAGAGGAACAAAAAAAACATTTGATTGCACGCCTGTATGCAGACCGTTTGCTTTGCTGCTTCTTGATCACATTTTCAAGATGCGCCGGATAATTCGGCGATTTGTCGCACATAGCATAAGTGTCGTGCATTAGTTGACAGTACATGCATTTGGAAACTTTTCTGTCTTTCTTATCATACTTCTGAAAAGGTTTTCTGTTACCCTGATAGTGTTTTGATTGGTCTTTGACAAAGGAAACTATCTCAGAGTCACTTGAGGTCTTAAAAATCTCTCTGTTAGAAGAAAAATATGCTGAACCTTTTTTTTCGAACTGCTCGATGTTTTCAATGTCTGACTGCTGCAAAAACTTAGCAAAAGGAGAAGGTATAGTAGATATACACTTGTCCATAGCTATTAGGTTTTTTAATCTATCAAAGTCTTTTCCTATGTTAGCTGCTTTAAGCCACCTGTTTAGTACACTCTGCACATTTGAAAAATAATCTATAAAAGTTTCACTAGGTTTAGGTTTTAAATTTGAGAACTGAACCTGATACCCAGGGGCATCAAGTAAAAAGTGCTGCATAATCCTATCATGGATGTATTGATAGCTAGATCTAAGTTCAATAGGAATAGACTCTATTACTTTAAGGGGCTCACCACTTAGATTCTTCATGTAAATCGGAGCCCACATATCTAAAGGAACTTGGTGATATTTAAATTGATACTCTACATTCTCTGTCCAGGCAGATATGGAGTCCTCTTTACAATATGGTTTGATAATATTTTTGTATTTGTTGAACTTATTTTCCTCTTGTTGACTTCTTAGTTTAGTGGCAGAGATCTCTGCGTGTGAGTCTACATCCATGCTTTTCATCTTTAATTGTGTCTCTGATTCTACCTGAATTTGTTTTTCTTTAACTCTTGCCATTTCATCTATCTCTTTTTGCTTTAGATCTAATTCCTTTTGTTTTAATTCTTTCTCTTGATCTAATTGTTTTTGTTTCATCTCCTTATCATGTTCTCTTTCTCGTGCGCGTTCGTCCCTCTCCGCATTCTCTTTTCGTGTTTGTTCCTCTTTTGTTTCTTTAAATTTCTGATCAGCATATTGTTGTAGTTCTTTTCCTGTTAATTCCAGTTCTTTGCCTGCTTTTATGAAATCTGATAAAGTTGCCATCTTACTTTAGTACTTGGCTAACAGTGATAGGCAATGATGACTTTAATCAGTTATTTATCTTTGATATGTTATGTTTGTTCTTATCTGATCACTATCAGTTGTGCTTTCTGTTTATACCCTGCCCAGATTTATCTTGCAGAAAAACAGAGTATACAAATATGTCAACGCGTTACAAGCTGAACAAGAGATGCACTATTAATCAAATTGCATGACAAAATATATAAGTGTACTCAGCTTAATGTGGGAACGAAGCTCCTTTGACACAGGTCACCTTGTTTGGTACACTGGGGTGGCGACACGTTTCGTACGTAGCACACGGTATTTGGCCCACAGGTGTATGTGCACAGCTGTTGTTTGCCCTCTGATATATAGGGCAGCAGTAAACACGCCTACTAAACGATATGATTTACTCGACAACTAAGGACAATGACTTAGACAATGACAGACTTACGAACACCTAGAATATGTATTAATTAATTTTAATGTCAATGTCCTGTCTTTGTTTTAAACAATAATTGCCTTTCGTTACTAACCTAGTTAATTTCTGTAAACGTTGTGCAGCTAAGTATCAGATGCTTAGCCCGAAAATAGTTCCATCGTGACGATAAGCAAAGAGAAAATAGACCCAAAAATGAATAAATGCTTGTAAAGAAATCAAAATAACATAATAATGTGTCAACAAATAAATATATTCATTTAGTAACTTAAATAAGTAAATAATAAACAATATACAGCACAGATTCAGGCGGGCTGCCGCTAAGCGATCTTGTAAACACTCGACTGCTTTATGCTAATGACGCAGAACAACTGTCTGTCAATCAATCTACGTCATCGCGCAGCGCTATTTTTAGATCTCAAAAATCAATATTGTCGGCTGCCTGTGTATTCCTGCGCCGTGAATCATGTTTGGTGCTTATTCAAGAATAAATTGGTAAATATATGAATAAATATAAGAAAATAAGAATATTAATACTTACAGCTTCGAAGAATACCTGATTTCATTCAATAAATATATCATAAACACAATTAAACACTATTTTGTCACGATAGGCATATTTCTAGCTCGCAAATTCTCCTGTCTGCACAAATTATCGTTACTACAAAAATTAATCCCTAGTCTGGAGCCCGTGGATGAGTGGATTAGCTTGAACTTTTCGTTCAAGCTTCACTTCTTGACACCACAATTACCCTTTTACTGTGGGTATTAGCTTGGCGCTTTCGTCCAAGCACCACTTTCTGACACCACAATTACCCTGGCCTGTCAACAACTCAACTGACAGGTCTCATTGGGTACTTCTCACACACCCATACAAGACAACTTGCAAGTCGTGTGGGAGGCAAAATGTATGGTCCATTTTATTGCCGTTGGCTCGCTTACAAGCGGTAAACAGTCGCTAATGCAATACACAATATACAGCCACAGAATTATCTAACACAAACTGCTAACCCTATGCTAGTTCTATCTATTAGTGAACACAAAACTCCTAACGCTATTCTAAACGATGTGAACGCCTCAAGTCCAGTCTCCCGTCCGCATAACCTCTCTCCCGTGGTTACACACCACGCGGGGTGACCTTCACCTTCGTGCGTGTTACCTCACATCGCACTCTGCTGGCAAACGTGGCCTGTTGAGTGTCTACTCAACTGTGCTATGGCTTCACGAGGTGTGGTACTATCGAGTCTTTGACAATTGCAAAATTTATTGCCTGACATAGTTCGCTACATCTCGTCTGGTATACTGTAGAAATTGCACAACATAAAGTAATTACATAAATCCTCCAAGCTGTGATTTATTTAGTATGCACCTGACTAGATGCAACAAAATAAGCTAGGCAAAAAAATTTGTGCAATCTGTTGTTTGTGTCTTTTTTACTCAAATTCACTATGGAAAACATTGTTTTGAATTTGTTCATTTTTATTCTCTATAGCAGTGGTTCTCAACCTTTTTTTGGAACATGCACCCTTTCACCATATGTCAGAATGTCATTTCACCCCTTTCTAGCGAACAAAAGAAGAAGAATCCCCTCTCTCTCTCCCCCCCCCCCCCCCCTTTTCCAAAATTGTCAGCCTCAAAAAGTGCATTCAAAATAACATGATATCCATATTTTCTTCCATATTTGTACATAACCTTTACATGCATAGATTAATTTTATAATGTAGTAAAACATTGAAGAATTGTCACTTAATGCAGGACACCAGAAGGCCAGATAATTGGGCTTCATCGAACAAAATGCTCAATAGAAAACCAGGATATTGTGCCTGAAGCCATTTTGAGTCTGCCAATCTGTGATCTTAATGTGGTCTTAATGTGGTCTTAATGTGGTCTTAATGCTGTTAGTGATTTTCAACTGCTGAGGGATTTTTAGCATGCATAACAGGCACATGAGCCCTCTGAGTTTTTATTCTTTTATGAGAAGGCTAGATAACCAATCCACTACTCCAGCATCAGGGGTGCTTATATCATCCATTTGTTTTTGGTTGGTAAAAATCCATAGTCTTCACCATGAATCAAATAAGTTATGCAAGGGTTAAAGGTAAATGTCATACTTCTAAGCTGCTCTACCATTGGATGGTGGATGTAATACTTTTAAGCAGCTCTTTCATTTGATGGAACATTCAAAGTTTAAAAAAGCATATAATGAATATGCTAACAAATAAAGGCATGGCACAGTTCTTGGGTGGAAAAGGTTAAGGACATGTACATTTTGCTGTACTTTCTTCTTCCTCAGGCTGGAGTCCAGATGAAGTGGGAGGCAGCTGGCATGTTCTCTTGTGAAGGAGAGTATGTTGAGTTTGGGCATGCAGTTATACTTGAAGGACCAGTTGAGGTATGAATAATTATTTCTCTTCTCTGTATATCTTCTCATGTACAGTAGGACCACTTTGTTTGCAATCTCAAAGCATGTGGTTTATTATGTATGTGAATGTTGATCAGCAAAATGCAATGGTAGGAAAACAGGTGCGAGTAGGCAATTTTTAAACGATGCACTTTCATTTCGCCAGTAAACATGTCTTTATCACATCACCGCTACCACAGTTTTGTGAAGATAGCCTAAAATTAAAGTAAGTACTATAACATGTAAGGTTAGTGGGGAAGGGGTATCCCCTATCAAAGGAAATGTAAGATGCCTCCTTTCCTCCGTTAATCTACGGGACACCCTTGGGCAAGGTGGAGTACCCGTTTAGCCCACCCCCCGATCAGGGTTACGTGAAGCCATGGAAGCAGGTGGTGGATGGAGTGTGAGAGCAGCCGACAGATTGTTATTGGTTATGGTCTTGCACTCTGCGGCGATAGGCAGATGATCTTATCAGTAGAGACATTGGCTATTGCCACCGACTAGTACAGTCACTGCCCAGAAGGTAAGCAATGTCAAACTACCTTCTGCAAAA
Organism: Cepaea hortensis; assembly: GCA_963921405.1. NCBI lineage: Eukaryota > Metazoa > Mollusca > Gastropoda > Stylommatophora > Helicidae > Cepaea > Cepaea hortensis. Next base: position 59,075,349 of record OY992888.1, read on the forward strand.
CTTGCCTAGAAACCATAACAACTATGACATAAAACATATTAAGAAAGAGATCTGGTGGCGAGACCCCCCAGGCCAGGCAGATCAGATAATCACTGGGGAAGAGTGTGACACAGGACCAGTACTAGTAATCGTGATGACGGAATCAATCCGGACTGTGTTATCAAGGAAATCCTGTGTGTCAGACTAAGAAAAAGAGTGAGAATAGGAACATGGAATGTGAGAAGTCTGTATGAGGGGAAGCTTAAAGTAGTATGTGATGAGATTGAGAGGTTAAATATTCAAATTTTAGGAATTAGTGAACATCGCTGGAAAAGCAAGGGACATTTTACAACTGAAAATGGAAGTCTTTTGATTTATTCTGGTAGAGACGTTGGAGGCCAGAGTGGAGTGGCATTTTGTTTAGATAAAACAACTGCAAAAGCTTTACTGGGATATAACCCAGTTAGTGATAGATTCCTCACTATTAGACTTAAAGGCCGTCCAAAAAACACAACACTCGTACAGATATATGCACTTACTTCGACAGCAGAGGAGGACGAAATTGAAGATTTTTACAACACACTGCAAGACACATTAAATAAGATTGGTCATAATGATATAGCAATAATACTGGGAGATTTTAATGCAAAAGTTGGTACAGGAAGAGCTGAAAATGAGAGACACGTTTTAGGAAAATTTGGATTGGGAAACAGAAATGATGCAGGTGACAAATTAATTGAATTTTGCACAGAAAATGAGTTAACGACAGCCAACACACTTTTTAAACAACAACCAAGAAGACTCTTCACATGGAAGTCCCCGGACAGTATTAGATAGATTATATTTTAATACAAAGAAGATGGAGATCAAGCATAACATCTGCAAAAACTCTACGAAGTGCAGACTGTGATACGGATCATCAGTTATTAGAAGCAGATCTGAAATTAAAACTCAAAAAGCTTACCCGAGGACCAAGGCCACTTCGTTTTGATCTCACAAAAATACCAGATGCACACACTGTAGAAGTTAGGAATCGTTTTGGGGTCTTGATGTCTGTACAAGAGGAAATGACACCTGATGAACTGGCAGTACAAGCTAGAGATATCTTGATAATTGCAGCCAAAGATTTAATTCCTACCAAGAAAAAGCAACTTAAGCCATGAATTACATCAGACACATTAGAATTAATAAAACAACGAAGGGAGCTGTAACAGAAAGGAGGTGAATCCAATAACAGCAGGATGAAGTATAAATCTTTAACTCGAGAAATAAGAAAGAACACAAGAAAGTACAAAAATCAATATATACAAGATTGCTGTACCAGAATAGAGCAATGTCATAAAACTGGAAGAGATTACGAAATGTTCAAAGAAATGAAGTTATTGAGAAGAAATATTCAACCTCAATTGAATGTTATCTGTGACAAGATGGGAAATACCTTAACAGAATCTAGACCGATTCAAGAAGGATGGCAGGAGTATTGCAGTGGAATGTATGATATGAGTGCCAAAAGATTGGAAGAGAACTATCTTCATTCCAATACCAAAAAAGGGCAACCTGAAATTATGCACCAACTATAGAACTGTTGCCCTGATCAGTCATGCAAGTAAAATTCTACTAAACATCATAATGGGAAGACTTCGTAAGAAAATGGAAGAAGAGATTAACATGGTTCAAGCTGGATTTGGACAAGAAAGAGGAGCAAGAGATCACATTCTCAATATGCATTTAATAATAGAGACGTGCAGATAATTTAATGTAAACCTATTCTAATGTTTTGTGGATTATTCAAAGGCATTTGACTGTGTACAACATCAGAAACTTTGGGAAATCATGAGGAATATGGGCTTTCCACCACATGTAATACAACTATATTTGGGGTGCACTATTTTATCTGATTTTAGCCACATGTAGCCATGGTAGCGAGTGACTAGCATGCTTGCCTGCCAGTCCAGGGGTCATATATTCAAATCCCTTTTAATAAAACATGTGAAAGAATCCTTTACTTTCACTTTACTTGCTTAGTACTTTTAATTTACATACTTAGGCTTTCAGCACTTGGCGCACATTTAAATCTTTAGCTATCCTGTATGAAACTGTTCGTTGTTTCCTTCCTCAGGCTTGGCTGTGTGATGTTGAGAAGACAATGAGGTGGACACTGAAAGAGATTCTCCGCAACTGTAGAGCTGCTTTGAAGAAAAACCTTAACAAAAGAGATAAATGGATCAAAGAGTGGCCTGGCCAGGTATGTCTGAACAACAACAAAATTATTACATATCAAAGAATTCACACAAAGTGAAATTATGTGTTGTGTATTTCAACTATAAGGATTCATCATGGTGCTGTATTCTGAGTTAATTTATTTCAGTAGTATGCATCTAATGAGATACAGTGAAATATCCAGGCAATAAATTGTGCAATATATTGTTTGTGAGTTGATTATAGTGAGTTGAACAGGAAAACATTATGTTAAATAAACAAAATGTTGCTCTATATAACTCAAACACTGTTTTCTTTACTCCACATAATAGCCACATAATAATCACATAATACTTTTATTCAGTCATCCCTAATTATTAGAGTTTTCTGTTTATATTGTTACTTTAACTCCTTCTTTCACAGACACATTACTTTAATCCACTCATCTCTAATTAGGTGTTTCTGCTTTAATTGTGACTTGAAGTCCTTCAGTCCAAGAAGAGAAGGCTGATAAACTGGCAAATGCAGGCCCTCAGAAGAAACACATGATCTTACTGAAAGAAGTAAAGACAATTATCAAGAAACAAAGTACACAACAAATGGTTTCAGAGAACAGGCAATAATTGTCCACTACATCTCACACCAGACAGAACACAGAAAACCACCAAGATTCCAGAACACATACTGCAGATGTGTTCTCTCTGTGTTGTCTTGAGAGCTGAAACCTGACTCCAGGAGATGAAAGTGGAAGAGATACTGTGATGACTTTGTGGTGATGTCTGAATTCATTGAGACATTCCATCTGTTTGTTTAGACTGCTAGACATTGATCATAGAAGACAATGCTACAGTGATGACCTTTGCACTGAGTCACAGGTAACCACGGATAAGCTGTGGTGACTGCCTCTACCACCATTCTCATTGTGGATCTGATTGTTACACATGTTAAAAACAATGTATATCCTTAGTGAATTTACACACAGAAGCCAGGATTTATTGCTGGTGCCTCACATTCAGACAATATCAGTGGCTATGTGTCTTCACATTCAAACAATATCAGTGACTATGTGTCTTTAGTTTTTCAGCCAAGGTATAATTAATTTATTCATGTCACATGATGTACAGATCTGCAGTATGCACTTTATGAGATGCAGCAAAATATGCCAGGCAATAAATCATGCAACCTATTGTTCGTGGCTTCTGTATTACATATGTGTTCCTGTGTTGGCAGTGATCCATCCTCAAAATCTAGCAGTGATCCATCCTCAAAATCTAGCTGAAACCATCCTGACCTTTGACCATGTGACTAGAGCCAGTATTGTGTTTTGTAACCATGTAATCACCAGAGTTGTTGTATGTCACTTGTTTCACCTCCGTATGCCTTCTTCTATGGCATGATACATCTCTTATTTCACGTCCATATGCCTTCTTCTGTTGCATCAAATATCACTTATTTCACTTCCATATACCTTCTCTGGCATCATGTATCACTTATTTCACTTATATATGCCTTCTTCCATGGCAATCAAATATCACTTATTTCATGTTGATGTGCCTTCTTCCATTACATCATATATCCCTTATTTCACTTTCAAATGCCTTCTTCAGTGGCATCAAGTATCACTTATTTCACTTCCATATCCCTGTTGTGGCATCGAGTATCACTTATTTCACTTCCATATGCCTTCTTCTGTGGCACCATACATCACTCATCTCACAAAGCAGAGATGGCACTTAATTATGATTATAACATGTTCAAAGCAAGCTCATTACCTGTATCTAATGATATGAACATGCCCCAATAGTTTCATGTCATTCTGTCAGATGTGCATTACTGCCGGCCAGATACAGTGGACACAAGATGTTACTAAAGCACTGGCACTCACCAAGGAAAGAGGTGACAGACGAGCATTGAAGAGTATTAAAAAGAAACAAGTGAGGAATTGTTGTCATTACACTTAAAATCTGCATGGCTTCAGTGTTTCTGTCCTGTGCAATGTGTGGTTGCCTATTCTTCTTATGTACTAATCACAGTGTCATGTTTGATTGTACATCACACTTTTAGTCAGAATTACTATAGAAATCTGGCAGTCATGGCTAGCATGCTTGCCTGTTCACCTTGCGGTCATGTTTACCAATCAACATGCCATGTGTGATTGCACTTCTTCCTTTAACCCTTTACAGGGCAGACGCTTGTCCGTTTTCTAGCCCTGAACAGGCAAGATTTTTTCAGGTTCTGTAAAATTTCGGGTCACGTTAGTAAAAACATCACAAATAAGGTGTTAGTCAACCGATTTTAGTTAAATAAACAACACAATGAAGGAAAAAGCATGTAGAATATGTTACTCACGTGATTGTTGTCGGTAATCCATATATGAACACAAATATTTACAAAATACGGCATGTTGCTTGTGATTTTCCGTCATCTATACGGCAATTTACAAACACATTTTCAGAATCATAATCACTTTCTTTAAAGTTCGACTCAGACTGCTAATGCAAAGTAACGCTTTGCACTGATATCTAGCTCCGATTAATAGTCAACTTCGTGCCCTTTAATGTCATTTAAAATGAACCTAGCGAAATCTCGGCTATCACTTGAAGAATCGCCGAAATCCATTTTGAAAAACAGCGTAAAAATCCCGAAAACTATCAAAAATTGTCCTTAAAAGTCCATTCAAATTCATACTATCACGTTTACAAATGGCGGCCACGTTGTCAAGCTGTCGGCGAAAGCGAAAGTAGCTGTCGGAAGTGTCGGAAAGCTGAGAGATCGCGATTTTACAATGCATAATAGTATCTGCTGGAATCTGACGCTACGATCGTTTTATGGCATCGGCCGGAATTGGCCGCTGTGACCTGTAAAGGGTTAAGTCAGAATTACTATAGAAATCTGGCAGTCATGGCAACGCAGTGTCTAGAATGCTTGCCTGTTGGTCCAGTGGTCATGTGTACTAATCAACATGCCATGTGTGATTGTATTTCTTACTTTTAGTCAGAATTACTAAAGAAATATGGGTTTAAATTACAAGTACCTCTGAAGTCAGAGTTGTTTCATCTGATAGTACGGGACACTGGTAATAGGGAAAGCTAATCCACATGCAAAAATCAGTCCAATGCACAAGAAGCAGAACGTGAAATGACCATGCTTCTAGTTCACAGCGAGCAACACCCCCCCTCCCCCCTCCCGAAAAAAAAGAGAAAGAAAATTAATGTACCCTAATTGAAGGTCATGGTAGCATAATGTTATGTGCTTGCCTTTTGGCCCAGTAACCATGTTATTCAACCCCCATTGAGATTTTAATATATACATATGAAGACTGGAATGTCTGGCCACATGAGCTTGTGACAATTGGCATCCAACCAAACGTATACTTCTGACAATATGAGTTGATGGAAGTCTATAGATCTTGTCAGTATTACAACCTGAATAACTGCCATCTTGGTGTCCTAGGTTCTGATGCTAAACAAATTTTCTGAGGCCATACGCTCAAACCTGTCAAAGATGCAGAGGTCAAAGATTGTTGCCTTAGTGACTATTGAAGTCCACGCACGTGACATCATTGAGAAGCTTGCCAAGTCAGGAGTCAGTGATGTCAATGCCTTTGATTGGCTGTCCCAACTAAGACTTTACTGGGATAAGGTACATTTAGTTTTTCTTGATGTATGTTTGTTGATTTGAAAGTTTACTGTACACTTGAAATAGGATAATCTTGAGCCAAGCTTTCCTTGAGTGTTGTGGTAGTCTAGTGGCTAAATGCTCGCCTGGTGGACAAGTGTTCAAATCTGCATCGGGGCAAATTTAAAAAAAAATAATTAACTGGACTCCCAGATAGTCCCAGCCTAAAATGGCTACCAGAAAATAACTTTGAAAGTAAAGGCAGCTACCATGATGCTGCCCACATGACCCACTGATTGCTGATCGGTCTATAAAAATATATGTTTAGCATCGTATGTCAAATGTACCTTACGATGTGTGAAAAGTGTCCTTTACTACCGAAGCTTTCATTTACAGAGTTTAGTAGGGTATTGCCGAGAATAATTACTACATCAACAGTAAAGGAGTTTTATGAATCAGTGATAGACATAAAGTCAGAAGGTTCACTTAACATATTTATGTTTATCTTAACATATTTATGTATAAACATTCAAGTGGAGTAAGACTAAGCTGTGTGATTTGTTTCTTGTGATCTATATATGATGGAGACCATAAAATAAGAGTAGAACAGATTCGTCCTATTCATGTATTAAGCCTGATTCATAGCTTTGCTTTGAGCATTAAAGAAAACTGACATATTAGTTGAGATTAGTTGAGTTGAGCTAAGAACCGACATCACTGCACTCAGGACATTCCCATACATGCTCCTTCCCCTCATTCAACAGTCAGCGAAGAGTCATACTACTAATGGTTCCCACTGCTATATGATTGAAAGTTCTCCTGGTCTTTGCCATACAGAAGGGGGAAAAAGCACACCTTACAGAGAACCAAAGGATAAACGCAAAGCAAACTGCAGTGGACAGTGCAGTGGACAGTGCATGACCAATAGGACGTCACGGCCACGTTCACGGGACAACGAAAACTTGACAACAGGATACGTTGTGTGACATTGAATGTGATCAGTCGCGTTTCTTAGTTGGAGAAGAATTAGTGCGACTACTGGAGAATTGGCAGTGGACTCATTGGAACACAAGGATAGCTACTGGCATATCTGGAGAAAGTGGAGAACTATGTTGATAGAAGAATAGGAGATGAATGACAGGTGTAGATCAAGCAATGAAGCACTGATCATGTCGAGGAATGCCTTCGTCAACTGAAGCCACTATGAACAGAGATCACCTAGACACACCGATTCTTACAGCGTCATAACAGATGGATAGACGAAAGGAGGAATAAAGGCGACGAAAGCTTGAGGAGGAATAACAGTTAGTACATAAGCACAGATAGGTAATTATTAATTCTACCACTGGCCTGATGTCACAGGCCAGGTAGAGGACTATTTGATGTGAGTACATTTACTGTATGTCGGCTGCATAATAAACAGCGATGTTTTCTCATTTCTCAACACTCGTTTACCGCATCATTCCTTCATCGTTATGGATCCATTGCAGTTATGAGTTCCTGTTAAGTTTGAGCCGTGAAACCCAACATTGACTTATTGTTGATCAATCAGATACTTAATAATGGGATCAGCATTAAGGCAGTCTTCCCTGTCAGTTTTGAGATTCTACCAGAACCCCTGCCAATCCCCCACAATCTTATCCTTTCAACTGACATATAAGAAATACCATATCTCATAACGTAGGTGCTTTGGCTGCATAAATCTGACGGTGGTTCACTGTCACATGTACTGAAAGAAGGCATGACTCCTGGAAGACAAGACAGAAACTGACCCAGATGATGGTGGAAGAAGGGTATTTAGGAAACCCTGAATCTGACTATCAGAAAAACAAAAAAAGTCTTAAAAGTTGAGAGGATCGACTTCATTGCCCCGGGTTTTACCCTATATGGCTGGGTCCCTTTCCGCAGGGTGGCCTGCCAAAAGATTTGCACAAAGCACAAACTCCATAGCTCCAGCGATGACCTCCAGGAGTCTTCAAGAAAAGTGCACTCATGAACCGAAAGACATAGCCCAGAATTAAACCCACAACCTTTGGAGCACAAGGCAGATGGCTTGACCACTTTGCCACGGAGACTTGGAATCTTTCAAGCTGGCAATGATGATAATAACGTTACACCATGGATGAAACGAAAGACATAGCCCAGAATTAAACCTACAACCTTTGGAGCACAAGGCAGATGGCTTGACCACTTCGCCACGGAGACTCCGGAATCTTTCAAGCTGGCAATGATGATAGTAACGTTACACCATGGAGGCTACGTGATGATGCTGATCAAAACGGAGAATGAGATCAGCAACACCAGAGCTGTGACATGTTTGTGCAAGTGTGTACAGTTAAAAGTATCTACTGCTAGGATATAGTCTCACTAATTGTGTTAATTGTACTAGAAAACCTTTATATTTGAATAACGAAGACACAAACAATAGATTGCACGATTTATTGCCTGGCATATTTCGCTGCATCTCGTCGGGTACACACTGCAGAAATCACACAACTTACGTGAATTAACTAGATAAATCCTTCAAGTTGAAATATACACATATTCGCACAGTAATGTCACTTATCTACCACGGTAATTTTAAGCTGACTAACATGTCTTTCTGTTTACACAATTCTGGCTTGCGTTGATAGATCATAATTCTTCTTCTTCTTCTTCAGCGTTCCGAGCCATTGAGGTTCTTTGCTGCAAATACAATCCGTCTCCATTCGTCTCTCTGGTGGACCTTCTCTTGCCAGTCGTTGATTCCAAGTGCTTGCAGGTCTGTACATGTATTATCTCTCCACCGCCTTCTTGGTCTACCTCGGGGTCTACGGTAATTTATTTCCTGAGTGTAAGCGAGTTTTGTTTCCCTATTATCTTCCATTCTTTCTATATGCCCCAGCCATTGTAGTCTATTAGCCTTCATGATACCAGTGATTAGCGGGGACTTAAACAGATCATAAATGTCTTTGTTACTTCTTCTTTTCCACTCTCCACTTTGTGTATCCCTAATGGGTCCAAAGATGCGTCTTAAAATTTTGTTCTCAAAGGTTTGTAACAAGGCTTCGTCTCCTTTCGTTGTACTCCAGGTTTCAGAGCCATACAGCACAACTGGTCTGATCAGTGTTTTGTATATTGTGATTTTGGTGTTACGAGATAGCGCCTTTGATTTTAGTAGATGTTGTAGTGCATAGTATATCTTATTTCCAGAGTTGATTCTAGTTTGTATTTCTTCCCTTATGATGTTGGAGCAGTTGAAGATCGTACCCAGGTATTTGTATGTTTCCGTTCTTTTAATGGTCATATTATCTATTTGTATGTGGCCAGAGTTTCTAGCCATTCCGTCTCTTGAAATTACCATATATTCTGTCTTATCTTGGTTGATAACCAGCCCCATCTGTTGGGCTTTTCCCTTTAAGTGAGTCAATATTTCCAATGTCTTTTGTTCACTTTGCCCTATAATATCTATATCATCTGCATAACCAAGCAGCTTGGATGTTCCTCCAATATCACATTCCTCCTTTACCTTCCTTACAACTTTCTCTAAAGCCAGATTGAAGAGTAGCGGCGATAGTGCATCACCCTGTTTCAAGCCAGATGTTATTTGGAAGGGGTCTGATTTCCTGCCTTTATATGTTACTATATTATAAGTATCTTCCATGCATAGTCTGGTCATGTTGATTAACTTCCTTGGTATTCCAAATTCCTGCATAGCATTCCATAGACTATTCCTATGGACACTATCATAAGCCTTTTTAAAATCCACAAAAATGTTATGGAGATCTCTTTTATATTCCCAATGTTTCTCGGCTATTTGTCGTAAGATAAATATCTGATCTATTGTTGATCTGTTTTGTCTAAACCCCGCCTGGTAGTCACCTAATATGTCTTCTGAATATGGTTTTAGTCTATTTAGTAATACTGCAGATAGTATCTTATAGCTTGTGGACAGTAGTGATATTCCTCTATAATTTCCACATTGGAACTTGTCTCCTTTCTTAAAGATAGGTATCAATAATGACTCTTTCCAGTCATGGGGTAATTCTTCTGTCCTCCAGATTTTTATTATTAGTTCATATAGCTTTTGATGTAATGCATGGCCACCTGCCTTTATAAATTCAGCAGCAATTCCATCAGTCCCAGTTGCCTTATTGTTTTTAAGTCGTGTGATTACATATAGGATTTCTTCAAATGTAGGTTCTTCAATTTGTGGTTCGCATGTTAGAACCTCTTCCTGTGAGAAAATGTTACTTGGAGCTTCACAATTTAGTAATTCAATAAAATATTCTTTCCATGTGTTGCACATTTCCTCATTGGTATTTATCATATTCCCATTTTTGTCTTTTAAACCATATGTGTTTTGTTGGTGCCCTCGTTTCATTGACTTCAGTTCTTTAAAAAATTTTCTGGATTCATTTTTCTGGTGATTAGTTTCCATATCTTTGATTATATTATTCATATATTCTCGCTTCTGCTGTCTGACTATTTTTGTAGCCTCTTTACATTCATTTCTATAATGCTCTTCCTTTTGGATGTTATTGATGTCATTTAACCATACATGTCTGGCATTCTTCTTCCTAATGACTGCTTCTTCACATTTTTGATTGAACCATCTGTTCTTTCTATGCGTGGTTAACACACCGAGACATTCTTCTGCGGTAGACTGAATTGTATTCTTGATGTTCAACCAAGTTTGGTCAATGCTTTCCTCCAAAGGGTTTTGCAGAGTTTCAAGTTTACATTTTATTTCATCTGTAAATTTCTCTTTGACTGTAATGTCTTGCAGTTTTTCTCTGTTATATGTTGGGTTTAATCTTTGTGATTTAGTATAGAAAGCTCTCTTAAGTTTTATTTTAAATTTTGCTCCAACGAGGAAGTGGTCACTGTGGCACTCAGCTCCTCTATAACTTCTGACTTGCTGTATGTTTGATGCATTTCTGTTGTTAATTAAAATGTGATCTATTTGATTAAAGGTTCTCTTGTCACATGATTTCCAAGTTTGTTTGTGTATATCCTTTCTTTGTAGTCTGGTACTGCTAATCTGCAGTCCTTTGGCTTCTGCCAGGTTGATGACTCTCCATCCATTATCATTTGAAGTTGTATGTAGGCTTTCCATACCGGCCACTTTTTTATTAGTTTGCTCTCTACCTATTTTTGCATTGAAGTCTCCTAGCACAATCAGGATGTCCTGTTTGGGGGTTTCTTCTATGACATCTTCCAGATCATTATAAAAGTCTTCTTTAATATCATCTTCTTTTTCTTCAGTAGGTGCATGTACATTAATCATCGTTATATTTTTCCATTTACCTTTTATTCGTAATTTACTAATCCTGTCATTAAAAGCTTTAAAGTTTAAAACGTTCCCCCATAACTCTTTTTTGATGACAAATCCTGTTCCTAATTCATGTTTATTTTGGGTGTTTCCTCCATATATTATAATCATTCCATTTTGCTCTAAAGTACCCTCTCCTGGCCACCTTATTTCTTGAATTGCTGTTATATCCATTTGATATTCAATCAGCTCCCGGGTTAGTTCTTCGGCCGCTCCAGCTCGATATAGTGTCCGTACATTCCATGTTCCAAATCTCAAAAGTCCTTTAACGTTCCAAGGTCGTTGTCCAGATACGTCAGTCCGATATCGAGGCTCATGTATTTGTTTCGTAACAAAGAAAGGTTTTTACAAAGGTGGGGATGTTAACCCCACGCTTCAACCCCCAACCTGGAGGACCAGGGTGTTTCTCTTTGTCTGTTCTCTACCCTTTGACCTGTCCGGCTTGGGAGGCCCTGCTGGTAGCTACGCTACCGCCGGCATAGCTCTCAGGGTCATTGAGAAACTCAAGCTCCCCCACCACGACAAGGTGGAAACACCATCGGGGGAGAGATCATAATTGCTTCTGCAAATTTTAACAAGCGAGTATTTTGTGTGTTAAACAACACGCGAAATGCAGTGTCTCTGTCCACGACATGGCCACTGTCGACAATGTGCCTACCGATTGAAGACGCCGGGAGCTTCCGGTGTGTCGGCCCCACGAGGCTAGCATTTCCTGTCTGTTGTATCTTGTTGACCCATTGAGGTATGTGTTCTGACACCCGTTTGTTAAGCTGTCTCTCTGTTCTACCAATGTAAACGGCCTGGCATCTACATGTGAATTGGTAAATACAATTGTTTGTGGCGTACAGAGGAACAGGCTCTTTGACTGCTGGTGTAGGAATCGGTATGGTTTTATTTCTAATGATTGGAGTTGCCGCACAGAATGTTCGACCTACTGCTGTAGTAAGCCGGTCTTGTGGACGTTGCATTACGTCATCCCCTCGAAAGGTTAGCTGGATGAATACCTTGAGTTTAGGGACTGTAGTTACGTCTGCTTTGGGTTTGGGCTGTTGGCAGTGGCGCTTTATAAATCCTGTGGAGTACCCATTCAGGTTTAAGACATTCTTCAGAGTTTCAAATTCCTCTGTCAGTGTGTCCTGGGTGCATATCTTTCTAGCACAGTCAAACAAGGTCCGTACTAAGCCCCGTTTGTACTGGACAGGTGTGAAGCTCTGAAAATTTAGGTATTGGCCAGTCCATGTTCCTTTGCGATACACCGATCTTTGAATTGTGCCGTCTGCTCTACGTCTCATTAGAATATCTAGGAACGGTAACGCTTAGTACGGACCTTGTTTGACCGTGCTAGAAAGATATGCACCCAGGACACACTGACAGAGGAATTTGAAACTCTGAAGAATGTCTTAAACCTGAATGGGTACTACACAGGATTTATAAAGCGCCATTGCCAACAGCTCAAACCCAAAGCAGACGTAACTACAGTCCCTAAACTCAAGGTATTCATCCAGCTAACCTTTCGAGGGGATGACGTAATGCAACGTCCACAAGACCGGCTTACTACAGCAGTAGGTCGAACATTCTGTGCGGCAACTCCAGTCATTAGATATAAAGCCGTACCAATTCCTACACCAGCAGTCAAAGAGCCTGTTCCTCTGTACGCCACAAACAATTGTATTTACCAATTCACATGTAGATGCCAGGCCATTTACATTGGTAGAACAGAGAGACAGCTTAACAAACGGGTGTCAGAACACATACCTCAATGGGTCAACAAGATACAACACACAGGAAATGCTAGCCTCGTGAGGCCGACACACCGGAAGCTCCCGGCATCTTCAATCGGTAGGCACATTGTCGACAGTGGCCATGTCGTGGACAGAGACACTGCATTTCGCGTGTTGTTTAACACACAAAATACTCGCTTGTTAAAATTTGCAGAAGCAATTATGATCTATCAACGCAAGCCAGAATTGTGTAAACAGAAAGACATGTTAGTCAGCTTAAAATTACCGTGGGAGATAAGTGACATTACTGTGCGAATATGTGTATATTTCAACATGAAGGATTTATCTAGTTAATTCACGTAAGTTGTGTGATTTCTGCAGTATGTACCTGACGAGATGCAGCGAAATATGCCAGGCAATAAATCGTGCAATCTATTGTTTGTGTCTTCGTTATTCAAATTCTCTACGGGAAAACATTGTTTTGAACCTTTATATTGTTTAAAAATTCATCGTCATCATCCTCATCATATCTATCATGAATTACATAAGTGGTTGATTTTAGTCACTCATCAGTCAGGATTTGATAGTAGGAAATGTCAACACCACTGAACAATCACATAACCTAAGTGATGTGTTTGAGCAGCTGCAATTCAAAGCCAAGTTGATCAATCTGATGCCATATTGTGACATACTTACACATTCAAAGCTGTACATAAAACAACTTCTCATAATGCCGTTACCATACTGCCACATTGGACACCACAACATTGAACAGAAGAGACATCACACAACACATGTTCTTTTTCCACATCACTCTACTGTTATTCTGTGTTCCTTTCAGGATGAAGGCCATGATTTAACCCTTCGCCACACCACACTGTAGTGGTATATGGATGAAGGGATGTCTAGTACCCTGCCACCTTGGTTTCATGAGAGCAGTGATCTGTAAATGTTCAGTTGAGTTGACACAAGAAATGACATCACAACTCCTTGGAGTGTTGAGTTTCAGCCAGATCCTCTGACCACTCCCTGCTGCTCCATTCTGTCCATGTTGATTTATCTCTTCTTCCACACTTTACACATGATCCCAAACTGCCCTGACCAAATCTGCAATATTGTGCACCAATACTGCACCCAGCTGATCATGTCTACCTGCTCGTTTCTCAGCACACCCGCATATCCTGGGCAAAACATTAAAAGGGTGCTCCCTATCTTTAATTTTTGAATTGAAGTATGCCACTCTGCACGAAGCATACCTGTCTTCACTTTTGTTAGCATGCTCTGTGAGTGTGGTCTGTAAATAACGTTTATATCAAAACAGGTGAATCCAACTCACTTCACTGAAATCCCTTGTACCATTCCACCATATCCTTAAAAATGAGATATTACAATATCACCACTATCATTATTGTTATTATCACCTCTGCCATCATCACCATTGCCATAATTCTCATCAATGTCATCATATCACTTCCACCATTATCATCAAAGCCACAAAAATCATCATCATCATCAGCATTTGTATTATCATTATTAGAAGCAGCATGAGTTCATTATCATTGCTCTCATTACCTTCATCATTGTCTTTATCATCACCATCATAAGCAGTTCTATTGTTACCATGATCATTATCATCAATGTCCAAAGAGATTGAACCAACAATCATCACCACTATCACCATCACTGGCCTATGTGCCTGCCACATACCTATTGTGGTATGTGAGTTATGCAATGGCTCCTAACTGGTACTGCGCACATTCTTGCTTGATTAGGAACAAAGGACACCAGACACCATGTCAGGTTGATGATGACTTTATTAAATGAGTGCAATTCCTGCCGTTCCCGCAACCCGCTGGCAGAGATCTTGCTTTACTCAATGTGCCGCTCACTAAGTTCCTACACTGTGTTTGTCAGTTGGGGATGACCCTTGTCTCATCAACGATGGCGTGTGTTCTTCGGTCCATGTTCCCCTATGCGTTGTCACATCACATAAGTCAGTCGGCATGGTAATACATTTACACAAAAGAGCTCAACTTACGGTTACTCAGAGACTATCCTCCTACCACACAATGTTACACCTCAAGTGTGGCTCTGAAATATTATAACACACACTTAGCGAACACACTGGTGAATTGCCCATACTATTAACTTCTTGTGGACGCCGACAAGAAGAATAATTTGTTCTCTATTTCCTTCATGTCCAGCATTTAGCATAGCCAAATATCGTTCTTGTTATTTCTCCATTCCAATGCAGAAATACTGATAACTAATCTGATCGCTAACCTTCCTAACCGATGTTGGCAGCCTGCAACCTGAGTCCTGAGTGAAGTCACAACTCTTCTGGGCCTCTTAGTTATCATGGTCACACTTTTTCCCCTGTGCATCTCCTCTTAGCTCGAGGTGGACCCGCTGGTCCCTCAAGTTGTTTAGCGCTCAATTGCACTAATTGACTCAGGGTTAGACAACTCGGTTTTGCCCTGCTAAACTTTTATTACTCCCCTTGCTCTAAGTGCCTCAGGGTTATACAACTGTTGGTTTTCCCTGTTATATTCTATTAGGGCCCTTTGACACATGGCAGTGCCCAATTATTGACCCTTTGCAAATAGTTTGTTTGCTGGTTCAGTGTCATCATCATCATTGTCATCATTACCATCATTATTATAACAAATTCTACTGACACAATCATCATCATTCCCACTGTCACCATCATTCCCACTGTCATCATCACTTTTTTTTTGTATTTCAATTTTACAGGACATTGAAGTCAACACCAGCATTTCTGCCACTGTGATCTCTTGGCAAGTTTACGTTCAGTAGTTTGCCATTGCTTTCTGAACGACCGGCACCGATACCAATGCAAAACCAACGCAACGTGGTCTGCTGCCATATTGCGTGCAGCTGTGTTTCAAACACTGGTATATGGGATTACAAACCTTCGCTGCGGAGACCAGCATCATCATCACTATTATCATCAATATCGTCATCAATATCATCATTACTATCATCATCGTCGTGATCATCATACACTCAGTAACATGCAGATCTCACATGCCCATGTTCTGTCTAGGAATATGATGACTGTGTCATCAAACAAACCAACACACAGTTTCAATATGGATATGAGTACCTGGGCAACTCAGGCAGGTTGGTCGTCACACCTCTTACAGACAGGTGCTACATGACCTTGACCACTGCCCTTCATCTGCATAGAGGAGGCAGTCCTAAAGGTGACGTATTTTATCTTGACATCATTGTTTGAATTTAATGGTGAACATGTAAAAAATAACTTTGGTTCATTGTTCTTTTTCTTCTTCTTCTTCTTCTTCTTCTTCTTCTTCTTCTTCTTCTTCTTCTTCTTCTTCTTCTTCTTCTTCTTCTTCTTCTTCTTCTTCTTCTTCTTCTGCTCCTCCCCCTCCCCCTTCTCTTCCATCTCCTCCTCCTCCTCCTCCCACCTCCTCCTCCTCTTCCCACCTCCTCCTCCTCCTCCTCCTCCCACCTCCTCCCACCTCCTCCTCCTCTTATTTCGATCTCTATCTTCTTCTTCTTACATACATTCTTTCACATTTATACCAGCAGACGTGTTCTCATGATGTAGTCAACAGTTGTTCACTCTCTTTGAACTCAGACGTAGTCCATACACGTGCTACTACTTCTAGTAGATGCCACTACAGAGGAGTGTACTGGACTGACTTTGCATGTGGATTAGCTTTCCCTATTACCAGTGTCGCTCTCCATCAGATGAACCCACTCCCACTTCAGAGGTACTTATAATTTACATCCCCAAGTCAAGGACAAGAAGTCAACATTTTAGTCCAGTTGACCAGTGTAGAAGAAGAAGAAGATGGAGGAAGAGCTGCAATATTTGCTCTGTTCAGTTGACACATCTGATTTAAACACAACGCCTGATGTCTGGGTTAGCGATGATCCAAGGGATCAGTTTGGTTTGTGTACTGGAGGATTTTTCATTTCTGTGTCTATTCCGATGATTGGAGTGCATCTGCAAGGCAACTTTTGAATACTATTTATGTAGTTGTATTATTGCCTGTTTGTTGTTTGTATGCTGACAAATGCTTTCTAACAACAAATTCCATTCTGTCACTTTTGATCGTGTATGTGTTAATCTAACCAATTCCTCTTCTTGTTTTTTGTAGATTTGCATCTGGCTCCAGAGCTTTAGAATCCTGTGCTACATGTGAGGTAGCAGTCTGCTCTCACTGTCTCCTTTTAGCTTTTAATCTGGGCTTATTTACTGACCTCCTGTGTAGATAAACAGTATCATGTCCACTGATTAGCACCCACACAGTTTATCTAAAGCTATTGACATGTAATCGAGACTATGACAATAAATTATACGTTTTTAATTATTTTATAATATTGAAAGACATATTTGCGCCTTATTATTATTATATAATATCAAACGTAAGTTTGTTTCTTGTGCTTGCTTGCGTTCGCTAGCTGTGAACTCAAGCGTGAAGTCCTGAATGTCGGATGAAGACATCCTGTTGTCCAACATCAGTGTGATATCATACCGGACTGAGGTTTGCATGAGTATCCGTTGTCCCATGTCTGGCTTATTGGTGTGCAGACTGGTGGTTCCTCACCGTGCAGGCAGATACTCTCTGACTTAGGAAGAATCAGCAATCCTAGGAAGAATCAGCAATCCTACTACATTAGCCAGGACACCAAAAGGACCTGTTGCATGACTAGGACATTTTAGTATGTCTTGGCCCGTATAAAACCTGGCCCTGGTGCCTTGGAAACACCTCTGCATCCCTTTGTTTCTTGTAAATTGTATGTATCATGTATTTAATTTTGTCATTTTAAGGCCCAGCTGGTACAGGAAAAACTGAGACCACAAAAGACTTAGGCAAGGCCCTAGGCATGTATGTCATTGTCGTGAACTGTTCCGAGGGACTTGACTATAAATCAATGGGAAGGATGTTTTCAGGTTTGGCCCAGGTAAGGGAGGCAACTCTAGAGCCAACATGAAGTAGAGTTATAGAACATAGAAATGTGCATATTGACAGTCAGACTGTTTTTGTAAATTTAATTGTGGTAATTGTAACAAGTTACATTTTTAGAAACATTGTACATGCCAACATTATCACAGGCTTAAAACATTCAGAATCACAATTTGTGCCAATATGTTTTAAACAAAATTATTGAAAATCTTAATGACATTTTTGTGATTGAACACACATTTTCTCGTTTACTTTTATTAACAAATACCTCCACTATTTTGAAACTAACACATTACTTATCTAGTCAAAAATAAACACACTGTGACAGAATTAAGTTATATTATTGTTTTTCATATATAATTCAAACGATAGTTGTTCTACTTTTAAGCACATTGTGATAAATGATTTACCATGTTAAAGAAACATAAACATGCTTTTGAAATAACTATAGATTTTCAGATATATTTACCACTTTGTAAATATTACATTTGTTTAAAGATAAGATGGAAGTGTCCAACTAACAGCCACATTTTGACATTATAAGCCAAATTTTTATCTTTCTGAGAAAAAGTACACTGAAATAACATTCATAACAATGTTATATTTATGTAAATCTTCAGACCGGAGCGTGGGGCTGCTTCGATGAGTTTAACCGCATCAACATTGAAGTGCTGTCAGTTGTTGCTCAGCAGATCCTGTCCATCCTAAGTGCCCTGGCAGCCAATGCAGAGAGATTTGTGTTTGAAGGTCGTGACATTGACCTAATCTGGTCATGTGGTATTTTTATCACCATGAATCCAGGTTAGAAGGTTTTCCTATATAAATATATATGATAGCCTTTGAATTTATCAACAACATATGTTTCAATCCTCATTGAGGTGAGGTTACAGCAGTTTACCTATTTGAGGAAATGACAATACCAATAAAATCACAAGTGTGTTACTTTTATAGGTGATCTTTTGATTGGTACCCATGGTTGAAGAATGACAGATAACACATGACATGTCAATTGGTACACATGAAGAATGACTGATGACACATGACATGTTGAATGGTACACATCAATAATGACTGATGACACATTATATGTTGAATGGTATACATGAAAAATGAATCCATGTAGAATAACTGATGACACATGACATGTTGAATGGTACACATGAAGAATGACTGATGACACATGCCATGTTGTATGGTACACATGAAGAATGACAGATCACACATGACGTGTCAATTGGTACACATAAGGAATTGCAGATAGCAAAATGACATTTTGATTGGTACACATCAAGAATGACAACTCTTGCATGTTGTGTTATTTGGGATTTACAGATTAAATTACAGAAATAAGAGCTGTCATAATTAGAATCTATTATAGCTATCAGTGATTACCTATCACCCCAATGGTTATGGCTTGAATTCTCATTGAGGAAGATTTTTTTAAAATTAGCCAGGTCTCTCAGGTTAACCCAGATTGAAATGTGTGCCAGAAAATGTCTGGAGCTAACGTTATACTGACCTTGTCACGCGTCAAAAATGCTGATCTGTCCATAGAAATATGGGGCTAGCACCCATAGATATTATGTGTCTCACAGCATGTAAAATGGGTGCCTAAAGTTAAGTGTGTATTCTCTCTCAGACATGCAAACAATATATATATATATATATATATATATATATATATATATATATATATATATATATATATATATATATATATATATACACACACACACAAACATATACTCACATGCATGCAAGCACACACGTCACTACTCGCATGTGCGTTTGTGTGTAGAACACTCATTGTATAAACATAGGTTATGCTGGTGGCAGAATGTTGCATAAGATAAACATACATTGATGGCACAGTCATCCATATTATACAGAGTGATGTTGTTATTAATTTGTAGCACCCATGTTTCACAAATAGGCTATGCTGGCAGAACTGAGTTGCCTGACAACCTGAAGTCCATGTTCCGACCAATCGCCATGGTTGTCCCAGATTCAGCGCTCATTTCAGAAATTATTCTGTTTGCTGAGGGTTTCAATAATACAAAAGTGAGTACATGTCAGCACTTATGATGACTTCACTTGTGCTCGTGATAGTGCTGGGAATTTGCTTTCTTTAGAAGTGATGAGGAGATATCTGCCTCTAGCTTTAACAAGTTGCCTTGGGATGTAGCAGACTTCTCGAACTACTGTATCTTCCAATCACATGCTATTCAACAGTAACGTCATTCAAAGATGTCAAAAGACAGTGAAGATCAAAATCCATGTTTGAACTTTAAAAAAAAATGTCCACATACAATAAAAAAAATTCAATCAATGATAAAGAAATTGAAAAAAGCCACAAACAATTGAATATTCTAGCTTCATTAATAATGATAATAGAGACTTCTAAAGAAGTTAGAGGAGACTGGCCAAAGGAATGCAGAGATTAAACAGTATAAGAGCTTATGGCATGACACCAGCAAACAGATTAAAGTAAAAATACAGAGAACACACATTATTCCTGTGACACCATAAAGATGTGTCTTGAGCCATGTCACAGTCAATAAAGATGAATTTTGGAACTTTTGAACTCAAATGTTAGAGAACAATTCTTAGAATGCTGTGGACCAGAAAGAAAAATACTGACATTTTACCAGATCTGAACATCCAAGAAAACTGGCATAATCAGCATTGCTTCTCAGAAACGGACATATTTTGCCCATA
The DNA here is from genome assembly GCA_963921405.1 of Cepaea hortensis. NCBI lineage: Eukaryota > Metazoa > Mollusca > Gastropoda > Stylommatophora > Helicidae > Cepaea > Cepaea hortensis. The sequence continues at coordinate 59,095,859 of OY992888.1, forward strand.
TAAATCTGCAGTGTTTTTAGATAGAACATTACTTCCTGGAAGAATAAACAGGGGCTGATCAGCAGGAAGGTGTACACAGAACAATAAAGACACCTTGGGCATGAACATGCATTAGCCAGGAGAAATGGAAAGCGACCAAGCGCCTTTCTGTTGTGCTGTGATGAAACCTGCTGCATGATGATGAGGTTTGGTGACAGTTACTTGCCATCAATGCTGACCTTCCATTACTAATGTTTGTCCAAGTTCTGAGCTTTCATCTTTTAAATTGTGTCACTTTTCTGTTGAGTTACTCTGTCAAAGTGCAAGAAATAGCAGTTTATCTATTTATGGCCATTTACTTGCTTTCTTTATTTCCTAATGTATGAACTAATGGTGTTGTTTGTGATGTAAGTTTTATTTTTTCCTGCTTATCAAAGTTTCAACATTAGCTTTCTTTGTTAAAGTAATGTCTGTTGTTTTTCTGTGCATTTATAAATTGATATCCCTCTTTGCTGGTGTCTTAATGTTTCTTTTCTTTCCCTCGTAAAATTAAGTTTAGCAGTCTTCTTTTTAATTACTTATTTGTCTGATTTCTTTGCTTCTCAGAGTATGATTTAGTTGCCTTCTTTGTTAGTGACTCAAGTGACACTTTATGTGCTTCTCAAAATATGGTCTATTTTTTTTCTCTATCATTGACTTGATCATCTTATTTCTTTGCTTCTCAAAGTATGGCGCTGCTGCCTTGTTTGTTAGAAACTCATGTGTCATACGTTCCCCTAAAGCTGTTACTGTCAGCATTGGTTACAATGTTGGTCCAAATACTGTTTTCCCCATCTTTTAATATCCTCTGTTTCTGTTCTGTTAATTAGCCAGCAATATTTTATGTTAAGCAGTGGGAAGATGCAGACCTTACATGTTGTAGGAGGCAACTATGTGAGGGGGGTGGGGAGAGGGGTGAGACTGGCAATTTCATCCTATAGAAATCTGAAGCTGCACAGGCCAACCAACATGAGCAATGCAACAGAGGGTTTGGAGTGAGCAGGTTGGGGGACTATGCACCCTCTTCATTTATGTAGATAAAGGCAGCAGCAGAAGAGGGGAGGGGCAGGAGAAGGGGTGCAGGTTGGGAAAGAGGAAAAGAGTAAGCAGGGAGGAGGAAGAAGAGGAGAAGACAGTGCGAAGATGGAGTGATGAGTACCTTATAAATATGATGTCTGTATCTATCATAAATAGTGACTGTGAAGATGATTGTTCATGGCCTGATTTTTCTGCAGATTCTGGCCAAGAAAACATTCACCCTGTACAATCTGGCAATGCAGCAGCTGAGCAAGCAGGACCATTATGATTTCCAGCTCCGTGCTATTGTGTCTTTACTCAGATATGCTGGCAAGAAGAAGAGGGCCAATCCACAATTGTCAGATGAAGAGGTACACTTTTTGTTTCTTTAGGGACTGTGGCGAAGTGGTCAAGCCGTCTTTCTGCATTCCAGAGGTTGTGGGTTCGATTCCAGGCTACATCTTTCAGTTCATGACTGCATTGTTCTTGGAGACCCCTGGGGGTCATCACTGGAACTACGGAGTTCATGCTTTGTGCGACACTTTCGGCAGGCCACCCTGCGGAAAGAGACTGAGCCATATGGGATAAAACCTGATGCAATAAAGTTGATCTTCTCGACTTTTAAGACTTATTGTCTTAGATTCATTGTTTCTCCATTCCAAACAGAAACACACATGAAAAGGATAAACTGTTGTAAAAGGATAAGAAATGTGAAGGACACTCGTTCAGCCTTGAGAAGTACTGGGTGGCACATACTGCCAATGGAGTGTGAAATGTTAAGCTTTCACATATTATAGACCACTGCAGTATGAAGTGTTTAGCTTTCACATATTATAGAATACTGCAGTATGAAGTGTTTAGCTTTCACATATTATAGACCACTGCAGTATGAAGTGTTTAGCTTTCACATATTATAGACCACTGCAGTGTGAAGTGTTTAGCTTTCACATATTATAGACTACTGCAGTATGAAGTGTTAAACTTTCACATATTATAGACCACTGCAGTGTGAAATGTTAAACTTTCACATATTATAGACCACTGCAGTATGAAGTGCTAGGCCTTCACATGTTCTAGACATTGCATGACAAGGTGGATGGCATGTTCCCGTCTTCACCGACTTCTCTTCCCAAAAATTCCCAGAACAATCAGAAAATTATCTGCTTTCAAGTTTACCAAACTGGGTCAATACCAGAGCCATGCAGATTGGACAAATGAATCTTATCAGTGCTGGAGATTGATCACTGACCACTGCCTGTGTAAGCAAGTACACTAACCACTTATGCTGCTGTAACTCCTATGTATCTATATAAAGGCATACAGCTGCATTTCAGAAGGAGAAAAGTACCTTATGCAATAATTCACTACATGTTATATAGAACATGTACTATACATTTCACATACAAAACTGAAATTGAGTGTAGTTAAGGAGAGTCTTTTGGGTCTGTGGTTAGATGATCTAGGGAGAAATTATTATTTCTTCTCTTGATGGGGAAATACTAGACTAGAAAAGCAGAGGAAAGCAAAGACAGAAAGACAAATCTTAGAATGGGAACAAACAAATTTAGAAGAGCTTGGAGACAACAGAGATGTGGTTTCTGAGACACATGTTGCAGACACCTTGGACTGGCAAACTAACAATGATTGCCTGGAGAAAGCCATTGACAGTTGAGCATGATATACAGCTGTAAGAAACAGACAACCAACCAACGTTCTTTAGTCATGTAATGAGACAAGTTAAGTTCATTGCATATCCTTTACAGGACATTACAGTCAACCCAGCATTTTTTGGCTGTTTGTGATTTCTTTGCAATTTTATATTCAGTAGTTTGCCATTGTTTTCTGAACGACTGGCACTCATACCATTTTATAAAAACCAATGCTAGGCAGTCTGCTGCAAAATCACCCACAACTGTGTTTCAAACACAGGATTACAAAATTGTGTCCGTAACCCCTTCACCATAGAGCCGGCTGGTGGGGCAAGAGGCATTAGAAAACACTGTGACAACTGGACAGTTCAGTGGTAGAAAAGGCAGTTGCAGACTTGGAGAAGTGATGCTGGATGGCCTTAGGCTGTAGCATGGGGCAATATCATGAACATAATTAGTCCAGAACCCCAAGGACCATGATCTGTGGACATATATGAATACCTGCACCAGGCATATGATGATGCTGATTAGGATCACATCTGTGCATTCTTACAACAGCAACATTATCTTTGTCACCTATTAAACATCGTTTTAAGCACACTGTTTCAAAATACTGTATGTGGGTCAGGTCCTGGTTTTGTAAATAACACAGCGTGTGTGTTTTATTTCCCAGGTCCTACTGCTGTCAATGAAGGACATGAACCTGGCTAAACTGACATCCATAGATTTGCCTCTGTTTAACGGGATCATGTCTGATTTGTTCCCTGGCATAGAGACACCAACAGTAGACTATACAAAGGTAACCTGTACTTTTTTGTTGTATTAATAGCCCTTATATATTTTATAGTTTTCATTGTGTAGTTCTTTTGAACAGTCCCCAATTGTTAACTATGTATATATATATATATATATATATATATATATATATATATATATAACTAACTAAATAACTAACTAACTAAATAACTAACTAACTAACTAACTAACTAACTAACTAACTAACTAACTAACTTACTAACTAACTAACTAACTAACTAGTCCCCCATTGTTGTTAATTAGAATAGCACACAAAAATAAAATATATGCAAACAAGAATCATATACATATTTTCAGATATTAATTTCCATGGCTTTACAATTTAAAAAAAAACAACACTCATCATTTTGGACCAAATCATGGGTAGACCCCTTTCTTTTGTCCAGCCCATTAGATTTGTATATAACCTTTTTTTTGCTAAAGAACAGGAAGGCCCCTGTTGCAATCCTGAATTTGTTTTGACTTCTATTCAGTCTGCTTGTTGTAGTAGTCTGCCTGTTCATTTATTGTTTTACAATTTTTTTTGGCAGCTGAAAAATACCATTGAAGATGAGCTGAGAGAACAAAAGCTTCAGATTACCAATCACACTGTGACAAAAGTGGTTCAGTTGTTTGAAACCAAGTCATCCCGGCATTCAGTCATGATAGTCGGTGGGACTCAATCTGCCAAGACTTTGACGTGGAGAGTCCTTCAGGCCACCATGATTCGGCTGAGCAAAACTGGTGATGCTACTTACCAGCCAGTGAAAGTATGAATTTTCTGTTTTACTTGTTTGTGATTCATTTCTCTCATTCCTGTTCTTATTTAATATCTGAAGGCCATTACATTCGTTTAAGCCATTGAATCCTAGAAGTTTTCACGCACAAATATTCATTAAATAATCACATGAAATCAAACTACTGTACCCACCACATGTTTTGTAGAATAATAGATTGGAATTGTCAGTAAGGTTGCCAGATTTCTTTAATATGCATTGAGCAAATGTTAGAAGATACAGGATGGCATGATTAAAACAGACAAGAAAGAGGCAATTGCCCATTAGTCTTTTTTGAGATGGAAAGAATTAACACATTATTTGTCATTCTTTGTTTTATACATGGCAGGTTTTCTCATATCTTTCTTTTACTTGAAAATTTACCACTTATTTGTTTTATATTTGAAAGGTTTTGACATATTTGTTTTTGTCATTGATAGCTATATGCCAGTGAGTACCTGGTGCAAAGATGATTGCTATATGCCAGTGAGTACCTGGTGCAAAGATGATTGCTATATGCCAGTGAGTACCTGGTGCAAAGATGATTGCTATATGCCAGTGAGTACCTGGTGCAAAGATGATTGCTATATGCCAGTGAGTACCTGGTGCAAAGATGATTGCTATATGCCAGTGAGTACCTGGTGCAAAGATGATTGCTATATGCCAGTGAGTACCTGGTGCAAAGATGATTGCTATATGCCAGTGAGTACCTGGTGCAAAGATGATTGCTATATGCCAGTGAGTACCTGGTGCAAAGATGATTGCTATATGCCAGTGAGTACCTGGTGCAAAGATGATTGCTATATGCCAGTGAGTACCTGGTGCAAAGATGATTGCTATATGCCAGTGAGTACCTGGTGCAAAGATGATTGCTATATGCCAGTGAGTACCTGGTGCAAAGATGATTGCTATATGCCAGTGAGTACCTGGTGCAAAGATGATTGCTATATGCCAGTGAGTACCTGGTGCAAAGATGATTGCTATATGCCAGTGAGTACCTGGTGCAAAGATGATTGCTATATGCCAGTGAGTACCTGGTGCAAAGATGATTGCTATATGCCAGTGAGTACCTGGTGCAAAGATGATTGCTATATGCCAGTGAGTACCTGGTGCAAAGATGATTGCTATATGCCAGTGAGTACCTGGTGCAAAGATGATTGAATGAAGGCAAATTGACTAAGTGACAAGTGTTGAGAGCATAAATTATGTGCAAGTTGAGAATCACATTGAAATACTCGTGATGTGTGAAAGGTACTTGAGTTATGAAGAGTTGGAGTCTGAATGACAAAGTGAACACATCGTCCAGCCGACTATGATATTGCAATCTCACAAGAGTTGAGAACCAACTTTCATTGAGTTTATATTCTTTGATAGGAGTTTAGTTTAATATGATAATTTCATGTACCATGAAAAAATATTTGATTTGTATCAGTTGTGTAAAATACGTGAGATAGTTTATATATTAACATTAATTTGTTATACCTACACTGATGGGTCAGTGGTGAGAAACAGACGTAGTGGCTGGGGCTTTATTGCAAAGGCTAATGGGCGAGTCTTGAAAAAGGAGAGTCTGGCATATGAGACTACGACCTCCAGCATGAGAATGGAGGTGGAGGCAGTAACAGCGGCATTCCGGTGGCTAGAGGAGACTACTGCAACACATGTTTTATTCATTACGGATTCAAAGAGTATGCTTAGCAAGGTGGAGAAAGGAATGGTTCATGTGGAATGGCTCTCGTCACTTCAGAGGTCACAGATCGTGAGAATTGTATGGAAATTTTGCCCTGGCCATGCGGATGTACGAGGGAATGATCAGGCTGATAGGCTAGCAGGGAAAGCACCTCTTGGTGGAATTTTGCCTATGGACAAGGGGGAGGTGGTCGTGCATTTGTGGGACCAGGTGGAGAAGGCAGAGGAACAGATTGAGAAACCATATGTGGAAAGAATGAGATTGCGGGGGATCGGCAGGGGTTCTGGAAGAATCTCAAAACTGAGAGGGAAGACAAGGAGAACTTTTAATCAGATAGCGTTGGGAATGATTAGTAGTATGACTCTTCGCTGGCTGTTGAACGAGGGGACAGAGCACGTATGGGAATGTCCTGAGTGCAGTGATGTTGGTTCTTAACTCAACTCAACTCAACTCAACTCATTAGTGTACCTTAACTGGTGTTCCATCTGGTTTGTGAATTACTTCAATTGTTGTAGTCTTATGGAGCAAGAAAGGAGGCAAGGCGTGAAGATCAACAATAATAATAAATCTTGAAGATGCGTCTAAAAGGGGAAAAATAATAATTATCCCCTAGATCGTCTCACCACAGACCCATAAGACCTCTCCTATAACTTTGCTTCATTACCATTTTATGCATGAAAGGTTTTCACATGTTTGTTTTATACTGAAAGGTATTTTCCATGTTTGTTTTATACTTGAAAGGTTTCTCACGTTTGTTTAAGGTATTTTCCATATTTGTTTTATTCTTGAAAGGTTTTGTCATGTTTGTTTTATACTTGAAAGGTTTTGTCATATTTGTTTCATTCTTGAAAGGTTTTGTCATGTTTGTCTTATTCTTGAAAGGTTTTATCATGTTTGTTTTATTCTTTGAAGATTTTGTCATGTTTGTTTTATACTTGAAAGGTTTTGTCATATTTGTTTTATTCTTGAAAGGTTTTGTCATGTTTGTTTTATTCTTTGAAGATTTTGTCATGTTTGTTTTATTCTTTGAAGATTTTGTCATGTTTGTTTTATTCTTTGAAGATTTTGTCATGTTTGTTTTATTCTTTGAAGATTTTGTCATGTTTGTTTTATTCTTTGAAGATTTTGTCATGTTTGTTTTATTCTTTGAAGATTTTGTCATGTTTGTTTTATACTTGAAAGGTATTCCCATGTTTGTTTTATTCTTGAAAGATCCAATAAAAATTACTAACATCTCAATATAAACATTTGGACATAAATGCCCTCTTTCTCTCTACACACACACACACGCGCACACGCACATGCACACGCACACATGCGCGAGCACACACATACAAGCACACCATGCACATGTGCACATGCACACATGCACATGCACACACACACGCACACATGCATGTACAAACACACACACACACACACACACAAAGAACTTAAAATCGATGATGGCACCAGTAATGGTGGTGATGAAAACATGTATAGCTACTATGATGACGAGGATGAGGAGTAAAAGGGATACTTCGAGAAGAGGTGTAGGAGATTAAGAGTAATAGATAAGTAAGATGGGGAGAAGAAGAAGGAGAATAGAGGAGATGACAGTGACAGCAGACATTGATGTATTAAGTGTTCAGTTTGATATCAGATGTGGTTAATAGATAGAATGCATACATAAGAGGTAGGTAGGTCCAGGCATGTACATAGCCAGTGTACAACTGGGACATAACCTACATACCAACTGGGACATAACCTACATACCAACTGGGACATAACCTACATACCAACTGGGACATAACCTACATACCATTTATATTTTTAAAAATTGTTCATTCACTTGCTTTGAACTTAAGCATAGTCCACGCTGGACTGATTTCTGCTTGTGGATTAGCTTCTTCTATTACCAGCGCCCCTTACCATCAGGCAAACCACCTTGACCTCAGAGGAACTTGTAATTTACGTCCCCAACGTCAAGGATGAGAAGTCATCATTTTAGTCCCAACTGGCCAATGTAGGAGTTGGTACCATTTTAACGACAGTACATCTATTTTTTTGCCAGTAGTATAATGATGTTGATTCTGCTAACAAAGAATAAAGTAGGTCATTGCAATTTATTTGGTCCATTTCAGGACTTTCCCCTGAACCCCAAAGCCTTGTCCTTGGGTGAGCTGTATGGAGAGTTTGACCTCAGCACGAATGAATGGACGGATGGAGTTCTGTCTTGTGTGATGAGAGTCACTTGTGCTGGTAAGACTCAGTATGTGATGATACATCAATTACTGACTCTTAGCATACATAATGTACAGGTTGATACTATCAATGGGGTGTGAAGATTTCTTCTTCTCTTCACCTTCTTCACTTGCTTTCAATTCCTTTCCCTTCACTTTCGCCTTCCTTTCCCTTCTCTTTCTCCTTCCTTTCCCTTCTCTTTCTCCTTCCTTCCCCTTCTCTTCTTGTCCACCTCCTCCTTTTTCTTATTCACCTTCTCCTCTTCTTCTTCTTCATTTTCTTGTTCTGCTTTGTTAGAAAATTGTTACTTTGCAATGTGTTTATCCATTCTGCATTTTTATTAACTATTTTGTGTTGCATTTTGATGTAAACTATTTAATCTTTCAGATAAGTTTTATTATATTTTAGAAGTTTTGTTTCCTATTAGTTTGTTCTTTGATAATGACACTGGCTGAATTACTATAATTTGTATGATAAAACCATCAACTGCCTTCCTCAAGTTCCCATCAATGATACACTTGATGACCTGCCAACCATAGTGGAAGTAAACAAAGCCATCCAGCAACTCTCCAGCGGCAAGGCACCTGGTCCTGACAGCATCCCGGCGAGATACACAAGGCAGGTGGGCCAGTCCTAACAGAGCAGCTTCACCAAGTTTTTACAAACATATGGATGAACGAGACCATGCCACAAGATTTCAAGGACGCGTCAATAGTCCACCTTTACAAATGAAAAGGAAACCACCAATCCTGTGACAACCACTGAGGCATCTCCTTGCTTTCAATTGCAGGGAAGATACTCGCCATAATTCTTCTTAATCGCCTCACGGCCCATCTCAATCAAGGTCTTCTTCCCGAGAGCCAGTGTGGCTTCAGAAAAGAACGTGGAGCTGCAAGAGAAATGTCAGGAACAGAACTGCAAAACGTTCTCCACTTTCATTGACCTTACCAAGGCTTTTGATTGTCAGCAGAGAAGGACTGTGGAAGATTATGGCAAAATATGGCTGTCCACGAAAGTTTGTCAAAATAGTGCGGCTATTTCATGATGGCATGCAGGCAAGAGTACAGGAACATGGTGAACTGTCTGAGCCCCTTCCTGTCACCAATGGAGTGAAACAAGTATGTGTCCTGGCACCAACACTGTTCAGCCTCATGTTTTCATCTATGTTGACGAATGCATTCGAGAACAATGACATTGGAATAGACATCAACTACCGCATGGATGGAAAGTTATTAAATCTCAGAAGGCTGAAAGCTAAAATCAAAATTGACAGTGACACCGTCAGAGAGCTCCTGTTTGCTGATGATTGCACTCTATACGCCAACTCAGAGGCGGACATGCAACATAATGTTTCAGCTTTCTCACATGCCTGTGCCAACTTTGGGCTCAATATCAATTTGGAAAAGACTGTGGTTATGTACCAGCCAGCTCCAGAGAATAATCACACTGTGCCGAATATCAAAGTGAATGGTCATAGTCTAAGTGTTATGGACAAATTCACATATCTTGGCAGCATTGTGTCACAAGCTGCCACAATTGATGATGAAGTGAATGCAAGAATCTCCAAGGCCAGCGCGGCCTTTGGCAGACTGTACAAGAATGTATGGGACAGAAATGGAATAAGCCTGCAAACAAAGCTGAAAGTCTACAAAGCAGTTGTATTATCCACACTGCTATATGCTTGTGAAACCTGGACTATTTATCAGCGACACGCTAGGAAATTAAATCACTTCCACACAGTCTGCCTTAGGAAGTTACTGAAGATTAAATGGCAAGACAAGATCCCAGACACTGAAGTCCTAGAAAGAGCGTCCATGCCCAGTATCCACACTCTACTAATGAAGAATCAGATTCGCTGGGCTGGTCACTCGACTCGCATGCCAGATCACAGGCTCCCTAAATGAATTTTTTACGGCGAGTTGCGTTTTGGTAAACGCTCCCAGGGTGGCCAGAGGAAACACTTTAAAGACACTCTGAAAATCTTACTGAATGCTTTTGGAATTCATCAGGACACCTGAGAGACTGCAGCCAGAGACCGAAATTTGTGGCGTGCATCATTACGCAAGGGTGCAGTCACTTGTGAGGCAATCAGGACTGCAAGAGCTGTGAAGAAAAGACAGAACAGAAAAACAACTGCAGAAAATCCTCCTCCAGAAACGTCAAGCATTCTTTGTCCACATTGTCAAAGAGCATTTCGAGCCAAAATAGGCCTTATCAGCCATCTTAGAACTCACAGCTCCATACTTTCAACCCCACAGGATGAAATGAATGGTCATCATCATTCTTGATGGACAAACAACATAATTTGTATGTGTCCTGCTTTTGTCAACCTGTTATATTTCATGTTAGTTAGTTTTTTATCTTCACTCAGAAGGAGTCTCTTTCAACACTTTTATGAAAGGATGCCAGTTTGAACATTTCACTTTCCCTTATTCTCTGATATTCTGCAATATACTGTTACTTTTATGAATAAATAGCATTGTAATAATTGCCGCAGATCCAAATCTTTTGCCGTAGATTTTAAAAAAAAATCTATTTGGTTGTCGTTATTGAAACTGTTATTCTTTATTTCTTGCTGTCAGATGAAAAACCTGATGAGAAGTGGATTATATTTGATGGACCTGTGGATACCCTGTGGATTGAAAGTATGAATTCAGTCATGGACGACAACAAAATTTTGACTCTGATCAATGGAGAGCGCATCTCCATGCCAGAACAAGTCTCACTTCTCTTTGAAGTAGAAGACTTGGCAGTGGCCTCCCCTGCCACAGTGTCTCGAGCTGGTATGGTGTACTGTGATTACAAAGATTTGGGCTGGGCCCCATATATTGAGAGCTGGCTCTCCAAGAAACCCAATAAGGTAACACCAATATTTTCCTACTTAATTGTTGTGCATTATTCTCACAAGCAATGTTATCCATAATGTCTTTGTAGCCATTATTCTCAGAATTATATGTTATCCATAGAGTTCTTGTATCCGTCATTCCCATAAATAAATGTTAATTATAAACTCCTTTTGTTCATTATTTTCACAAATGCATGCTTTCCATACAGTTTGTGTATCCATTATTAACACAAATCTAAGCTATCCATAAAATCTGTTTGTCCATTATTCTCACAAAATCATGCTTTCCATCAAGTCTGTCTGTCCATTATTCACACACATATAAGATATCCATACAGTTCTTGTGTCCATTATTCACACACATATAAGATATCTATACAGTTTTTGTCCATTATTCACACACATATAAGATATCCATACAGTTCTTGTGTCCATTATTCACACACATATAAGATATCCATACAGTTCTTCTGTCCATTATTCACACACATATAAGATATCCATACAGTTCTTGTGTCCATTATTCACACACATATAAGATATCCATACAGTTCTTGTCCATTATTCTCACTAAATCAGCTGCTGTTGCTTATATTATTATTTCTTGTCCTGCTTTTTTAAGCTTTTCACATTCATCTTTCTTTTGTTATCCTCTGCCTTTCTTGCCTAGTATTTCCCCACATATAGCTAATTTAAGTATTTCACCTCATGATAAATTGTATTTGTCTTTCCTTATAGCTTTCATAAATAACACCTGCAGCTGACAATATTTCAGTCATTATACAGAAGTTTCTTTAGTCACTCATATGGAAGTGATTAAGTGAATACATGTTACAGATGTGCAGTAAACATTGTTTTACAGATGAGTGCAACATGTCTTTGTCAATACATGTGAGAAAGAGGATTCTTCAGAAATTATCTAGAGCCAACTGACTAATGGAAGTGAATTATGAGCAGTCAGTTGTAGAATAGAGGAAAGCCATTATTAGGCTGCAGAGATGTGCTTGTCTAGAAGAATGCTGAAAATGCAAGGGACTTTAGCATTAATAATGCAGACACATGAAAAGAAACCCAGCTTATGAAGGCAACTGGTTACTTGCTTCAGAAGTCATCACCATCTTTGTGTGCCCTGCAAAATAGCATAAGCATGCATGTCTCTCCACAGATCTTGGTCTTTAGTGTTATGTACTAATTTTACCAATGATATTCCTCCATTTCATTATCTTAGACCAACAAGCATCATTTTTCTTGGTCGGCTCTGTCTCTTCTACTGCCGATCTTTTCAGTTGTCACAATGTTCTCCAATACTTTACTTCTCATTTTATGACCAGTGAACAGCGTTTATCTCTTTCTTATAGTTGTGTATAATGCTCAACTTTCATTAACCTCTTCCTGGCAATTGTTGTTAGTTACTCTGGCTGTCCAAGGTTTTCACAACGTGCATCTCAGAAACCACATCTCTGCTGCCTCCAAGCTCTTTCTGGTTTGTTTATTCACATCCCAAGATTCACTATCATACAACATAAGAAGTTTGATACAACATGTGAGGACTCTCTTCTGACATTTTCAATTAAAGTTATTTATTACATAGGATACTTTTCATCTGATCAGAAGTTTGTTAGTTAGTTGCATATCATTTGCAGGACGTCACAGTCAGCTCCAACATTTATTGACTATTTGTAATTCCTGGGCAAGTTTATGTTCAGTAGTTTGCCATTGCTTTCTGAATGACCTGCTCTCATACCATTTTATAAAAATCAATGCAAGGCGATCTGCTGTCAAATCATGGCAGCTGTGTTTCGAATGCGATATCCGGGAAGGTTAACCCGTCAACAAATGTCCACAGAAGTCGGATGTGTTGGCCTTATGGCGCAAGACTGCAGCTCTGCTGTAAACAGGCACAACGCAATCATGTCCAAAAAAACTCCGGATGAACGCAGCAGCAGAAGAAGAAGAAGAATACGGTATGCAGGATTAGGAATTGCTCTGTAACCCTTTCGCCACAGAGCCGATGATCAGAAGTAGACAATGTAAATTGTATGGACATGTTATGTGGAGTAAAAAAGAGTAATACATTGTGACAACAGGAATATTGATTGAGAAGAGAGGCGGAGGAAGTCCTAAAAGCAGATGTTGAACAGCTGAATTTCATGGCTTGGAAGGACATCTGTATTAACATCCCATCTTATCGAGAACAGAGAACTAATTTTTCTTGTAGATCAGATATGATCTCCTGTGGCACTAGATATTTTTCATATTTCATGTGCCATGTTAAGGATGATCATTTAAGGCTGTAATAATTCAGCTATTGAACAATGTTTGTTGTGAATTTATACTGTTTATGCATTAGACAAAAGAAGAAATTCTGAGCTTTTGATCTTAAATGTTACAGAGAAGTGTAGGACTGGACAAGTTTAAGGTCATGGCATAGTCAGCTGGTGTGGTCACTGTCCATCCTTCTCATCTTCCTTCACAGATATTTTCCATAAAATCTGAAGAAATATCTATACCTAATTTATAAGACTGGGGCAACCTCAAAGTTGTAGTCTTCAGAATAAATCATCCTCCCCCTGCCTTAACCACTTTCTTGATAAGCTAACATTCTAACCACTGTTCTGCTGTGGCTTCTAGATATTCATCATCATCATGTGCATGCCAATAAGTGTGGGCAATACTAGTTTTCCAACTTACACGGTCACCAGTGTCTTTGCTCAGGTCTTCATTCTTGTTCTGGTTATACCTTATGGCCATCGTATGTGGCTGAATCAACTGAACCATCCAATATTTATCTCCTCGTCCTTCCATTACTCTTTTCCTATCAAGACTGCCAGTTCCTGGGTATTATGCTGTAAAGAAACATTTGAGTCATTTTCCTGTGAATAAAATATTTGTCTACAGATTTTGATGATAGCATTGAGTTACCACTGCTAGCGATTTGTTCACAGTTCCTGATGGCAATTTTGTATTAATGATTGCTACTGCTTTGTGTTCTATGCAGATGCTTGTAGATGAGTTGAAAAGATGTGTGGACAAATACATGGTGAAGATCATGGACTTCAAAGCTGCATACTGCAAGGAGCTTGTTCCTATTGCAGAACTGAATGGTGTCATCTCTTTGTGCAAACTGTTTGATGCTCTGGGCACACATGAAAATGGGGTAAGTAATGGATCCTACTTGATTGGATACATTTTGTTTTAGAGTGTTTGAGCATTGGGTTATGAAATTGGACTTACCACAAAGGGACCTAAGAGCAGCACTCCGTGGATTATATCAGAAATCCAAAAGGATTGTCATTGCAATGGATTCTGTCACATTGCAATGGATTCTGTCACATTGCAACAAACCTGGAAATGAAGAGACTGAGAAATTGGTTAGGAAGGTGCAAGACTATTTCAGTTTGATATAGGTATGATTGATAAAACAGTTTTACAGAACCAAGTGGAAATAAAAGCATTTAGGCCTCCAGAAGTCAGCTTAGTGGCAAAGGGGTTACGGACACAGTTCGTAATCCCACATACCCACATTCAAAACACAGCTGTGGGTGATTTGGCAGGAGACCGCTTTGTGTTGGTTTTTTACGAAAAGGTATGGGCGTTGGTCAATAAGAAAGCAATGGCAAACTACTGAAAGTAAACTTGCCAAGAGATCACAACAGCAAAAAATGCTGGTGTTGACTGTGACGTCCTGTAAAGGATATGCAACTAACATAACAGGCCACCAGAAATAAGATGCAAATTATCACCTTGCTTGAAGTGAACAAGTAGCAGTCTGGTCAGGAAATAGCATCTGAAAAACCACTTGTTCAATAAACTAAAGATAGGAGATTGCCATGATTCTAGTGTAGGCATGTGACTTGAAGACAATAATCAGTTTCAGGACAGTGGCTCGTACACAGTAGAATATGGCAGATGCTCAAATAAATGGACCAAGCAGTTTTCAGTAAATAAAATCATTATTATACATATCAGCATAGTCGAATGGGTAAGAACATGTGTTCTTAAACATCCGTTGTGCTGATGGTGAGGTAAGTGGTTCAACCCCTACACCGGACAGCTGGACTAAAATGTTGACCTATTGTCCTTGACTTGGGAACGTAAATTACAAGTACCTCTGAAGTCGGAGTAGGTTCGCCTGATGGCGAGGGACACTGTTAATAGGGAAAGCTAATCCACATGTAAAATTAAGTCCTTCACTACTATAAATAGTGTAACTACGCTTGAGTTCAAAGCGAGCAAGCGCCCCCCCCCCCCAAAAAAAAATAAATAAATTCATATCAGCAGTAGTATAAGCTCATGATGATGTGAATTTAATTACAATACACAAATAACATGTTTTACATTTATTTTGACTGAAAGGGACAGATTTACTAACATGTTCACCTTTAACATCATTATCATGTGCCATACAGATAAGTGTGGGCATCTCGGTTTGCCATTATACGTAATCACCGGAATGTTGGATCAATTCTGTGTTCTTGTCTTCATTTAATCCAAGTGACAAAGATATTTATCTCACAGCTTCATTTTGCTCTTTTCTCATCAATCCTGCCAGTTGTCACAAAGTTTTTCAGTTTGATTTCTCCACATAGTGTGCCAAAAAAAAGTCTAATTGTCTAATTGTCAAATCAATTTATGTTTTTTTTTTTTATTTTGGCACTTGCTCATTGGCTTTTCTATCCATCCATTGTAGGTTATGCATTGTCCTCAGAAACTACATTTCCACTGCCATTAGTTGTTTCTCAACTTGTTTGCTTATTGTCCATGTCTCATATTTATATAACAGTCTAGTTTTTTGTAGCAATTGATCATTCTCTTTCTTATTGCAGTTGGCAGCTTTTTATTGACCTTAAACATACTGAAAACTGAATAAACCTTGTATTTTGTTTGCAGATAGATGTATCAGATGCAGATAATCTCCCACGAATGGTTGAGATGTGGTTTCAGTTCTGCATCATGTGGTCAATTTGTGCCTCCGTGGATGAAGATGGCAGGAAGAAGATTGACAATTTTGTCCGAGAAATGGATGGCACATTTCCGAACAAGGACTCTATCTATGAGTATGCAGTTGACGTGAAAGCAAAGTCCTGGAGTCACTGGGAAGAGAAAATTAAAGATGGTTGGAAGTACAACCCAAAGTAAGTGTAAAGCTTGGTGCTTTGTAGGTAGATTAGTGACAGTAAAATGCAGGGACAAATGCCTGTGAGAATTGATTGTACTGTACCAGAGGCTTAACAAGACAGTGCAACATAACCCGCTTCTCTGCTACTGAAATTACTGCAGACTCCACCACCACCACTACCACCACCACCACTACTACCACCACTACTACCACCACCACCACCACCACCACTACCACCACCATTACTACCACCACCACCAGCACTACTACCACCACCACCACCACCACCTACCACCACTACCACTACCACTACTACTACCACCACAACCACCACCACTAACACCATCACCACTACCACTACTACTACCACTACCTCCACTATCACTACCAGACCACTACCGCCACTACTACTACCACTACTACTACTACTACTTTTGCTGCTATTATTACAGTCACCACCACCACTGTCACCACCACCACCACCACCACCACTACTACTACTACTACTACTACTACTACTACTACTACTACTACTACTACTACTACTACTACTACTACTATTACTACTACTACTACTACTACTACTACTACTACTACTACTACTACTACTACTACTACTACTACTACTACTACTGTCACTGCTGCTATTACTAGTCTCCACCACTACCACCACCACCACTACCACATTTACATATCATATTACATATCACATATCATATAAACCACAAAATAACATTACATAACTATTACCATTGCTGCTGCTCAGCAACACGCAGCAGCAGCTATCATTCTTGTTTTTAATCATTATTATAATTGCTGTATTTATGCACTGTTATCACAGCATCCCTTTCTTCAAGTTGATTGTGCCGACAGTTGACACTGTCCGTTACCAGTTCTTGTGCATGTCCTTGATCACTGTCATGAGCCCAGTGCTGATTGTTGGCTCAGTGGGAACTGGCAAGACTTCCGTGGTGGAGACCACACTGTCAAAGTTTGACCCTCAGGACTACAGTCTGCTGACAGTCAACATGTCTGCTCAGGTAAGTGCCAGGTAGTTGTATTTTCAGATTTGTCAACTCAAGTAGGTTCCTCAGTTCATTTGTCTTGTATGCCTGTCTCCTCAAGTTGGTACATCTACTCATATGGTGTTATACATGAATGTGTAGGAACTGTGCTGGTGTTATACATGAATGTATAGGAGCTGTGATGGTGTTATACATGAATGTGTAGCAGCTGTGATGATGTTATACATGAATGTGTAGGAGATGTGGTGGTGTTTTACACAAATGTGTAGGAGCTGTGATGATGTTATACATGAATGTGTAGGAGTTGTGATGGTGTTATACATGAATGTGTAGGAGCTGTGTTGGTGTTATACATGAATGTGTAGGAGTTGTGATGGTGTTATACATGAATGTGTAGGAGCTGTGATGATGTTATACATGAATGTGTAAGAGCTGTGATGATGTTTTACATGAATGTGTAGGAGCTATGCTGGTGTTATACATGAATGTGTAGGAGCTGTGCTGGTGTTATACATGAATATGTAGGAGCTATCATGGCATAGTGGTTAGTGTACTTGCCTGCCAAGACAATGGTCCAGGTTCAATCCTCAGCAGAGACAGGATGATGTGGTTCCAGCCAGTACAGCTCTGGGGTTGACCTGGGCTCTGAGGTCGACCCATCCTAAAGTAAGCACCAGTTTCTGGAAAGTTCAGGTGGTCACCCATTACATGACGATTGATCTATGACAATATGGGATTAGCACCATATACCCAGTATGTCCCAACATGTATATATGTCCTTTATATTATATTGTTACTTTAGAGAAACAATGTCCACGGACCTTTTAAAAAAACTCCACACTTTATGTATGGGCTTAATTTTCTTTCATTCACTTGAAATATGTCTGTAACTGCAATGCTGTCTCTTGTATGAATTTAACTGTATTTGTTTAGTTAACTCAGTGGTCCATACAGTTTATCTTCCACTGTTGTTTTTCTAGGCAGAAGGTTTGCCTAGATATGTTGCATTTTGGGCAGTCTCAGAGTATGTGATCTGCTATCTGTGGTGCCAATCCACATGTGCACATGGCTGATTCACCAATATTGAATTTTGTGTACATGTAGTTGCGTAATTTATTGTGACCTGTTCTGAAGCTCAGAATAATGACTTGTTCTGGTCTGTCCATAAGATGGTAGCTGTTTTGAGCAGGTTTTGGTGGCTTTCTAACTGATTTGATCATTCTTTTATGTTGGTGGTATGTAACAAGTACATCAGGTTGTTCTTCTATTGCTCCTTTCTTAGCTAATCAATCAGCTCTCTCATTTCTGGGTACTCCTCAGTGAGATGGTATCCACTGTATGGTGCCACATAATATATAATTACCAAAACCTTATAAAGTAAGACTAAACATTACAAGTTGGCAAGTATATTACAAATACTAAGTCATGCTGTTATAAGATGAGGTGACTACTGACCTAATAACTTGTTTCTTTCTACAGCTAGGAGCAAAGTCAAGTTAACGTTTTAATACTTAGCTCTTCAAATAATCTGACCACATGCTTTTGAACCAGCCGTTGTGTCATCACTGTTAATATTTTATCTGTCCTAGTGCTGACAGATGTGTATCCAACCAGCAGGTGACAGGGATAATAATCACCTATACTCTTTGATATACAATTCATATTCCGGCATTCAACATTCAAAACACAGCTGCAGGCGATTTGGCAGCAGACTACCTTGTGATGGTATTTCGCACAATGGTATGAGGGCCGGTTGTTTAGAAAGCAGTGGCAAACTACTGAACTAAACTTGTCAAGAAATCACAAACAAAAAATGCTGGGGTTGGCTATGATATCCTGCCAAGGATTTACAACTAACTCTTTTTTTTTGGGGGGGGGGGGGTATATATGCTATAAGTACTTATAAGAATGTCCTAAGTACCATAACGTCAGTCTTTTAACCAGTCAGAAATAGCGCTGAGATATGTCAATACTGTTTCATGTATAACTTATCTTAATTTCTTTTCAGACGAGTTCCACCCAGGTTCAGAACATCATTGAATCTCGTGTGGAGAAGAGAACAAAAGGTGTCTTTGTACCTATTGGTGGCAAAAAATTGATTACTTTTATGGATGATCTCAATATGCCAGCAAAGGATGAATTTGGATCTCAGGTAGATTCACGAAATCTTGTTTTGTGCCAGGAAGTGTTCTTGTCTGTATTGCATTGTTCAATGCTGTTAAATTTTTGCAATGAGTGATGCAGGACTGTAGAATTATTCATGTGTATTTCACCAAGGAAAGGCCAGACAGGCACATAAAAGACTGCGACTAATATCATTTGTATCAGGACTGTTAGCTACTCATTAAAGATGCAGATGGAGCGGATATGGAAGTGTTGTGATGTTGGTTCTTAACTCAACTCAACTGATGTGCATTAATGAAGATATGTAAATGACATTGTAAAAAAATGTTTGAGAAGTATGAATAAAACAAAAACAGCATGGTAAACTAATTTCATTACCATCAATGCCTTAGAACTGACAGGGATGGTCAGAATGGAGGTGGTATGTTAGAATCTGTGTGGTATATTAGAATGGAGGTGGTATTTCAAATATCTGTGGTATGTTAGAATGGAGCTGATATGTTAGAATGGAAGTGGTATGTTAGAACAGAGTTTGTATGTTAGTATACAGGTGGTATGTTAGAATGGAGCAGTCACATAGCTTTGACAATTCAGCATTTCATTTGTCCTATGAACAATATCCACAGCCCCCACTAGAACTAGTGAAGCTGTGGTTGGACTATGGCTTTTGGTATGACCGGGAGAAGCAAGTCATCAAATACATTAAAGACATGCTCTTGGTCTCAGCCATGGGACCCCCAGGTGGTGGCAGAATGGTCATTTCCCGGCGTCTGCAGAGCAGGTTCAACCTCATCAACATGACCTTCCCCCAGGTATGTGTTGCAAGATGTATGCAAAAAAATATTGGTTGACTCTGGTTGCTATATGTTTGCATATACTGTTGTTATTTGTATAGATCTAAAAGTGTAGATTTTAGTCCTGAAGCTAGATTCATCCATCCATCCATCCATCCATCCATCCATCCATCCATCCATCCATCCATCCATCCATCCACTCACCCCCCACCCATCCACCCATTAGCATGTCCTTTGCAGAACTTCGCTCCCATAATAACCATCCGGAAAACTTATTGGTCATAAGCAAAATGTCCCGCGACCAATACACCTATCTGCAAGATCATCTGCCACATTCTTCACCCATATTCTCTTTGGTGTGTTCTCCCTGCTTCTGTACAGTGTTCTGTTCTTCTTGCTTCTGTACAGGGTGGTGTGTTCCCCCTGCTTCTGTACAAAGTGTTCTATTCTTCCTGCTTATGTACAGTGTGTTGTATTATTCCTTCTTCTGTACAGAGTGGTGTGTTCTCCCTGCATCTGTACAGAGTGTTCTGTTCTCCCTGCATCTGTGCAGTGTTCTGTCCTCCCTGCTTCTGTGCATAATGCTCTGTCAGAAAGGAGAAACTAATTTATAATATCCTTTAGGGTAGGCACTCAGAGAGATGTTTCTCTGTAGCCCTGTTTGGGTGAGTAAACAAGCCCATACACTTTGAGAATGTTGTGGTATAATATTTTGTAGACACATGTTCAAAGACACATACTGTTTCCAAAGCCTGAAAATAGTATAATGATCCCTACATTAGAAAAGTTTGATGTTGTCATCTGGTTCTGGACAAGTTAAATGTTTTTATATCTCTCTCTCTCTTAGTAACACCAGCAGCCCAATGCTTCAGCCATAAATCAGTGTTAAATATTCTTACGCATTGTTCAGTCATCACTAATGTTTGATCCCACTGTCTGTTTGATAACATAATTTCTTACTCGGTTTCATATAGCTCTTTTCAAACATCTCATCTCACAGGTGTTGATTTTGCATTAAATGTGATTTGGATAATGTCCAAGTGTTTGGCTTTGGTAGCATACATTTGGTTTGAATATGCTTTTTATTATCTGTTGATTTGTAGACATAGGTATATTGTAATGTTTGATATATATGTGCACTTGCTTTGTTGTAGATTTTAGTACTCTCATTAAACATTCATTGAAATTATTTATTACATAAGATACTTTTCATCTTCTGAGCTACTCATTTCGTATCCTATGGCCTAGATAAAATACTGTAAATTTTTATTTACAATGTTAGTAAGTAAGATGTCAATGATTTCAAATATTTCTTGTTTCACAATGTAAGTAATTCAGATGTCAGTGATTTCAAATATTTCTTGTTTTACAATGTAAGTAATTCAGATGTCAATGATATCAATTATTTCTTGTAACTTTCAGGAGTCCCAGATAAAGCGTATCTTTGGCAGCATGATCAACCAGAAGCTGCAGGACTTTGAGGAAGAGGTCAAGCCAATAGGGGATATTATGACACAGGCCACCATTGAGGTGTACATTGCCATTGTGGCCAAGTTCCTGCCCACCCCAACAAAGATTCATTACCTGTTCAATTTGAGGGACATTTCCAGGGTAGGCAAGAAATTTTCTTGTGAAATGAACATTCTATCTCTCTTCACTTCTTAGGATTCTGGGTAGCATAAAGGAACACGAACCAGCATGTCAACAGGCAGAACCACTTGAGTTCAATTACCAGAAGAGACAGGTTTATATTATTAAATCACATGCACTCAGTTAAATCCACGTACATGAAATGACTATCAGTTTTGATTGATGAGAAACATAAGTGTTCAATCCCACCTGAGTTTGATGAACCAATATACTTGAAGGCATGCTTTTTATTTACCTCAGTCCTATTTCGAGGGGAGTATGTCACACTTATTTAGTTAGATAGTCGCGGTTCCAACTTTACAGCAATGGGTCACCCCCATAATCCTTCGTTCCTGTCACACAAAATGCCCCTGGGGGGGGGGGGGGGGTCGTATGTGAAGAGTGGAACCGACAGAAGTACCGACAACCCAACAACATGCACAGGCAAGTAATGCTTAAGACCACTGCCAGATTGCCAACACAACAGTCTGCCACAAAAACTACAGTTCATCGTCGATAGAAGCGGCAGTCACTAGAAATACAGTACACACATTGCTGCATAATCCAAAACTAACTAGTACAGCAACCGGCCGCCACCATTTTCAAAAATGCAGTTCACAAAACAAACAATCTCAGACAGATGTAAAAGCACTCCACACAAAATCCACAGCTCACAGTGTCGCTCCAAGCACTCAACTCACTAGCTGAGCGACGGAACCACAGTCACACTTCGTTATGTTCTTTAGAGGTCAGTGTATCTGACTTACACATTCATTTGCAGAACAGTTACTTCCACTAGACAGATTATCAGATTCTATCCAAGGTAATAAATGCCTTTGAATACACATGTTATAGACTGGTTCTAAGAAAATCTTGGGTAAAGAAAAGAACAAATGCATCCATACTTCAAAAGCTAAATATTGAAGAGGCTTGGCTATTAAAGACGATAAAACAAAGAAAATTTAAATATTTTGGTCACTTGAAACGTCATGAAAGTTTGGAGAGAACAATAATGGAGGGGTATATGCCTGGGAAGACAGGAAGAGGAAGGCCAAAGGGAAGATAGGTGCAGGATGTGGCGGATGATCTCCAGATGGGTGCATTGGATGCGGGACATCTTGCTTGCAATCGAGAAGTTTTCCAGAAGGTTGTTAGGGGAGCCAGGTTCTGCAAAGGGCATGCTACTGAATGAATGAATGAATCCAAGATAATGAGCTCAATGTACTTGTGGGTCGGTTTTATTGCTTAACAATTCTGTCAAGGCAGAGCCTTATGGCCTACTCTTTGTGATGTCCAACAGCCATTGGATTTTTCACATGTGCAACTTGCACACACAACCTTCTGTTTTTATTTTTAACCCTTATCCAGGAAGGCTAGGGAGATGGATTACTTATAACAGAAATACTGAACAGAATAGCCAATGACACATGATGGATTACTTATAAAGATATACTGAACAGAATAGCCAATGACACATGCTGGATTACTCATGACAGAAATACTGAAGATAATAGCCAATGACACATGATGGATTACTTATGACAGAAATACTGAACATAATAGCCAATGACACATGATGTATTACATATGACAGAAATACTGAACAGAGTAGCCAATGACGCATGATGGATTACTCATGACAGAAATACTGAACATAATAGCCAATGACACATGATGGATTACATATGACAGAAATACTGAACAGAATAGCCAATGACACATGATGGATTACATATGACAGAAATACTGAACATAATAGACAGTGACACATGATGGATTACATATGACAGAAATACTGAACATAATAGCCAATGACACATGATTGATTACTTATGACAGAAATACTGAACAGAATAGCTAATGACACATGCTGGATTACTTATGGCAGAAATACTGAACAGAATAGCTAATGACACATCATGGATTACTTATAACAGAAATACTGAACAGAATAGCCAATGACACATTATGACAGAAATATTGAACAAAAATGTCATATAACATGTTTGATTCAGGTATTTCAAGGACTGCTGAGAGCACACAAAGACTACCATGATACAAAAGTGGCCATGACCAGACTGTGGATCCATGAGTGCTTCAGGTTTGTTTGTGTGTTCTCTGTCAGAAGTTAACGTAAACTGTGTTGCAATTATTGCCATGGCAGTGTTGTTTGTTAGACCTTCACACAGTTAGTTGCATGACTTTATATGATGTTGCAGTCAATCCCAGCATTTATTGGTTGTTTGTGATTTTCTAAGCAGCTTTATGCTCAGTAGCTTGCCATTGCATTCTGAATGGCTGATGCTCATACCATTATGACAATCAACACAACGTAATCTGCTTCTGAATTACCTGTGAGTGACTTCATACCCAGTATGTTGGGATTGTTAAGCTACATTCTTTTCCTCTAAACCATTGATGCTGTCTCACATATATTAGATTATCATTTTATGAGGTTGGGTGACCAGTCCCTTCTTCACTGTCTTTTCTGCCTGGACAGAAAAGTATGGTACCCATTTTATAAAGTTTTGTTGATGCCAGAACCATAGCATTAGAAATAAATAAATGGGTATTTATTGACACTCAAAAAAGTAGAGAAAGAAGTAGAAATAAGAGAATATATTAGACAAAGTACCAATTGAAAGCTGTAGTGACAACACCAAGATTCGATCATGTTGCCTCCAAATGGTAATGCCTTGCTGTAGGCACACACAGCCATCTGGACAAGTGTCAACTAATTGACACCTCTTCCCTCTTCTTTCAGTGCTAATCAATACCTGTATATTTATTTCTTATGCTATTTCCATGACTTCATATGTTCCCCAACAACTGATGTTCCTGTGTATTACATGGAACTGAATCCTTCAAGTAGTTTTGGTAGTGAATGCACTAACCATAATGCTACCTTACATATTATAATTAATATACACTGTTTTGTGTTCTATCCAGTATGGTCACTTTCCCTTTTATCAAATGTTAATTGGAGGTCGGTCCCCTTCACCATATTTTCAGAACGTCATTCTCCCCCCTTTCGTATTTCCTACCTAAATATTTGGCCCGTGCCCCACTTCACCATATTTTCAGAACCTCATTCCCTTCCCCTCCTTTGTATTTTCTACCTAAAAATTCCGCCCACGCCCCTACACAGTATACGCAATATTGGAAGCTAAATTTAATAGTACATACTAAAATAAGTCTAGACGTCCACATAAAACATGATTTGTGGGTCTACTTACTTTATAAAATGAATTTTAGAAGGGTGAGACATACAGAACTGTAAAGTATGAAGGGAAAAACAATATCAAGTAATCGGTTCTATTATTAACGCGATCTTGAAATAATCTTCATTCCCCCCCCCCCCCCCCCCTGAAAACCCTAAAATTCCCTTCTGGGGGAGGGGGGAATTCCCCACCGGTTGAGAACCACTGCTCTATTGTGTGATATATTAGTCTATATTATGTGAGGTATAACTCGCCATTGTGTGATATATTAGTCTGCATTGTATGAGATATTACCCTCCATTGTGTGTGATATAACCCTCTATTGTGTGAGGTATAGCCCTCCATTGTGTGAGGTTAGTTAGTTAGTTATCAGTTGGGGTATCTTCGTTGCACTCCGGACATGTCCATAGGTGCTCAGATCCTCCCCCCAGCATATGCATCAGCGTCCGGTGGCTAATAGTGCCAGTTCTGTGTTGGTTGACGAGGCGCTTTGTTTTCCCGATGTACCTCTCGCGTCTGGCTGTGCCGATTCTTACTCCCAGGTCTTTCATCCTGGAAAGCGATGTGGAATCACTGGCGTCAAAATCATCTGTTCTCGCCATATCTTTAAGGGCGTTAATAACATCGGCACGATCCATGGGCTGGCCATCTACAGGGGGTGCAGAGCCAGCCAATTTATCAGCTCGTTCATTTCCCTCGACTCCCGCATGTCCCGGGACGAAGATGAAGGTGACTTTGCGGACAACAGACTTCCGCAGCGACTCAGTCCACTGTCTACGTACAGATCCAGCTTCGACCTTCTGAATCATGCTCATTGAATCACTTAGTACACACACGTTGGTATAATGCTGTGATTCCAGCCATATGAAAGCCTGTGTAACTGCCATCACCTCCATCGTCATGCTGCTCGTGGTCATGGAGTGGGCACCACTGGATTCTTGAACGGTTCGGCCCGCTGAGCGGGCTGTAAATGCCCACGCACTTCGCTGCTGCTTTACAACAGATCCATCTGTATAGATGAGCACTTCGGGGCTATCTGAGTGATCATAGATGAGCGCGTTAACCTCTGCATTGACAGCGGCAGGGTTCTGCTCTCTGCACCGTCTGTCGAGTGTGATAATGCAGGAGAAGGTACACTTAAAAGCTGGAGGCACCGGCACCCATTCCTTGCCGGGGTTGATACTGGTAAGACTGCAGACCTGTCCGACGACATCTTCCGCCCGACCCATCCATGATTTGCCCCTCTTTAGCCTGTCACCCTTTTCTCTGAATACAGCGTCATGCAGAGGGTGCTGCTCATCTGCACTTATTTTTAAGTATGCACGAGCTCTCCAGATCTTGATTCTGTGTTCCATTGTCGGGAAGTCAAGGAGGTATCTCATTGCTACACAGCTGGTGTCTTTCGTGCAGCCCAAAATGATGCGCATGGCTTCGTTTTGTACCTTTTCAAGTCTTCCAATCTGTGTAGGGCTGACAGTGAGGATGGCCAGGGCATACTCGATGCGTGAAAGCACAAGTCCTTGGAACAGAAGTAATAGCAGTCTTTGCTCGATATTGGCACTCGCCATGACTCTCATTGCTGCCAAACCTTTTCGAGCCTTCGTTATGACATAATCGACATGATCTCTGAAGGACAGGCTACGATCAAGCCTCACGCCAAGATATGTCATTGACTGGGTTCTACTCAGAATGCTCCCATCCATTCTTACTGCCGGCAGGTCTGTTTTCACAATATGGTTGTTTAGTGAGAACCATGTAACCGTTGCCTTTGCAGGGTTGACAAGGGCATCGGCATCAGCACACCATGAGGAAATTCGATCTAGTTCGCCCTGCATATAGTTGGCAACCGCCTGTCTATCTCGACCCTGTCGATACACGAGGATGTCGTCAACGAATGATAGAGTCCTACCCCTCCCATCCAACTGTTGTTCAGTGATCGGCACCGTATACACGTTGAATAGTACTGGTGACAGTGGTGAACCCTGCGGCAATCCTGGACATATCGTTATCGGCTCAGAAGACCAACTCCCGCATCTTAGCACCACCTTCCTTTGGAGTAGAACTGCAGCTATCCATCGTACAAGGTGAGGGTGCACTTTCAGTCTGAGGAGGGTTTGCATCAAGTGCTCGAAAGATACTCTGTTATATGCGTCCTCTAAGTCTATGGCGGCCGCACATGTCTCTTCTCTGACCTGAAATCCTTCGTAAACATCTTGAGCAAAGACCGCCGCATTCAGCCATGACTCTTTGTTGCGTCTGTATCCTCCAAGTGTGGGCGGGAAGCAGCCGAGCTGTTCCAAGTCCCAAGCAAGTCTGTGTGCTACAATTTTCTCCAGTAGCTTGCCAACAGTATTCTGCATCGTAATGATTCTGTAGCCGCTTATCTTGGAGTGGTCTTTGTTCGGTTTTGGCAGCGGCAGCAGGTAGCTGTGTAGCCATTCTTCTTTGACCTGACCCCTCTGGATACTGGTGTTGAATTCTCTGGCCAGTTCTTCCATGTCATCATCTGATATCACCATTAGGTCACCATATCGGATGCCGTCTGGGCCTGGGGCGGTGTTAGGTGATTTCTTGAGCATCGCACGCAATATGTCAACTGTGATCGTCCATTCTTCGTCTGTCCCGACCCCCTCGCACAACTGAGAGAGTGTTGTTGTGGTCCTCTGTCTGGCGGGCTCGTCTTTCTGGTCAGTCTGTTCTATGTAGCGTGCAAGAAGGGCCTTACCTTTATCCGCATCCGACTTTTTCCATGCGAGGTCTGTGCCTTGAAAGTCTGGAATACCCCTACGTTGTGCAGCACCGTTCATGCTCTTGTGGAGGCGCCAGAATGTCGTAAGAGATTGCTCGGAGCACACCTTCCTGCAGAACTCGTCCCATTTGTCGGCCTTGGCCTGTTTGGCGCAGGATTTGAATAAAGTCGTCGTCCTAACGACCTCAGTCTTCAGGTTCGCCAATTCAACCTGTGGCATGTTAGCCTTTCTGGCCTTTTGCCAGTCTTTGACAGCCTGCCTCTTTCCCAGCCACACCTTCTCGACCTCTCCATTCCACCATGGTGGCTGCAGCCATCTTTCTTGTCTCCTGCGGGAGGAAGTTAGTTTCCTTCTTCTGATCTTGCTTATGGCGTCTTGACCAGTGGTGTCGTACGGGAAGGCATTGGTCTTGTTTCTTTGACTCATGGCCCCGTCTTTCTTGATCAGGATGACACAAGGGTAGTGGTCACTATCGTGGTATCCCAGTGTGCCCCACCGGCACCTTGGTGCGATGGTGGGCGACACCAGAGCCAAGTCAATGATGCTGTCAGAGTCGCCTGGTCGAGTGGCCATTCTAGTGACCTTCCCATCATTCAGACAGATTAGGGCAGCAGATGCCAGGGCGTCCTCCAAATCTTCTCCCTGTCTATTGGTGATGCAATTCCCCCATTGACTGCCTCTGGCATTGAAGTCCCCGCAGTAGATGATATGCCTTTCATCCATATCGAACAAATTCTGCCATTGTCGCACGTCGACCTTCCCATTTCGCGCATAGACGTTAACGATTACAAGCTGCACTGGTGTCATTATTCTTAATGCCTGCACTTGCAGGGCATCGCTGTTCCAGGCGGACATATCGATCTCAGACACTAGTATGTTGTCGCGGACCAGAATGGCCTGTCCGAGGTGCCGCCTGTTAAGGAAACCCTGAAATCCCGCCACATTGACTGTTCCGTCGGTGAGGTGTGTTTCTTGCAAGACTACAATATCGTTTCCGTAGAGTAGTTTTTCAAGAATGGGTCGGCGTTGACTAAATGATGCACAGTTCCAGTACAGTACTCGAACATTTCCGATACCCAATCTGTCACATTTTAAGCGCCTTCTGCGCGCGCCCGCCCTCTTACCACGTTGTGTCCTAGCTGGTCGTCTGGCCGTCATGTTAGGCTTAACTATCGCCACCGGGCGCCGATGATACGCCGAAAGAAGACCGGACGCGCGTGCACGAACTCCGTTGCACGGTCCGAACTCCATTCCACCACGAAAAAACACTTAATCCATACACATTTCGGAAAAAACACGTTCCATTTTACGGGACGAAGAAATGTCCCGCCATCTTGCTCAAGGGAACTCCTGTGTGAGGTATTAGCCTCCATTATGTGAGGTATTAAAGTCCATTGTGTGAGGTATAACTCTCTGTTATGTCAGGTACCCCACTCTGTTGTGTGAGGTATAACCCTCCATTATGTGAGATATAACCCTCCATTATATGAGGTACTACACTCCATTGTGTGAGGTATAACCCTATATTATGTGAGGTACTACACTCCATTGTGTGGGCTATAGCCCTCCATTATATGAGGTACTACACTCCATTGTGTGAAGTATAACCCTATATTATGTGAGGTACTACACTCCATTGTGTGAGATATAACCCTCCATTTTATGAGGTTCTACACTCCATTATGTGAGGTATAACCTTCCATTACATGAGGTACCACACTCCATTGTGTGGGCTATAGCCCTCCATTACGTGAGGTGCCACACTCCATTGTGTGAGGTATAACCCTATATTATGTGAGATATAACCCTCCATTATATGAGACACTACACTCCTTTGTGTGAGGTATAACCCTATATTATGTGAGGTACTACACTCCATTGTGTGGGCTATAGCCCTCCATTATGTGAGGTACTACACTCCATTATATGAGGTATAACCTTCCATTACATGAGGTACTACACTCCATTATGTGAGGTATAACCTTCCATTACATGAGGTACAACACTCCATTGTGTGGGCTATAGCCCTCCATTACATGAGGTGCCACACTCTATTGTGTGAGGTATAACCCTATATTATGTGAGGTACCACACTCCATTGTGTGAGGTATAACCCTACATTATGTAAGGTACTACACTCCATTGTGTGGACTATAGCCCTCCATTATGTGAGGTACCACACTCCATTGTGTGAGGTATAACCCTATATTGTGTGAGGTATAACCCTACATTATGTAAGGTACTACACTCCATTGTGTGGACTATAGCCCTCCATTATGTGAGATACCACACTTCATTGTGTGAGGTATAACCCTCCATTGTGTGGGGTATAGCAATCTATTATGTGAGGTACTACACTCCATTTTGTGAGGTACAGGGTGACCCAAAAGAAAAAAAAACATAACCCATACAAAGTTTATTAAATCCTACAAAGGTCAAGCGAATTTCTTGAAATTTGGTGAACATAAACTTCAGTCTGTGTACAATCAATTCCAAAATTTTCAGTTACTTGGTCGCTTTGCATAAAAGTTATCTTATTTTCCAAAATATGCTCCAAATGGCCTCTTCAGCATTGGATGCACACTTGCTTACATTGTGCTAAATTGTCAATTACTCGACCACATTCCTCTGTGGGGATTTCCTTGATCTTTGCTGTGATTACTGTTCACCAATCATTTGAGGGTTGTTCTGGTATACATTATTCTTGTGATACCCCTATAGATAAAATCTAGTTGGTTAAAGTCAGGTGAATGCGGTGCCCACTCCAAGTCACACTTCATGCTGATCAGTGTCCCCTGAAAAACACTCTCTTGGCCAGGATAGAAGAGTCATTTGATGTGTGTGGGGTGGCCCCATCTCGCTGAAATCACTGTTGTGCTCGATCCATTCCTCTGCATTCCAATGATGCTTGAAACTTTCTCAATACCACCACATAGTACTCTGTATTCACCGTTTGAGCTCTCTCATTTTTATTTTCGAACCAATATGGACCGATAATGCTGTGTTTAGAGAATGCAATCCATGCTGTGCATTTTGTTGAGTGTAACGGCCTGTGTAACACAACCTCCGGTGCAGCGGTACCCCAATAAAAATTATTTTTGCTGTTTGCATGTCCTGACAAGTATGCATCCAATGCTGCAGAGGCCAATTGGAGCATATTTTTGAAAGAAGATAACTATTACGCAAAGTGACCAAGGTAACTGAAACTTTTGGAAATTATTGTACACAGACTGAAGTTTATGTTCACCAAGTTTCAAGAAATTTGCTTGACCTTTGTAGGATTTAATACATTTTTTATGGGTTCTGTTGTTGATGTTTTTTTTTTGGTCACTGTGTATAACCCTCCATTGTATGAGGTATAGCACTCCAGTATGTGAGGTACCACACTCCATTTTGTGAGGTATAACACTCCATTGTGTGAGATATAACACTCCATTATGTGAGGTACCACACTCCAGTTTGTGAGTTATAACCCTCCATTATGTGAGTTATAGCACTCCATTTTGTGAGGTATAGCACTTCATTCTGTGAGATATAACCTTCCATTGTGTGAGGTATAACCCTCCATTGTTTGAGGTACTATACTCCATTGTGTGAGGTATAATCTTCCATTGTGTGAGGTATAATCTTCCATTGTGTGGGGTAACTACTCCATATTGTGTGAGGTATTGCCATTTATTGTCAGGTGCTACTCGTACTGTGTGATATTCTCTCCTACATTTTTAGAGGTACAGTGCTGCATTGTGCATGGTGCAACACCACATTGTGTGGGATACTACTGTATAGTGTGAGGCACTGTCCTACATAGTTTGGGGTGCTACCTTGCAATGCGTAGCACATTGCATGCCACTGTGTGAGTTGTTACCATTTCCCCATTTACTGATTGCTCTTGCCCATCAAATGCTCCACAGAGTATTCTCAGATCGTCTGATAGACCAGAAAGATGTGCACGCTTTCATTGACCTTCTTGCTGAGAAACTCGGCACTATCTTTGATCAGACATACCACAATATCTGCCACAACAAAGTTCCTCCCTTATTTGGTGAGTTATTGCAATTGCTTTCACAATCATGTTTACACATGGTCCTACACTTGCTTTCACACCCATGGATACTTTAATATTCATGGATGCTTTCAGACACATGGATACTTTCACACTCATGAATACTTTCACATTCATGGATACTTTCACACTCATGAATACTTTCAGACTCATGAATGCTTTCAGACTCATTAATGCTATCAGACTCATGAATACTTTCAGACTCATGGATATCTTTACACTCATGGATCCTTTCACATTAATGGATACTTTCACATTCATAATTACTTTCTCCCCTAAATTTACTTTATTCCTCATAATTACTGTCTCCCCCACAATTTCACATACACAGTTACTTTCTCTTCAACAGTTACTTTCATTCCAACAGTTACTTTCTCTTCAACAGTTACTGTCTCTTAGACAGTTACTTTCTCTTAGACAGTTACTTTCTCTTCAACAGTTACTTTCTCTTAGACAGTTACTTTCTCTTCAACAGTTACTTTCTCTTAGACAGTTACTTTCTCTTCAACAGTTACTTTCTCTTAGACAGTTACTTTCTCTTAGACAGTTACTTTCTCTTCAACAGTTACTTTCTCTTAGACAGTTACTTTCTCTTCAACAGTTACTTTCTCTTAGACAGTTACTTTCTCTTAGACAGTTACTTTCATTCAAACAGTTACTTTTCTCTTCAGCAGTTACTTTCTCTTCAACAGTTACTTTCATTCCAACAGTTACTTTCTCGTCAACAGTTACTGTCTCTTAGACAGTTACTTTCTCTTAGACAGTTACTTTCTCTTAGACAGTTACTTTCTCTTCAACAATTACTTTCTCTTAGACAGTTACTTTCTCTTCAACAGTTACTTTTTCTTAGACAGTTACTTTCTCTTCAACAGTTACTTTCTCTTAGACAGTTACTTTCTCTTCAACAGTTACTTTCTCTTAGACAGTTACTTTCTCTTCAACAGTTACTTTCTCTTAGACAGTTACTTTCTCTTCAACAGTTACTTTCTCTTAGACAGTTACTTTCTCTTCAACAGTTACTTTCTCTTCAACAGTTACTTTCTCTTCAACAGTTACTTTCATTCAAACAGTTACTTTCTCTTCAGCAGTTACTTTCTCTTAGACAGTTACTTTTATTCCAACAGTTACTTTCTCTTTGGCAGTTACTTTCACTCCAACAATTACTTTCACTGCAACAGTTAGTTTCACTTCCATGGTTACTTTCCCACAAACAACTGCTATTACTCCTCTAGCTACTTTAATAGTTTTTGTCATGTTGCAAATGCACACACCAAGATCATACCTATTTATTGTAAATATCTTTGTTGTTTGCTGTCTGTTTCTGCAAGTGATCACATGCATGCAAATAATATGTTGTTTTGATTGTAAATATCATCAATGTTTGTTGTATATTTTCTCAAGTGTTCACATGCATGCGTAGAATATTGTCACATTCTGTATTACATATGGATAACAGATAGAGTTAATAGCAGTTAGGGATAGAGACAAGAGTTAATGGCTACCAATGAATGAACTTGCAACTGAACAAAGGCTCGTCTGAGATGGATGACTTCTGAACACACACAAGTAAGTTGACATACAAGGTTAAGGAAAGCAATAGATGATAGTCAGGTCAAGATGAGAACAAAGCATAGGACTAAGGACTTGTGGAACAGGCTTCCTGGATGGTCACTATCGGTGGGCAGAAAAGAAAGATCAACAATGCAGACTGTCAGAAACGAGTAGGAATATTTATAGGTGTTAGAGCACCTGCCTGGATGAAGCAATCAAAGCCGCTGAAGTAGACAGAAAGGACACTAACACCTGTTTAGCATATTAGTTTGTTCCTCTGTGATAGGAGACTGGATCAACTGTCTAGTTGGAAGGCTGGATAATCCATGATAACTTGCCATCAGAGTGGTGGATGCAAGGCCTGGGAGTGTATGAGGATATCTCTGCACAGTGTGGTGTTGTAAGAGAGGAATAAATTTTTGATTGCCTACATGGAGTTTTGTCATTTCTGTGTATGTCATCGATCATTCTGTGAGAGCGAGGTGAACCAGTGTGTGTACCACATGTCCTAGAAATCCTGAAGTACAGAGGTTGATGAAAGATATGTTATTGTTTTAATTGTAAATATCTTCTGTGGTTGCTGCCTGTTTCTTCAAGTGTTCACATGCATGCATAGAATATCTTACTGTGTTGTTTGTAAATATCTCCTGTGTTTGCTGTTTGTTTCTTCAAGTGTTCACATGCATGCAAAGAATATCTTACTGTGTTGGTTGTAAATATCTCCTGTGTTTGCTGTTTCTGTTTTGAAGTGTTCACATGAATCCAGAGAACATCTCATTGTCTTGATGTGAACTGACAGTTGCTTGTTGTCCTTAGGTGATTACATGCACCCAGAGGGTGTGTATGAAGATATACATTCTGCAGAGAAGCTGAAGAAATTTATCATGGATCAACTCAACGACTACAACAACACACCAAACACAGTCACCATGGACCTGGTGTTGTTCAGAGATGCCATTGAGCACAGTATGTATCTATAAATATCATAGACATCATCATCATCTTGTGCTCTGCAAACTGGCATAGGCATTCTGACATCTCCACAGCTCTGTGTTCCTGGTGTTCTATATCAGTTATATTGGTGATATTCCTTGATTCCACTGTCCTAGTCCATCCAGCACTATTTCTTTAGGTATGTCCCTGTTTCTGTCATTAAATTTAATCACTATAATCAACTACAATACCATCATTGACATCATCATCATCTTCATAAGCAACCTAGCATAGTCTCAAGATCATCATCATGTGCTAAGCATGGGCGGTCATTTTAAGCCATCTCACCTGAGATGTTCCAAATTTTCCACCACCTGCAATTTTTCCTCATTAACATTTATTTCTTTTTATATATTAGTTTTATCTGTATGCATTATCTTTGTTTTTTGCTATGTTAAGCTATAAGTTGTGATTTTCACTATACTTTTGGGTTGAGGTTATTAGTTTTGTTACAAGGGATGGAGAATGAAAATGAGTTTTTATTGACTTTTGAGATACTTCGTTTCTTCAATCATTTTAGTTTCCAAGATTGTGCGTGTGATTGGACAGCCTCGTGGTAACATGTTACTGATTGGCATTGGCGGCAGTGGTCGGCAGAGTCTCACCAGGCTGGCCTCATTTTTATGTGACTATGCGGTCTTCCAAATTGAGGTCACCAAACAGTACAGGAAACAAGAGTTCAGGGATGGTATGTTTATCATTTTATTTTAAAAGGATAGTCCAGGAAGTTGATAATTTTAATAGACAGACATTTAAAGTGTGCAGAGCACAGAAAGTAAAGATACTTTTTCTGGTTAAAAGAATTGAAGAAATGCTAAAAAACCAGCATTTCTGACTTAGAACATGAACAAAAATGTTTTTCAGGAGAATTATTTTGCATTAGTGGTTGATACCAAGCCTTCCGCTCGCCTGGATCCCTAATGTTTTTATATAGAACTGCACATATCATCATGTATCATGCTGATCAGAGTGGGTCTTAATGGTTTACCATCTCACATGATCCCCAGTCTTGAATTAGGTCTGTATTCTTGTCCCAATGATGCAGTGTGGCCAAGCTGTCTGTGTATTTGTGTCTTTATTTTCTTGCTTTTTCCCCCATAAAATTTGCAAGTTGTAATTAATTTAGAAGTTTAATTCTCCTCCTGACATTCTCTATAATAATGGCTGTCTACATCTGTCATTAATTAATTTGTGGTTTTCATCTGTGTCTTCAAGGACTGCTTCATTTGTTTTTCTGTCCTTCTATGGAGTCATCTGATCAACTACCTCTAATTAGGAGGGAGTGAAACATCCTGAGGTTTTTCACATGTAAAGTGATCATCCAGAATTTGAATCATAATCTGAATGTCTTACATTACAGAAGCATGAAGTGCCTCCTAAGCCGCCAACCCTAAGTTGTGAGGTTACTTCCATCATCATGCCA
Source organism: Cepaea hortensis (assembly GCA_963921405.1). Classification (NCBI taxonomy): domain Eukaryota; kingdom Metazoa; phylum Mollusca; class Gastropoda; order Stylommatophora; family Helicidae; genus Cepaea; species Cepaea hortensis. The sequence continues at coordinate 59,131,564 of OY992888.1, forward strand.
TCATCAGGTCCTTTGCATATATTTGCTCCCATGATATGCTAAAATGTTTCTCATCCTTTGCAGAGTTGTGCTCCCATGATAAGCTGAAAAGTGTCTCATCCTTAGCAGAGTTTTGCTGCAATGATATTCTGAAACGTTTCTTATCCTTTGCAGAGGTTTGCTCCCATGATATGCTGAAAATGGTTTCATCCTTTGCAGAGTTTTGCTCCGATGATATGCTAAAAAGTTTCTCATCCTTTGCAGTGTTTTGCTCCCAAGATAAGCTGAAAAGTTTCTCATCCTTAGCAGAGTTTTGCTTCAATGATATTCTGAAAGTTTCTCATCCTTTGCAGAGGTTTGCTCCCATGATATGCTGAAAATCTTTTCATCCTTTGCAGAGTTTTTCTCCCATGATAAGCTAAAAGGTTTCTCATCCTAAGCAGTTTTCCTGTCTCATGCCCAAGGCGTTCGCAATGTCCTGTGTCCATCTTTGTTACATACATAATCTGCCTGCTTGGGGGAGCCACACCATTAGATCTGTGTAATTCCTTTTTGGTTGCCATGTTGAGTCTCTTCTTGTGATGCATAATGTGGTAGTTTCCTCTTGCTTTCCACATCCACATGACTGGACTACATCCTCAGCCTTTTGCAACCTTTTAAGTTGGCAGGGTATGTGGATACACTGGTCTGTAGTACTCTGATAATAGCAAAGAACACCTCAGAGATGTCCACTTATCCCAGTGGATACTCAGTTCCCAACGTTGCATTTGCCACACCATGGTTTGTTTCACATCCTTTTCCATGCCGAGGTGTTCTTATAATTTTCCCTTCATTGAGTTACGATACAATGGTGGAATTTCTCAAACTCTTTGATACTTTTAGTTTGTGTTTCATATCCTTTGCAGGTCATGGCAGTCAACCCCAGTGTTTTTTGGCTATTTGTTATTTCATGGCAAGTTTACGTTCAGTAGTTTGCTATTGCTTTCTGAGTGACTGGCTCTCATACCTTTGTATGGGAACCAATGCAAGGCGTCTGCTTCCAAATTGCCCACAGCTGTGTTTCAAACGTGATATACTGGATTAGAAATTGCATTAGTAACCCTTGTGCCCCAGAGTTGGCACTTTTAGAGTAAATCAATAAAAACAATAAATAGAATTGATGAGCTTGTTTAGAACACAATCACAAGTTACAAAATGTACATTACTGCTAGACCTTCCATCAGCACACAAACAATAAGCATACAGTTATAAAACTACATTAAAAAATACTTAACAGTTAAAACTTACTCAGCTGCTACAGTACTTTATAGAGTGTTACTTCACTAAATGTGTCATAATATTGTGACATTGTTACTTCACTAGATGTGTCATAATATTGTGACATTGTTAGTTCGCTAGATGTGTCATAATATTGTGACAGTGTTACTTCACTAGATGTGTCATAATATTATGACAGTGTTACTTCATCAACTGTGTCATAATATTGTGACAGTGTTACTTCACTAGATGTGTCATAATATTGTGACATTGTTACTCCACTAGATGTGTCATAATATTGTGACAGTGTTACTTCACTAGATGTGTCATAATATTGTGACATTGTTACTTCACTAGATGTGTCATAATATTGTGACATTGTTACTTCACTAGATGTGTCATAATATTGTGACATTGTTAGTTCACTAGATGTGTCATAATATTGTGACAGTGTTACTTCACTAGATGTGTCATAATATTATGACAGTGTTACTTCATTGGCTGTGTCATAATATTGTGACAGTGTTACTTCACTAGTTGTGTCATAATATTGTGACATTGTTACTTCACTAGATGTGTCATAATATTGTGACAGTGTTACTTCACTAAATGTGTCATAATATTGTGACATTGTTACTTCACTAGATGTGTCATAATATTGTGACATTGTTACTTCACTAGATGTGTCATAATATTGTGACAGTGTTACTTACATTAGCTGTGTCATAATATTGTGACAGTGTTACTTACATTCAATCAATCATGTGCCATGCCAGAAAGCGTAGGCGGTCATGACTCGCCATTTCACTCGATCACCGGAGTCGTGGATCAGCTCAGTGTTCCTGTCTCATCCATGCCATGTGGCCAAGCCATCCAGGTATTTTCCTCTCAGTCTTCCTCTTGGTCTGTTCCCTCGATCTTGCCAGTTGTCAATAAGTTCTCCAATCCATTTCTTCTCATAACATGTCCAAAAATTTTTTACTGTCTTCGTCTAATTTCTCTAATCAGTCTACGATTTTCATTTGTCTCCTGTAGTACTTGGTCATTGGTTTTTCTGTCTGTCCATGGTATTCTTTGCATTTTCCTCAGAAACCACATTTCTGCAGCCATCAGATGTTTTTCAGCTTGACTGCACATTGTCCAAGTTTCACATCCATACAAAAGAACAGGCTCTATGTATCCCCTCAACACTCTTTTTCTCGTTTCAATTGACATCATTTTATTGGTCAGAATGTCTTTCATCTTGCTAAAGGCTACTTTTGCCATGGCAATTCTTGTTCTAATCTCTTCAAGGCATCTCCTATCAGATGTTATGACTGTTCCGAGATAATTGTATCGATTCACTTGTTGCAGAATATTCCCATTTACTTGTATATTACATTGTGGTACTTCATTCTTCCTAGTGAAGACCATAACCTGTGTCTTCTTACATTTTAATTCCAACCCCAGCTGCTCACTGTGTACAAAAACCGCGTCTACTAATTATTGCAGATCCTGAGCATTGTCTGCAATCAATACTGTATCATCTGTATATCTAATGTTATTGATGTTTCTTCTACCAATGCTGATTCCATTTATATCTTCTACATTTCTGAAAATATTTGTGTCATAATATTGTGACAATGTTACTTACATTAGCTGTGTCATAATATTGTGACAGTGTTACTTCACTAGATGTGTCATCATATTGTGACAGTGTTACTTCACTAGATGTGTCATAATATTGTGACAGTGTTACTTACATTAGCTGTGTCATAATATTGTGACAGTGTTACCTACATTAGCTGTGTCATAATATTGTGACAGTGTTACTTCACTAGATGTGTCATAATATTGTGACAGTGTTACCTACATTAGCTGTGTCATAATATTGTGACAGTGTTACCTACATTAGCTGTGTCATAATATTGTGACAGTGTTACCTACATTAGCTGTGTCATAATATTGTGGCAATGTTACTTCACTAAATGTGTCATAATATTGTGACAGTGTTACTTACATTAGCTGTGTCATAATATTGTGACAGTTTAATATCTAGGCACCTTTCTTCCACCCTGAAGATTTGAAGAACCTGTATTTCCAAGCTGGTGTGGATAACAAGCCCACAGTTTTCCTCTTCAATGACATCCAGGCAGTTGATGAAAGCTTCTTTGAGGATATCAACAGTATTTTGAGCAGCGGAGAAGTTCCCAATTTGTATAAGTGGGAGGAATTTGAGGAGGTAATTTTCATTATTTCAGTCTTACAGAAGAGCATTAACAATTTATTAGATGAAAAATGGAACAAACAGTGGGGTATGCAAGACAGGTTCTAGAAAGTCACATCTATGAAGAGATATAATAGAATATAGAAGCCGTCGCTTTGGCAATGGGGTTACAAATGCAATTCATAATCCTGCATATCATGCTCAAAACACATCTCCAGGCGATTTGAAAGCAGACATACTTACGTTGGTTTCCAATAGTATGAGTGCCAGTCGTCCAGAAAGAAAGGGCAAACTACTGAACATAAATTTGCCTAGGAATCACAAACAGCCAAAAAATGCTGGAGTTGACTGCTACATCCTGTAAAGGATATGCAACTTTATTATATATATATATATGTTATGATTGAGCACAGTAAATGCATAACTGCCTGGGATGAGACCTCAGTTGGTCATGTCTCCGCCATTGGTTGGAGGTATTTCACTGTAAACAAAGTCCAACCCAAAGCCCAGATAGATTTCTTGCTTGTTACAAAATGGATTGATGTCAGCAAACTATGTTAGCTTCTGAAGCATGGTATTATTGATGAGCCACCAAAGCATAGCAGCCAGATACTCACCTGTTGTACGAGCTTCTGTAGTATGGTATTATTGATGAGTCAGTGGTAGCATAGCAGCTAGAGGCTCACCTGCCATACCAGTGGTCTTGGGTTTGACCTGCATTGAGGCAGTTTCAATGTTAAAAATGGACCTGGACTTGCAGGCTGACTTAGCCTGAAATTGGTACCAAAATATTCTTAAGACGTAAAGACATCTGGCATGATACCTACTACATCACCCACTGAGTACCGTTTGATCTGTAAAAATATCGGTCTTGTTCTGTATGCCCAATGTGCCTAAGGCGTATAAAAGGAACCTTCACTTTTACTTCCAGTTTCCACTGATGTTCATCTCTTGTGGAATGTTCTATGAACTTATTAACTGTTTATTTTCTTCCTCCCCCCCCCCCCCCCCCAAAAAAAAGAAAGTAACCCTATGTATTTGACATTTTCAGGTCAAAAGTGCCCTGGCAGATGCTGTGAAAAAGGCGGGAATTGATGACACTACACAGAGTGTGTTTAACTTTTTCATAGACAGGGTCAGGGCCAACCTGCATGTTGTGCTGTGCATGAGTCCAGTTGGTGAAGCTTTCAGGTATGTCATATATAGGATTATTTCTTCCATGCCCATCTGTATCCTGAACCTGAAGTTCTCAATAAAGTACAATCCATCAACCAGGCAGTCATTGTTGTGTGCGTTTTGGGAGGTCTTATGCATTTGGATAATGTCCAAGTTTGACATTGGTAGCATAATGTTGGTGTTAATATGCTACTTATTATTTGCTGTTTGGCAGACATAGGTTTGTATTAATGTTTCAGAATGGTGATACTTGATATTTAAACACATTTGCTTTTTTAATTCTTATATTTCTCTGTCTGTCTTACCATCCTCTGTGATCATACATCCTTGGTATTTAAATTTTGTAACTTGATATTCAGAGTTGTACTATTTATCTGTACATTTAGTGGACCAGGAGATCTGCTAACCTTCATTACTTTGATTTTTGTTGTATTTATAATAACATTGTAGCTTTCGCATGTTGAACTCAGCTTATTAATATAATTTTGTAGTCTGCCTTCATCGTTGTAAAACAGGCATTGATCGTCTGCAAATAAGAGCTCATTTATTGCGAGTATATCTGTTGCTTCATCTAAAGCAAAGAGTTGCAAATTTTCTAAATCTGTACTGTCAAGGCTTGCTCCTTTGAATATTTTATCTATATAATAATAATTTAGTTGCATGTCCTTCACAGGATGTAGCAGTCAACCTCAGCATTTTGGCTGTTCGTGATTCCTGGGCAAGTGTTACTTTCAGTAGTTTGCCATTGCTTTCTGAATGACTGGCACATATACCTTTTTCGAAAAAAACCAGCACCGCTATGTTTCGAACCCTGGTGTATCGGATTATGAATCGTGTCCATAAACTCTTCGCGTAGATGTTAAATAAGAGAAGGAGAACAGTTATCCTGGTCTCACTAATCAGTTTTCTTTCTTACTTGTATGGCTCTGGGGTTGACCAAGTCTGATATAATGGGCACCAGGCAATTCTCTAGGCAGTGTCTGGGAAGGAAGGTGATGACAAAGAGAACTGGCTACACCACCTTTTTGTTATGGGTTAGATTTATGAAGAGAAAGTTGAAATAGACAAGAGGCAATTGAAATATTTTCACCATGTTAAAAGTATAACACTCTTATAAAAAAACCTTACTGGAGGGCAAGATTGAGGGCAAGTAAGCAAGAGGAAGGCAACGATATAAGTGGGAAGATAACATCAAGAGATGGACAAACATAAATCTGACAGAATGTACAGTCAAGGCGACAGATAGAAAGTGTTGGAGATGCATTGTAGCCAATCTTCATTATGGAGACGCACCTGATTGATTGATTTAGATTTATGAAGGCTTAACTCTTACACCACACTGGCAATATGTGCTATGGAACATCCCTTTTTGTTTTAAACACACAGTGAAAGTTGACATTGGATGGCCAGATTTCTTTAGTATGCTCTGACCAATTTTAAAAATCAAGAGAACACATTACACAATGGTAAGGTTGCATGGAGAACAACTAATCATGCATCTCACATTCCTTGAGACTGAACAAACTAAGCAGGAGAACAGTTGTTGTTAATCATAAAACTTGTCCTTCTGTAGAAACCGTATTCGCAAGTTTCCTGCATTTGTCAACTGTACAACCATAGACTGGTTCAGTGAATGGCCACCAGATGCACTCCTGGAAGTGGCTGGCAAGTACCTGGATGAGATGAAACTTGGAAATGATGAAGCCGTAAGTTTAAGCACATCCTCAGTTTTATCACACTTTTTACCACACTAGGTTAAAAAAAATTTTGCTATTCAGTCTTAATAGTCGAGAGGTCAGTATTTGTGACTGATAACTTTTTCCAAATATTTTGTTTTCTTTCCCTTTATAGACGTTTCTTGTAGTTGTATATAACGTTCTACTTTCATAAGCCTTTTCCATGAAATCATTGATCCATCCATCCATCATGTGCCATGCCGGTAAGCGTGGGCGGTCATGTTCTGCCATCTCACTCGATCAACAGAGTCGTGGATCAGTTCCGTGTTTTTGTCTCGACCATGCCACAAGGCCAAGCCATCCAGATACTTGTTTCTAGGTCTTCCCCTTGGTCTGTTCCCCTCGATCTTACCAGTTGTCACCAAGTTCTCCAAATCATTTCTTCTCATAACATGCCCAAAAAATTGTGACTGTCTACGTCTAATGTCTCTGATCAGTTTACGATCTTCATTTGTTTCTTGAAGGACTTGTTCATTGGTCTTTCTGGCTGTCCATGGTATTCTTTGCATTTTCCTCAGAAACCACATTTCTACAGCCATCAGATGTTTTTCAGCCTGGCTGCTCATTGTCCAAGCTTCACATCCATATAAAAGTACAGGTTCTATGTAGCATCTCAACACTCTTTTTCTCGTTTCAATTGACATCTTTTTATTGGTCAGTATGTTTTTCATCTTGCTAAAGGCTACTTTTGCCATGGCGATTCTTGTTCTAATCTCTTCAAGGCATCTCCCATCAGATGTTATTACTGTTCCGAGGTAATTGTACCTATTCATTGGTGTATCATTGATAGCTAAATATAAAAATAATTTAGGGGGAAAAGGAAAATTACTGTACTTTAAATCAGTGGACAACTATTATTTATTGGAATTGACTGGCATCTGTTGCTGTCTCAGAACAGGATATTGTATACTCAGAGCACACCTCCTCCGAATAGGTCTCACTGACTGCCAGTTGCTACCGTGAAGCTCCAAAGCAAACCACAGAGCCAGAAACCAGACAGAAAGAGGAAATCTGGCCCAAGGGAACAGCCTTCCAGAAAAACTCAGTGGGGACTGGTGAAGAACCCTTGCTGGAATAAACTCATAGAAAAAGCATTACTCATTGACGAAGAAGAAAATAAAAAGATGAGAAGAAGAATGAGGAGGAGGAAAGAATAATGAGGAGGAGAAGAAGAATGAGGAGGAGGAGCAGCAGTAGTAATTGCCTTTAGACCCAGAATAGGACACATGACCTTGACCACATCACTCATGGACTATCCATATGTGGGATCATCAGTATATAATTTGTATGTCTCAAGCATGGACTAGGGTCCTTTGTTGATTACTACAACTGCTACTGCTGCTCCTTCTGCTGCTGCTGCTGCTGCTGTTTCCTCATGTGCTCTTACTTGTGTTTTAATGTCAGTTTTTTTATAATCAATCTTGATACAGATTTTAACTAGTGACAACCTGGCCGGCAGGTGGGCATCTAGCTACAACGTTGCCATGGCTCCCATTATGTTTATGGTGATGATAGTAATAATAATAATTAACCAGTTAATAGATGCTAAACTTTATAGATACTGATTGTAATGCCAATTTTGTACATATGTTTTTATTGTAGTGTAAAACATAATTATGATTGTTTTTTTTTATACAATGATTTTTCTAATGTTTGCAGGATCGAGAACGATACAATCTTGTAAGTATATGTTTGAATGTACTTTTTTATTGCTTATTCTGCACAGGTTGTATCAACATTTTATAAGTTTATGTGTGTGTGTGTGTGTGTGTGGGGGGGGGGGTGTGGGTGGGGGGGGGTGTGGGTGGGTGGGTCCATGGGCAGGCGGGTGAGCGTTTGTGCGCGCACATGCGCGCATGTGTGTGTGGTTGTTTTTCCTTCTGTACTGGTGGCATGAGCATTTTATTATTATATGTTTAAGTCTATGAGTTTTTATTTCTCACTATGTTCTGTGAAGAAAAAAAGTACACATACATGTATGCACGTATGCATGCACACATACAAGTATGAGTGAACTCACATAATATGCATGCACTCACATACATGCTCACACACACAGATGGGCATGCCCACACAAAGGTGTGGGAACATGCACAGACATGTGCGCGCACATAACCACGTGCTCACATGCACAGACTACACATACAGACATGTGCAACCACACAGAAACGTGCGAATACATGCAGACGTATATGCACACACTTAGATGCATCTGTGCCCATACAGGTGCGCACATATGTGCACACATTCACACATACATGCACAGATACACAACAGACATGCATACCCACACAAGTAAGCAAAGGACCTTGTCCTGACCTCAAGAAATATTGTGTATATGGTAAGTACAAGTCAAATCAAATAAATGTTTTTTCGTGCCTGGAAGCATCCCGGGCGTACAGTGCCAGCCTCATATATTTATACGAGGGGGCTTCAAATGTAAACCTTAACAGTGTGATAGAACCATGCCATTGTCTTGTAACCTGTCAATATTGTTGTTAAGCATGTCAAGAGCCTTAAGCATGTGACATCACAGTGCAGACGAATATGGTGATGTCATAAGGACAGTTTAAAGATGGCGGCCCCACTTTTGACATGCACCAAAGAGGAGCAGCATTCAGTTTCAATTGTTTTGACAAGTGTAGGGGTGAAACCTATAGAAATTCATCGGCTAATGAAGGTCCAGAATGGTGATGCATGCCTGTCAGTGCAGCAAGTGTATGAATGAAGTAGGAAGTTTCAAAACGGTGTGACGTCTGCGACAGACTGTTCACTACCAGATCAAGCACACTGAGTATAACCCCAGAGAATATTTTGTACCGGAATCCAAGCGCTTTATCGGTGCTGGAGGACTTGCATTGAACGCAGTGGTGACTACATCGACAAATGATACATTTTTTCTTTACTTTTTCAGAATATATTCACACAACAATAAAATTATTTTAGGTTTTCATGTGAAGTCCCCTCATAGAACAATCAGCACTTGATGGTTGATGTGGTCAATATTACATTGTCCACCTTTTCTTCCCAAGACATTTTCTGGTAGCCATTTTAGGCTGGGTCAAACTGGCACCCAGGTTCTCTTTTCCATCCAGTGAATGTTCAGTAGTCTCCAGTAACACATATTTTAATACTATTCAGTAACACTTATATTCAAAGTATATTCCTTCCTTCCTCCCTCCCTCCCTCCCTCCCTCCCTCCCTCCCTCTCTCCCAGCCTGCCTGCCTTTCTCCTTCCTTCCTTCCTTCCTTCCTTCCTTCCTTCCTTCCTTCCTTCCTTCCTTCCTTCCAATTTCCCCAATGGAGGTATTTTTATTTCCAGCTTTCTTAGGACCTCTGCATTTTTTTTTTAAATTCCATTATATGCTACACATTCCTCTGCCCATACACAAATACACATGTAATACAGGTATTAACTTTATGAATTGGCTTAACAATGCAGCCATTTAGATAAAGACAAATGTACTAGATTATCGTCACTACTGTTTCCTTAAATTTCATTTACCACAGGAAAGGACCAAACCGTCGCTGGCACAAATGTTTACTATAATGCACAAGTCGGTATCTGATTACTCCTTGAAGATGTTTGAGGAGATGAAGAGACATAATTATGTCACACCTACCAACTACCTGGAGCTGGTTGCAGGATACAAGAAGTCAGTTGTTGTTGTTCTTCTTGTTTTTGTTAATGCTGTTGTTTATGTTTTGTTTCTTCTTATTTACACATATTTGTTTAGTTTTCTGCCTCTGCAATGTTTCATTAAAAAAAGTGGTACTTACAAGGTTTAATATTGACACATTTTAAGCATTTCTTATTGACACTGGGACAATAAAAACATTGAATAATATACAAACATGTAGACTATCTTGGCTTGATCACAGTATGAGACTTGGTCTGCTGGGAAATATTGGAGGGAAATTAAAATGAAGACATACATCAGAGGTTCCCAAACCACGGCCCACGGGCCACTTGTAGAACTCCAGATGTCAGAAAGTGGCACGCGAGGTCTCGTTATTTAATATAATATATTCTAATAATTTCAAAAATGCACACGGAGCGCCCCATCAGTGTGCGATAATTTACCCTGCTCGTGGTTGTTATGCTAAGATATTATCGAATGCGTTTATTCAATTTGCAACGAAACATTATGAAGTTACCATATCCTAGCCTTGTCGACCAATCAGAGTGCTCAAGGTGCCATGTTGTCGTCTGTTACAACTGTTTAGCAGAGTCGGTTGTATTGTGTTGAAATTAGATTTTTCAAATAAAAATTTACTGTTAAAGCCTATAAACATGAGTGTGGAAAATCTAACATCAAACAATGGTAAAATCAGAAAATATGAAGACGTTGCTTGTCGTGAATTCAACGAAGATTGAACTGACAATTTTATGTTTAGTGCTGTTGTTGCATCATACGAAGTGGCTCTTCGCCGTTTACAGATGCAGAAGAAATAATCAAGCCTTTCCTTAAAACTGCTGCTAGATTGCTTGGTGATAAAAAGTGTAAAACAAAATTTGATCAGATTCCTTTGTCTAATAATACTATGGCCAGGCAAGTTGAAGAATTGGCCAACGATGTTCATCGTCAAGTAGCAGCATATATCAAAAATTGTAAACAAATTTTCCATTGGCAAAGGATGAATCTACTGACATTTCTGACACAGCTCAGGTCGCAGTATTTGTTCGAACAACATACGATAATTTTAAAGTTATTGAAGAACTTCTAGGACTTGAATCAATGCATACAACTACTACTGTTTGAAACTCTGAAGTTGTGTATAGAGACAAACAACATAGAATGGACCAAATTGGACAGTGTATGCACCGACGGTGTTCCGGCTTTGACGGGTAAAAAGGCTGGATGTCTAGCATTATTAAAACAGTTTCTTGGCCGTACTATATTAAAATATCATTGTATCATTCATTAAGAAGCTCTGTGTGGAAAGACATTAAATATGAAACATGGCATGGGTGTTGTTCTGAGATGTGTGAAAAAAATTCGAAGTAAGGTGCTGAACAGGCGTGAGTTCAGACAGTTTCTATCAGACCTGAACGAGGAATACGGTGAGCTACTGTTACACTGTGATATCAGATGGCTATCTAAAGGGAAAGTTCTGTCACATTTCTGGGCATTGAAGAATAGTATCCATCTGTTTCTGTCAGAAATAAATGAAGTGCCAACAGAACGGGCATGTCTGCTGAACGATGACTGGCTTAATGACCTGGCATTTTTGGTGGACATCACGTCTCATTTAAACTCTTTAAATGCTAGGATCCAGGATGAAAACAAACAAACTATTCACAAATTTGTGCGGTGACATTTCTTCATTTAAACTGAGACTACGACTGTTTATCGGACAGCAGACTGAAAGGACTTTAGAGGCGTTTCCAACTGAAGATGCTTGTGACTCAAAAAGCATGCTGAGGAGGGTGAGGTCAGGCAGGCTTCACGCAGAGTGGCTTGCTTCGCTTCGGAGGTGATGGGTAGCAAGAATCACCTGGATCTTTTCTCTGGGGCATGCCGGTGTGCTGGGGAATGAACAGACGGACAGATTGGCTGGTTCTGCAAAACTTGGTGGAGTATTGATGCATGACAAGGCTGACGTGGTTGCGGCCTTGTGGGAGCACGTGTACACCTTGGAGGAGCAAATGGATCACCATAGTCTGGTAAGAATGAGGCATCGAGGTGTGACGAGAGAATCTGGCCGACGATCGTCGCTCAGAGGAAAGGCGAGACGGACATATAATCAAATTGCTACTGGAACTATTAGTGTTGGAAATCTTCGCTGGCTGCTGAGGATGGGGACGGGGCGCTTATGGGAATGCCCCGAATGCTGTGATGACGGTTCCTAAATCAATAAATCAATCAATCAAGACGCTTGTGGTGGAAAAGAAACGCGAATTGTTAAGTACAAAGTAATAGTTGAAAGTCTTCTGGGCATCTTTTAGTCAAGATTTCAAGAGTTCACAATAGAGAAGGATAATGTTGCCCTCTTCATAAATCCGTTCGTATTTCCTGATGCCGAGCTCTGTCAATTACAGCAAAACCTTCAGCACGGAGTAATTGATTTGAAATGCAATTCTGCACTTTATGACTTTGGGCACGACAGATGTGTGCCCAGACATTGATAAACTGGCATCTGAATTTAAGTAACTGGTTATGAAGAACAGTCACAATTGTAAATTAATTCATTAATAGGATTTTTGAAACTGATTTAACATGTATTGTTAAATGAACTGTTGATTTTAAACCAAAATTTAAAAAAAAAAAAAATGACTGCAGTGTATTACTGACACTGACTGCCTTTAAAGTTTTAAAATTTTGTTGACGAAAGTTAAGAAAGATAAGAATGATATTGCATGACTTTTATAATTTTATAACGTTGTGGTCCGCTTAACTACCGAAAATAGTAGATATGGCCCTCTGCTTGAAAAGCTTGGGAACCACTGACATACATGAAACAAGAGTTCTTCATGAGGCAAATTTACAAATATGTTTCAAATAAGTATAGGACTGCAACATAGATGCCATTTTCACCTTTATTTTTCTCACTGACTATTGACTGGATTATGAAAAAACATATCTTTTTATATACTTTTTGATTACTCATTTACAGTCACATGTTCTTCTTCATCTTTTTCGTTCCTTATTCCCCTCAAATAAGGAATGAAGAAGAACATATGACTGTTAGTGCTGGACAATTTGTAAACAAAAAAGGTAATCCCTGGAAGCCAAAAAATTTAGATTTTACAGAAGAATATTAAAACATCAAAGACAGCCAAAGTGAGTAATCAAAATATTTATTAAGAGGCAGTTAACACAAGAAATACGACTGTATAAGAAAGCTGTAAACATGTTAGCTTCATCACAAGAAGAGAGAAATTCTTGAACATAGTCCAGAAAGGGGACAGTGATGCAGTGACATCGTTACGCCCGCCAGGCGACTTAGCTCCCAGCAGGGATGCAGCAACTTCGTTACGCCGCCAGGCGAGTGGTAGTTACCTGCCTGCAAGATTGCTGGCTGACGAACGACCAGCGGTCAGACAAGGACGACGCAAGATGCACGCTTGCCTCGTGAAGCCACCTCAGGTGGGAGGCAAGTTGCGAACTAGCGGCAGACAGCTCTGGGACACGGACTTGGACGGACGCATGATGAGAGAAAGGCGTTGTGTGGTTTTCTGTGCTGAAAGTCGAGTGTCTGGACATCTTGAGAGTTAGACTTGTGAGCTGTATTGTGGATGTAAGTGTATTGAAGTATCAAGTATATATTGTTGTGATCATCGTAATGTATTTGATCTGTGAATAAATCCATTGAACGGTGTGTCGTTGAGTCTTACGTCAAATCACGTTGTACTTGTACTGTCTCACATGTGTTAGGTTAGCGAGCCAAGTTTAAGACCCTGACATGTGTGGACGTGGCGGCACTCGCCCGGCTTTGAAATGAACGTGTTTATGTGATTAACGATTTAAAACTAGAGTTTATGAACTTAGAATTTTTGTCAAACTTTATAGTACATGTAAATGTGATCGTGGAAGGCTCATTTTGATAATTTACTACATTGTTTAAACATGTGTAAGACTATTTGTAAACGTACAGTGCATACATATTGTTTGATCTTGTAAGCGTGTAAAACATTTGTGATTTGTGAAACTTGTCACCGTTTTGACCTTGTCGACATTGTGATCTTGTCGCCATTGTGACCTTGTCGCCATCTTGTAAACTTGATGTCTATGTCCTTACTGAATGTCATCTTGATGTAAGTGATGTGTCATCAATGTTGTAGAGTGTTGAGATACATGTAGATTGTCTTAGTGTATTGAGTTTGTGGAACGCAGAAAGTTTTGGAAAGAAAGTAACTTGTATTGAAAAACAAAAAATTGTTGACGGACAAACTTACGACCTACAACTACACTCAACGCCATACAAACCTAATCAACACTTAGTGACAAGCAGGCACACACCAACAAATAGACGCTAATTTATTTTTCTCCAAAAACAAAGCAGGTTTTCCGAACCATCCGAAACCTTGCCGTAGAGGTCATTTGTGTTCTCGAAGTAACGACCCTACAGTTCCTAGCCCGATTTCCAACCGTTCTTCACCGCATCCGGGGCACTTGAGTATATTTTTCTTTTCATATACTTTAAGGATGCAATTTTAGGCACATATTGTCAATAGAAATCAATTGTAAATTGTTGATTACTAACCACTTACAACATATTTTGTGTGGCTGGTATTTCATTGACATTTTTCATCATGTCTTCATTATTTGATTTCATCGATATGGGGATAAAATTACAGTTGACAGGTGATGAATTAACAAATTGGAGTGAGAAGAAATACTCTGAATACCTACTAGTACAGGAGAAAGCTAATGAACGCGATGAAAGAGCGGCTGAAAGAACATTAAAGCAGGCAGAGATGGCTGCCAAGCAGGCAGAGACTGAAAGGGCGGCCAAGCAAGTAGAGGCAGAAACAGCCTTAAAGCAAGCCGAATTAGAACTGGCGGCAAAGACAAAGCAAGCTGAGATAGACAGTGAACTTAAGAAGGCAGAAACAGCCTTAAAGCAAGCTGAGATAGATAGTGAACTTAAGAAAGCAGAAATGGAACGAGAAACAGAATTAAAGAAGGCAGAAATTGCAGCTCAGAGTAAGAGAGAAGAACTGGAGTTACAGTTAAAGATGAAACAACTTGATACTGAGACTGCCATTAATAAAGAATATAAGAAATCTGAGAGACTGGAGAAAGAAAACCAGTACAAGAAATATCAAGGTATTGTACGTAATTATACCTCGGGTGACTGCATCGCAGCCTTTACCCAAAATTTTGAAACTTTAATGGAACATTACCAAGTTCCACTGTCTGAATGGAATATTGTTTATATGAGGAGTTTATCAGGGGAACCACTTAAAGTCATTGAGACCATCCCAAAAGACCTCAGAAAAGATTACCATTATCTTAAATCTAAGATTATGGCACATTTTATGTTAGATGAGGCAGGTTACAGAGAACAATTCAGTAATTTGAGCCCAAAACCGACTCAAACGTTCTCTGATTACCTCTGCTTAGTCCGAGATATATTTACCAAATGGACTTCAGCAGCTAAAATTGACAAAAATTATCAGAAACTAGAAGATCTGATCATTAGAGATAAAATCATTTCATCCATTCCATCAGCATTTTCAAAATTTTTGCAAGAGAATGAATGCACTAGTGTAGATGAGATTGAGAGACGTGGTTCGGCGTATTACACAGCCAACAAACATTGTTTTGCCAGTGAAGCTACTGACATAAATTTTGTAGCATCGGCTAACTATGACAAACCCTATAGTAGGCAGAAACCTCATAGGCCTACCTCTGAGAAGTTTAATCACTGTAATTATTGTAAATTTTCACATCATCAGAGTGAAATGTGCGATAAGCACCCAGGATACAACACTTACCTACTAAACATGGTAAACAGACAAGATAAGGAGCGTAGGTCCTTCAGAAATTTGCGTAAATGTTTCCTCTGTAAGGCGCACGGACACCATCGGAAAGAGTGTAAAGGTAGGCAAATGACCAACAAAGCAAACGCCGCCTTGTTTGACGGTTCGGCGTCAGACGAAGAACAGCCAGAGAAACATCCTGTGAACTCAGCACAGGCTTTTGACATATTTAGCGCAAATAAATGCTCTGTTTGTAACACCTTTTATGAAGATGGTATTTTAACATGCGGTCACGCCATCCCTATTGCCAATGAAGAAGCTAATTTGGTAGTAGATTCAAAAGGCAAGATAATCGTCCATCACGGATATGTGAATGGCAAGTCTGCTACAGTCCTTCGTGACACGGGCAGTTCACTCATTGGTCTGAAGAGAACGTTCATAATGCCTACAGACTATACAGGCAGACACGTAACATACAGAACATTCTCAGGCAATATTGAGAAATACCCACTAGCATGGGCATATATTGAAACACCTTTCCTCACTGGGAAAGTAAAGTGCGCTGCATTAACAAACCCAGTGTGTGATGTAATTATTGGAAATTTACCAGAGGTGAATGATAAACCTCATGACATAACATCTCTGTGTATTGATGATAACATAACATCACCATCAAATGTCATCATTGAGAATGTCACACCACCTATTGATTGTATAGTAGCTAATGTAGCACTAACATCTCATGACATCATTGATAACATTGCTCCATCACCATCTGATATCATTGAATGTGTGAACGCAGTAACTAGATCTACTGCTAGAGTGCAAGATGAAAGTAATCAAACTGAGGCTATACAAATGCTTAGCCCAGTATCACTACCGACTAACACCATGAAGGAAACGTTTGTAACAGCTCAAAAAGCTGATCCTTCATTGTCAAAATACTTTAATCTGATCGGCCAAAAGCCAAAGGTAACCAAGAATGCAAAATGGTATTTTGCTGTGAAAAATGATATACTCACCAGGTATTATACCAGAGGTGACAATACAACAGAGCAAACTGTTTTGCCAACTAATTATCGTAAGCAAGCCTTACATCTTGCCCACGATATACCTCTTGCAGGGCATATGGCATACGTTAAGACCAGATCAAGGTTACTGACACAGTTTCATTGGCCCAAATTTTGCAATGACATTAAAGAATATTGCAGAAGTTGTGACACCTGCCAGAAACTGGTAAAAAAAGGTAAACACCCACAGGCAAAGTTACAAGTTACTGACTTAGCCAGTCGACCTTTTGAAAAACTATCTGTCGACATAGTGGGCCCTCTTAATCATACAACAACTAGAGGGAATAAATATATTCTAACTGTCATTGATCAATGTAGTCGCTGGCCAGAAGCTATTCCGCTAAAGAACATTACTGCCAATGATATAATGGAAGTGTTCTTCCATATATTTTCTCGGATAGGTTTTCCAGATACTATCCAATCTGATAGGGGCACTCAGTTTATTGCCGCATCTACCCAAGCTTTCACCAAAATGCTGGGAGTGAAGCAATGTTTCAATTCCCCGTACCATCCTCACTCTAGTGGAGTAATAGAAAAATTTAACGGGGATCTAAAGCACATGCTTGCAAAAGTAACTCAAGAGCACCCCAATAACTGGGATGTATATCTACCAGCTATTCTTTTTGCTTATCGCGAGGTACCACATTCTAGTACCGGTTTCTCTCCTTTTGAACTTATCTATGGTGCCAAACCACGTGGCCCATTAACTATTTATCACCAAATGTTAACTGACTCTACTCCAGTACTTAAACCCATATCATCATACGTATATGTTACATCATTGCGTGAAAGAATCATCAAATCGTGTATTATTGCAAAGAATGCACTAAAATTATCTGGTGCTACTTATAGACAGTATGCTGACAAAGGTAACAGGACAATAACGTTGACACCTGGACAGGACGTTCTTCTTCTACTACCTAGTGACAGACACTTATTGACTGATTCTTGGCAGGGACCTTTTAAAGTGACGAGACAGATTTCACCTGTAGATTACGAAATCCAAATAACAGACAAACACAAAATATTTCACGTAAATATGCTAAGACCATACCACAACAGAGACAACGAACAAGACGATACGACAGCTTGTACAGTGATAATAGATCATGAAGACGACGATGCTAGTGACGAGATTCCAACACCTGCATTAGACATGACAAACTGCTTGAAGGAGATCAAAATCAACCCAAAGTTAACTCAAGCAGAGACAAACAGTTGCAAACAGCTTATACAACAGTACAAAACCATTTTTTCCAACAACCCAGGACAAACAGAATTAGTACAGCATCATATCACACTCACATCAAACACACCCATAAGATGCAGACCATACACCATTCCATTACATTACAAAGAACATCTACATCAGGAGATCATCAATTTAGAGAAAAACAACATCATAAGGCGATCCCAATCAGACTTCTCATCTCCAATGGTCATTGTACGCAAAAAGGACAATACAATAAGACTCTGTATCGACTATCGAAAGCTCAATAAAATAACTCTTCTAGATCTCTAGCCGATGGCAAACTCTGACGATCTTCTGACAGAACTGACAGACGCTAGGTTCTTTACGAAGATAGATATGACGAAAGGATATTGGCAAATAGCAGTAGACGAACAGAGCAGACATCTGACAGCATTTGCCACACCTTGGGGACTGTACGAATGGTGCAAACTTCCATTTGGGCTTGTCAATGCCCCAGCCACATTCGTACGTATGACACGACTTCTTCTAGTAGACATTCCTAACATAATCTGCTATATCGACGACATCTGTGTTCACACAGAGACAATGACAGAGCACATTAAGACGTTAGAACAGACATTTGAACGTATTAGACAGCACGGACTGACAGTAAAGCCTGCGAAAGTAGACATAGCCTACCAGGAAATATCTTTCTTGGGGTACAAAATATCCAACGGCTTTGTCACGACAGACGATAACATTGTGTCCAAGATACTAAAACTCTCACTTCCGACTACAAAAAAACAAGTCAGAAGTTTGTTGGGACTGATAAACTATTACCGGCAGTTCATTCCTGATTTTTCCGAACTGACCGAAGTGTTTACTAATTTACTAACAAAGGATAAACCAGAGAAAATTGTAAACAATGAATGCCTACAAATTGCATTCCATAAAGTACCAGCATGTTTTTCTGATAAGAGTTTAAATAATCTCATCCTGAAATTGCCCAATCTCCATTTACCTTTCAGATTGCGTACAGATGCTAGCTCCGTGGCGATTGGAGCAGTCTTGTTACAAGAGTACAATAACATCCTCCATCCCGTGTACTTCGTATCCAGGAAACTAAAGCCCAGAGAACGGGCGTGGTCTATCCCTCAATTGGAAGCCCTAGCTTTAGTGGTGGGTATAACAAAATTGTCCAGATTTCTTCTAGGACGCCATTTCATCGTGGAATCTGACAGCAGCCTGTTACGATTTATAAATTCAGGTGTACCTTCAAACCATATGGTAGCGCGCTGGTCTCTTAAACTTCAAGATTATAGCTTTGAGGTTCGACATATCCCAGGCAGAACCAATTCAATTGCCGATCTTTTGTCCCGTTGTCCGACCGACCCAGTAAGCACCAATGTCTGAGTGCAGTGTGTACAAATACACTCAGACCGACACAGCCATTTATAAGTGAATATTTTTTTCCATTCACAAAAAGCTGTGTCTCATCTCATCATCTCATCATGTTCCTCTTGTACCTTGCGGTGTCGAGGTGAAGTATAAACTTCGTGAGAGTGCCCGGTTATGGGCTTCGTATATCGACATTCCCATGTGTAATGTCTACAATATTGTGATAGGGATTACTCCCAATATATATAGTGTTCTTATTTTACTAATTCATGTAGTGATTGTCGTGTATAATTGTGTAGTGTGTGGTAGAAAGTGAACTTTATTAATTGTATATACCAAGAACAAGAACAGTGTCACATTCGCTCAAAAACTTACCGTAAGCGAACTATCCAATTTGACAGTGACATCTGCGTGTGGAACATTCCAGGGATATTTTAAAGACGTGTGTGAACGTGTGAACTAAACATTGACAGCTACACCATTGCAGTGAACCGAAATCCATAATGTTCGGTAGTGAAACATCCAACACATGAACTGTGAGAACATTGTACTTTCCGTAACTACATCAGACCGGAACAAGTGTGTTCTGCAAGCTTCAACATCAGCTTTTTTAGTGTTCGTGTGTGCTTCCGGATTAGTTAGAAATTTAGAGCAAAATTAGCAGACGACAAATAAAAGTTTAAAAATCTATGACGATTCTAAAATCTTTAGGAATCAACAAAGTTAAATACACGAATTGTGTGTTTATATATTTATGTAGTGTAATCTTAGAATCATATCTTGATTAATGTATTCATATTACCGACTTTTTCTCGTTAATATGAAGAAACGTCAAGCGATGACGCTAAGAAATAGGATAATTATTGTAAATTATTGTATTTCATTAATGTGTAAATTATTCCCCTTTCATTTATTTGTTATTACAGCATTACACAAAGGGCCATAATTTGAAATGTATTCAGTAATGTGTTGCGTATAAATAGCCATGTTGCTGCCAGATTGTTGACACAACAGGTAGCCATCTACTGGGCATGGCAGAGTGTTACCGACATTGCAGACCAACACAAGAGCTACTGGCCAAATAAGGTCAGGGTTTGAGCGTTTTATACAACTTAGATAAAGCCGTATTTCGGTCTAGCTAGATGGTTTTTGTTTCAAGAACCATATTATTACGTGTTTTTTTTTGGAAGCTGCGAGGTAGATGCGTGAAGCTGGTACTACCGATCTGACTGGGTCATTAATGCAATTGAGGTAATCAGCCATCGAGAGGATGAAACCTGACATGTGTTAAAGGTTGAACACCACATGTCGTTGAATGCAACTTCCATTTCTTATATATTTCTATGGCATATGTGTATTTATTTGTATGTTGATACCAATGTGTATAACAACAGAAGGGTAGACTCTGACAAGTTTAGAATATTAACCCAGTGTGTACATATATTATACATGAAAGATGACATCTTTCATGAATTTGCCGGGGGAGCGTGTCAGAGTCCAGAAAGGGTACAGTGATGCAGTGACATCGTTACGCCCGCCAGGCGACTTAGCTCCCAGCAGGGATGCAGCAACTTTGTTACGCCGCCAGGCGAGTGGTAGTTACCTGCCTGCAAGATTGCTGGCTGACGAGCGACCAGCGGTCAGACAAGGACGACGCAAGATGCACGCATGCCTCGTGAAGCCACCTCAGGTGGGAGGCAAGTTGCGAACTAGCGGCAGACAGCTCTGGGCCACGGACTTGGACGGACGCATGATGAGAGAAAGGCGTTGTGTGGTTTTCTGTGCTGAAAGTCGAGTGTCTGGACATCTTGAGAGTTAGACTTGTGAGCTGTATTGTGGATGTAAGTGTATTGAAGTATCAAGTATATATTGTTGTGATCATCGTAATGTATTTGATCTGTGAATAAATCCATTGAACGGTGTGTCGTTGAGTCTTACGTCAAATCACGTTGTACTTGTACTGTCTCACATGTGTTTGGTTAGCGAGCCAAGTTTAAGACCCTGACAATAGTGTAAGAACTGGTCAGATTATTAAGAAAAGAGGCACAAGGAGTAACATGTTTCTGGACAGCCTTTCATCATGGGATGCAAAAAGAGAGAGAGAGACACACGCATGCATACACGCACACACTCATACATGCACACATGCACGCACATACCCCCCTCCCTCTATTTCCCCTCCCAAAAATCCCCAACACACAAATTGGTGCATATGTTCTGAGAATGAGACACGTTCTGGTGAAATGTGATTCAACTCGCCAGTTGGCAAGGCATTTGATTATTATGATGAATTTTAAGATATTATATAATGTACTAAACAAGTGCATTGGTACAATTATCTTGGAACAGTTATAACATCTGATGGGAGATGCCTTGAAGAGATTAGAACAAGAATTGCCATTGCAAAGGTAGCCTTTTGCAAGATGGAAAACATACTGACCAATATAAAGATGTCATTTGCATAGAGAAAAATAGTGTTGAGGTGCTGCATAGAACCTGTACTTTTGTATGGATCTGAAGTGTTGACAGTGAGCAGATAAGCTGAAAAACATCTGATGACTGTTGTAATGTGATTTCTGAGGAAAATGCAAAGAATACCGTGGACATTCAAAAAAAACAAAAAAAACAACAACAACCAATGACCAAGCCTAACAAGAAGCAAATGAAAACGATAAACTGATTAGAGAAATTAGATTTTTTTGGACACGTTATGAGAAGAAATAAATAGGGGAACTTGGTGACAACTGGCAAGATTGAGGGGGGAAAAAAACAAGGGAAAGGAAGAGGAGTAAATACCTGGAAGGCTTGGTCACATGGTATGGCTGAGACAAGAACACAGCTGATCCACGTCTGGTGATCAAGTTTGATGGTGAAACTTGACCTCCCATGCTTATCGGCATGGCACATGATATAATACACTTTTTAATCTTCACATCAGAAGAGCTGACAAACCCAGCTTATGTAATATCTCACCAGACTCCTATTTGAAAAAGCCATGGAGCTGAGTGAAGCCAGAGACAAGCTGCGTAATGGTCTCAGCAAGATTGACGACACTCGGGAGAAAGTTGAAAAGATGTCTATAGAGTTGGAGGATGCAAAAGTGAAGGTAGCTGCCTACCAGAAGCAATGTGATGAGTTCCTGAAGACACTGGTTCAGCAGAAGAGAGAAGCTGATGAACAACAGAAGGTATGCATTGGGCACTGCCATCCAAAGTTATTTATGCTTCATAATGAACATCCTCTGTAAAGATGTGGCATGGATTAGGAAACTTCTGCACTTGTTCATTTGTCATTCCCTATATGCTAATATTTAACCTTTAGTTTGTTTGGCAAGTAATACCGTATTTTACGGAGTATAAGACGCTACGGACTATAAGACGCACCTTAATTTTTAAGCAATTTTTTTTAAAAATAACATTTTTACCATTTTTATAATTAGATTGCAAAGCCAGACTAAAAAAAAAATTCTTAGTTTATAAAACTGAACTGACCTTTAAAATCCCTGAAAATCGTCATCTGAACTTTCTTCTTCTTCTTTTTCCTCTTCATTGTCATCATTGTCCTCTTCATATATAAGATGGTCTTCACTGCTATCGAGAGCGTTACTTATGCCGCACTTCTTGAAAGATGTAACAATAATATCTTCTCTCACTCTAGACCACGGCTGTTTTATCCACTGACACACTTGTTTGATTGTAGGTCGTTTTAAAGCTCCCTTCGGCGTGAATTCATGTTGAGTTTTATCCATCATCCATTTGTTCCATTCCTCTCTCATATACACTTTAAATGGTTTATTTATCGAGACATCAAGAGGTGGCAATTGTGAAGTCCTCTCAGAATAACAGCAAGCTCTGTATTTCCCTGTCTCAATTTCTCTTTCACAGAATTTTTCAAATGACTACTAAACTGATCTAGCACAAGAAGAGAACTCTTCTTCAATAAAGCACCTTTCCTTCTCTCACACACTGTTAATCCATAATTTCATACCAGCCTCGTCCATCCAACCCTTGTCATGCATGTGAACAACAACACCTGGCGGTATTTCAGAAGGTTTTGGCATTGTTTTGCGCTTGAAAATGATCATTGGATTAAGTTTAGTACCGTCAGCACAACATGAAAGGACAACAGTGTAGTGCATTTTTTCATGTCCACTTGTTTTTATAGTTACAGTATTAGCACCTTTCATGGCAACAGTTCTGTTAATCGGTACATCAAATGTCAGAGGAGTTTCATCCATATTCGCTATTTGGCTTAGTTCCACACTGGTTTTCTTTCAATGTTGGATAATAAAGCGATGAAAAGATAATATTTTCTCTTCATACTCTTGTGGCATTTTTTGAGATATTTTGGTTTTGGTTCACATGCTAAGTCCATGACGCTTCATAAACCTGTAGCACCAACCAACTCCACCCTTAAAGTCTGTTAAGTTCCACTGTACGCTAGCTTACGAGCGTGTATTTGAATCATTTTTGTATTAATTCCAATGCCACTTTGATGGTGTCTTTGAATCCATTTTAATACATTATCTTCTAGTTTTGGCCATTTTGCATTCAGCCCTCTATTTGCACATTTAGTCTTCCTCATTTTTTTTCCAGTTCTTCTTTACTAGCCCGCCAATCGTGAATGGTTTTTTCTGTTGGTGGAGGGCCGAAATGCTGCTCAGCTGCTCTGTTTCCATGTTCTTCTGCATATGCTATTACTTTCAATTTATAGCCTGCCTCATATGAATACCTTTTAATTTTTTCCATTGCGAAACTAGCTACTAACAAAAATATTGTACTGTTACCGATAACACAAATCACTTTCAATTCAAGTTCACTGGCACAGTAGACTGCAATGACGCATCATAGGCTAGACAATGTTTGGGTTTGTGATGGCGGGGTGGGAGGGAGACAGTGTTAGCAAGCTTGTGAATCCCCGCAACTCATGTTTGTCGCATCGTTGCACTGCTGCTGCCAGTTGAACCCAATGTTGCCAGATAGAGATAGGTTTCCCGCGGCATCGAATATATGGCCATTTTTAAGACTGGCGGGAATTTTAAATCAAACACTGGATATTTTTATATTAATTTCGAGTATAAGACGCACCTGAATTTTGGAGGCAATTTTTTGAAGAAAAAAGTGTGTCTTATACTCCGTAAAATACGGTATCACTTATGTGTTACTATAGTATTTATCTTCATGTAAAATGTTGAGGCTATGTTCTTGATTTTAGTTAGCAGTTATTGTAGTGATTTTGCTATTCTTATTAGGATGGCTTTTTCATCTACAAGCCTGATTGCATATTTATTTCTTGCCGTGGACTTTAATGTCCATGTGATGTTTTGTAGTTGCTTCTTTCATTGTTCTCTCTGAATAATTATTGAACAGGCATGGTGATAACCATTCTTGCCTCACTTGTTCTTCTGATTAAAACTTCCTTGAATATTTTACACTATATTCACTTTAGAATGATAAGTCTTTTACCAACAAGGTTTTGGATAGTATTTATGTTTTCAGTAACATTTGTTTTACTTTGTTAATAGATTTGTGATGATATCTCTGTTAGGAGAAGATTTTTTACGACTCATCTGTTATCAGTAGCATTGGATAATTTATATGTTAGCAGTAAAATATGTGATAGTACCTCTGTTAACATTAAGATTTGTTATAATTCACCTGTTTGTAATCAGTAACATGTTTGATAATTTATCTGTTAGCAGTAAAATATGTGATTGTACCTATTTTAACATTAAGACTTATAATTTTCTGTTTGTTACCAGTAACATTTTGGGAAAGTGTGAATGGTCAGATTTGTGATAATATCTCAGTTAACACTAAAATTTGTTATGACTTGCATGTTATCAGCAATATGCTGAACAATTTATCCAATATGAATCATACATGTGACAAAGCATCCATGAGCTAATGTGTCTAGTGTTCTTCCCCTTGTAGTCTGTAGCACAGAAGAGTGAGCGCATCAAGGAAGAGGAGGCCAAGTGTCAGGCCATGGCTGATGTAGCTCAAGCAGACTTAGATGAGGCCCTACCAGCCTTAGAGGAGGCCAATAGAGTGAGTTGGTTTAGATCATATCAGTTGTCTTTGTATCAGTGCTAGGCTGCAATTCAGAATGTATGAATGTATGCTCGTGATGATGATGATGATGATGCGTTGAGTTGAGCTAAGAAATGACATCACTGCACTCAGGAATTCCCATATGTGCTCCAACCCTCGTTCAACAGCCAGCAAAGAGTTGCACTAATAATCGTTCCCACTGCTATCTGATTGAAAGTTCTCCTGGTCTTCCCTCTGTTTTGAGATTCTCCCAGAACCCCTGCCGATCCCCCGCAATTTCATTGTTTCCACATACTGGTTCTTAATCTGTTCCTCCACCTTCTCCACCTGGTCCCACAAGCGCATGACCATCTCTGTCTTATCCATAGGTAAACTACCACCAAGAGGTTCATTACCTGCCAGCCTATCAGCCTTTTCTTTCCCATATGGCCAGGGCAAAAATCTATACAATTCTCACAATCTGTGACCTCTGAAGCGAGGATAGCCATTCCACACGAAACATTCCTCTCTCCACCTTACTAAGCATACTCTTCGAGTATATGATGATAATGATGATGGTAAGAGATCTGGAAAAGTCAAGCCTGCAATTCAATTATTGAAAATATGGGCCAAGGACAAGATGCCCACTATGTCTTCTTCATCATGTTAGTTAATTAGTTAGTCGACAGATCATCCTCATTGAACATCGAACCATTCAGTCAATAAGTGCTCGGATCCCCTCCTCAACAAATCCCGCAGCGTGTAGCGGCTAACGACACCAGTTCTGTGTTGGTTTATCAATCTTCTTTGGCTTCCTGCGTAGTGTTCTTGTTTGGCCATCCCTCTTTTAATTTGCTGTTCTCACAGTCTGGCCATGGTTGTAGATTCACAGTCATCACTTGGTTCTCGCAAATGTCTTGCTTCTCGAAGAGCATTCAAAATGTCAGCTTGGTCCATGGCGCGTCCGCCCTCCACAGTAGCCTTACCTGCGAGCTTGTCAGCCCACTCATTTCCTTGTACTCCCGCATGCCCTGGCATGAAACTAATCTTTGCCAGCCGAGACCGCTCCAGAGACAGCAATCATTCTCTTCAGATCCACCCCACCTCTATCCTCTTGAGCATGCTCATTGAGTCTGCTTCTGTATTTCTCTTGGTCTTTCTCTGCCTGTATTTCTCATCGTCTGCCTCTGCCTGTATTTCTCTTGGTCTGTCTCTGCCTGTATTTCTCTTGGTCTGTCTCTGTCTGTATTTCTCTTGGTCTGTCTTTGCCTGTATTTCTCATTGTCTGCCTCTGCCTGTATTTCTCTTGGTCTGCCTCTGCCTGTATTTCTCTTATTCTGCCTCTGCTTGTATTTCTCTTGGTCTGCCTCTGCCTTTATTTCTCTTGGTCTGTCTCTGTCTGTATTTCTCTTGGTCTGTCTCTGCCTGTATTTCTCTTGGTCTGTCTCTGCCTGTATTTCTCTTGGTCTGCCTCTGCCTCTGTATTTCTCTTGGTCTGCCTCTGCCTGTATTTCTCATCGTCTGCCTCTGCCTTTATTTCTCTTGGTCTGTCTCTGCCTGTATTTCTCTTGGTCTGCCTCTGCCTTTATTTCTCTTGGTCTGTCTCTGCCTGTATTTCTCTTGGTCTGCCTCTGCCTCTGTATTTCTCTTGGTCTGTCTCTGCCTGTATTTCTCTTGGTCTGTCTCTGTCTGTATTTCTCTTGGTCTGCCTTTGCCTGTATTTCTCATTGTCTGCCTCTGCCTGTATTTCTCTTGGTCTGTCTCTGCCCGTATTTCTCTTGGTCTGTCACTGCCTTTATTTCTCTTGGTCTGCCTCTGCTTATATTTCTCTTGGTCTGCCTCTGTATTTCTTTTGGTCTGCCTCTGCCTTTATTTCTCTTGGTCTTCCTCTGCCTGTATTTCTCTTGGTCTGCCTCCGCTTGTTCTCCTGCAGATCTATCCAGTCGTTATTTTTCCAATTTGCCTCTTCCCATTATATGGCCGAAGAACACAGTTGTCTCTTTCTTATAGCTGTGTATACTGTTCTACTTTTGTTAATCTCTTCTGGACAATCATTGGTAGTTACTCTGGCTATTCAAAGTATTCACAACATTCATCGTAGAAACCACATCTGCACTGCCTCCAAGCTCTTCCTAATCTCTTTGTTCCCATTCCAAGAGTCTGTCTCTGCCGCACAGCAGAATAGGTTTAATGTAACATTTCAGTGCTCTATATATGCCTTATCTATTATTAATTTGGTGATTGTTAACATTATAGTTTATACACAATCTATAATCTTGAAATTGATAACCTCAGGCCTTAGAGTCCCTAAACAAGAAGGACATGACAGAGATCAAATCGTACGGTCGACCACCTGCCCTGGTGGAGAGAGTCATGGAAGCTGTCATGATTTTGAAAGGATGTGAACCCACATGGGCAGAGGCAAAAAAGCAGCTGGGTGAGTTGCACAGTTTCTCTGTACCAGTTAGGATGACTTTTTTTTACATTTCTTGGCTGCACATGCCGTATCTGTATTTTTCTAAGAGGAAGATTGCAGATTAAAGACATTTGAATCATGAGACCTTTTAAAGTCTCATCTTGCTGTTTCCTCTCTTTTCATTATTATCATGTGCCCTGCCACTTGGCATAGATGTTCATGTCTCTCCACAGAAATCACTCCTTGGTGTTCTGGATCAACTCTGCTGATAATATTCCTCCTGCCACATCACAGTCCATCCAGCATCATTTCTTTTTATCTGCCTTTGCCTCTTCTTTTGGATGTGAGAGAGGAGAGAGAGAGAGAGAGAGAGAGAGAGAGAGAGAGAGAGAGAGAGAGAGAGAGAGAGAGAGAGAGAGAGAGAGAGAGAGAGAGTATGTATGTATGTATATATGTATAAGTAAACTTTTGTTAGTGAGTTTGTAATTGTGAGTGAGTATATGTCTATACGAGGGAGTGTCTATTTGTGTGTTTTTGAATGAGCGCATAACAGTGAGAGTTTGTGTAAATGATTTAAGTATGTTTGCAAGTATGTATGTATGTGTTTATGCATATGCATGTGTATGTATGTCTGCCTGCCTGCCTGTCTCATAACATGGTAATATGCATTGTTTATGTTTACAACATTCACTTGACAATGTTTTTTTTCCTATGTGAATGTAACATGCACAGTTGATGAACGAAAGATTAGTGATTGGAAGGGCCAAATGTAAAACACTAGTTAAGACATTAAACATTTCAGAACATACATCTTTCCTTTGGCAACATGCAGATGTGTGTCATGGACCTTTCATAATCACCAAAGAAGAAAACTGGGCCTTTAAAACCTAAAAGTTACAAACTTAAGAATGCCTAAAACAGTCAAAGGGAAGCCAATATCCCACCAGACAACCGAAGAAAACCGTGATGAGCACCCTGACATCGGCAAAAAGAACGTCCGGAGGCCAGGAATATTGTTCCCTGAGATAACGAGGCAATACGAACTCAAGTGCGAGGAATACAGAAAGCGCATGGAAGAAAAAGAAAAGAAGTACGGGAAACTCAACGGGAAACCAATGCTCTGCAGTACCGCCACAATGCCAGATATAAAACTCGCAGATAAATACACATGGCAATACTACTTTGAAGACGGAGAAATCATCCCATGGCCGAGCTCGGAGGAAGCAAGCAAAAGACAGCAAGAACTCAAACGTGGGAAGCAGACTGAAAGAAAGCGCAAGGAGGCATATCACATCATAAAGCTTCTACAGTTACTTCACAATTGAGAAGACAAAAATACCATATAAAAAGTCCTCTTAAGGACTGCAACCATTCAAGCCAGGTGCCTGTGCCAACAAAGAAAACCACAAGAGGAAACATGCACAAAGGACAGCTGCCGACCGATTTCCCAACTTACGATGCATGGAGTGGGATAATGAAAAGTCCTTATGAGGACTGCAGCCAGTCAAGCCAGACGAGCCAGGAGCCTACACAAACAAAGAAAACCACAAGAACAGACGAGCACAAAGGATAGCTGCCGACCGATCTCCCAGCTGATGTCACAAACACAAACGATACATAACCAGTCCGAGATAGGACTCATAAGACAAGAATTCGGGTGAATAAACTCACAAAAACCACGGACCTCAACAATAACCACAGCTGATGAAGCACGTTGAACGAGGCCGAATTTGGAAGTTTTGTTTTTGAAAATTGGAATTGGAATTGGACTTAAGAATACCATGGATCTATAAAAACAATAATACTGACATTCCTCAAGATGAGAAGTGGCTGGC
The DNA here is from genome assembly GCA_963921405.1 of Cepaea hortensis. NCBI lineage: Eukaryota > Metazoa > Mollusca > Gastropoda > Stylommatophora > Helicidae > Cepaea > Cepaea hortensis. The sequence continues at coordinate 59,161,291 of OY992888.1, forward strand.
TGAGCAGCTAAGAATTCTGCATTCTCTTTTGAGAGACCCAGGTTTGAATCCTCGGTAAGGTGTGGATTTTTGTCTGTCAGTGGCAAAAAGAAAACCCTAACCTGCACAGTTTGCAGCAACTGCACTAGCCAGGCGGCCTTAATTCCTCAGGCTCAAGACCCCACTTCCCCCATCCCTACCCGCCACAGACCAGAAGGTACTATATATGCAGTAAATGACGGTTGACAGCTTTTTTATTCCTCAAGATCTGAATATCAAAGAAAACTGTCTCATAAACATGGTTTTGTCTCGAAAACTGAAACAAAATGTCAGCTTGTAAGATTTATCTGATTGTTTTAGCTTATGTAAGATTTATCTGATTGTTTTAGCTTATGTTGTCTTATTCCTGCAGTATGTGCCTGATGAGATGCAGTGACATATGCCAGGCAATAAATCGTGCAATCTGTTCTTTAGTTTAGTTAGTTTAGTTTAGTTTAGTCGACAGATCAACATCACGGCACACGGGTGTAACCCATAAGTGCTCCGTTCTACTCTTAACTCAAACCTGAGTCTGGAGAAGCTCAGCTCAGTGCACGAACTCCATAGCACCAGCGAGGATCCTGAAATACTTGGGTAGATTTTTAACTCAAAATTTTGCCCAGGCAGCGCCGTTAGGCTACTCTTTTCCGATTTCCAACTGCCAAGGGATTTTTTACGTACGCAACAATACGCATGGGCATCCGATCTCACTACCCAGAGACCAGGGGAAATTTTGTTACTAGAAGTCCACGAGAATAAATCCCGGTCCTCACCGGGTCTTGAACCCGGGACCTCCAGCACTCGAGGCGGACACCATACCTCGAGATCACTCAGCCCCCCGAATCTATTGTTTATGTCTCTGTTATTCAAATTCACTACAGGAAAGCGTTGTTTTGAAATCGGAATATATTCGCCATATTGAATTTCACAGTGGTTTAGAAAGAGCAGAAATCACGCATCGTTCCTGAAGAAGAGGCAGGGCAAAGGTCGCCATAGGGCATGAAAGACACCTTAGGCATGAATATGTAGGAGGCAAAAAAAGTGATAACAAATGAAAAGTTTTTTTTTCCAGTGTGCCATCATGAGAATGACATTATGCAAAAGGACATACTACATGAACAGTTACAAGGTCTATGGTATATTATAGTCTGTTGCAGTATGATATATGATGTTGTTACTAGCTAATTGACACAGTTCGTGATCCTGCATACCTGCTTTTGAAACACAGCTGAGCATGATTTGGCAGCAGACCATGTTGTGTTGTTTGTTTTTACAAAATGGTATGAGTGCCGGTCATTCAGAAAGCAATGGAAAACTACTGAACGTAAATGTGTCGAGAGATCACAACAGCAAAAAATGCTGGTGTTGAATGCAACGTTCTGTAAAGGATATGCAACCAACTTTTAACTAGCTATTTGCAATAACTATGATATGTAATGTTATTATTAGTGAATTGCAAAGCTATGATATATGGTATCATATATTACCATACATACTTTCAGGTGAACAAAGCTTCCTGAAACAGCTAATGAACTTTGACAAAGACAACATCACAGACCGTGTCTTAAAGAGAATCTCAGGATATGTAGCCCAGGCTGACTTCCATCCAGAAATTATTGGCAGAGTTTCCGCGGCAGCCAAGTCTCTCTGCATGTGGGTGCGAGCCATGGAAATGTATGGCCGTATCTATCGTATTGTTGAGCCTAAGAGGCAAAGAGTGAATGCTGCCATGGCAATCTTGAGAGAGAAACAGGCAGCCCTTGCCGAGGCCAAGGCTAAATTAGCAGAGGTATGCAATTTTCTTTACTATTTGTTTCTTAAAGGACATAAGAGTTTGTGTATGTTTGGTTCAGATTTAATCTACCCATTTGAGTTTTCTTAAACTGTTAAAGTTTTAGTATAATTTATTTCACAGTTTTGTGAAAACTAAATTTCACAATTCAGCATCATTAAATTGGAATATTGCATTATTACATTAGTAAAATCCATGCATGCATTCTCTCCAACTTTGTTTTTATTCATTCATGTTGGGGGTTCATATATTATTTTGTTTTACACTTTAGGAGTCCCATGTTTTTTATTGGATATAGTATTAATGCATTTTATTTTATTTGTAGGTGGAAGCAAAAATGGCTGAACTGAAACTTCTGTATGAAGAGAAACTTGCACAGAAAGAAGAGCTGAAGAGAAAGGCAGAGCATACAGAGTTAATGCTTGACAGAGCTCAGAGACTGGTGTCTGGTTTGTCATCAGAGCGTATCCGCTGGGAGCAGACTGTCAAGGCAAGATGCTTTACATGATTAGGATTATCAATGGGAGTGTTTATAAAATCCTTAGTTTATTTGTAAATATTTACTTCTTTCTGGATGCATCCCATGTTACCATTGGCTCATTTGTTATTTGTGATTGACTATTCTTGGTGTGATACACAATGTTCCAATGTGTACATGTTTCATTCATAAGACAGGATTCTCCAAAGTTCATTAATAGCACAGGGTTAACATGAAGGTGGCTCTGTGATGAAGAGGTTACTGTGTCCCCTCTGCCACAGAGCCGGCTTCATGTTAACTGTTACGAATGCAATTCCGTTATAAATCATAAACATTACCAATGCAATTCCATTATGAACCATAACTATTACCAATGCAATTCCGTTATAAACCATAAACATTACCAATGCAATTCCGTTATAAACCATAACCATTACCAATGCAATTCCGCTATAAACCATAAACATTACCAATGCAATTCCGTTATGAACCATAATCATTACCAATGCAATTCCGCTATAAACCATAAACATTACCAATGCAATTCCGTTATGAACCATAAACATTACCAATGCAATTCTGTTATGAACCGTAACCGTTACTAATACAATTTGTAATCCTGTATGTCACATTCGAAAAACAGCTACAGGTGATTTGAAGCAGACCGCCTTGCATTGATTTCCATACAATGGTATGAGTGACGGTCATTCAGAAAGCAATGGCAAAAGACTTAACATAAACTTGCCCAGGAATCGTGAACAGCCAAAGAATGCTGGAGTTGACTGCTACATCCTGTAAAGGATATGCAACTAACATGAACTAAGTTTTCATTCACAAACATGATTCTCATGAATAAAAAGTTTACATTCATAATGTAGAAATCTCACAGGCTAAAGTTTAATTCAAAAGCAGCTTTCAGCTCTCTTAAACTGTAGTTTCATTGTGGAAAAGGTTCTCACAAAGTAAAACAATAAGTTACAAAATTTATTGCCTGGCATATGTCTCATATTTTATCCTGTCTCCGTGGCCAAAGGCTTGCGAACCAGGTTCATGAGCTGCTTACCAGGCATTTGAAACTCTCAGCTGCGACCAATTTGTGCAGTAGACTGTGTCGCGTTGTGTTATAATGTGTTGGTATGGGAGCCGATCGTTCAGAAAGCAATGACAACTACTGAACATAAAACTTGCCTAGTACATCAACAGCAGCTGAAAAATGTTGGTGTTGCCTGCAACTTCCAGAAAGGGATTTGCAACATTAAAAACAAAAATATTTCACTGCATCTGGGCAGGTCCCTACTGCAGAGCTAGATATCATATAAGGTGAATAGATGAATCATATTTTGGTTGAATTACATAACACACATATTACATTTTGAATGTGGAGTATCACTATCAGTGACTGTGTGTTATATATTTAGCCAAAAAAATGATTTATCTATACACTTCATATGATATATAACTCTGCAGTATGCACCTGATGAGATGCAGCAAAATATGGCAGGCAATAAATTGTACAACCTATTGTTTGTGTCACCTAAAGGAAAAGACTGTTTTGCATTCCTACAGTTTTATTCACAAAATAGGTTTGCACAGACCAGAATAATTAATTTCATTCACAAAGTACATTTTCATATACAGCTACTTTGTACTCCATGAGAGTGATATATATAGTCATTGTTTTTATGTCTTCTTTCTTCCTGCATGTGTTCCACATTGTTGGCTTGTCTCTGTTTGCCATCTCTGTGGCGAAGTGGTTACAGATGCAATTTGTAATCCAGCATACCATGTTCGAAACAAAGCTGCAGGCAATTTGATCAGTAGACCACATGGCATTGATTTTCATGTAATGATATGTGTGCTAGTCATTCATAAAGCAAAGGGAAGCTCCTGAATGTAAACTTGCCAAGAAATAAAAAAACAGCCAAAGACTGTGACATCCTGAAAAGGATATGCAACTAACTTTAACTTTTTCCTGCATATGTTCCACATTTATGGCTTATCTCTCTGATTACCTTCTGATTGAATATTGGTTTCAGGAACTGGAAGAACGAATGGAGCACCTTGTTGGAGATGTGCTGATATCTGCAGCCTTCATGTCATACATGGGCCCCTTCCTGACTTCCTACCGGGAGGAGATGGTGCATAAGTGGATGGCTGAAGTAATTATCCTTGTGTTTGTTTAAAGAATGCAATTTGTAATCCTGTATACCATGTTTGAAAACAGCTGCAGGCTATTGGTAGCAGACTGCCATTCATTGGTTTCCCATAGAAAGGTATGAGTGCTGGTTCTTCAGAAAGTAATGGGAAACTACTGAATGTAAACTTGCCAAGAAATCACTAACAGCCAACATATGCTGGAGTTGACTGCTACATCCTGTAAAGTATATGCAACAAACTTTTTATCTTTGAGACCAGATCGAGTTAAATAACATCCCTACTCGTTGGGGATTTGATTTTATGAAACAAAGCTGACAAGCAAGCATGGCGAGGGCTGGCAGCTCCCTATTCTACCATGGCATATTTAAAATGGGCTATATTATAATGGAATCTACAATTTAAATCTATAATTGAAATATATAGTTATGTTAAAACAAACAGGAGTAGGTCAAGTAAATATATAGTTATATTAAAGACACACCAGGAGTAGGTCAAGTAAATATATAGTTATATTAAAGGCACTGAAACATCTGATCCACAGGGAATAAATGAACTTCTATTTGCAGACGATCAGTGCCTGTTTTACAGCGATGAGACAGACTGCAAAATCATATTAATAACCTGAGTTCAACCTGCAGGAGATACAATATGAGTATAAATACAGCCAAAACCGAAGTAATGCGAGTTAGCAGATTGCCGGGCCCACTAAGTATACAGATAAATAGCACAACTCTGAAACAAGTTAAATAATTCAAATATCTTGGAAGAATGATCACAGAAGATGGCAGATTAGACAGTGAAATCGAAATCAGATGTCAAAAAGCTAGTGCACTTACATATCAACTATCACCCTTACTGAAGCATCCAAACATACCCATGTCCGCAAAACGACAGATAATAAACAGCATATTCACACCAACCCTATGCTACCAATCTCAAACCTGGACTTTATCCAAATCACACTTTCGCAAAATCAACACCTCCGAGATGAGATGCCTGAGGAGAGCTGCCAACTTAACAATCCAAGACAGAGTAAGAAATGCTATTATCAGACAGACTGGGATCAACACCTTGTGTCACATTTATTGAAAGACAAAAGATCAAGTGGTTTGGCCATGTCGTTAGAATGCAACACCAGCAACTACCATCACTGGCCTTACATCAAAGATCATCTGCGACAAGACCACGAGGACGTCCAAGAAGAAAATGGATTGACGACATCAGAGACATTGTACAACCACACGGAATGACACTATCCAGTGCCGCCCACCGGGCGCTGGAACGCAAATTATTCCTCTCCACGACGCTTGACGGCAGAAGTGGAAGATAATGATGATGATGATGATGATGATTAAAGGCACAACAGGAGTAGATCAAGTAAATATATAGTTATATTAAAGCACATGAGGAGTAGGTAAAGTAAATATAAAGTTATATTAAAGGCACACAAGGAGTAGGTCAAGTAAATATATAGTTATATTAAAGGCACACGAGGAGCAGGTCAAGTAAATATATAGTTATATTAAAGGCACACCAGGAGCAGGTCAAGTAAATATATAGTGATATTAAAGGCACACCAGGAGTAGGTCAAGTATATTACACATCTCCCCTTACACGCCTCGAAGCACATAAGCACACTGGGCATTTGCTGCTAGTCAAAAATTGTTATTGACCAATCAGCATTCCCTGGCTCATGTGGTCAGTATTATGCCAACTGCTTTTACTTACTAAGACATTTCCTGGTGCCCACTTGAGGCTGAATCGACCTGAGAGCTCGGGTCAATTTAAACATCCACCTTGATGTAGATTCAAACCCATGACCACCTGGACAACAGGCAAGTGTGTAGTCCCTACACTACCACAGCTCCCGATATTAGGGAGTCTCCTTGGCGAAGTGGTCAAGCTCTCCGAAGGTTGTGGGTTCGATCCAGGCTATGTCTTTCAATTCACAAGTGCATTTTTCTTGGAGATTCCTGAGGATCGTTGCTGGAGCTACGGAGTTCATGCTTTTTGCGACACTTTTAGCAGGCCACCCTGTGGAAAGAGACCAAGTCATATGGGATGAAACTTGAGGCAATGAAGTCGATCCTCTAGACTTTTAAGACTTTTATTAAGCTCCCGATATGTGGTTATACACATAATAAATGTGTTTTGTTTATCACCATAGGTGAAGAAACTTGGAATCACCTGTGCGCAGCACTATCACTTCTGCAGTTTTATGGCAAAGCCCACCCAAGTTCAAGACTGGAACATCCAAGGTCTCCCCAGTGATGAGTTTTCCACAGAGAATGGAATTATTGTAACCAGGGGTCAAAGGTGGCCACTTGTAGTTGACCCTCAGGGTCAGGCCATTAAGTGGATTAAAAACATGGAATTGACACAGGTACTTTGCTATTTCTGCTCCATTTTGTTTGACTCTTACACTTCGTAGTTATTATTTTTTTTTCCCTCCTCTTCTTCTTCTCCTCCACCCCTTCCAACTCCTCCTTTGCATCTCTTTCTCCTCTACCTCCCCCTTCAACTTCTTCATCTTCGTCTTCTTCTTCTTATTCGTCATCTTCCTCTTCTTACTCTTCTGCTTCTTCTTCACACCTTCTCCCCTCTTCTTTGTCTTCTTCTTCCTCTTCTTTTTCTACTTCCCTATAACCTTCTTTAATGAACAGTAAAGGTGCCACAATGTAGACAAGAACTTTGGCTACAATGGATCTCCAACACTGTCTGTCTCTTGCCTTGATTGTACATTCTGTCAGAATGCTGTTTATCCATCTCTTGATGTTATCTTCCCACTTGTATTGTTGTCTACCTCTTGCTCGCTTGCCTACAACATTTCTCTCTGGTATGGTTTTTATAAGAGTGTTATGTCATTTAATGTGGCCATAATATTTAACTTATGACTATTGTATTTCTTTCATCAACTCTCTTTTCATTCCCAGTTGTTCTAAAACCTCTGTATTTGATTGGTTTTGTTCCATGAAATATGCCATATTCGTTTGTATATATGTATATATTCTTCATTATATCTTTATATATTCTTCTGTATATCTGTATATATTCTTCAGTATATCTGTATATAATCTTCTGTATATCTGTATATATTCTTCTGTATATCTGTATATATTCTTCTGTATCGTGTTATGAGAAGAGAGGCATTGGAGAACACTGTGATGGCTGGAAAGATCGAGGGGAAAAGAGGCAAAGGCTGACCAAGAGAAGTGATGTTGGATGGTTTGAGACGGTGGCATGGAGGAATATCAGCAGCTGCTTTGATCCAGAACACCGAGATATGTGGAGAGACATGAACGCCCACGCCAGCTGGCATAGCACTTGATGATGATGATGATGATGATGATGATGATATCTGTTTATATTCTCCTCTACATCCAAAAATGGATATTGGAAAATGGGAAGTAGATGTATGTCGCAGTTATGACCTAAAAGTTGTTAATATGGTAGCAGACATGTTGTATTATATTTCAAGTTAAAGGGTTTTGCATAGGGAAAACAACTGTATATAAGCCCATAACAGATATGGGAAGTCGTTTAAGATGATTAATCATCCCATGGCACTTAATCAGTTAACATTCTTTCATATGTCACCGCAGATGTAAAGTGTCAGTACTGGACTGACACACCCCACCAGTTTCTGAGCCTGGAGTGGGGAAGGAGAGTGCTGCAGCATAGGCAGCATGAACATGATACTTTGGTACCAGGTCAGGAAGAAAGTCTCTGCATCAAAAGCTCATTCGTTCGTTCATTCACTCCGAGAAATGCAAGCCTTTCTCAGGGTTCAGATACCTGAATTCTTATGTATCAGACTTAACTGTGCAAAGGATACACCAACAAATCAGCATTTGAATCGAAAGTCTGGATCCTTTGTTCTAAATATGCATTATGTGGCCAGCTACAGGAGAATAGATACCACCCAGGAAGGTATAATATGATTTCACAGAGACGCTAATGTCTTCTTGTCCATATTATATTGAGCCTTATATAGACATATAAGCCTTCGCTTAATGCATTGATATATTCTAACTGATGTATTTTGTATCTCTGTAATTAAGGGCTTAAAAGTCATTGACCTGCAGCAGACGGATTACATGAAAACGTTAGAGTCTGCCATACAATTTGGCATGCCTGTGCTTCTACAAAATGTGCAGGAAAAACTGGATCCCTCACTTGATCCCATCTTGAACAAGTCTCTTATGAAAGTCGGTAAGCAAAATCATGCATTTTGTTCAGCTCTTTTGCTTAATGATAATTGAAATTAAAATTCATTGGAAACTTATTAACAATATGAAATTAATATTACTTTAAAACATATTTGATAATTTAACTGCTATAAAGCCAGTAGATAGGGCTGAATTTACTGAGTGTTCAAAATGAGCTGTCTTCTACTAATTGTTTTATTTTGTTTTGTAATTGTTATAATTTTTAAATATCCCTGTATGACATCAAAATAATTTTGAAAATAATGTAAATAATTAACTACAATTTGTAACAGTAAATTAAAACTTTGAGAGAAAAGCATTCACCAAAACATCATATCCTTTAAGAGTTAACAAATGAATAAGCATACTGTTTATTAGTATTGTGGTTAGCATAATTTAGAATGTCTTCATTTCCCTTGTTTGTCTAGAAAAGAATGTTGATAATTATATTTATTTACAGCAGTGATGAAATTTCTGTGCATTCTGGCCAACACAAATGTTAAATACACCATTTGTTAGTACAAGGTTTGCCTTCATGTGTTATCAATTCTCTCAGAGCGTGAAGCACATGGATTAACCACTTTGTCATGGAAACCCCTTATGTGACTAGATTCGATGCTTGTCACCTGTAGGTGGAATGGTTCTTTATTAGCTCTGTCTTACTGAATCTACTGGAGAGTTTGTATGTCACTGATTGCATTCATCATTTTTGCTACATCATCAGTCCCAAAATTTCAGTCATTTACCTCATCTATCTCTCATCATAATCATTATCATCAATCATCTAACTTGACCAGTCCTGGTTTAACTCTGTTTGGGCTGTGTGGAGTTTTACAAAATAAATATGAAAATGACTCGGACATCTAACCTTCTTTGTCAAGAGCAGCAAACTCGAAATACATGTGTGCTTGTTGTGCACATTAAAAATGTCTTTATCATGTACCCTGGAATTTGCAGAACATTGCTCTCATCACGGCCCAGCAAAAAGATTCTCAGTCTCTGGCAGGTTTTCTGTCTCATGCATGTTCATGCCCAAGACTTCTTCAGTATGTCCCTGTATCCATCTTTGTGCTGGTCCATCCCTGCCACTTCTTCCAGGAACCATAACTCTGATCACTGTTCTGTCCAAGCCACAATCATTACCTGTCTTGCTCTGCCATTATTCTCTTCTCTAGTTTACATGGATGATCTGGAATGTCGATCACTGCACTGGGGATGTTTCCACACATGCTTCATCTCCAACTTCGAAACCCACAGAGTTCCCATGCTGATTATTCCAGTAGCAATTTGATCAAAAGTCTGTCTGACTTTTCATTTCCTCTAGGCTTTGAGTGTTGCCCATACCCTCTCACTCCTTTCTGAGCCAGTCTTTCCAGATATGGATACTCTGTATGTTCAGCTGCCCTCCCCACCCAATCCCAGAAAAACTTCACCACATTACCTTTATTGTAAAATAAGTCCTCCATCCAGAGCAGCAGCGGCTAATCTATCAACCTGTTAATATACCTACACACCAGCGTGCCCTGTGCAGAAAATCCATGATATGTTTGCAGTCTCCATCCTCTTGAGACCCTGCACCCTTTCCATATTCACATGATGGTTGAAAATTGAAACGAATAGCCTGCTTAGGACACTACCTAGGTTAAATTCCAATAATAGCAAGTTATTAATTGCATAAACTTTACAGAACATCACAGTCAATCCCAGCATTTTTTGGCTGTTTGGGATTTCTTGGCAAGTTTGCATTCAATAGTTGGCCATTGCTTTCTGAACTACTGGCACTCATACCTTTGTCTGTGAAACCAACGCAAAGTGGTCTGCTTCCAAATTTCCCGCAGCTGTGTTCCAAACGTGGTGTGTGGGATTACGAGTTGCATTTGTAACCCTTTCACCACAGAGCCAATAGAAAATTCACCCTGAATAGAATGACATGTGTGATTGTGGTATATATACATCTGGATCCTTGTCTGTGTTTCAGAGTTTGTACACTGTGGTGAGATTCTCCTTGTGTGATATATGGAGAGAGACTGACACACTTTTGAAGATCATTGTGCAATGAAAGTGATTATTCTCTTCTTCAGACCTTTCTGCCCTATTGTAGCACAGGTGCTCAACCCATTCATGCTCAGCTGTAGTATCTTTTGCTAAATTAAAGTGATGCTTTACCACTTACCAAAATAAAAACCATCATTATCACTACCAATGACATATTTTATATATTATTATTATTATTAGCATTGTTGTTATTATGACTACATTTATGATAATTATTACTACTAATACTATTATTACTATTAATTTTATTATTGCCCAAAATTATTCACCTCTTCTGCCTGTAATCTATGAATGGAGCATATAACCAATTTATGCCAGGCCTACAAAAGGCCGGTTCATGATTGACTGTCAAATATAGTTTATTATTATTATTATTATTATTATATTTTATTATTATTATTATTATTATTATTATTATTATTATTATTATTATTATTATTGTTAAAGTGAACAAAAGAAGACGAATTATCATTATTATATCTTTCCTTTAAAAAAAAATTGAGATGAAAATTTTAAAAAACTAACTCCCTGTCCAGGTGGCGCATATATCATGAAGATTGGTGAGAAGGAGATTGAGTACAATGATGATTTCCGTTTCTACATAACGACCAGACTGAGCAACCCCCACTACCCTCCCGAGATCTCAACCAAAGCTGCCATTGTCAACTTTGCTATAAAAGAACAAGGTTGGTCTGTTTGCACCTTTTATAATCTGCATTCTTTTTCTTCTTCCTCTTCTTCTTTTTCCTCTCATCTGGCCAACGATCAACGCTCAGAGGAAAGGCGAGACAGACATATAATCAGATTGCTACTGGTACTATTAGTGTTGGAACTCTTCGCTGGCTGCTAAGGATGGGGACGGAGCGCTTATGGGAATGCCCTGAATGCTGTGATGTCAGTTTCTAAATCGATCAATCAATCAATCTCCTTCTACTCATCTTCCTCCTTTTCTTCTTTCTCTTCCTTGTTCACCTTAAGCATGAAGGTTGTGCTGTGTTGTTTACAGTTAAACTGCATTATCTGCACATTTAATTCCATGCAGCAGACTGAAGCAATAACTATTAAATTACAAATATGCACTAAATGACGCCTGCACAGAATAGAAAGCCTGAAATGGTATGACAGAATTGCTAATGTAAGGAGGAAACTAGATAAATAGCAGTGAATCAAAAGGTGAGGAAAAGACACTGGCAATGGATAGGACACACATTGAGAACACCTGACAGTGGAACTAGAAAGTGCTTTCCATGGGACAAGTAAAAGTGAGGGAGACATGGAAACACATTGTGAGGATAATTAGAGACAGAGATAGATAATATGGGGAGGACATGTGGAAGATAGCACAACCTGGCTTGAGTTGGTTGTGGATCTCTACTTCACTGGATGATAAAGAGCAAAAGAAGAATCCCTCACAACAAATTCCTTACAACAATCTCAGGGCCTCATATAAAACTGCTGTACAACTGTGTCTGGACCTCACATCAAACTGCAGTACAACAATCTCTGGACCTTACATCAAACTGCAGTACAACAATCTCTGGACCTCACATCAAACTTCAGTACAACAATTTATGGACCACACATCAACTTCAGTACAACAATCTCTCAACCTCACATCAAACTCCAGTACAACAATCTCTCAACCTCACATCAAACTGCAGTACAACAGTCTCTCAACCTCACATCAACTTCAGTACAACAATCTCTGGACCTCACATCAACTTCAGTACAACAATCTCTCAACCTCCCATCAAACTTCAGTACAACAATCTCTCAACCTCACATCAAACTTCAGTACAACAATCTCTCAACCTCACATCAACTTCAGTACAACAATCTCTGGACCTCACATCAACTTCAGTACAACAATCTCTGGACCTCACATCAAACTTCAGTACAACCTCTAGATCACGTTGTCTTTCAACACTTCACACATACTGTAAATATTATATCTGGAGTTTAAAAAAAAAGTAAAGTTAGGCACATGACAAACACTGCCTTCGGGGTATAAAGGGCAGGTATTCATATATTTTTTGGGCATGTTATGAGAAGAAATGATTTGGAGAACTTGGTGACAACTGGTAAGATCGAGGGGAACAGACCAAGGGGAAGACCTAGAAACAAGTATCTGGATGGCTTGGCCTTGTGGCATGGTCGAGACAGAAACACGGAACTGATCCACGACTCTGTTGATCGAGTGAGATGGCAGAACATGACCGCCCACGCTTACTGGCATGGCACATGATGGATGGATGGATTCATATATTCTTGGTTATAGCATAAAGAGGTAGGATGACAATTTTCCCTCTTCACCATGTTTCCTTCCAAGACAACTCCATTAAATTTATCCATGACCTATTTTGTGAGGCTACGTTGGCCCCAGAAAGAATCGTGACAAGCAAGACCACTCAGCGATATGCCACTACAGCTTTATTGTGGGCAGACATTTAAACATTTTTCTGTCATCAAATGTTGCAGGTCTTGAAGCTCAACTACTTGGAATTGTGGTCAGAAAGGAAAGGCCTGAACTGGAAGAACAAAAGGATAACTTGGTGCGCAGCATTGCAGCTGGCAAGAAGAAGCTTGTGGAATGTGAAGATGAGATTCTTCGGTGAGTGCAGTCATTTCTCCTTTTTTTCCCCTGCCCTTTATCTTCAACTGGAACACAGGTACTCAACAATTGATACCAAGCCATCTTTTGTTTTGCCTGATGTCTGGCACCACACTCCATAGTGCATCCTTTCAATCTGTCCCTTCTGTATAATGAGGCTTGATGTCAATTCTGGTCATCAAGTGTCACACTAGAAATTAAACTCTGTGATACAAAGCAAGATTCACACTAGAAATTAAGCTCTGAAATAAGAAGCAAGAGTCACACTAGAAATTAAGCTCTGGAATAAGAAGCAAGAGTTACACTAGAAATTAAGCTCTGGGATATACAGCAGGAGTCACACTAGAAATTAAGCTCTGAGACACAAAGCAGGGTGTGCATTAGACAACAGATTAATCCAGAAAATAAACACCATTCAATTTTAGAAGAAGAAATAAAAATGTTGATGAAGTACTAGCAGCATGTGGAGAAGGAAAAATATGAAGAAGAAGAGAAGGATGATGAAGAAGAAGAAGAAGATAAATGAGAATGAGGATTAAGAGGGGGTAGGAGAAATAAGTAGAACCAAAATTTGTGTCAGTTTCTTTTGAAAAGAGAATGTGGTATGTCGAGTAACCAAAATTTCTGATGGTATTCTATATATAGAAACATGAAAGAATATAACTTTGAACATATACAAATAATCTTAACTAAGCAGCACTTACTACATGTTATGCTGCTTACTTAGTTTTAGTTCACATAGTTCTATAATACTATTTGTTGGTTCTATAATAATTATAATGTCATTTCTATTTGTGTGTATGTAGCTCTCGTTTGTTTCCTGTTGTTATTTCCTGATGAGGACTTGTTCCTGCAATGTCCACTTGATTTTGTAATTGTGTAAAGCAGACCTACACTTCATGTTTTCTAATTATTTACATTGTTAGAATATGTGTATTCAAAGCATTGTTTATGAGACTAATATTTGTCTGCAGATTACTAAATGAGACCAAGGGGTCACTGCTTGACGATGCTCAGTTGGTCAACACTCTTCAGTTGTCCAAGACAACCTCACAGGAAGTGACAGAGTCTGTAAATGTTGCTGAACAAACAGAAATTAAAATTGATGCTGCTCGAGAGGTTTGCACTATTTGTAGTTTTTGTGAAAGAGTTCATATGCAAATGCACAATCTGTCCTAAATATTTTCTTCTAAATTGAATGTCCTTTATAGAACATTGCAGTCACATCCAGCCACATACTGATCATAATACTCATCATGTCTATTCATTCTAAAATATGGACCAAGAATCATATTCTGACTATACCACATTAACATTTAAAAGTTGTTAAAGAGCTTTAATAATTGCCCTTTGTTTACTCACCAGGGTTACCGTCCTTGTGCCCAGAGAGCATCGACACTCTTCTTCGTCCTCAGCGATATGGGACTTATCGACCCAATGTACCAATTTTCACTGGATTCATATACTGATTTGTTTATACTGTCAATTGAGAAATCCCAGCGTTCTTCCAAACTGGAGGAGAGAATAAACAACCTGAATGAATATCACACATTTTCGGTGTACAGGTAAAGTGAATGTACATTATTTCTGTAGTTAAATGTAAGTGAGGACTATTCAAGAGGGGGAGGGGTGTCAGATGTGGACGTGCCATTGGAATGTGTGGGTTAAGCAGTATTGGCAAGATAATGACACAACACTAGCAAACAAGTTAAAGTATTTGAATAACAAAGACACAATAGAGTGCATGATTTATTGTCTGGCATATTTTCCTGCATCTCGTCAAATACATACTACAGAAATCACACAACATAATCTAAAGTAGATAGATAAATCCTTCAAGCTGCAATATACAAAATGTTACATTTCAGCTTGAATAATGTATACAGTCGCTTCAATGGGAGGCAATGTTTCAGACATTCAAAACAATGTTTTCCTGTAGTGAATTTGAATAACGAAGACCCAAACAATAGATTGCATGATTTATTACCTGGCATTTGTATATTCAACCCTTACACCATTCAGCTGGACTAAAATGTTGACTTCTCATCCTTGACTTGGGGATGTAAATTTCAAGTACTTCAGAAGTAGGAGTGGGTTCGCCTGATGACAAGGGACACTGGTAATAGGGAAAGCTAATCCACACGCAAAATTATGTGTATGAACTGCAAGAGTGAAATTTAAGTACAGTTTTCGAGAGCATGCATCTTTCCTGTGACAACTCATGGATGAGACTCATGGGCTGTTTCATAATCACTAAAGAAAATCAGGACTTTTAAACTTTAATGTTACAGGCAAGTTCTTGGAATATTATGGACCATTGAGAAGAAATATACCAACATTCTACCAGATCTGAACATCGTAAACAGAATTATATCTCGTGGAGAAGAAATATACCAACATTCTACCAGATCTGAGCATCATAAACAGAATTATATCTCTCAGAGAAGAAATATACTAACATTCTACCGGATCTGAACATCATAAACAGAATTATATCTTGCTGAGAAGAAATATACCAAAATTCTACCAGATCTGAACATCATAAACAGAATTATATCTTGCGGAGAAGAAATATACCAACATTCTACCAGATCTGAACATCATAAGCAGAATTATATCTCTCGGAGAAGAAATATACCAACATTCTACCAGATCATAATATACCAACATTCTACCATCATAAGCAGAATTATATCTCAAAAACTGAAATATTTTGGCCATTTTAAACAAGACAGTGGCTTGGCAAGAACAGTGATGGAGGGCATGGGCCCTTGAAGAAAAGGTAGAGGTTTACCAGCAGGAAGGTGGACACAGGATATTGCAAATACATTTGGCATGAGAGTACATGAGGCAGAGAAATGGCAAAGGAATGAGAAACTGTTTGGTGGTCTGTGATGGGAGTGGCATTCTACCTCAGACCTGCTGTATGTTGACGTTAGTAATAACTGTGGATGAATACGTAGATGTAGCAACTAGGCATAAGCTACAGCAATATCTTTGACTGAATATATTAATATAGCAGGTGAGACATAAGCTACAGCAATATCTTTGACTGAATACATTAATATAGCAGGTGAGACATAAGCTACAGCAATATCTTTGACTGAATACATTAATATAGCAGGTGAGACATAAGCTACAGCAATATCTTTGACTGAATACATTAATATAGCAGGTGAGACATAAGCTACAGCAATATCTTTGACTGAATACATTAATATAGCAGGTGAGACATAAGCTACAGCAATATCTTTGACTGAATACATTAATATAGCAAATGGGACATAAGCTACAGAAATATCTTTGACTGAATACATTAATATAGCAGGTGGGACATAAGCTACAGCAATATCTTTGACTGAATATATTAATATAGCAGGTGGGACATAAGCTACAGCAATATCTTTGACTGAATACATTAATATAGCAAATGGGACATAAGCTACAGAAATATCTTTGACTGAATATATTAATATAGCTGGTGGGACATAAGCTACATAAATATCTTAGAATACATTAATATGGCAAGTGGGACATAAGCTACAGAAATATCTTAGAATACATTAATATAGCAAGTGGGACATAAGCTACAGAAATATCTTTGACTGAATATATTAATATAGCTGGTGAGACATAAGCTACATAAATATCTTAGAATACATTAATATAGCAAGTGGGACATAAGCTACAGAAATATCTTTGACTGAATATATTAATATAGCTGGTGAGACATAAGCTAAAGAAATATCTTTGACTGAATACATTAATATAGCAGGTGAGACATAAGCTACAGCAATATCTTTGACTGAATACATTAATATAGCAGGTGAGACATAAGCTAAAGAAATATCTTTGACTGAATACATTAATATAGCAGGTGAGACATAAGCTACAGCAATATCTTTGACTGAATACATTAATATAGCAGGTGGGACATAAGCTACAGAAATATCTTTGACTGAATACATTAATATAGCAGGTGGGACATAAGCTACAGAAATATCTTTGACTGAATACATTAATATAGCAGGTGAGACATAAGCTACAGCAATATCTTTGACTGAATACATTAATATAGCAGGTGAGACATAAGCTACAGCAATATCTTTGACTGAATACATTAATATAGCAGGTGAGACATAAGCTACAGAAATATCTTTGACTGAATACATTAATATAGCAGGTGGGACATAAGCTACAGAAATATCTTTGACTGAATACATTAATTTAGCAGGTGGGACATAAGCTACAGAAATATCTTTGACTGAATACATTAATATAGCAGGTGAGACATAAGCTACAGCAATATCTTTGAATACATTAATATAGCAGGTGGGACATAAGCTACAGAAATATCTTTGACTGAATATATTAATATAGTAGGTGGGACATAAGCTACAGCAATATCTTTGACTGAATACATTAATATAGCAGGTGAAACATAAGCTACAGCAATATCTTTGACTGAATACATTAATATAGCAGGTGAGACATAAGCTACAGAAATATCTTTGACTGAATACATTAATATAGCAGGTGAGACATAAGCTACAGCAATATCTTTGACTGAATACATTAATATAGCAAATGGGACATAAGCTACAGAAATATCTTTGACTGAATACATTAATATAGCAGGTGGGACATAAGCTACAGCAATATCTTTGACTGAATACATTAATATAGCAGGTGAGGCATAAGCTACAGCAATATCTTTGACTGAATACATTAATATAGCAGGTGAAACATAAGCTACAGCAATATCTTTGACTGAATACATTAATATAGCAGGTGAGACATAAGCTACAGAAATATCTTTGACTGAATACATTAATATAGCAGGTGGGACATAAGCTACAGAAATAGCTTTGACTGAATACATTAATATAGCAGGTGGGACATAAGCTACAGAAATATCTTTGACTGAATACATTAATATAGCAGGTGGGACATAAGCTACAGCAATATCTTTGACTGAATACATTAATATAGCAGGTGAGGCATAAGCTACAGCAATATCTTTGACTGAATACATTAATATAGCAGGTGGGACATAAGCTACAGCAATATCTTTGACTGAATACATTAATATAGCAGGTGAGACATAAGCTACAGCAATATCTTTGACTGAATACATTAATATAGCAGGTGAGACATAAGCTAAAGAAATATCTTTGACTGAATACATTAATATAGCAGGTGAGACATAAGCTACAGCAATATCTTTGACTGAATACATTAATATAGCAGGTGAGACATAAGCTACAGCAATATCTTTGACTGAATACATTAATATAGCAGGTGAGACATAAGCTACAGCAATATCTTTGACTGAATACATTAATATAGCAGGTGAGACATAAGCTACAGAAATATCTTTGACTGAATACATTAATATAGCAGGTGGGACATAAGCTACAGAAATATCTTTGACTGAATACATTAATATAGCAGGTGAGACATAAGCTACAGCAATATCTTTGACTGAATACATTAATATAGCAGGTGAGACATAAGCTACAGCAATATCTTTGACTGAATACATTAATATAGCAGGTGAGACATAAGCTACAGAAATATCTTTGACTGAATACATTAATATAGCAGGTGGGACATAAGCTACAGAAATATCTTTGACTGAATACATTAATTTAGCAGGTGGGACATAAGCTACAGAAATATCTTTGACTGAATACATTAATATAGCAGGTGAGACATAAGCTACAGAAATATCTTTGACTGAATACATTAATATATCAGGTGGGACATAAGCTACAGAAAAATCTTTGACTTAATACATTAATATAGCAGGTGGGACATAAGCTACAGAAATATCTTTGACTGAATACATTAATATAGCAGGTGAGACATAAGCTACAGCAATATCTTTGACTGAATACATTAATATAGCAGGTGAGACATAAGCTACAGCAATATCTTTGACTGAATACATTAATTTAGCAGGTGGGACATAAGCTACAGAAATATCTTTGACTGAATACATTAATATAGCAGGTGAGACATAAGCTACAGCAATATCTTTGACTGAATACATTAATATAGCAGGTGAGACATAAGCTACAGCAATATCTTTGACTGAATACATTAATATAGCAAATGGGACATAAGCTACAGAAATATCTTTGACTGAATACATTAATATAGCAGGTGGGACATAAGCTACAGCAATATCTTTGACTGAATACATTAATATAGCAGGTGAGACATAAGCTACAGCAATATCTTTGACTGAATACATTAATATAGCAGGTGAAACATAAGCTACAGCAATATCTTTGACTGAATACATTAATATAGCAGGTGAGACATAAGCTACAGCAATATCTTTGACTGAATACATTAATATAGCAGGTGAGACATAAGCTACAGCAATATCTTTGACTGAATACATTAATATAGCAAATGGGACATAAGCTACAGAAATATCTTTGACTGAATACATTAATATAGCAGGTGGGACATAAGCTACAGCAATATCTTTGACTGAATACATTAATATAGCAGGTGAGGCATAAGCTACAGCAATATCTTTGACTGAATACATTAATATAGCAGGTGAAACATAAGCTACAGCAATATCTTTGACTGAATACATTAATATAGCAGGTGAGACATAAGCTACAGCAATATCTTTGACTGAATACATTAATATAGCAGGTGAGACATAAGCTAAAGAAATATCTTTGACTGAATACATTAATATAGCACGTGAGACATAAGCTACAGCAATATCTTTGACTGAATACATTAATATAGCAGGTGAGACATAAGCTACAGCAATATCTTTGACTGAATACATTAATATAGCAGGTGAGACATAAGCTACAGCAATATCTTTGACTGAATACATTAATATAGCAGGTGAGACATAAGCTAAAGAAATATCTTTGACTGAATACATTAATATAGCAGGTGGGACATAAGCTACAGAAATATCTTTGACTGAATACATTAATATAGCAGGTGAGACATAAGCTACAGCAATATCTTTGACTGAATACATTAATATAGCAGGTGAGACATAAGCTACAGCAATATCTTTGACTGAATACATTAATATAGCAGGTGAGACATAAGCTACAGAAATATCTTTGACTGAATACATTAATATAGCAGGTGGGACATAAGCTACAGAAATATCTTTGACTGAATACATTAATTTAGCAGGTGGGACATAAGCTACAGAAATATCTTTGACTGAATACATTAATATAGCAGGTGAGACATAAGCTACAGCAATATCTTTGAATACATTAATATAGCAAATGGGACATAAGCTAAAGAAATATCTTTGACTGAATACATTAATATAGCAGGTGGGACATAAGCTACAGAAATATCTTTGACTGAATATATTAATATAGTAGGTGGGACATAAGCTACAGAAATATCTTTGACTGAATACATTAATATATCAGGTGGGACATAAGCTACAGAAATATCTTTGACTTAATACATTAATATAGCAGGTGGGACATAAGCTACAGAAATATCTTTGACTGAATACATTAATATAGCAGGTGAGACATAAGCTACAGCAATATCTTTGACTGAATACATTAATATAGCAGGTGAGACATAAGCTACAGCAATATCTTTGACTGAATACATTAATATAGCAGGTGAGACATAAGCTACAGAAATATCTTTGACTGAATACATTAATATAGCAGGTGGGACATAAGCTACAGAAATATCTTTGACTGAATACATTAATTTAGCAGGTGGGACATAAGCTACAGAAATATCTTTGACTGAATACATTAATATAGCAGGTGAGACATAAGCTACAGCAATATCTTTGAATACATTAATATAGCAGGTGGGACATAAGCTACAGAAATATCTTTGACTGAATATATTAATATAGTAGGTGGGACATAAGCTACAGAAATATCTTTGACTGAATACATTAATATATCAGGTGGGACATAAGCTACAGAAATATCTTTGACTTAATACATTAATATAGCAGGTGGGACATAAGCTACAGAAATATCTTTGACTTAATACATTAATATAGCAGGTGAGACATAAGCTACAGCAATATCTTTGACTGAATACATTAATATAGCAGGTGAGACATAAGATACAGCAATATCTTTGACTGAATACATTAATTTAGCAGGTGGGACATAAGCTACAGAAATATCTTTGACTGAATACATTAATATAGCAGGTGAGACATAAGCTACAGCAATATCTTTGACTGAATACATTAATATAGCAGGTGAGACATAAGCTACAGCAATATCTTTGACTGAATACATTAATATAGCAAATGGGACATAAGCTACAGAAATATCTTTGACTGAATACATTAATATAGCAGGTGGGACATAAGCTACAGCAATATCTTTGACTGAATACATTAATATAGCAGGTGAGACATAAGCTACAGCAATATCTTTGACTGAATACATTAATATAGCAAATGGGACATAAGCTACAGAAATATCTTGGACTGAATACATTAATATAGCAGGTGAGACATAAGCTACAGAAATATCTTTGAATACATTAATATAGCAAATGGGACATAAGCTACAGAAATATCTTTGACTGAATACATTAATATAGCAAATGGGACATAAGCTACAGAAATATCTTTGACTGAATACATTAATATAGCAGGTTAGACATAAGCTACAGAAATATCTTTGAATACATTAATATAGCAAATGGGACATAAGCTACAGAAATATCTTTGACTGAATACATTAATATAGCAAATGGGACATAAGCTACAGCAATATCTTTGACTGAATACATTAATATAGCAAGTGGGACATAAGCTACAGAAATATCTTTGACTGAATACATTAATATAGCAGGTGGGACATAAGCTACAGAAATATCTTTGACTGAATACATTAATATAGCAAATGGGACATAAGCTACAGAAATATCTTTGACTGAATACATTAATATAGCAAGTGGGACATAAGCTACAGAAATATCTTTGACTGAATACATTAATATAGCAGGTGGGACATAAGCTACAGAAATATCATTGAATACATTAATATAGCAGGTGGGACATAAGCTACAGAAATATCTTTGACTGAATACATTAATTTAGCAGGTGGGACATAAGCTACAGAAATATCTTTGAATACTTTAATATAGCAAGTGGGACATAAGCTACAGAAATATCTTTGACTGAATACATTAATTTAGCAGGTGGGACATAAGCTACAGAAGTATCTTTGACTGAATACATTAATATAGCAGGTGGGACATAAGCTACATAAATATCTTTGACTGAATACATTAATATAGCAGGTGGGACATAAGCTACAGAAATAGCTTTGACTGAATACATTAATATAGCAGGTGGGACATAAGCTACAGAAATATCTTTGACTGAATACATTAATATAGCAGGTGGGACATAAGCTACAGAAATATCTTTAACTGAATACATTAATATAGCAGGTGGGACATAAGCTACAGCAATATCTTTGACTGAATACATTAATATAGCAGGTGGGACATAAGCTACTGAAATATCTTTGACTGAATACATTAATATAGCAGGTGGGAC
This sequence comes from Cepaea hortensis, assembly GCA_963921405.1. Taxonomy (NCBI): domain Eukaryota; kingdom Metazoa; phylum Mollusca; class Gastropoda; order Stylommatophora; family Helicidae; genus Cepaea; species Cepaea hortensis. The sequence continues at coordinate 59,184,178 of OY992888.1, forward strand.
ATAAGCTACAGAAATAGCTTTGACTGAATACATTAAAATAGCAGGTGGGACATAAGCTACAGAAATATCTTTGACTGAATACATTAATATAGCAGGTGGGACATAAGCTACGGTAATAACTATGAGTATGTTGATGTAGCTGTTCTCCCTGGTGAAGAATTTAATGACTTTCTCCGTAATCCCATATATCCACGTAGGGTAACGCAGCTGCGCAAGATTCGGTAGCGGATCCCTTCACGTTGGTTACTTTACGGGGGTATGTGAGCCTGTTGCTCAGAAAGCAATGCCAAACTACTGAGCCTAATCTTGCCAAGACATCAACAGCAGCGGTAAAATGTTGCTTTTGACAGCGATGTCCTATAAATAGGATATGGGGGGGGGGGGGGGAATGTTAATGTAGCAACTGAGTTATGTCTTTTAATCTGTTCAACTTGATCATCATTTAAAGTTTACTTTCTGTCCTCAGGTATACTTGTCGCGGCTTGTTCGAGAAACACAAGCTCATCTTTTCTTTCCAGATGTGTGCCAAAATCTTGGAACAAGCTGGAAAACTCAACATGGATGAGTATAACTTTTTCCTCAGGGGTGGCCTAGTGAGTTGAACTAGTTACTGCCTAAATATCAGACCATTGTAATTGTCTTTACTTTTAGGTAACAGAAGGCCAGTCCATTCCCCCCGTAACTGTGATTGAATTGTTTCTTTCCTTGTGTTCTGGTTAAGTTTTATAATATTCTGTTTATTACCTGTGTGACATCAATATCTCCTCCTTCTCCTCTGACTCCTTCGTCTTCTTCTTTCTTCCTCTCCCTCCTCCTATTCATCTCTACTCTTACTCTTTTTCATTTTCTCAACCTCCTTATCCTGTTGCTGCTCCTCTTTCTCATCCACATCCTACTTCGACTGCTCTTTCTTTTTCAGCTGCTTTCCCCCCTCCTCATATTGCTTGTCATTATCATCCTCATTGCCATCCCATCCTCTGCCTACCCACTAATTCCTTTCATTTGCTGCCCAGCCTCTCTCTTCCTCATATTTCAGCTTCTCAAGCTCCTGTTTTTGCTTATTCTTCTAATTTTCTTCTTGCCCCTACTCCTCTTCCTTCTCTTCTTCATCCATTTATTTACATTCTTTTCTTGGGCTTTGATTTTTATTCTTTGTCTTTTCTTGTTGGTTTCCAGTCCATGAATCAGGTTATATTTTACTTTGATTGCTAATGTTATATCAGTTTTTTTTTTAGCCTGAAGACTTATTTGGTATTGTATGTGATGGGAATCCTGTGTATTATTCATACACATGATAATTCTGTGTCCTTCCACACTGCTTTTCCTTTTTCCATTTTAATCTCCATAGTCTCCTACTTGTTTGTTCTGTTTATAATTAGAACACTTTAAAAGAATAACTGACTAAATTACTTATTTATTAAGTTCAGGAGTCACTGATACATGAAACATTATCACAAACATCAAATGCCATGACAATCATTACAGGTGAATATGTTCCTCCAGAAACATCTGTCATCTGTGTTCTTGTTAAGTTTGTTTGCTGATCATCTTCCATGCCACTTTGTCAACCCATCTAGCATTTTGTTCCTCTATGAAACACTGCCGTTAACATCCTCAATTTTCCTGGTTGTCACAACCTTACCCAAACCGTTTCATCTCATGACATTTTCTGAAGTGATGATCGTCTTGTACTGAAGTGGGTTATCGAATGTCTTTGTAAAATAGATACTTGTTCTCTTAGTCCTCTATGAGATTCTTACTGCTTGAAACATTCCTTTGCTAAAACACCTGTCATCTGTTATCTAAAAAAAAAAAAAAAAACATAATGTTGGTTTATGATGTCTTTAGCAAGTGGTTGGTTTTGTTTTCAGGTTCTAGACAGAGAAAACCAGATGGACAACCCATGTACTAACTGGTTGTCTGATGACTCTTGGGACAATATAACTGAGTTGGATAAGCTGACCAACTTCCATGGTATCATAACATCTTTTGAGCAGTACCCACGAGATTGGAACATGTGGTACACATCTGCTGAGCCTGAGAATACATCCTTGCCAGGTTGGTTTTCTGATCTTGTCAACTTTCCAACTTTCCTCTTCTTCCTTATTTCCTTCCTTCTGCTCATCCTTAGATTGTATTTTATTATTGATCCAGGGTACCTGGGTTTCAGTCACTTAGCTCAGTGTTGTGTAGTAGTAATGCATGCAAGTATTATTCAGTTTTTTTTTTCAGAATAAGAAGAGCATGCCTACTTCCTGTGGCAACATGTGTGTATGAAACTTACACATTTAACAATTCAGCTGAAAATCACACGTATACCTCTGAACATAATAATTACAGAAGAAAATCAAACATTCATTGGACAGTAAGGAGAACAATCAGATCTATCCAGCAAGAAGTCACTATTAAACAAAGATTAGTTGTTAAGACAAACAAACTTGAGGAAAATAAAATAGGTTTGACATGTAAAAATGCATGCAAGTCTTAAAAAGTTAACAATTGAGGGAAATGTACTGGAAAGGTGGAGAGAGAAGACCACAGTGTAGATACATTCAAGATGTGATAATATTGATTATAATTCTTTCCACTGATCTCGGGACCTGGTCTTTTGGATTAACTCATACATTCAAGATGTGACAATATTGAATATAATTCTCTCTATAGATCTTGGTACCCGGTCGTCTGGATTAACTCATACATTCAAGATGTGACGATATTGAATATAATTCTCTCTACAGATCTTGGTACCTGGTCGTCTGGATGAACTCTATTTATGACATTCCTTTATGCCATTGAGTTAGACCATCAAGCAGATCTTCTCTTGGTCTTGCTCTGCCTCTTCTACTACTGATATTGTTTTTGTTGTCACAATGTTCTCCAATACCTATCTTCTCATTATATGACCAAAGAATATTGTTTGTCTCTTTCTTATTGTTGTGTATAATATTCTGCTTTCAATAGCCTCTTGCAGGCGTTCATTGTTAGTAACTCCAGCACTCCAAGGTATTTGCAGCATTTGTCTCAGAAAGCACATCCCTGCAGCTCCAAACTCTCCCTAGTTTGTTCATTCAGTAAGGCTTGGGTTGTGGCAACTGCTTGGTGAACAGAAATAATTCCGTAACTTTGATGAACCTCTTCCAGTGCACATCAGCAATGTCATAGATGCCATAATAAAAACAAGCAAACAAGAAAACCTGCCCACAACAGACAGTTAACAGAATATGGGGATTCTGGTACACATACATGGGGATGCTCACTGTGGAGTGTATACATTGAGCTGGGATTCTGCTAATGTGATCCAAAGAAGGAAATTGTTCAATGATTGGATAGTTCCACAATGTGAATAAAGTAGTCTTCAATTTAAAATAATTAATCAGTTTTAAGATTATGTGGCAATCTGAAGAGCTGAAGAAGACTATATTAGCATCACTTTGTTTTTACTTTGTTTTCCCTCATTATTTTTTATTGGCTTTCTTAACAGGCGAGTGGGATAATGCTTGCAATGAGCTTCAGCGGATGTTAATTGTCCGCTCACTGCGCCCAGACAGGATCTCATTCTGTGCCACGTCATTTATTATTAACAACCTAGGGTCAAAGTTCACTGAGCCACCAGTCCTGGACATGCAGACAGTGGTTGATGATTCGACAACCAGGACACCGCTCATCTTTGTCCTGTCTCCTGGTGTTGTAAGTGCACATGTCATGTGATTTTGTTGTTGTTGACTCTTTTGCACACGTCGAGGTGTACTGGGAATATGATGCTAGCCCTATATTTGTATAGACCAATCAGTGATCAGTGGGTGATGTGGTCACTATCACACCAACTGCCTTTACTAGCCAGGACATTTCCTGGTGTCCATTTGAGGCTGGGTTAACCTAGGGGATGATGGAAATTTGAACGCTTGATCGTCAAGTTAGCAGACAAGTGTCTGGACAAAAATCATTAACAATATATACTATTGAAAAGCAGTAGCATGCTTATTAAGATTAATAAACCAAACACAGGACTGGTGTAATGAGCCGCTACACGCTGCAGGATTTACTGAGAAGGGGATCCGAGTGCTTATGGACTGAATGGTTCGATGTGCAGTGAGGATGATCTGTCGACTAACTAACTAACTATTAGGCATAGATGAAACCAATTTTAATGTATGATTGCATAGCCAGGGCATAAATAAATAAACAAGAAATCTTTTTTATGCCACAAACATTTGTTTTTTTGTTGAAGAAAAAGACATCAGAGAAAATAATGGCCAAACTTGTATTCAACAATCTAATCAAAACACTCAGAAACTCATTTGATGGATCTTATTGAACAAGTTACTATCTTTAGCCTCAGAAAAGAACACAACACACTCAATAGATATATTTACACAGACATCTCAACTTATGCAGAACACATACTTCAACAGATACAACCCCAGTTGTCAAACTCTATGAAAGCCTGTAAGATCTACAGCAGACAGTGCAGTTCATTCAGGAAAACAATTTCAGATACTGGCTGAGTTCAAGCATTTCAAAAGATCACCACTTTGACCCTTAGTGTCTCCCAGAGCCTGATACCATACTGGTCCAGCGTCTACTTTCACAGTAGCTGCTGTATAGATCGATCCTGTGTCTCATTCATCAGCTGTGTGAACTGTTGAAGGGGTACTGCTTTCTATAGTAACATCTCCAAAGAGAGGGTTATATATATATATATATATATGTACCTGTCTGTCTGTCTGTCTGTCCGTCCTCCGTCCGTCCGTCCATTTGTCTGTCTGTCTGTCTCTGTGTGTGTGTGTGTGTGTGTGTGTGGGTGAGTGTGTGCGTGCATGTGAGAGAGAGAGAGAGAGAGAGGGGGGGGGGGGGTAGAGAGAGAGAGATGTTATTTTATGGCAAGTGCAGAAATTCAAATATCTACACGTATGGATATAATAACATCAGACAAAAGATTCTTCAGAGAGATAAAGAACAAGAAAAGACAAGACAAAACTACATTTTATCATTTTATGAAATTAAGAACATCTTATGCAGTATGTCCTTTTCATTGGAGGTTAGAAAAAGAGTTCTTGCATGTTACGTAAAACCATTTCTAACATACGGCTGTGATTCCTAGACACTCACTAAACCTGCAAACACAAAAATAACCCTAAAAGCTTTGGAAATGCGGTTTTATAGAAGAATGGTGAAAATCCCTTTGACAGCTAAAATGAGTAATCTGAATGTTTTGGGGGAGGTGTTAACTTACCACACACATCAGAAAGATGTAGTCATTAATTTTTTGGGTCACATTGTGAATTATGTGAAGACAACATCTAGAAAATACTGTGACAACTGGAAAGATTTGTGGAAAGAGATAGAGAAAAGCAGCAAGAAAACATCCTTTACTGTCTTATATCATGACTTGGAAGTCAGCACATGTATTGACACGTGCCATTGGCGATTACAAGCTGTGGACAAGCATTATCACCCACACCAGTTGGCAAGGCACTTGATGATGATGATGATTTTATATATACACATATATATGTATATGCCTGTGTGTGTCTGTGGTTGTGCATGTGGGTGGGTAGGTGTGCATGTTTATATATCTCTTTCTTTCCCTCCCTCTCTCTCTCACTATATATATATATATATATATATATATATATATATATATATATATCATCACTGTATGGTGCTGAAGCATGGACAATGAAGAGCATAGGTGGTAGCAACAGTTGGAAAGATAAAATGTATGAAGAAAGATTAGAGGGAGAATTTATTACTGTCCATAAAAGTGTTCCATTTGATATTTCTGCAAAATATTTTCTTTACTACAATTTTAATAGTTTAATAATTTACAAATAAACAGATAAATTGTGTGTTTCTTATTGTTATTTTTTTTTTAAAATTATTTACTTAACAATTTCAATGCTGTTTAGGATCCCACCAGTGGACTTTTGCAGCTGGCAGAAAACAGCGGAATGGCATCCAGATTCCACGCACTGTCACTAGGTCAGGGTCAAGCACCAATTGCCACGAGGATGATAAAGGAGGGTGTTAGAGAGGTATGTGTCATGGAATGCTCTAGAAGCATGTTGTTATAGGATAATAGAGAGTTGTTTTGTAATAGAGTATAAAAAAGGCATTGTAGAAAAAAAAAATATACTTCATATAATGGAGGGTAAAACCACATGTAATAGAGGGTATTACAGCACAGCACACCAAAACACAAGAATGGAAAATAAAGGACTCTTTTACACACGTGAAGGCACATTGGGCGTATGATGCTAGACCCATAATTGTATCAACCAATCAGCACCTGGTGGGTCATGTGATCAGTATCATGGCAGCCGCCTTTAAGGCTGGGTTGACCTGGGGGGACCAGGTAAATTAAAATATTTGGTACCTGTTATGATACAGAAGGATTCCATGACCACCGGGTAGACAGGCAAGCATTTAGCCACTGTGCTACCACAGCTTCCAGGGAGGCAGTAGGTTTGTGTCAGGGAATGTTCTGATGTAGTCTGTGTTAAGAGGGCTTCAAATGAGACATTACATGAGCGCTAGAAATTGCGGTAACCATGTCATTGTCTTGTAACCTGTCAGTATTGTTAAGGATGTCATAGTGTTAAGCATTTCACATCACGGTGCAGAGGAACAAGGTGATGTCATAAGTATAGTTTAATGATGGTCACCCCACTTTTGACATGCACCAATGAGGATCAGCATTCTGTTATGTTTTATTGTTTGTCAGTGAAGGGGTGAATCCTATAGAAAGTCATCGGTGAATGAAGGTTATGTGTGGCGATGCATGCCTGTCAGTCCAGCAAATGTATGAGTGGAGTAGGAAGTTTTAAAACAGCATGACTTCTGTGACAGACTTCACGACTGAGTCAGGCACATAGAATAGTGAACTCAGAGTTGATTTTTCTATAGGAATCCAAGCACTTTATCGGTGCTGGAGGACGCATTGAACACAGTGGTGACTACATTTAAAAAATGATACATTTGTTCTTTACTTTTTCAGAATATATATTTAAAACAAAACATTTAAAGTTTTCATTTGAAGCCTTCTCATCTATGTGTTAAAGAGCATTATAGAAATATTCTGTATTGAAATTTGTGATAAGTTTATGTCACACAATGTAGATATATGCTTTATATGACGTCATTAAATGGAGTGTGTTGTCAAGAGCATTAGGGAGATATTATGTATCACAATATTTGAGAGATGTGTGTCAGGAAAATGTATTGCCAGATTTCTAAATATTTTTAGCATCCACATATTCCATTTAAAAAGACTACACCAGCAGATCTACAATGTTCATCATTTTCCCTTTAATTTTGGTATATAATGCCTTATACTTTACTAATCTTTAGGCGTAATATTATAACAAATGTAAATTGTTTCATCCATGTGATACAGGGCCCATAAGGGAAGCAAAGTACAGTAGTACTGTAACCCACCCTGAATGTCACAAGAGGTGATTGAGGAGGGTTGGCGTCAGATAGTTAGTTAGTTAGTAGTCGACAGATCATCCTCATTGCACATCGAACCATTCAGTCCATAAGTGCTCGGATCCCCTCCTCAACAAATCCCGCAGTGTGTAGCGGCTAACGACACTAGTTCTGTGTTGGTTTATCAGTCTTCTTTGGCTTCCTGCGTAGTCTGGCCATGGTTGTAAATTCACAGTCATCACTTGGTTCTCGCAAAAGTCTTACTTCTGGTAGAGCATTCAGAATGTCAGCCTGGTCCATGGCGGGTCCGCCCTCCACAGTAGCGTTACCTGCGAACTTGTCAGCCTGTTCATTCCCTTGTACTCCCGCATGCCCTGGCACGAAGATGAAACTAATCTTTGCCAGCCGAGACCGCTCCAGAGACAGCAGCCATTCTCTTTGGATCCCCCCCATCTCTACCCTCTGGAGCCTATTCATTGAGTCACTAAGGAAACATGCCCTAGTGAATGTCTGTGTCTCGAGCCATGTTATTGCTTTACCTACTGCCATGACTTCAATAGTCAGGCTACTTGTGGTCTCAGCAAAATTACCAGAGTCCTTTTCCACATTTTTCCCTCCGGCCTGAGCGGTAAAGGCCCATGAGCCTCTCACATGTCGGACGACCGACCCATCTGTGTAAATGACAGCATCACCATCTAGCGAATTCTCGAAAATCAATGCTTGTACTTCCACCTCCACAGCTGCCGGGTTTTCTTGTCTGCATTTTCTGTCTAGTTGGATGCAAACTGAAAAGGATGTGCAGAAATCTGTTGGCACTTGTACCCACTTCTCACCAGGTTCTAAGTCCTCAAGTGAACACACCTGTTGAAGAATGTCTTCGGCTTGACCCATCCACGATCGTCCTCTTTTTAACCTGCTGCCCTTCACCTTCATAATTTCACTATGCAGTGGATGTTATGTGTTTGCGTTAACTCTGAGGTAGGCGCGAACTCTGCAAACTTGTATTCTCTGTTCAATTGTTGGAAAATCACGAAGGTAGCGCATCACCCTGCATGCTGTATCTCTTGTGCATCCAAGAATAATGCGCATAGCTTCATTCTGTATCCTTTCCATCCTTTCTATCTGCTTGCTGCTGAGAGTCAGGATTGACATCGCATACTCAAAAACAGACGTGACCAGCCCTTCGTATAGAAGACATAGATGGCACTGCTCACAGTTTGCTGCTGCCATCACCCGCATCGCAGCCAACCCCCGCTTGGCCTTTGTTATCCCCAGGTAATTCATTGCCTGCGTTCTTTCCACTGTCTCTGAACACAGATTTACAGTTGGTGTTGGAGTGTTGACAATATGATTATTCAACAAGAACCAAGTCACTGTTGCCTTTGTTGGGTTGACCATTGCCCCAGCCTCAACACACCAAGTATTTATACGATTGAGTTCGGTTTGTAGTTCCACAGCAACCTGATCTCTATCCTTACCCTGGCGATACACTAAAACATCGTCGGCGTTGAACAGTACCGGAGATTATGGTGATCCCTGTGGTAGGCCAGGATATATTGTTGTTGGTTCCGACATCCAACTGCCACATCTAGAAACTGCTTTCCTTTGGAAGAGGGCTGCAGCGATCCAACTAAGGAGGAATGGACTTATTTTGAGTTCAAGAAGCTGAAGCATTAAAAAATCCAATGGTACTCTGTTGTACGCATCCTCAAGATCTATCGCTGCAGCAAAGGTTTCAATGCCTGAGTGGAAACCTTCATAGACATCATGGGCAAAAACTGCTGCATTCGTCCAGGTTTCTCTTTTTGGACGGTACCCACCCAGGGTAGGTGGGAAAACACCTTGCCTCTCCAGCTGGCTTGATATTTTCCTGATGTCAGATTGGCTACCCCATCCCATAGAACACTTTAGCTGCAAAATCCCGCCAATCATGAACAAGCCTACACAGTGCTTATGCTGCATTGGGAGATTAATAGCATAAAGAAGAAAAAGAAGAAGAAATTATATATGTGCCAATCTTCTGGATGTGGTGAATAATTCTGGCCACAGTGTTAAATGATTTCCTATTGAATCAGTTACCATGGAAGGATCAGTTGTTACCAGATTTATTTTAGGACTGGCAAAAATAACCTTTTGCAGGATTGAAAACATAACTGACCAATAAAAAGCTAACTGCAGTGAGAAAAGGGATGTTGAAGTGCTATGTAGAACCTGTACAGTTACATGCTTGTGAAACATGGACAATAAACAGTCAATGTGAGAAACATCTTATGGCAGTGGACATGTGGTTTCTGAAGAAAATGCTAAGAATGCCATGGGTGGATGGGATAAAAATGAATGAGAAAGTTCTACAAGAAACAAAAGAAAACTAAATTCATTAGAGCAATTCGACATTGATAGACAAGACTTTTTTGGCATGTTATGAGAAGACCTACAACAATTGTTGGACTCTGTAGTAACAGAGAGTGCAAGGAAAGGACTCTCCTTGAATATCAAGAAAACAGTAACAATGGTGATATCAAAGAAAATGGTGACACCAAAATGTGACATAGAAATAGAAGGAAAAATTCTTAACCAAGTGGATAGTTTTAGATACCTAGGGACATTTATATCATCAGATGGAAGATGTACAGCAGAGATTAAGAGCAGAATAGGGCAGGCAAAGGCCGCATTTCAGAAAATGAGTATCTTGTGCAATAGGTCACTATCACTGAGTGTGAGAAAGAGAGTGCTGAAATGCTATGTAGAATCAGTTTTGCTGTATGGCAGTTAGGGCTGTACCGGATTCAAATTTTTGAAATCCGGCCGGAGCCGGATTTGGCCGGATTTATGAAGTGAGATCCGGCCGGAGCCGGAGCCAGAGCCGGATTTACAAATAAAAAAATAAAAATAAAATAACATACTACATCACTTGACTATTGACAATAATGGAGTTAGCTGCTAACAGCAGATGGGCTCGTGCATCACTTCTACCACGTTCGGAGAAGAAGCACAGCTTGAATCGAGGATCCAGTAGTGTGGCACAGGTGTAAATACTGTTGGATTCAATGTCCGCAAATCTGCTGCTAACAGCTTCAAGCAGGGCTGCTTTCATAGTTTTGATCCCAGCATCACTACCTTCTTTCTGGAGGAAAGCCATGAGTGTTTTCACTAATGGGATCACAACTGATATTGATGCCTGAGCTGCACTTATTTCACGTGTGATTTCTTCAAATGGTGCCAAAGTAGCTACCACATTCTCTGTGACTGCCCACTGTTGTGCCGTTAGCCCAGTTACCGAATCAATTTCAAAATTTTCAACACAGTACAGGCTGATGCTGCGCCGTTGTTCTAACAGACGTCGTAACATATAGAACGTTGAGTTCCATCGTGTTGTCACGTCCTGGATAAGCTGATGTTGTGGTAGGTTTAATTCATTTTGAAGTTCATGCAAACGACTGGTTGCTGAAGAAGAGTGTTTGAAATGTTCTACCAATTTTCTTCCAGTACTGATGATGCCAGCAACATACTTTTGACTCAAAAGACCATCACGCACACACAGCTGCAGTGTGTGTGCAAAACATCCAACACTTGAATAGCTGCCATCACGAAAGCATTTGGCAATGTTGAATGCATTGTCTCTCACAACAACATGGCACTTCTCACGTGCAATTGACCACTCATCCAGCATCATTTCAAAATGTGCAAGCAAGTTTGTGGCCGTGTGATGTTCATCACATGCAGTACAATGGAAGACTACACTGCGGAGAACGAAGGAGTCTGTTAACCAATGGCCAGTGAGGCCCATAAATGACTGAGTGGTGTGTTCAGCTGTCCACGTATCTGTTGTGAATGATATGTAATCAGTGTCAGATATCATTGCTGCAATTTTTACCTTCAGACGTTTACACATGTCAGGAATGATATGTTCAGCAAAGTACTTTCTTGAAGGCAATTCATACCTTTTTTCCATTGTATGCATCAACTCTCTGAAACCTGGTCGTTCCACTACTTGAAAAGGCTCCATATCTATGGCAATCATTCGGGCTACGGCAGCATGAATGCGTTTAGCATTGGGACTGTTGATGTCCCAAATTTTGGCCCGGTCCCATGCCTGCACAATTGACTGCTGGGTACTGCTGCTTGCTTTGTGCAAACACGGTCCCAGATTCATCATAGATGTGGTCGCCAATACACTGGCCTTCAGTGATGCTTTCTTTTCCATCATTTCGTCATAGCTTTTCTTGTGCATCGATCGCAAATGGGTCTGCATTGATGATGTTGAGAAGTCTTTGGGGCGATCTGATCGTCCACGCGATAACTGTTTGTCACACAACTTACATATTACCTTCGCTGAATCATCGTCTTTAACCTTGAAGTAATCCCAAACGGCGCTGTATGACTTACATTTTGATGCCATTTTATTTTATGGGCAAGACCAAAGAAATTTACGAAAATAAATATTCAAGTCCCACAAACTCATGAAGTAATGCACCATTAAAATTCAAAATGAGTGTTTTTTTCTTAAAATTCTTATTTACATCAGCGAGAAATAGTAAACCGGAAGTGCTACTGTGCTATTGCCTAAAATTCGACGTGGCCTCATGAAACATGTACAGAAAATTCACGTGACTAGGCAACACAAATCCGGCCTAAATCCGGCAAAACTGGACCGGAGCCGGAGCCGAAGCCGGATTTGTAAAAATGGCCGGATTCCGGATTTGCCGGAGCCGGAGCCGAAATCCGGTACACCCCTAATGGCAGTGAATCTTGGAATGTAAATGAACAATTAAGAAGAAATTAGAAGCAACAGAGATGTGGTTCCTGAGACGAATGTTGAGAATTCCTTGGACTGCCAGAGTAACTAACAACGACTGCCTGAAACAGGCTAATGAAACTAGAACACTATATACAACAATAAGAAAGAGACAAACGGCTTTCTTTGGTCATGTAATGAGAAGAGAGGCATTGGAGAACATCGTGACAACTGGAAAGATCGAGGGGAAGAGAGGCAGAGGCAGACCAAGAGAAATGATGCTGGATGGATTGAGATGGTGGCACAGAGGAATGTCAGCAGCAGAGTTGATCCGGAAAACCAAAGACCGAGATCTGTGGAGAGCCATGAATGCCTACGCCAGCTGGCAGGGCACTTGATGATGATGATGAGAAGATACAAACTAGAAAATGTAGTGACAACTGACAAAATTGATAGAAAAATAACAAGGGGAAGGCAGAGAGAGAAATATCTGCATGGTTTGGCCACATGGCATCATCAGGTCAGTATCACACTTAAATGATCCATGACTCTGGTAATTGTATGAGATGGCAAACCATGACCAGCCATGCTTATCAGCACATTATGATGATGTTGCTATGATGTATGATTATAAAAAGAATTTTAAATGTAGACTGGCAAAGTATGGTGGAAGACTGCCCAAGTCTGATATAGACATAACCAGTTGAGGCCAGGAGGTTTATAAGACACAGTTATAAAACCACTTCGTAATCAGAGCATTCTGGCCACCGAAAGATGATGCATATTAACAACTCCACTGAAGAAAAACAAGTAAAAACCCTCTTATTCTGCACAGGACATAACAGACTGAAAGACCACATATTTAATGAACTAAAGACAGGCGATGCGTATGAATGTAACTGTGGAACTGGTCAAACTCAAGCTAAACATCTGTTGCAGGAGTGTCCAACAAGAAGAACAGCAAACTATTTTGGCCTACACCCGTTGCATTTGAAGACGAACTCTAAGGAGATGTCAAGAAGTAAAGTCAGCCATCGTAATATTGACTATATCACCCACTGAGAGCTGATTGGTCTATACAAATATAGGGCTTGCACCATATACTCAATATACATTAAGATCTATACAAGTTTTAAAAAACAAACAGAAACAAAGATCACATGACATGTGCTCTTACAACACCAGGAAACAGAACAAAGATGAGCAGCATCTGAGTTGAAGGATCATTAACCACAGTCTGCACAGTCCGGAGCACCATATACCCTTATATATCTCAAGATGTATAAAAACGTTTTTAAAAATTGACAGAATTAAAATCAAAAAAAAAAATATGATCAAATGATATGTTCACTTCCAACACCAGGAGACAGTACAAAGATGACCAGTGTCCTAGTTGAATCATCAACCAGTCTGCATGTCCAGAGAACCATATACCCTGTATATCTCAAAATGTATAATAAGAAGTTTATAAAAATTGGCAGGAAAGAAAACCAAACAAACAATGAACACAACCAGTCTTTGTTTTCACAAATGGTTGTTCAATGAACTTTGGCCCTTGGTTGTTGAGAACTTTTCAAGCCTTGAATTAAAACAACTCTGTTAATGATGTCTTTTATGTAGACGATGTAGACGTTCTTTTTGTGCTCTGTAGGGAAAGTGGGTGTTTTTGGCTAATTGCCATTTGTCCTTGAGCTGGATGCCGGCATTAGATAAACTGGTGGAGCAGCTGCAGGTGGAAGAACCTCATGAAGATTTCCGCCTGTGGTTGTCCTCATCTCCTCATCCAGATTTCCCCATCTCCATCCTGCAGACAGGCATCAAGATGACCACAGAACCTCCAAAGGTTGGGGAACATGTCAAAAAGTTTAAAATCGTTTCTGTCTGTATGTCTGTTACCTCATTGTCTGTCTGTCTATATGTCAGCCTCGCTGGTTGGCTGTCTGTCTATTGTTTTGTTTATCCTTCTGTCTGTTTATGTGTGTTCATGGGTATTTACACTCAAGCTGTGCTGCAAATTAATACATGAATGCATGTGATTATGTGTGCATGTCTGTATAAATATGTAAATGCATAAGAGAGAGAGAGAGAGAGAGAGAGAGAGAGAGAGAGAGAGAGAGAGAGAGAGAGAGAGAGAGAGAGAGAGAGAGAATGTATGTATGAGAGAGAGAGAAATTTTTAATTATAAAAACTTTTTTGATCAATGTTACCTGAAATATACGTTAACATTTCTTCAACAACCATGTCTTCCTGTCAAGTTTTAATTCCATATATCTATTTAGTTCTATTATCTGCAAGGTAGCTTCTGACACTCTTTCTCTGTGGTAAGTTGTCTTAATTTATGTTCTGCTTTATCTTAGTTCAACTATGTACAGTAACGTATGATTTCTTTATATTTACTTATTCATTTATTTGTGCCACCTGTTACTGTGTCCCTAGAATATGTGTATGGGTGTTGCAAGAAGGCAAGTGAGGTCTTCTTCTCATCAGGTTTACACATTATGTGTGTTTATAACATGTTTTGTTTTCATTGTTGACATATACTGGGAGTTATATTGATTGCCTTGTATAAAAACAAAAAGCAACATAAGTTCTGAAATCACACATTTAATCACAAAGAAATAAATATTTCTACAATTTACTGAGTCAGTTTGACAGTAAACATGGGCTAAATTCAAATGAACGGGGTTCACAATGTATATTTCTGTTTACTGGGCATTAACATTGTGAAATATACCACAGTATGAAACAAATAAAGCAATGACCTTAGTATCGAGTTATATCAGCCATTGGCAGAACCTGAGATGATGGTTTTGGTGATATATCAACCTTCAGCACTTAATCAGTTAATCTATTTTTATTTGGATATAAACATTTGTCTATCTTTATCAAGGATATAAACGTTATGTTCTCTTTATGTTCTAAACATTTATTTCTCTATCTCTTGGATCTAAAAGTTTTTTTAAATCTCTCTCTGTCTCTCTGTCTCTCTCTCTGTCTCTCTCGCTCTGTCTCTCTCTCTCTCACTGTCTCTGTCTGTCTGTCTGTCTGTCTGTCTGTCTGTCTGTCTGTCTGTCTGTCTCTCTCTCTCTCTCTCTCTCTCTCTCTCTCTCTCTCTCTCTCTCTCTCTCTCTCTCTCTCTCTCTCTCTCTCTCTCTCTCTCTCTCTCTCTCTGTGATCTAACCACTAATCTATCTTTCTATAGGGCCTAAACATATTTCTGTCTTTCTCTAGGATTTAAATATTAATCTACCTTTCTCTAGGATCTAAACATCAATCTATTTTTCTCTATAATGTAAACATATCTTAACTGATTGCCTGCCAAACAAAAAAGTGGTCATACCCAAACAGAAATTCAAGGCAGAAAATTTGAAGTAGGGGTTTGTCACAATAATACTTTTAAAATGGTTAAAATGGTAGCAGATGCATTGTATTACATATCAAATTAAAGAGAATTGCACAGGGAATCTGACAGTGTTAATAATTAATTGATAGGTTACAAATATTATGACAATAATGAGAGTTTTAGTAATAACAATTGAAATTAAAGTGTTAAAAATTATGAAAAAAATTCACTTACCAAGGCGTTATTTTCTATCCGAAGCAGCTAATCCAGTTAAATTTAGTGAATTATGTTACACACACCAGTTGTGTTCAAGAATATCACAAGAATTGCTCCATAACACGAATAAACCACAATGAAATCATCAAATTATGAAGCACATAATTTTCACACAAAATGGAAAAGCCATCATATTCTTAGTAAATTTCACTGTTAGATCTTTTTTTTAATATTATGACCGTCTTCTAAATAATTATCTGACAACTGCACAGGTTCGTTTTAGAATCTTTCACAAAGTCCTTTACATCACAACAACTATAATATAAAACTGTTTAAAACGGTAATTTTATTAAAATATATGAGGTCCAGAACCACTTCGAATTTCGAATCACAACAATCATTTGGAATCTCATGCCATGCGTATTAATCTTGTTGGCCATGCGTGATTGTGCACACGAACGGAAAGGAAATCTTTTCTTGTGAAGTTGAATTCAATGGGACACTAAAAATTGTGGACTAAAACGGAGAAATGGACCAATTAGAGCACTATATATACGGAACCGATGAGTCGGTTTTTGGGTATCAAATTTGGGCTCTAGAACCGACCATTCGGTCTCCGGCAGGCAATCAGTTAATCTAGGATCTAAACAATTGGCTATTTGTCTCTAGGATCTAAATATTAACCTCCCTTTCTCTATAATGTAAACATTATTCTACCTTTCTCTATAATTTAAACATTAATTGACCTTTCTCTGCAGATTAATCATTTGTATTTCCTGTAATGTTGTCTACAGGGGCTGAAAGCCAACCTGAAACGTTTGTACAACCTCATCACAGACCAACAGTTCTACCGTTGCCACAAACAGGAGAAGTACAAGAAGCTGCTGTTTACTCTCTGCTTCTTCCACTCTGTCCTGCTGGAGAGGAAGAAGTTCCGCATGCTAGGCTGGAACATTGCCTATGAATTTAATGACTCTGACTTTGAAGTGAGTTCATTCTCTTTGATATTATGCTGCCTGCTTTTGTGTATTGGTTTGTGCTTTTTAAATAAACAAGTCTGTAGAATATCTGGGTAAGTAAAGAAAATAAAATAAGTAAAGTAAATAAAGTAAGTAAAGTAAAAAAAATAAGTAAAGTAAGTAAAGTAAGGCTCCAAAGCGAAGTTGTTACGGACGCAGTTCATAATCCTGCGTACCTGCATTCAAAACACAGCTGCGGGCGATTTGGCAGGATACCGCCTTGCGTTGGTTTTTGTGAAATGGTATGGGTGCTGGTCGTTCAGAAAGCAATGGCAAACTACTGCCAAGAGATCACAACAGCAAAAAATGCTGGTGCTGACTGTGACATCCTGTAAAAGATATGCAACTAACTAAGTAAAGTAAGGAAAGTAAGTAAAGTAAGAAAAGTAGGTAAAGTAAGTCGAGGACCTTTTCTGCTTCTTGAGGCAAACTGGGTATATAGTGCTAGCCCCATGTTTGTATTGACGAATCGGCACTCCATGGGTGATATGATCAACATCACGCCAGAAGCCTTTACTTTTCAGAACATTTCCCGGTACCTGGTTTAGGCAGGGTTGGTCTGGGAGCCCTTGTAAAATCCATGCCTCAATGGGGGTTTGAACACATGACCCCCCAGCTTAGCCACTTCACTACCACTGCCTAACAAGATGTCTGTATATCCTAGGGTAACAGACGAAACACTGAACAAGACTGGATGGTACGTCATCCACACAGCAGTGTAGACAAGTACAGGTTAACTAAGTTGCACACAAAATATGTGAAGTTAAAAGAGGAAACACTAAACAATACTGTATACTACATCATCTACACAGCAATGTTGAAAAGTAAAGGTTAAATTAAGCACATACAACTTACATATCCTAAGTTAACAATGGAAACACTGCACAAGACTGTATGGTACATCATTCAAATTGAAACAGTAGTGTAGACAAGTAAAGGCTAAACTAAGCCATGCAAAAACTACACATCCTAGGATAACTTAGGAAATGTGAAACAAGACTGTATGGTACATCATTCACACAGCAGTGTAAAACAATAAAGGCTAAATTAAGCTACACAGAGCCTACACATGCTCAGGTATTTTGCTTGTGAATCGTCAGATACAGAACAGGACATTGTAATCTCAGAGCATACCTCCATCGAAGGGGTCTCACTGACTCTACCACTTGCAACTGTGAAGCACCAAACCTCAGAGTATGTCCTACGAGACAGCCCTGACTTCACCAAAGAGAGGAAATGTAACCCACAAGATTGACCCTTCAATACACACTCTGGAGGACCAGCGAAGACCTCAAGCAAACCGCCCTGTTTGTGACTCCTACCTGAATTGACACACAGCAAATGTTGATCGCTGAAGAAGAAGAAGCAGAAGGTTATGAATCTTCTACAAGATTGTTAACTTTATCTCTTAAGTCTGATGCATTGATCTTCAGATCATCCGAGTCCTGAAACCGTCCTGCATCTATCAGAATGAGGTTGGTGTCTACATCTTCCTCCTGATCTGGTACCATAATACCACAGTGGGAACTGTTGCAGAGCTATCCTTCCTGTCTCCTAACTCCGAACCACTGGGGTGTGCAAGACTGGTGCTGAAACTTCACATCGGCAGAGGGGTATTTTAGGACGTGACCAGACCATGATTCAACACAATGTATACAAAATGGTGGGCATGAGGCCTAGGTTGGTCATGTATGCCTCCACATATAGTTTTTAGATTAATTAATTGTCAACAGACTCTAACCCAATGCCAAGAGGGAATGAGTAGAAGAGGAAAACCTCTGAATAAATGTAATAGGTAGACTAGCAACATTTGTTTATGTGTCCACTCACTTTGAACTCAAGTTCAGTCCATTCACGTGCTACTACTTCTAATGCACTGGACTGATTTTTGCGTATGGATTAACTTTCCCTATTACAAGTGTTCGTCGCCATCTGGCGGACCCACTCTGACTTCAGAGGTACTTGTAATTCACATCCCTGAGTCGAGGATGAGAAGTCAACATTTTATTTTAGTCCAACTGACTGATGTAGGGGTTGAACTCATTACCTCGACATCAGCACACTGGATGTTTAAGAGCAAGTGCTCCTATCCATTCTGCCCTGCTAACCTCCACTAGAAACAATGTAACCTTTTTGTATCCGTTCTACCCAGGTCTCCGAGAACTTGCTGGCAATTTACCTGGATGGTTACGATGACACTCCATGGGATGCGCTCAAGTACCTAATTGCCAACATTAACTATGGAGGTCATGTGACCGACGACTGGGACAGGCGCCTACTGATGACCTACATTAATGACTACATGAGTGAATCGGTGCTGACGGTGCCATTTTACAAGTAAATTATTTTCAAGATTTCATAAGTCATTCATGTTGCCAGGTTTCTTCTCAGCTAAAGTGTAAATTAAATATCTATGAACATGGGTATTTGCATAAGAGTTCCAGTGTACTCCCATAGATCACATGAGAAGAACCTCAGCACAGCACACAAACTCCATAGAACTACTGAAGATACACTGTATACCAGAATCACATGTGCTATAAACAGTCTTTTGTAAGTAGATCTCATTTGAAAGTTAGCCTGGGTCATGGGCTATTTGGTCTACCCTGTTTTATTTCCAAATGCTAAAAATGTTAAATGTGTGCTATATGCACACAGGTGCTCCTAGTATTTAGCCCTTATCTAAGAAGGTTAGATGTTCGATCCACTAGAACAGAATCTGAGAGGAGTATACCATCCTTTGTTTAATTTGTAAAAATCCATACATCCACACAATATCATATCTGCATGAGTTTGGGGTGGATGTTTACCAATAAGCTGCTTCATCCCCTCAATGTGCTTACATCATTCCGTGTTATGATGCTAGAATACCAACCAGTACCTTCTTTTTCTCTCTCTCTTTTTCTCTCTCTCTGTCTCCTCTCTCTCTCTCTCTCTCTCTCTTTCTTTTTTCCCTCTCTCCCTCTCTCTAACGTTTTCTTTCCCTCTCTGTCTTTCTATCTCTGTATCTTTCTTTCTCTATTCACTCTGTCTTCCTCTCCATTTCTCTGCCTTCTCTATTTCTCTGTCTCTCTGCTCTCTCTATCTTCTCCCTCTCTTCTCATTGCTCTTTTCATGAGTGGCCTTTTATCTATTGACTGTTTTAATCTGATTTCAGTGACAAATTCCCTTTGTTTCTTGGTTGTTATCAAAACACATTTAGCTGACACATTTGAACTTTTCCTTACTTACCACCATTACCTGCCCAAACTCACAACACAGCTAATTAATATCATCATCACCACCATCGAGTGCCACACCAGTTGGCATGAGTAAGAAAATAACTCCACAACATCATTCTCCCACTAGTTCATGACCAGGGCTCACAAATCGAGCAAAGAATAGGAACACTAACTCGCCATGCATGTCGTCAGAGATTGACTGTGGAGGGATGGCATGAGACTTGCTGTTTCATCCTCTAGGGCTTTAGCCGTAGAACTCAACCAATCATGAACAAGTATACGAAGGGTTTGCATCTACTGGTTGAGAGCCTTTGCTCCATTGAGGGGAGTCTCTGTGGTGAAGTGGTCAAGCCGTCTACCTCGGGTTCTGGAGGTTGCGGGTTTGATTCCAGGCCGCATCCTTCGGTTCACTAGTGCATTTTTTCAGAGACTCCTGAGGGTCGTCGTTGGAGCTAAGGAGTTTGTGCTTTGTGTGACGCTTTCCAGCCCTGCGGAAAGAGACTGAGCCATATGGGATAAAATCCCGGTGCATGAAGTCGACCCTGTCTACTTTTTAGTTACTTTTTTTATGCTCCATTGAGAAATGAAAGGCAGAAGAAGAAAATTAGGAGGAAGAAGACCCCAGTTCTCCAGCGTTGTGTACACAACCCATGTGCTAATATACCTCCATCCCATGGTTTAAGATTATCCATCCTTCTCTCTTTGCCTTTATCTGTCTCCCATCCCTTTCATTTTACCAGTTGTACTGTGTTTTGGTTGTTTCCTTCTAGTAAAATACTTAATTTGTAATTAGTGTTTTGTTTTGTAATATAGTTCAACTGGAGAGGACATCATTACTGCCAGGTAGATCTCTGGTCACAGGACATATTATGTGGGTTAACCTACATTAAGTGTAGATGCCCCCTGTTGTTTGGTTGGTAAATGGTCTGGAAGACTGAATCTTAACTCTCAAGTCCAAAGAGCTGATGTTTAGGCTATGAAAATAGATTGCATCTACCAGCCTGAGGATGGTGTAGAGGCTTTTCTCCAACCCAGTACAACAGTTCATCTTGATAGGGAATGTAACTCAGAGTTTCACCTGGACCACTCCAAGCTCAGAAACCAGCGGGGTGTGCACAACTGGTACTGGAACTTCACATCAGTGGACAGGTATATTAGCATGTAACTAGGTCATGATTCAGCACAGGACACATAGACTGGCAGGGATTTGGACTGGGTTGGTCATATGTCCTCTACGGGTTGCAGGTACTGTCAAAACATTGAAGCCCTAAGGGGGCTGTCACATACTTTCCCCACAGGTTGCAGGTACTGTCAAAACACTTCAGCGCTGAGGGGGCTGTCACACATTTCCTCTACAGGTTGTAGGTACTGTCATAAAACTGAAGTTCTGAGGGGGCTGTCACATATTTCCTCTACAGGATACAGGTACTGTCAAAACACTTCAGCCCTGAGGGGGCTGTCACATGTAACCCCCACAGGTTGCAGGTACTATAATAAAACTGAAGCCCTGAGGAGGATGTCACATATTTCCTCCACAGGTTGCAGGTACTGTCATTAAACTGAGGCCCTGAGAGGACTGTCACATATAACCCCCACAGGTTGCAGGTACTATAATAAAACTGAAGCCCTGAGGAGGATGTTACATATTTCCTCCACAGGTTACAGGTACTGTCATAAAAATTAAGCACTGAGAAGGCTGTCACATATTTCCTCCACAGGTTGCAGGTACTGTAAAAAAACTGAAGCCCTGAGGGGACTGTAACATATTTCCTTCACAGGTAGAAGGTACTGTCAAAAAACTGAAGCCCTGAGGGGACTGTAACATATTTCCTTCACAGGTAGAAGGTACTGTCAAAAAACTGAAGCCCTGAGGGACTATTACATATTACCCATGATGTGATTATGGAAGTATTAATTCTGTGAATGTATTGGTGCAATCTTTGGTTGTAAGTAACTAAACAAAATACATTAAGCAATTGTGTAACTTTATTCCCACAGGATGTCGTCCTTACCAGCTTACTACATCCCCAAGGACGGTCCTCTCTCTTCTTACAAGGAGTATATAACCATGCTGCCCAATGTTGATCATCCAGGTACAAGATGATAGTAGTATACTGTTTAGTTATGAGTTTGATACAGGTAGAAAGCAAATAGAATACAGATCTATTTCTATATAAGTTTAATAAAAGGTAAAGAACATATATGTAGGCTTCATAGGGAGTCAAAACTTAGAATGCATTGTCTGTATACCTATTTGTTTAATAAGAGAAGCAAACAAATAGGATAAAGTACAAGGGCAGTCCAAAAGCAAACCGTACTTCAAAAACTGCATTGCAATATATAGAGTCAGTGAGCTTTCTACTACATATATGTGTTTAACAAATGTTAGTTGCATGATGGTGGAAATGACCACGTGTTCACATGCACCCACTGTGAACGGACATTCACAGTGCGAATTGGCCTTATCAGTCACATTCACTACCGCCATGGGTAAAAGTTAGTATGCCTTTTTGAAGCACAAACTATCGTCTGTCAAGACGGCAAGGTGCCAATGTTATGTGTTAGTTGCATATCCTTTGCAAGTTATTGCAATCAGTCCCAGCATTGTTTTTTTTACTGTTTGTGATTTTTTGGGCAAGTTTACGTTCAGTAGTTTGCCAATGCTTTCTAAACGACCAGCACTCAATCATTGTAGGCCAACGCAAGGCGGTCTGCTTCCAAATCACCCGCAGCTGTGTTTTGAATGAGGTGTATGAGATTACGAATTGCATTTGTAACCTGTTTGCCACAGACAAGTGACAGTTTTATTTCCTACTGTATAATGCATAGAATTTGTTTCACACATTATACATACATATTTCTGTTATGTTGTCTGCAGAGACATTTGGGCAGCATCCAAATGCTGACATCTCATCCCAAATCCAGGAGACGAGGTTGTTGTTTGACACACTTCTGTCACTGCAGCCACAGATTTCCACATCGGGGGGAGAGAGTAGAGAGGATAAGGTATGTCTGTACCTGCATAGGTTTTAATAAGGGTACCAGGCAGATAGGATAAGTTATATCTGTTTCTATGTAACTTTATTAAGGGGGAGAATGCTGTTGTTTTAATTTTAATATTCACTTGCTTTGAATTCAAGGCGTTGTCCATAAACGTGCTATTACTTCTAGTGCACTGGACAGATTTCTGCATGTGAATTAGCTTTCTCTATAATTACTAGTGTCCCTTGTCATCAGGCGAGCCTACTCCAACTTCAGAGGTGTTTGTAATTTATGTCCCCAAGTCAAGGACGCGAAGTCAACATTTTAGTCCAATTAACCAGTGTATGGGTTGAACTTGCTACACTGGATGTTTAAGCAAGTGCTCTCATCCATTCTGCCATGCTGACCTCAATGCTGATGTGATAAGGTATGGCAGCTGTATGTGCAGAAGTTGAATTAAGGGAAACGCCAGCAGGATATGATCCTTCTGGAACATTTAATAGGTATGTTGAGGAGAGACAGAATATAAGACAATATATATATTTCTTTGTAAATTTATAATGGGCAGAAAGGAGATAGAATAAGATATGTCATCTGTTTCTATGTAAGTTTAATCAAAAGAGAAAACTGATAGGATAAGATATGTTTCAATATAAGTTTAATAAGGTGAAGAAAGCAGTATGATTTAAACCTGCCGTACGTAACTTTACTATCCCATACCATTATTAGTTCATTTAGAATTGACACCAGAGAACTTAGCAAATGCTGGACAGATCTCGATTGTTCCAGCTACACACTTATGGTAAACAATATGAATTTGCCCCTCATTCATCCCTTTCTGTTGGAACCACAACAGAAATGACCAGTAATTCCAACTGGATGGAAATATTTCAAGTGGAAACTGGATGTTTTAGCCAACAGGCACAACTATGACAACTGCTCAAGATAGATACAAGGTAGATATTGTCCCCTAATTTAATAACATGAAAATTGGAAGAATGAAGAAGAAGAAGAAATTCAAATTAAGCGTCCTTACAGGGCTGTTTTGTCAGCTGCCAGATTTTCAGTCATCAGTGAGCCGTAGTTATGTAGGTAAAGATTCCTTCTACACACCTCAAGGTGTAATGGGCGTGTGGTGCTAGCTCCATGTTTTTATGTTAATCAGCAATCGAGGGATGACAGAGTCAATATCATGCAAGCCACTTTTACTTCTCCAGACATTTCATGGTACACATTATAGTCTCAGAGCCCATGTGAATGTTTAAATCTGCATGTGTGCTGGTCTCTGCTCTACTGCATGATCATAGCCAGCTTCATTGTTGTAGCCATGTATGCATCATGCATTGTGTACCTGTGCAGGCTGCTAGTTTGTTGAGACTCCTGTCTGTTCCACTGTTCAAAGGGTCAGTGAGGAGCATTTTGTGTGATATACACTGGCACAGGAATGGAGCATAATGGGGACGACCCATTACCGTGAAGTTGGAACCACGACTAATGACTAATGATTAATGCATCATTCTACTTAGCAACATCGTTAGCCTTGACTAGCTGAGGGAACAAACACTGCAATGGACCATTTTTAAAGCCCTGAGTCATATTGGTCACATGGTGCTGGCCCATGTGACCAATATGACTCAGGGCTGTAAAATGGACAAATGGCACCAATACTAAAGAACAAACATGTATCAATAACTACTAATAAAGCACTTTACAACACAATCTTCCTACCAACTCTATGCTACCAATGCCAAACCTGGACAATGACAGAAAAAGAGAAAAGAAAAATCACAACAACAGAAATGAGATTCCTGAGAAGAATACTCAACGTATCAAGAAGAGATAAGATCAGAAATGAAGAAATCAGGACTAAAGTGGGGGTTAAAGCAGCACTAGATTTTATTAGAAAGCAGCAAGTCAAATGGTTTGACCATGCAGGTAGGTTACCATTCAACAGCATATCACAACAAGCAATGATGTACAGACCAGATGGAAACAGAGGAAGAGGCCAACAATGTAAACGTTGGACGGAGGGAATAGCAGAGTCCATAGACCAATCGGCACTCATGGTGTGATGTGGTCAGTATTACACTAGCCTCCTTCACTTCTGAACACACATTCTGGTACCCGTTTTAGGCTGGATGAACCTGGGATACCAGGTTAATTTTAACACTCCCACTTGGTGTACCAGGGGAGTATTGTAAATCCATTGGACACAAGAGTACCAATTAAAATCTACTCAAAGATAATTCAATATTGAAGAAGATTATTAAGAGAAATAAACTTGAGGAAAATGAATGTCAGAGCAATGTATTATTTATTCCCTTAGTGAATTTAAACACAAAAGCCACAAACAATATGTTACATGATTTATTGCCCGGCATATTTCGCTGCATCACATCAGGTGCATACTGCAGGGTTATATATTATATGAAGTGAATAAATGAATAATACTTCAGCTGAAACAATGAAAACACATAGTTGCAGGTATTGCTCAAATGTGGAACATCTGTTATCCCCAATTTCAAATGTACATCTGGAAAAGATAACTATTAAGGACAGTGCACTAGGGAAGTGAAGAAGAGAAAAACCACAGCATAGATAGATTCAAGACAAGTGTGATAGATAATTTACACATGCCAGCAACAGAGGTAGGGCATATGACTAATGAAAGAGTAATTTGAAAATCTTGTTATCGGGGCGTAGTTCTGCACAGGAAAAGCCACACTAATGTGTGTCTATTTTTAGAAACAAACTAATTACCTGATTCAGTGCTAAACAAAAAAGTAGGTTTGGACGAAATATGGCACACAATCAAATAAACAAGTATTATAATTTAAATTTCTGTTTACTTAGCATTGAAATTGCATAAGATACCACAAAACAAAACAACACCCTAATATGGCGTTATACTATCCTGTCCAAATGAAAGATCATATTTGGCGACATACATCCTTTTGAATCAGTTAATGCATGTTGATTTTAAGAGACAAACACCAAGATTTGTTTGATATAGAATGGGTTATACTTGCACTATTTGATATAGAATGGGTTATACTTGCACTGTTTGATATAGAATGGGTTATACTTGCACTGTTTGATATAGAATGGGTTATACTTGCACTGTTTGATATAGAATGGGTTATACTTGCACAGTTTGATATAGAATGGGTTATACTTGCACTGTTTGATATAGGATGGGTTATATTTGCAGTGTTTGATATAGAATGGGTTATACTTGCACTGTTTGATATAGAATGGGTTCATCTTACACTGCTTGCCAGGTCTTGGAGCTGGCAGCCAATATTTTCAAGCAAGTGCCTGAAGACATGGACTATGATGGAACCGCCAAGATTCTGTCTGTGGATCCTTCACCTCTAAATGTTGTCCTGCTGCAAGAGGTAACAGTTCAATTTAATACCGCAGTTTAACTCATTCACTTCGAGGAGTGTTGTTTAATTGCTTTCTTTTGTAACACTGTAATCCCATTACCTACCATTAGCAGAAGTGTTATCCATTCGGCCACGTTGACGTATACACACATACACACACACTGACATCTGCAGCTCAGGGGTAGTAAACACGATTTAATACTTGATTTCAAACCAGCTGCAGGCAATTTGGAAGCAGACTGCTATGCATTGATTTTTAACAATGGCATGAGCACTGGTCATTCGGAAAGCAATGGCAAACTACTGAACACAAAAATTTCCTACAAAATCACAGTAAAAAAAGTAATAGGGTTGATTGTCATGTCCTGGAAAGGACATGCAATTAACTTTGTATATACACACACATAGATACAGTTGAAGCCTTGATGTCATCATATTCTTATTTGACTCTGCATTGTCCTGTAACCCACTCACTCCATGCCATCCTAACAGTAGCTATCCCATGCAGCTCCATCCATGCCCTCCCTTTATTGCTTACCTCTGTCTCAAATTGTCTTCACAGTATGTCTTTAGGTTTTCTTCTATTGTTTGCTGGTTCCATGGCAAAGGGGTTACAGACGCAGTTTGTAATCCCACATACTGCATTCGAATCATACCTGTGCGATTTGGCAGCAGACCGCCTTACGTTGCTTTTTTAGGAAATGGTATAAGTGCTGGTCGTTCATAAAGCAATGACAAACTACTGAACGTAAACTTGTCCAGGAATCACGAACAGCCAAACCATGCTGGGATTGAGTGCTACATCCTGTAAAGTATAAGCAAGTAACTTTTTTTTCTATGTTGATTTCCCTGTGAATTCCAGACAAGGCCTCTCTAGTTACACTATTCTCATGTTTTCTCAACATATATCTGGTACCAGTCTCTTAAATTCACTGCATGATTTACTTTGTTTAGTCCTTCCATGAGCTCCACATTGGTGATTTAGTCATACCATGTTAGTTCTTCCATGCTCCACAGGCACCAGTTAATCAATGTTTGTAATTTTTCAGTGATGGTTTCAGTCATTCTCCATGTTCCTGATCCATCCAGTAGTACTAACTTATTGGGGCTAGGTAATGTATGATTAGATTGATTCAATTATTGGTTGATCTAGATACATGCCAATTTATCTTTTCTTTTGTTTACCTTAGATACAGCGTTACAATTCTCTCCTGCGGCAAATCCGAGCTTCGCTGACCGCACTGGAGAGAGGTATTCAAGGTCTTGTTGTTATGACCGCTGACCTGGAAATTATCTTTCATTGCATTTTTGATGGGCGTGTACCTCCCATATGGGAAAAGGTAAGCTTTTTTTTTTTTTCAGTTTAGTCGTTGGATCAAAATCACGGTACACGGTTTAACCCATAAGTGCTCCGTTTTCCTCCTAACTCAAACCTGAGTCTGGAGAAACTCAGCTCAATGCACGAACTCCGTTGCATCGGCGAGGATCCTGAAATACTTTGGGTAGATTTTTAACTCAAAATTTTGCCCGGGCAGCGCCGTTAGGCTACTCTTTTTTCGATTTCCTCAACGCAAAAGAGTAGTAAAAATCACAATGTATATCTTAATATAGCAAAAACAAAGATAATGCATACAGATAAAACTAATATGGAGGGAAAAAAATATATGTTAATGAGGAAAAATTGGAGGTGATGGAAAATCTCAAATATCTTGGGTCATTAATTACCAACAATGGTGACGCAATGAAAGAAATTAAAAGAGTAATATCTATTGCTCTTCAAATACTAAAACAACTGAATAAATTGTGACATGGGACAGATAGACCTACAAAAATAAGATTTTTGAGAGGATGCATTTTTTCCATTGCAACATACACCTATGAGACCTGGACACTTACTTAACAAGTTAAACAATGCATACATGCCTTTGAATATAAATATTATAGATGGGTTCTAAGAATATCTTGGATACAGAAAAGAACAAATGGATCCATATGAGAAGATCTGATTATTGAAGAAGGTTGGCTACTAAAGACAATAAAACAATGAAAATTGATATATTTTGGTCACTTGATATGTCATCAAATTTTAGAGAAAACAATAATGGAGGGGTATATGCCTGGGAAGAGAGGAAGAGGAAGGCCAAAGAGAAGATGGATGAAGGATGTGGTAAATTACCTTCAGATGGATGTATTGGACGTGGGACATCTTGCTTATGACCGAGAAGATTTTCTGAAGGTTGTTATGGGAGCGAGGTTCTGTAAAGAACATGTTACTGAATGAATGAATGAAATATTATTAATTGTAATAAAAGCCTCTTTCAGCCATGTTTGACCATGGGTTGTTGTGATCTTTGTGAAGGGAACCTCCAGCAGCACAACCTGGCATTACTTTCATGTTCTTTTCTCCTCTGCTTGTTTCTGATTGTAGGATATTTATGGTATCACTGTTTGTTTAACCCACCATGCTTTTTGTGATCTACATTGTGTGCGTCGACATATTTCTGCCAGGCCTATCCCTCAATGAAGCCACTTTCTGCATGGACCAGGGACCTGGTCAACAGAGTTGATGTTTTTGCCAAATGGGCAGGAACAGCACGTCCACCGTGGGTCTTTTGGATGTCTGCTTTCACATTTCCAACTGGGTTTCTGACTGCAGTGCTGCAAACAGCTGCTCGACAGCACCAGGTGAGTTGCCAATAACATATGCTCATACTATTACAATTACTGCCTCATCCTGTAGAAAACTGTAGCTCAAACATCCATCCAATCATGAACAAGGCTTGGTGTGAATTGGTTGAAGGTTATGCTTCATTGGGAGATAAAACACAGCAGAAAAAGACGATCAAAAAAGAAGAAATATGATTACTAACAACATAATTCACTGCACTTCAGAGACATATATTTGCTCAGTTTTCCTAAGCCATTGCTACAGATCATGCATGCTATTTCCATAGAGTTCTAATTATGTATCCTACTTGCATTGGTCTATTGTTTCTCCTTGCATCAGTGTCCCATTGAATTATATATTGCAGCATTTTTAACTTGTTTCATCAGTTGTTGTATTATCATTCCAAAAGAGATTATTCATCAAACACATCATTTCTCCCTTGTCATTTGTAGTCTTGGTATATAACAAGCTGCACAATCTGGTGTTGATGTTAAGCTGTATCAGGTGATACAAGTATATGTTGTTTGTTATAAACATTTCTTATACACACTAAATAATATACATTGGTTTATAAACTGCTTCTTTATGTCTCAGTAGTGTGTATATATGCATGACCAAAGTGTTTAAACAAATAAGAAATGTCCTATGCATTTTGTATACGAAGTATAATACAAATCTTATTTGCTATCATCATCATGTGCCATTCCGATTGGTATCGGTGGTCATTGTTTACCATCTCACATAATCACCAGCCTTGGCAAACCTCTATATCTAGACCCATTTGCCAGCATCTACCACTTGGTAGACAGGCATAAAGTAAGTCAGGCTCCTACCCCAAAAAGTTTATGAGACAGTTTTACAAATATGTGTTTGTTGTAATCTTGTCATCTGCAGCTCTCTGTGGATGCTCTTTCATGGGAATTTATAGTACAGACTGTGGATGACAGTAACCTGACAGGAGCCGCAAAAGTAAGTATTGTTAACAGATACAGTAGCAGTGTTCTTGTTGGTTGGTTGATGTCCTACAAAACTTCCCATGTTCAGTTAAAGACTAGCACTATACTTCTGAAAAATGAGGTGCATGGACAGAATTATATAAAAATATAAATAAACATATCCCCTAATGGAATATGTGACCCACTACAGATGGTCGAAGACAATGGAAAACATGTTAAAAATATTCAGCCCTAGAAAACTGCCTTGAAGGATTAACTCTTTCACTACCAAACAAAAACTGGGCTGTGACCAAACAGACATTTATGGCAGAAAATTGGAACTAGGGGTGTGTTACAATAATGCTTTTAAAATGGTTAAGGTGGTAGAAGACCTATTGTATTACATATCAAATTAAAGAGGATTGCACAAGGAACATGACAGTGTTAATAATTAATTGATAGGTTACAAATATTATGACAATAATGAGAGGTTTAATAATAACAAATGAAATTAAAGAGGTAAAAATTATTTAAAAAACTGCACATATAAGGTGTTTTCTACACTCCTATACTGCTAATCATGTTTAATTTACTGAATAATCAAACAAACACCACTTGTCTTCAAGAATATAAACAGTATTGCGCATTAAAGTAACCCAAAAAGAAGTTTTGGTGCATATTCTGAACCATGTATTTTTCACAAATAATGACAAAAAATAATGGCTGAAATCTTGAAGGTGGGGTCTGTCACAGTAAAGTTATGAAAATGGTTACAATTGTAGCAGAAATGTTGTATTATATATCAAAATAAAGGGGATTGCACAAGGAATATGTTGGTAGGAGAATGTTTGCTTTAGGTTGTAAATAAAATAAAAATAATAATATAATTTGTAAAATAATTGGACAAAAGTAGGTAAAAATAATGTAAACATTGCATTTAGAATGTGTTTTCTACACTCCTATACTGCTAATCATGTTTAATTTACTGAATAATCAAACAAACACCACTTGTCTTCAAGAATATAAACAGTATTGCTCATTTAAATCACCCAAAAGGAAGTTTTGGTGCATATTCTGAACCATGTCTTTTTCACACAAATGAAAAAAACTAATGGCCGAAATCTGGAAATTGGTGTATGTCGCAATAATGTTATGAAAATGGTTAACATTGTAGCAGAAATGTTGTATTATATATCAAAATAAAGGAGATAGCACAAGGAATATGTTGGTAGGAGAATTTTTGCTGTATGTTGTAAATAAAATACAAATAATAATATAACTTCTAAAATAATTTGTTAAAAAGAGGTAAAAATAATGTAAACATTGTACTTACCGAGGGGGCGTTGTTATCCAATATCCTGATCACTGCTAATCCAATTGAATTTACTGAACAAACAACACTATTCTAAACTATAAACACCATTGCTTCCAATCAACCATCCGAAAAGAAGTTTCGCCGCAGATTCTGAATCATGTATTTTTTTTTTGTCAGACAAAAATTAGGACAACACTTGGCAGATTTACATTTAATTGTCATGTCTGTTTGTTTTTATTTACTATATGTGGCAGTCTATTTGTGATAGGCTGCAACGCAAACTTTGGCGCACAAGTCTGGTCTATTAGTGCAGCCGGAGCAAACAAAATATGATATGTGTCGTTTAGTTCGAGTGCTGCAAAAACACAGTCTCTATTGACACCGACAAATTCTATTAAATGCTTGGCTCATGTAAATCTTTCGGCATAATTTCCTGCAACAGACTGAAATTCTTCGGCAGGCAGAGTGTCAAACTTTCAGGAATACTCTGAGCTACTTCGCGATGTGCACTTTCCTTTACTTGAAATCCTTCTATAACAATTTTTTTTCCTCCTTTCTCTGTTTGCCATATGGAATGTAGGATGTGAGCATTGATCTGTGCAATTTCAAAGATCTAGTAGTAGATATTCTTCCACCACGTAATGGTTTTCCTATCATGGATATTATAATATCCAACCATTTGGTCCATTCTGTCGCAGCCATTCATCGCCGTGTTATTTTCATGGAGACCATCTTCAGCTTGCTTTGCGGTTTTCGCAATCCGCTCTCAACAGTTCTAACTACAGACTTGGTAGAGACAACAATGCATGGTTTTTTTAGCTTTGTTTAGCCCTTCCACCAAATAATCATATCATCAATGGACACATTTTCAAATGGGTAAAATGCTTCCTGGATATTCTTCAGAGTCAACAAGAGGATAAATTTTTTTTTTTTTGGGGTACCCTCAGGTTGACATACATGAAACATGGTGTGATAAATATATTATAATTTTCTAATTGATTACTGGGAAACGTAGTGGCAGTGCCACATACCAAGGAGTATATAAATGTGCACTTGTACACCGGTAGTCTTTGATACATGGTCTTGGATCAAGTCCCATAGCAATAATGACAGACGTAAACTTCAGCCATTCGTGCTTCATTGTCAAACACTCAGCTGTTGACGAACATTCACTGGTTTTTCTTTATCACCACGTGCTAAAACTTTAGACACAACTAAAACTACTTTCTAAATATTCACATTCACATATTATTATAAACAATAATCTAGCTTGATCTCTAGTCATACTACGTGGACGCAAACTGGTGGGCGTTTCCATTGTGAAAAACCAAAACAAACAAATTAACACTACCTTAAAACTAAAAATTCACAAGAATCCAAAATTAGAAAACGATTGACCGCTCAAAGATGGTGTAGAGATCTTTCGGCTGTACTACTTTTTAGTTTACTGTAACTTAAAATTCCGAAACGGAGCAGAAATATGTGAAATAAACCACTGATCATTTTGTGGGACGAAAAGGGCGGACTGCCATTACAGCAAATCCATTCTGTCCACAGATGGGCGCACGGTAGCGAAAGAGTTAAGCAGGAAATCACAAGGACAAAATTCTTCAAGACAGTCACTATTTTATTAATTGTGAACTGAACCCATGAAGACAAACATCCACACAAAACTATTTTTGGAATCCCGACAAGATCTCAAGTGCAGTATCATAAATGTAAGAAACCATACATCTTGGGTAGACGTTAGAAAAACAACAGTGAATGTGAAGAAGAAGAAGAAATGGAGGAGAAGAAATAGGAGGACAAACATTCCCATATAGGCAATGTCTTTTGTAAAGTAAAATATAATAACTTTGTCACTTATTAAGTAATTGTAAATATACTGACAGAAACAGCAGGAATATATAACCTAGTATGAAATGTTAATGCCATAATAGTCTGCAAGTCATGTACACACAAACATGAACATTCATTATCCAGAATAATATTACACACTATATATCCCAGTTATAACCCTGAAGTTGAACAGGAAATTAATCATCCATTGATTTATTCTGTGCAGAACTTTTCCCCATAAGTCTTTCAAAATGTGCCTCTGTCATCTTCATAATTTTCTTGCTTGCTATAACTTCTAGACATCTGTAAAGAAGATAGTCTGCTTTTCTCCTGGCTGTGACCATACTGGTTATTGATCATAGCCATCTACTCTATTAAGAGATCATCTACCAGACATCAACGTTTGAGACCAGAACAAACTGACTGGCACCTTGCCATCCTGACAGAAGATAGTTTGTAAAATGGAGTTATAGCTCACCATAACACAAAGCCTGGGCTGAATTTAGAGATCATATGTTGCCCATGCAGCATGATCCCTCTCTCGGTCCACCTAGTTTATTCCAGAGGAAAGGTAACACCAATACATCTGAAACAAGACAAGCTGCAGAAGCTGCCAGATCAGCAAAGCAATACTATAACTTGAGCATAGCCTACGATGGGTAGCGTTGTGGTATTCTGGTGTGATAATCTGGCGTGTCCAGTGTGTGCCGCGTGGTTACATACCCGCTTCACACGTGTGATCCGGGGCTTGTTTCCGGATCCGGTCAGGGATATGCACTACTGACGAGCTCAAATGAGAGCGAAACTCGAGTATAGTGCTTCCATATTGATGTGGATAGGCCTTAGGTTCGTGCCGGAATGCGATCTGCGTTGCCAGTAGTGGGTTGTGCTCAATATTTAAATACTATAACTGTCCGCTTCCATCCTAGACCAGTTGCCAACCAAGGCTTAGAGCCTGGTTTGTCCTGCCATGCCATTTAGTCTTTACATTGAAATTCCTTGCACTAGAGTAAGCACTCTCCCAAGTGCACTCCTCCACCGAAGCCGTTGGCACAATATGGGGTGTCGGAACCAACTATAACAGGATATTACTGGTATAAATTACAGAGAAATACACATTATCCAACTTTATGATTTCACCCTTTTGACGTTAATTCACGTAAATAAAAGTATAACCATTTCATGCATCTCTGAAATGTCCTCTAAATTTCAGGACGGTGTTTATGTCAAGGGCCTCTACCTTCAGGGAGCTGGTTGGGACAAAAAGAATTCTGTCCTAATTGAGGCCAACCCGATGCAACTTGTCTGCCCAATGCCCACAATTCACTTCAAACCAGTGGAAAACAAGAAGAAAGGCGGGAAAGGTAGGGAGTGCTCTGTTTAGCTTGTGTGTACATTATTTATCTTACAAAAGTGAGTAGCATTTGTGGAAGTATTTTTGTTTCATTTTTTATTAGTTTTATTGTAAATCAGATTTAGATCAACTGATTAACTATGAGGAGAACCAACATCATGATACTCAGAACACACCTGTATGTGCCCTGTCCCACTCAGTGGATGTTGAAGTATAGGCCTGTTGTTTCAGTAGCAGACAGACATACATGCCTTAGTTGTCCCTACCTGTGATCAGTCCTGTTTGTCCCTACCTGTGATCAGACCTGTTTGTCCCTACCTGTGATCAGATCCGTTTGTCCCTACCTGTGATCAGTCCTGTTTGTTCCCACCTGTGATCACTGTTTGTCCCTACCTGTGATCAGTCCTGTTACTTCCTCAAGTGATCAGTCCTGTTACTTCCTCAAGTGATCCCAAGTTACCAAACGCTTAGCCAGGTTGTAGGGGTCTTTCATAGGCAAGATGTTTTACATCTCCCGAAAATGAGATAAACGCAGAGTAATATAAATATCAAATGGTATGCCCTTTGCGGGACCTTGCAATCAAACCCAGTCCCTATTGGCTGTTTGTCATTCGCTAGGTAGTATTATGTTCAGCAGTTTGCCATTGCTTTCTAAATTATAAGTCAGCATTAAGTCTAACTGACCGGTGTTTGGAACAAACCCAATATGTTGCCGATAGAAGTTAAAGTTTAAGTGCTTTAACCTCTCAGCCACACAGACCCCCATCCAGAGTAATAGAACAACTTAATTATTGTTGGCACTTTATTGCTAAATAACTGACTATTTTAACATAAACATAACTTTTAGTAAATATAGTAGTAGGTATAATTTTTTTTAAACTGATTCAGTCCCAAACAAAAAGGAAGATTGGACCAAACATCAAATGAACAAGTATTATAGTACAAATTTCCATTCAATAAGCATTGAAATTGCGGAAGATACTAAGAAGCAAAACAAATAATACAATGACACAAGTATGGTGATATATCGTCCTTATGTCCAAATGGGAGGTTTGGAACTGAATCAGTTAATGGCCACATTCTGTTCAATGATTGATCTAAACCCAAAGATGGCATGTTTCAACACTCAGCAGCTGTATTAACCATCATGTACTTTGAATTTCTGCTTTATTAACATGATTAATTAACACAACCTTGTTTAACATTTGCAAGTCTATACTAATCACTAACATTGAAACCACAGTAGCAAGTTCTATCAGTGCTTCATTTTCATAATTTGTTTCTTACCACTTCTATCTTAGATAAAGTATGTTAAGTTCATATTTTTTCAATATGAGGGGAAATAGTGAGAGAAGCCTTCTGTGGGTAAATGCTCATCATCAAGTGCCTTGCTGGCTTACATGAGCAGTCATGTGATCTCAGACTGCATGCATCAGTTCATGTGATGACATCTTTCTCATCTTTCTGTGCCATGACAAAAGACTGTCAACAAGCTACTCTTGTTGTCTTCCTCTTTCTCTCTTACCATAATTCTTTCAATTTGTCACATCATGATCCAGATTTTGTCTTATCATAATGTCACAAAACAAATATCATTGCTTTTTTATGTTTGTGATATGTTGTCTGGTGTCTAAGCCTTTTTTAAAACATCTAGAGTGCTCATTTTGGCTTACAAGATATTTTCAGCATTTGTCTGTATACCTACATCTCTAATCAGGGGATATTTTTTGCTTGTTTACTTTTGTCCAGAATTTACAGCCATATGTTAAAACTGATTCTGTGTAACAATGAGTTATCTAAATGTTGTGAAAGAGGCTAAGACACAAATGAAACTTGTTACAAACATCTCTAATCAACAATCAACGTTTTTACAATGCATAATAGTTACGGGCGGTTTGGGACGCTTTGCCCGTTCGGGAGTAGAAACATTCCGGGACGCTTTGCCCGCTAAAGGGTTAATGAAGTATTTTATATTTATGAGGGAGCCACTATGGACATTACTGACTGAACTGGACAACCAACATAAGGTCGCCATACAGTGGATACTGTCTCACTGAGGAATATCTGGAAACAAGAGAGGTGTATAAGGAAGACGCAACAGAAGAGCAACGAGTCACATACCACCAAAAGAAAAGAATCATCAAATCATTCAGAAAACCACCAGCACAAGATAATTACTATATTATAAACAGACCACAATAAAGTATTATACTGTGCCTTAGAAAGGACACAAACAATTACACAGCCACATTTATTCAAAATGTAAGATTGACATAATATGTATTTATGGAATTACGCCCCAGACAGCAGATCATCTACTTCAAGACTACCCTCGAACACAAACTTTTGGCCTAAAGAAACAACAGTGAAAGCTAAACTTTAGATCAATGAATGAATAAACACAAACAGTGAAATTTACACGTGACAAAATTGCAGATAAAGATAGTTTGTTTCAAACAGGTGAAAGTAGAGGCTCCCAGCTCGATCTACCCTAAAATGAGTACTAGGACAAGGCGCTGGTGAGATATTGACCACATCACCCACCCAGTGCCAGTTGGTCTATACAAATGACGGGTCTAGCACCACATGCCAGTTGGTCTATACAAATGACGGGTCTAGCACCACATGCCAGGTGATCTATACAAATGTGGGTCTAGCACCACATGCCAGGTGCTCTATACAAATGTGGGTCTAGCACCACATGCCAGGTGATCTATACAAATGTGGGTCTAGCACCACATGCCAGCTGGTCTATACAAATGACGGGTCTAGCACCACATGCCAGGTGCTCTATACAAATGTGGGTCTAGCACCACATGCTAGGTGATCTATACAAATGATGGGTCTAGCACCACATGCCATGTGATCCATACAAATGACGGGTCTAGCACCACATGCCAGGTGATCTATACAAATGTGGGTCTAGCACCACATGCCAGGTGATCTATACAAATGTGGGTCTAGCACCACATGCCAGGTGATCTATACAAATGACGGGTCTAGCACCACATGCCAGGTGATCTATACAAATGTAGGTCTAGCACCACATGCCAGGTGATCTATACAAATGACGGGTCTAGTACCACATGCCAGATGATCTATACAAATGACGGGTCTAGCACCACATGCCAGGTGATCTATACAAATGACGGGTCTAGCACCACATGCCAGATGATCTATACAAATGTGGGTCTAGCACCACATGCCAGGTGATCTATACAAATGTGGGTCTAGCACCACATGCCAGGTACTCTATACAAATGACGGGTCTAGCACCACATGCCTGTTGGTCTATACAAATGACGGGTCTAGCACCACATGCCAGGTGATCTATACAAATGTGGGTCTAGCACCACATGCCAGGTGCTCTATACAAATGTGGGTCTAGCATCACATGCCAGTTGGCCTATACAAATGTGGGTCTAGCACCACATGTCCAATATGCCACGCAGTGTAAAATGGGTCCTTTACTTTTTTGTTTTTACTTTTGCCATATGCCCAATACACCTCAAGGTATGCAAAAGAATCTTTTGTTTTTACTTTTTTGTTTGTTTTTTAAATTTTTATTTTGTACAATGCTGTGTGTATTTACAAGACAAGATATATATTGTGTTTTCCTTTTCATTTTCAAATACATCAATTGCTTTCATATACACATATGATAATTTTACATTCATGGCAAGGTGCAATTGCCTATATATTACTTGATGATGATATTTACCTGCCTCTAAGGTGACCACCACTAGCACTCCCGTACATACACATCTATGTTGTGTTATTAGGTAATTAAAAAGTTAGCTGCATATCCTTTACAGGACGTTGCAGTGAACACCAGCATTTTTTGCTGTTGTGATCTCTTGGCAAGTTTACGTTCAGTAGTTTGCCATTGCTATCTGAACAACCTGTACCCATATAATTTCATAAAAAACAAAGCAATGTGGTCCACTACCAAATTGCGCGCAGCTGTGTTTCGAACACGGGTATATAGGATCACGAACTGCGTCCGTAACCCCTTTGCCACAGAGCCGGCTGTATTCGGTAGATATACTGCAAATTCAAAACCTAAGTACCGTAACTCTCAAATTTACCCACAATCACCCAGGGGATTTCCCTTCGGCAACCACTGACTAACTCTCATGCTTGATTGTCATGTGTGTCTCTTATCTGTTCTTTATTCCAGGAACAAAGAAGAAGAAAGAGAGTAATAATGACCAAACAATATTAATGTTTTATTTTTCTGTCACAGTTAAATGAGTTGTTCACCTTTATCTTATTAAATGTTGCCTTTAATAATTGTATATTAAAACAACTGTTTACATGTTGTGACTTCGCTGTAAAGCTTCACACTTACAATAACTGCTCATAGTTCTGGTTGTTGTTGCGTCTTTACATTTAAAATCATTGTTGTGACTTTACAATGATGATACACAATTACTTATTTGTTAACATTGTTTTCTTCAGCTGTTTCATTATGATTTTTACATTTGCTTTTCACATTAGTACTTCACAGTTACAACAGTTTCAGTAGTTGTTTAATTTTTTTGTTTTCAAAACTATTGTTACAAAATGTATATTTTAAAATAGAGCTCTAAATATTGTCAGCTCATATTAGTGCTTCACGGTTACTATAGGCATTAATTTCCTTTATTTTTCAGTGTCTTTATGTTACAGTTTGTACATTTAAAAATAATAATGTTACAGGCTGTACATTCTAAAAAATGTATGTTACAGTTTGTACATAAAAAATGTGTTTTACAGTTTCTACATTAAGAAACATTATGCTACAGTTTGTACATTTAAAAACATGTTTTACAGTTTGTACATTCTAAAAATATATTCACATCACATAAAAGAATAAATGTTTGATATAAGCTGCTGGTTGCACTAGAAGAGATAGAATTTCAAATTATAACATTAGAAGCATATACCACCTGCTGCATTAAACTTGTAGAGGGGCATTATATAAAGTTATCCAGACATTGAATTTGTAGGTAAACATTGTATAAAGTGGTCCAGACATTGAATTTGTTGTGAGACATTATATAAAGTGGTTGGAATATTAAACTTGTAAACATGAATTATATAAACTGGTTTGGACATAGAATTTGCAGACACGTATTATATAAACTGACTGGGGTATTGAATTTGTGGACAGAAATGATAGAATGAACATATAGTTCAGAAATTTTACGACAGTTATTTCAGTCAGCTAGTGTTTTGTGCTTACAACCAGAGATGCTCTGTCAAGGATAATTGAAGATCAAAAAGCTCATAGGTGGTTGTTGTTATCTATTCAACATTATTTAGGCTTTCACTCTGAAACAAAAGGCTGTGTTGTGTATACATGCAAGTGTTCATCAGCTGTTGCTTTGCTCCATATAAAATGTTTCTTTTATCTGACATTACTAGAAGTAGCAAGTTCCTGTGGGTATGAAACTTTGACATTTGACAAATCAGCTGAATGTCACATACAAGCTTTTGTATTAAAATGTTGCAGAAAAGCACTAGCAATGGAATATGGAACAAACAGATGTATCCAACAAGACCTCAATATTGAAACAAAATTTGTTATAAAGACAAAAACGATTAGCAAAATTGAATTATTTCAGGCATGTAAAGAGAGACAAGTACCTGGAAAAGATAGTTCTCAAGGGAAGCATGTCGGGAAAGCAGAGAAGAGAAAGACCATGTCAAGATAAATGTACATGTGATAGACAATTTACATATGACAGTAACAGAGGTAGGACATCTGGCTTTTCGTAGAGAGGAATTTACATATGACAGTAACAGAGGGAGGACATCTGGCTTTTTTTTTTAGAAAGGAATGTACATATGACAGTAACAGAGGGAGGACATCTGGCTTTTTTTTTTTAGAAAGGAATGTACATATGACAGTAACAGAGGGAGGACATCTGGCTTTTGGTAGAGAGGAATTTACATATGACAGCAACAGAGGTAGGACATCTGGCTTTTCATTGAGAGGAATTTACACATGACAGAAACAGAGGTAGGACATCTGGCTTATGGTAGGGAGGAATTTACATATGATAGTAACAGAGGGAGGACATCTGGCTTATGGTAGAGAGGAATTTACATATGACAGTAACAGAGTTAGGACATCTGGCTTATGGTAGAGAGGAGTTGTGAAAGACTGTTATAGGGGTTATGTTCTGTATGGGGCCAGCCACTGAATAACACTTTCCTGGTCATTGTATGAGTTGCACACGCCAAGATGTGATATTTGACAATCTCATCAGGACCTTTGTACAAAGAGTGTGCTGCCGTTAAACTCTCTTCAGCTGCATGTCATGTGATATATGTTGCACCCACAGATGGATTCTAAATACACAAACAGCCACCTCAATACAGTCCAAACTGGCACATTCTTGATTGAAAATGTCAGTTTCCCCCTTAGGCTTAGGTGCAGATGTGAACAGAGTCATCATCCTTATAGAGATAGATCATAGAATCCTATGGAGATAGATCATAGACATGTAGACATATAGTGTTCTAAATATTGTACCT
Organism: Cepaea hortensis; assembly: GCA_963921405.1. Lineage (NCBI taxonomy): Eukaryota > Metazoa > Mollusca > Gastropoda > Stylommatophora > Helicidae > Cepaea > Cepaea hortensis. Next base: position 59,225,147 of record OY992888.1, read on the forward strand.
TCACATCGTTTCCTGTTCTTATTTTTACTTGTGGTCATCTCACAATGCTGCATCAGTGAACACTTCCAAAATTCACCGTTGTTTATTGTTATTTTTGTTTATTCACATCTTCTTTTTTTTTTTTTTTTAAATATAATGTCAGGCATTTAGAAATGTAATTCACATATACAGAAAATTAAAGTAATTTATTATCTAGAAATTACATGAGAAAAATAAAGTTTTCTGTTTTATGGTTTTTAAATGTTACTATAACAGATGATCACCTTGTGTTACTAGGGCCCTTAAGCAGAGAATAGTTGCACTGTAACCTACCATGATTGTTGTAAGAAGCAACTAGCGAGGGTTTGCAATGAACTGGCTACCCTGTCTTTTAGAAAACTGTAACTGTAAAATCTAATCTCTTATACAACATAACAGTAGAAAACTCTAAAACCATATATCTCTCATACAACTTAACATTAGAAGACTCTAACAGCCATATATCTCTTATACAACTCAACAGTAGAAAACACATAACATATTTCTTACACAGAGAAATGCTAGAGAACATCAACATCCATGTTCTAACTCTTATAGATCTTCACCATAAAGAACTCCAACATTCATATTGTATTTCTTGTACAACTTAACAGTAGAAATCTCTTAGAATATTTATTACACAGGATAGCACTAGAGAACTTCAACATACTGTTTATGCAGCTTAATACTGGAGAACACAACATTCACATGCCTAATGTACAACTGAACTAAACATAATCCAGCAAACTGAATTACTAATGTTGATGTGTTAATACATTGCTACCATGACTTACAATGGGAAAACATAAAATGTAGGGCAACTTTACAAAATAGTTACACAGAATGGAGGACGTTGTTGTGACAAACCCACATCAGTAAACAACAACAAGAAAACATCATACAAAAACAAAGGACATTTCACTACAGTAATTACATTACGGGATAATATTATAGAATCATGTGAAATAAAAATAAGCAAACAGAATGGAATAAAAGAATACTTAATTGAGTTTTCTCTAGTCCATTCTCTTTGCTTATTGGTGTTTGTAACGATTCCATATTATTATGTCTTAAAGTAGTTACTGTTGTGTCATTTCCATTGTTTCTGTGATGTTGTTTTCACGTTGTTGTTTGCTGCATGAAGGCTTGTTGCTGCAATGTCATCTATTCTATGTAATTGTATTTTGTAAAGCTGCCATACATTTCATGTTTTCCATTTGTTTATATTCTCCACACCTTTTCTGCAATATAATCTATTTCTTGGATATTTGTTACCATGACTGACCACATGCATCTGATTTTTCATCTCTCCCAGGTATGTACACAGCTCCGTGCTACTACTACCCCAACCGTTCTGGTGCCATGGGTCGACCCAGCTTTGTTGTGGCCGTTGAACTCCGGGCTGGAGACAAACCAGCAGACCACTGGGTGAAACGAGGAACGGCTCTCCTGATGAGCTTAGACTATTAAATCTGTTAGTCTCATGTAGCGCACTATTCATAATTTTTCTTCCCCTGAAATCTACTTCCATTATTTAGTCTGTTGTGTTACTTTGTACTGTTGGTCTGAGAGTACTAAAGTGCTGTGTGATATTGGTTACATCACCCTCTTAATGCTGATTGGTCTATACAAATATGGGTCTAACACATGTTTAATGTGCCTTAAGGTTGGTAAAAGGGTCCTTTAATTTTACTTATTTATCCTACATAAAGGGAATCCCAATAGTGTAGTGACTAGCACACTTGCCTGTTGGCCCAGTGATCATGTCTGAATCCACATTGAGAAAGGCTGTTTTTTGTTATTAACATTGGGCTCTCAGGATATGTTATGAGAAGTACAAGTGGATAGCCTGATATTAACCAAATCACCCATTGAATGTCAATTGGTCTATACAAAATATGGGGCAAGCAGCCTGTACTCAATATAGTTCAAGGCTTTGTAAAGGGTCTTTTATTTTAATATACTAAAGAAATCTGGCTTCATCAATGGCCACTTTTGCTTGTGTATTTTAGCCATTTGAAAAGTGCTGAACTTTTTGATTTTTTATTGTAATTATTTCCTTCCTTGGGTATATACTTTGAAAACATCTCGGACTGAATGAATTAAATGTTGCTGTACAAGCGTGGCTGTACAGGAGTTAAATGTTGGTACTTGAATGCATGAGTTAAGTGTTGCTGTATGCACATGGCTGTGTAGACATTCAGCAATACACATTGTTTTGGTATTAATGTGTACCTGCACTTTTGAAACATTTCTGTTTTAAAGTGGTTGAATAATGTAAATGTTTCATGGAATATTATTTCATCTTCTTCTTCTGATTTTAATTCACCAAAGGATAATTGGCTCTCAACTACTTATTCTCATATCATATCCTTTTAACCTTTGTTACCCATACTGTCTGTCCTTTTCTTCAGTAATATTCTTTGCTATCAATAATGCCCTTTGCTACAGTAATGTCCTTTGCTTCCATTAATGTTCTTTGCTACCAGTACTATGCTACCATCCTTTGCTGTTCTAATTTGCTACCATATTTTGCTTCTATCCTTTGAACCTCAAGGGACATGACATCTTATAAATGTTGAAAGTTATTTTATCTTCTAACTTTTACATATTCCTCATTCTACTCAGCTGCCTGGTCTGGAACAGCCATAGGTAGTCGTGACTCTACCTCCCTTCCCCCCCCCCCCCCCAACTGATGAAGCTTGTCACACACATGTTTCTCTGTTGTTCTTTGTGTTTCTTGCCTATATTTTGCCCCACATTAGTCTAATTTCACATTACAGAAGAGTGAGAGTAAGAAGTAAGGTAAAACTAAACACTAGTTACTATTACCGGTGAAAGCCATAGGACAAAATAATGTGATTATATAATAAATATAGTATATGCTGTTTTACACTAGATAAGTATGTTGCTACTGTTTCTTTGTTTATTTTTTTATGTTTTGCTTTTTGTATGCCGTGTATTTATAAGTGTCTCTTTATACTGCATATCCACAATTTGAAGTTTATAGAAATATGGATATGTCTCGATTGCTGCTTGTTTCCAGTTATAATATTACCATTTTCCTGAGCAGTGTTTCTGCTCCGAGAACGCTTTTAAATATTTTTCTAAGATGTTTTTCAAGGATTGTGAAAAAGAATAATATCTTCTCAAAAAACTAGTTTTGGAAAGAAAAACATATGAATGCATGTAAAAATTGTGAGTTGTGTAAACACTCATTTCTAAATTGAACATGAAATTAATATTGCATGTTTAGGCGTCTTGTGTTGCCATACATTTCATGGTATCTTATATCTTTTCACACTTTATAAATATATAGCATTATTTTGCTGTATAGCATTTTTTCCATAAGGATATTTAATAGAATTTAAAGCAATATTATCATTGTCTTGTACCGCTATACCACTTTTAATTTCATGAAAATTAATATCATTGTGTTTTGTAGTATCACAGTATTATCCACGTTTATTTTATCTAATATCATCCATGTTTTATAGTATCTAATATCATCCATGGTTCATAGTGTTTGATATCATCCATTTCATAGTATCTTATACTGTCCATGTTTTATAGTATCTAATATCATCCATGTTTCATAGTATCAAATACCGTCCATGTTTTATCATATCTGATATCATCCATTTCATAGAACCTATTACTGTCCATGTTTTACAGTATCTAATATCATCTATGTTTCATAGTATCTAATACCGTCCATGTTTTATCATATCTGATATCATCTATGTTTCATAGTATCTAATACCGTCCATGTTTTATAGTATCTAATATCATCCATGTTTCATAGTATCTAATACCGTCCATGTTTTATAGTATCTAATATCATCCATGTTTCATAGTATCTAATACCGTCCATGTTTTATAGTATCTAATATCATCCATGTTTCATAGTATCTAATACCGTCCATGTTTTATAGTATCTAATATCATCCATGTTTCATAGTATCTAATACCGTCCATGTTTTATAGTATCTAATATCATCCATGTTTCATAGTATCTAATACCGTCCATGTTTTATCATATCTGATATCATCCATTTCATAGTACCTAATACTGTCCATGTTTTACAGTATCTAATATCATCTATGTTTCATAGTATCTAATACCGTCCATGTTTTATCATATCTGATATCATCCATTTCATAGTATTTAATATCATCTATGTTTCATAGTATCTAATACTGTCCATGTTTTACAGTATCTAATATCATCCATGTTTCATAGTATCTAATACCGTCCATGTTTTATCATATCTGATATCATCCATTTCATAGTATTTAATATCATCTATGTTTCATGGTATCTAATACTGTCCATGTTTCATAGTATCTAATATTATCTATGTTTCATGGTATCTAATACCGTCCATGTTTTATAGTATTTAATATCATCTATGTTTCATAGTATCTAATACCGTCCATGTTTTATAGTATCTAATATCATCTATGTTTCATAGTATCTAATATCATCTATGTTTCATAGTATCTAATATCATCTATGTTTCATAGTATCTAATATCATCTATGTTTTATAGTATCTAATATCATCCATGTTTCATAGTATCTAATATCATCTATGTTTCATAGTATCAAATACCGTCCATGTTTTATAGTATCAAATATTAAATACATTTCATAGTATTTTAATACCATCTGTTCATCTAATTTAATACCATTTATATTCCATATCTAAGTTTAATGGTATCTTATATTAGCCATGTATTGAATGCCATCCACATTTCAAAGTATCTATTCTCTAATGATTGCACAATCTACTATGATCTATATTTGAGAGTTTCTGATATTTGTTTCAAAGCATCTAATATCACCATGTGTCATAGCAACTAATATTATCCAGTTTTCATAATATATAATATCATCTAATCATCTGTGCTTCATAGTATGTAATATCGATTCAATGTTCAAGGGATCTAATTTCATCTATATTTCTCAGTATCTAATATCTGTTTCATATGATCTAATATCATATATTTTATGTTTCATATGATCTAATATCATATATGTCATGGTAATTGTATATAATTTGAAATATTCACTTGCTTCATGTTATATTTCCTAGTATCTAGACTCCACTGACATTTTGCAAATGATGCCACTCTTTCCAGGCATTTTATAATGTTTGATATTTTGCAGTATTTAATGCTGTTTATGCCCATGATAATTTATAACATTTATTTCATTCTCTTGTATGATATAATTTGTTTCAGGATGTTTCACAATATGATTTATGTATGCTACTATCTCATATCGTAGGATATTTACACTGATCATTTTACATTTCTCAGTGAGTATTACTTTTCACATACTGGTATCTGATATAAATTAAGGTTTCATAAAATGTGTTTGATTATTATATTTCATATTTTTTAAATAATTGTATGTTTCAGAGTAAATAAAATCATGCATTTCATATTATCATTCTACATTTTACAACACCTGCATATAGTTTACATTCACAGTCTCTTATTGCCTTACATTTAACTGTATATTTTATATTTTAAACTATGTAAATTAATGTTACATTTGACAGTATGTAATATGATACTTAATTTGATAGTATCTTTTACTACTTGAAAACTTGATAGTATCTGCCATTCTAAATTTTCATAAACATAATTTTACATTTCAGTTTATCATTTTACAAATTTAAATGTGAATTGTTAATACCAATAATGTGATTATTGCTTGCTTGCATTCACTGGCTGTGAACTCCAGCGCAAAGTCCTGTATGTCAGATGAAGACATCCTGTTGTCCAACATCAGTGTGATGTCATACAAGACCTGAGGTTTGCGTGAGTATCCGTTGTCCCATGTCTGGCTTATTGGTGTGCAGACTGGTGGTTCCTCGATGTGCAGGCAGATACTCTCCTACTTCGGAAGAATTAGCAACCCTACTGCATTAGCCAGGACCCCGAAGGGACCTGTTGCCCAGGAGGCATGACTAGGATGTGTTAGTAGGTCTTGGCCAGTATAGAACCTGGTCCTGGTGCCTTGTAAACACCTCTGCGTCCCATGTGATTATTGAAGCGGAAGTAGTTGGTGCATTTGCATGCCGACACCGTGGTGTGAGTTCGAGCCAGCAGCAGCAGGATTATACTGACCACATCACCCATGGAGCGTGATTTGTCTGTACCACTATGGAGCCAGCACCAGATGTCAAATATGCCTGAAGACATGTAAAAGACTTTAGCTTTGTACCTTGTTTATCCTTTTACATATGAAAATGTATGGATGTAATACTGGTAATATGTTTACTAGTTTATAATTAATGCGGCCAAAAAACAATTTGTATTATAGCACAAATCATCATGAACCTACTCATTGATTACAAAGCTATTCACCATGTGTTTATTGGTCATTCTATACCATGAACTGTCTTGGCAAGTAAAGATGGATGGCACAATACTGACCACATCACTCACCGAGTGCTGATTGGTACCACATGACCATTGAGCCTTAAGGTGTGAAAAAGGGCATTTTTTACTTCCCTACATAAAACTCCAGACATGGTATACTTTACTTATCCATTTCTGTCTCATCCAGGTGTTACATTAGCCCCACTCTATTCCACGCAACATTAACCCCTTCTCTTCAATAGAGCTGTTATATTTTAGTCACTAGAGAAATCGTTGTGTCTGTTTCACGGTCCACATTGCAAAAAGTTTCAAATGGACAGATGTGGCATGGGTGGATACTATAAAATGACGTCTCTCTTACAAAGAATTAACATGGATATACTGCCTTGATAATGCTGGAGTGTAGAACAAGAAGATTTGTTGGCGTCAAAGAACATTAGTTGAAATAGTTGCATGATGGACAAGGCAGACATTCTGAAGACTATCAACGACCTACCAGTTAAAGATATGATAAGAGGTGAAACAATATAGGTAAACAAGGCAGACATTTTGAAGACTATCAACGACCTTCCAGATAAAGATATGATAGATGAAACAATATAAACAAGGCAGTCACTCTGAAGACTATCAGCGACTCCCAGTTAAAGATACAAAAAGAGATGAAACAAATAGATAGACAAGGCAGGCATTCTGAAGACTATCAACAACTCACAGAGTTAAAGATATGATAATAGATATAACAATATAGATGGGCAAAGCAGACATTCTGAAGACACAATTCAAAGTTAAAGATATGATAAGAGATGAAACAATATATTTAAGGATGTGTGAGGTTCTAGCAAGAAGGAGCAAATATGACATATCTACACCCACGTGTTACTGGAACAATAGCATCTACAGTGTACAACATTTGTTGCGCGAGAAAGAGCATCCATGGGTTTGTTCACACTTGTCTTGTATTGATTCTTAGGAAATAAACCAAGGGCTACTATCTAAACTTCTTTAGTTGCAACAGCTATTACTTTCAGGTAACAACTGCTTCAGACAGAACACGTTCAGGAAACAGCTGCTTGAGGCTAGAGAAGCAGGCTTTCTTCTTTTTCTGCCACTGATCACTCATTGGGGAATAGACCCTCGACAACACACTTCATGCCCGCCTTTCCTTCAATGTCCCTTGCAGCTCCGTCCATGTCCTCCCTGTGTTATTTGTTTCTTCTTCTCTTCTCCATGTGTTTTTATGTTTTCTTGTATTTCCTATGCTGTCTAGATTTTGAAAGCCTTTCTAGTTATCCTATTCTCAAGTTTTATTATTGTATTTCCTATCCACCACCAGTGTTTTGCATCCGACTTCGCTTAGAATATATTCATACTTCCTGGTCATGTTTTTTAACATTTCAGTAAATACATGTTATGTCAGTCTGGTAAAATGAAAACTAAAGTCAGCATGCGTGATTTCTTTACAAAATATAACATGAAGATTTTAAATGTGGAGATGAGAGTACCATTGTAATGTTGACAAAACTTGCATCGCTGAATAAGATTATTTTGTAACAAGAGTCCTCTATCTGCCTGATGCTGTAAGATGTGAGAGGGATGGAGGAAAGAAGCATGAGAAGACAAAGGAGGATGTTGTCTTTGCAGTGCATGCATTGATAGTATTAATCCCTTGGACTGATTATCATAAGACATTTGTCTGGTAGTGTGTGTGTGTGAAAAGGAAAAGAATATGGATCACAAGAAAGTTTTGTGTGTGAAAGGGAGAGTGCATGCTAGTTTTAACATACTTGTGTGTGAAAGGGAGAGTATACTGATTCTCCTAAGAGACATGTGTGTGACAGGGGAAGTGAATTGGTTCTCACAAGAGACATGTGTGTGACAGGGAGTGTGTGTACTGGTTCTCACAAGACATGTGTGACAGGGAGTGTGTACTGGTTCTCACAAGAAATGTGTGTGGCAGGAAGAGTGTACTGATTCTCACAAGAGACGTGTGTGACAGGGAGTGTGTGTACTGGTTCTCACAAGATGTGTGTGACAGGGAGAGTGTGTACTGGTTCTCACAAGATGTGTGTGACAGGGAGAGTGTGTACTGGTTCTCACAAGAGACATGTGAGAGGGAGAGTGTGTACTGGTTCTCACAAGATGTGTGTAACAGGGATAGTGTGTACTGGTTCTCACAAGATGTGTGTGACAGGGAGGGTGTGTACTGGTTCTCACAAGATGTGTGTGTACTGGTTCTCACAAGAGTCGTGTGAGAGGGAGTGTGTACTGGTTCTCATAAGATGTATGTGACAGGGAGAGTATCAACACATTTGTTGTTTTAAATTAATCTAGTAACATTGCTTTAACTAATCATTCATTCATTCAGTAGCATGTCCTTTGCAGAGCCTCGCTCCCATAACAATCTTCCAGAAAACCTCTCAATCATAAGCAAGATGTCCAGAGTCTGATACACCCATCTATAGATCATCTACCACATCCTGCACCCATCTTCTCTTTGGCCTGCCTCTTCCTCTCTTCCCAGGCATATACCCTTCCATTATTGCTTTAACTATTATGGGATATAAATATGGTATATGGTGTATTTTGGGTGCCTGTGTAACATAGTGGCTAGCAGACTTGCCTGTTGTCTTTGTTGAGATTCCCACTGAGACAGATTATTTCAGTTGACCTAGGCTCCCATCTCAACCCTGCCTAAAATGGGTACAAATAATATTCTGCGAAGTAAAGATGGCTGTTGTAATATTGCCCACAACACAGTAAACTGCCTATTGGTTTATATAAATACTTTTTGTTTGCATTATACCATTACTCCTATCCTGTTCAACCTCAGAAGAGAAGTTACATTAGTGTCCATCTGTTTGTTTGGCTCAGATGAATAATTCTGTGACAGTCAGCCACAAATAGGATATTAATTTAAAGGTGATTGTTGCCCAAAGAGGGTAATGTAGTGGTGCTCATTTAATTAAAACAATACCCTTTGGCTAAGATCAAAGTGTAGATTTATCTGCACTTGATCTGGCCAGGGTGATGAGGCTGTCATGCAAGCTGCACACTCAATCACCAAATCACTGCCCACTGACACTGGCAAATGGGCCTTGATGGACCAGAGTGGGCCAAAAGGTACACAGTGGGACTAAGAGGCCTTAAATATAGGACTAGTAATACTTACCCCAAATACATCAGTGCACAGACAAGGATCATTTACCTTTTCATAGTGTCTTTTATTTCAGATAACAGATGTTTTGTTTATTGAGTGTCTTTCAAGCAGTTATATTTCCAATGTGTACATGTGTGTGAGTTTGTCAGGAATATGTGTGTTTATCATATGTTTTATATCATATCACTCCAATGTATTACATCAAATGAGCTTGCAAACTATTACATCACATAGCTTATGTAATATATACATCATACACAATTGTGTATTACTTGAGATTTGTCTACTTTTATACAGCTTCTACATATATTTATATTATTTCTGTACTACACACTTTGAATAGATCAAGAACATTGTAGGCAACAGTTATCTGTCATTAGAAGTTAGAACAAGAATTCTTGCATGTTAGAAAGAACCAGTTTTAAAATATAGCTGTGATTTCTGGACAAGTCATAAACAAGAAAAGCCCCTGAAGATAGTACACTGTGGTTTGACAGAATAATGTGCAGGGGTTTGTGTGGCTGACTTAAATAGTGGCTTCTCATCCTTGACTTTGGGAAGTCAATTATAAGTACCTTAGAAATCAGAGAAATCAATCGCCTGATGGCAGGGAAAGCTAAGCCTCATGTAAAATCAGTACAGTGCACTCATTCATAGTTGTGACTAATTGTAGTAGTACGTGTGGACTATGCTTACATTATAATGAACAAGATAAAAACATACAGAAGAATGTTAAAATACCATGGCCGGTAATACTTTTACTAGAGGCCAAGATACAAAGAAACCCATATTGTAAACATCAGGAGACAGTCAACAATTTTAGCCACATCATGAGAAGAGAACAGCTGGAACCTAGTGTAACAACTGGAATACATTATACAAATTGGTCAGATGCAAGGAAAGAGAGAGAAAGTAAGGCAGTGAGAGAATATTCCAAATAGTGCCATGACATGAAAGTCGAACAGCATAGGAACTGATACATACTGCTAGAGGATGGCAGTTGTGGAGATCCTAATCCCCATTACCAGCTGGTGTGATGAATGATGAAACTTGTGATACTACATATGACTATGCATGTATGTAATAATCAGAATGTCAAGCTTGTAATCGAGATTTTCAATCAGAAAGAAAGTTTAACAGTAACTTGAATGCTTGGTGCTGTATATTAAACTGGACTTGGTAACTTTGTATGATCTGTACATCCAGCCTGAACATGTGTTTTCTGTGCATGATGATTTGACAATAAACAATATATCCATTTATACACTCAAAGTCCCATGTGTTCACATTTTAATATTTGTAAATGTCAAGGGTGCCATATCCGTGGTGAAGGAGTTAAAGACGCAGTTCATAATCCCACATAATATGTTTAAAACAGCGACGGCCAATTTGGCAGCAGACCGCCTTGTGTTGATTATATTATAAAATTGTATGGGTGCTGGTCGTTCAGAAAACAATGGCAAACTATTGAACGTTAACTTGCCAAGAGATCATAAACAGCCAAATAATGCTGGGGCTGACTGCAACGTCCTGTAAAGGATATACAACTTTTAAAAAAAAAAGATCAAGGTAGTCCCAAAGCAAATATTGCCATTCGTGTATGGAGTGTTAGACCATTACATATTCTCGGCCATGATATGAATTACAGTAGCCAGTATTATTCCTCATTGCTGTTTCTTCTCAGACAATTCTAAAAATTGTCTGGTTCCAATTCCCATGAGGCTGGAGATCCATTCTGGCCAGAAATAACAATCATGCCCTTGCTGTAATCTACACCAGGAACCTGGAGAAGTTAAACACTGGTAATCTAGACCAGGCACCTGGAGAAGTTAAACACTGGTAATCTAGACCAGGCACCTGGAGAAGTTAAACACTGGTAGTCTACACCAGGCACCCGGAGAAGTTAAACACTGGTAATCTAGACCAGGCACCTGGAGAAGTTAAACACTGGTAATCTAGACCAGGCACCTGGAGAAGTTAAACACTGGTAGTCTACACCAGGCACCTGGAGAAGTTAAACACTGGCAATATTATTGTTTTAAAACACCACAGAAGACAAAAGTAGTTTTAAGGTGTCTCTTTATTTCACTCCCCACACAAGCACAATTGTCTGTATCCACACAGTAACAAATGAGAAAGTTAACAAAACATTAACATCTATTAAACTTCAAAATGTATACATTATATGTGATAACTGGGATTTTCATGGTGCATTATATCAAAGAATGTCACCTTTTCTACCCAAGCCTACCAAACCTACAAACAATTTCTCTCACCGTTTCTACCCAAGCCTACCTTACCTACATATAATTCCTCTCACCTTTTCTACCCAAGCCTATCTTACCTACAAGAAATTTCTCTCACCGTTTCTACCCAAGCCTACCTAACCTAAAAGCAATTTCTTTCACCATTTCCACTCAAGCCTACTTCACCTACAAACAATATGTCTTTCCTTTCTACTGAAGCCTAATTTCTCTAGTAGAAGTAGTGGATCTTGTTCTCAATAATCCTACTGAAGGTTTGGGCCTCAACACCCCGGAGTAGGTTGGATGGAACAGAAGATGAGGTTCCAGAACAATCATTTTCCCAATCAATTAGGACAAGGATGAACCCACTCTTCCACTATAAAGGTACTAAAGCCATCCATACTGAGTGAAAAGGTGCATCAGAAACTACAGCATCACAGAACGTTCATTTTATAAGTACTGAAGTCGTCAGTATGAAGCCTACAGATGCAACAGAAACAACAGCATCACAAAATGTTCATCTTTGATGTAGTCATCAGTACAGAGCCAAAAGATATATCAGAATCTACAGCATCACAGAATGTTCATGGTAGAAGCACTAAAGTCAGCCATACTGAGCCAATAGATCAACTGGAAACTACAACATCACACAATTTGAAACCTACTCTTTCAAAGAGTGCACCTTGAAATATCAGTAATGAACACTCATACAATTAATATACAATAGTAGACTGCAACACTAAAACAATACAAACATACAGCTGACAGAATATGTCTATTGAAAACTTTCACAAATTAACTCATCAGCCACCAGATTAATAAACATACTGTGGCAGAATTAATCTATTTACATTTCAATTATTTGTGGCTAAAGCTTCAGCTGTAGTCTCTTCCTCCGCCACCCACACCTTCCATCTTTCAGCTCATCATGTGGTAAATCTTTTGCAGAACTTCTGTCATCAGGACCTGCCAACAAATATTACTGATCTGCTTCATGCATGTTCATACCCCAGGTTTCAATGTCATTATCCATCTCTGTGCTGGTCGACCCCGCCCTTTCTTCCAGACACCGCGCATCTGTCACTGTTCTTTCCAAGCCAGTGGGATGTGAGCCATTGGAGAATTAAATACAGAACTTGGCGAGGTCAGTTCTAGTGTGTAGCTAACCAGTGTGCAGTTGTCTGGACAATCAGCATCCACACCCCTCCACTTCTACTCAGAGACTGAGTATTTATGGTCTTGTCTCTTGTGCAGTGACATCAATTCTGTTCATAATCACACACCAGACCGGCTCAGATAATCACACACCTGACTGGCTCAGATAAATAAGTGTACACAATGTGACTGCATACTACAGCCTGCTTTACATAAAAGAGAATTACAAACAAGGCACATATATTTACATAACTGTCAACATCGATGAACACACACAACATACATCATGAGAAGGAAATGTGTACAATGTAATGAAACCAACAGAAAGACTTCCTGACTTGACACACTCAACAGGTGGTCACCAGCAAAGGCTCAACTTGCACCAGGTCGGGATTTCTCAAAGTGATCTTTGGCCTCATTAATTTTTGCTGCAAGATAAGGTGAACCACCTGAAACGATACAATGATGGCAATGAGCACAAAATGTTAATGTAGGCTTCAATCCTGTCTTACACTATGACAGTCTCATCTCATCTGGTTCCACTTGTACCTTGCGGTGTTGAGGTGAAGCACAAACAGCGGGAGACTGCCTGTGTATGGGCTTCCTTCATATATCAAAGTTCCCATGGTCTCCGTAATTCCCTCTATCCATTGTTTACATGGCCAGCCTCTTCCTCTGCTTCCGTCTGGTCTGTACATCATTGCTTGTTGGGGTATACTGTTAGTAATCTAGTTATATGGCCAAACCATTTAACCTGCTGTTTTCTGATGAAATCTAGCGCTGTTATAACCCCAACTTTAGTCCTGATTTCTTCATTTCTGATTTTCTCTCTTCTTGATACATTGAGTATTCTTCTCATGAATCTCATTTCTGTTGTGATTGTTCTTTTCTCTTTTTCTGTCATTGTCCAGAATTGGCATTGGTAGCCTAGAGTTGGTAGGAAGATTGTGCTGGCGTTAGTTCTTCTGCTGTCTATATAGGTTATGAACAAGAGGGGGGACAGGACACAACCTTGTTGTACTCCAGATCTTATGGTGAAGGGTTCTGAGTATCCTACATTTGTTCTTACTGTGCATTCACTGTTGGTGTATAAACTTCTACATAATTTTGTTATATGTGTACTTATTCCATATCTTTTCAGGATTTCCCATAGCTTGTTTCTATCTACTCTATCAAAAGCCTTTTCTTTATACTAAGACAGTGGGCACTCAAATATACTAGGACAGTGGGCATCTAAATACACTAAGACAGTGGGCATTCAAATACTGTAAGATAGTGGGAATTCAAATACACTAAGACAGTGGGCATTCAAATACACTAAGACAGTGGGCATTCAAATACTCTAAGACAATGGGAATTCAAATACGCTAAGACAGTGGGAATTCAAATACATTAAGACAGTGGGCATTCAAATACATTAAGACAGTGGGCATTCAAATATATTAAGACAGTGGGGTACAAACAGATTCAATGCTAAGAATGCAAAGTAAGTGGTTGCTGGACATGGCAATATAAAATTTAACAATCAGGGTATATATTAACTCTTTCCAAACATTCTTATAACACTGTGTATGGATCAATAAGAAGAAAAATACTGACTTTCTACCAGATCTGAGCATCAAGAAAACTCTCACAAAACCAGAACCACATCTCGAAAACTAAAGTATGTTGGCCTCATTAAATGTCACAGCGGCTTGAAAGAACAGTAATGGAAGGCATGGTTTCTGGAAGAAGCAGGTCAGGAGTCAGCCAATTTGACACAGGCTAAGGACACCCATGGTATGAAAATGCATGAGGAAGAGCAACTGGAGATGGATCGAGGGTCCTTCCAGCAGATAGTGATGAGATTAATGTTCTACAAAGGACCTGCTACATGATAATGATGATGTTGTACCATTGAGGCCATAAGGGATATGAAGAGTTCTTTGTGAGGTAAAGTATGTAGAATCATGTATGTTATATGACACTTCCGGTCCCCAACATGACGGATAGGCATTTGAACCGTTAAATCTCTGGAGTGTTTATGCTTGTGGCTATGGTTTGCAGTCGCATTTTCCTCATGCTAGACTGGTAGTGCATGGTTCCGTCACCTGCTACTGAGCTGAGTGCGTGGTGCAACACTGTGAACTGTGAAATGTGTTTGGAATGTTTTCACATCTGTCTGCGGTTGTTGTAGCAAGAACTGCATGTTCGGAATGATGGTGGTTGGCCTGTCACAGAATTGACTGGATTGTCTTGTTCAGTTCACTGGTGTTTTTTCTTTGAAACTCCTGGGGTTGTCGTTGGAACTACGGTGTTTGCGCTTTGTGCGATGCTTTCAGAGGGCCGCCCTGCGGAAAGGGACCAAGTCATATGGGATAACACCTGGGGCAGTGAAGTCGATCAGCTCGACTTTTAATTGTGTTCAGGCTGCTGGTTTTCTAGTGGCTGCCTCTTCCATCGACGATGAACTGTATTTTCCATAGAGGACTTTTGTGTTGGCATTCTGATGGCGGCATTATGCACAGTGTACCTGTGCGGGCTGTTGGCTTGTCGAGACTCCTGTCTTTTCCATTGTTCACATAGGGCAGTGATGAGCATTTCATGTGATATTCACTGGCACAGGAATGGAGCATAATGTGGACAACCTGTTGCTTTGAAGTTAGAACCAATTTATATATTAGTACGTTATACGTACTTGTACTTTATATGTCAGTAGAATCTCAACTGATTCTGTCTGCTACATTTTAAATGAAATGTACAGATTAAATAAACTGTAAACATTCATTAACAGGTGTTGGCCCAGAATCAACATCATCAAGTACCATGCTGGCTGACGTAGGCGTTCATGACTCTCCATAGAACTCAGTCTTTGGTTTTCTGGATCAACTCTGCTGTTGATGTTCCTCCATGCCACCATCACAATCCATCCAGCACCATTTCTCTTGGTCTGCCTCTGCCTCTCTTCCCCTCTTTCCAGTTGTTCTCCAATGCCTCTTCTGATCATACGACAAAAAAATGCTGTTTGCCTCTTTCTTATTGCTGTATATAATGTTCTAGTTTCATTTGCCTCTTTCAGGCAGTTGTTGTTAGTTACTTTGGCAGTCAAAGTATAGAAGGACTAAAATAGAATGACAGAATTACAAATATGGAGTAATGGGAGAGAACGACAGATTCCAGCCAATTAAGAGGTGAGGTAAAGATGCAGAAAGCTGGATGGGACATATATTAAGATAACCTGAGTATCACTATAAAGTCCCTGCAATAAAAACCACAGGGCAAACAATACAATGAGAGACCTAAAAACACGAGAAGAGAACTAGAAACAGAGATGAATAATAGGTGAAGACTTGATGCAAGCTACAGACAGGATAGCCTGGTGAGTGGTTGGATGACAGTGTACACAATATGGCCCTTGTGTAATAACAACACAATTATCAGATGAGTCCAAGGACTCAGCCAAGTGACTTTTTTATAATTGTAGTAATGTAGCTGCATCAATGCCTGTTTGTATTTTATGTGCTGCAAAAGCATTCAAACCACATCCTGTCACTTGTGTTTGTGTTCTTGTCAAGATGACCAATAACCAATACCACTTTTCATGCTTCTTGATTTACTCATTGTTCCTCGAAAGCAAAGGGCCAGGCTCAACCAATCCTTGTAAAGTGACTACCAAAGATACTCTTGGGATGGAGAAACAATGAGCAAGGTATGCTATGACCCTTATGTGAACGCCAACCATTTGACACCCCTGAGGCAGTATCCTCCATAGGATTATCTTCATTTGTGTTGAGTCAAGAAGCAACATAACATCATTAGGGACATTCCCATGTATTCTCTGTCCCCATTTTCAACAAGCAGTGAAGAGTCCCAATATTAATTGTACCAGCTGCAGTCTGATTATGTGTCCGTCAGACCTTTCTTTGGAGTGTCAAACAGCTCTTCTGGTTACCCATTGCTCCATCATTCTCCCCAGGCCATGATGGTTTATTTGTTACATCAGAAGCCATCTTCACTCATTTAATGTGTTATCTTCGCTTGTTTTGACCTTTCAGATGTTGATGAAAACCACACACTGATAAGAGAAAGTAGGTGTAGATAATCAAGATTCTTAGGGCAAGTTATGAGGAAATAAAACTTGAGCAAGCTGTCAAGAAAGGCAAGCTTGTATACTTAGTGGTAACAAGAAAATTTGATGACAAACTTGAAAGCTTAGTGAAGATAAGCAAATTTCGTTGGAACAGAGGAAAAGTGAAATAATCATGAAAACTTGGTGACAACTAGCAAATCTGATGATGCACTTGAAAACTTAGTGACAACTAGCAAATCTGATTCACTTCAAAACTTAGTAACAACTAGCAAATCTGATTCATTTCAAAACTTAGTAACAACTAGCAAATCTGATTCACTTCAAAACTTAGTAACAACTAGCAAATCTGAGTATACACTTGAAAACTTAGTGACAATTAGCAAATCTGATTATGCACTTGAAAACTTAGAGGCAACCAGCAAATCTGATACAGTTGAAAACCTAGTGCCAACAAGCAAATTTGATGATACACTTGAGAATTTAGTGACAACTAGCAAATCTGCAAATAACTAGCAACTAAGGGCTTGCAAACGTGGTTTGTGAGCCCGTATACCCGGGTTTGAATCAAAGCATTGCTGGTTTTTTCAAAAAAGGTATAGGAGCCGGTCGTTCAGAAAGCAATGGCAAACTAGTGAGCGTAAAATTTGCCCAGGAATCACGAACAGCAAAAATGCTGGGGTTGACTCCCTTAATGGGAGAAGGAAAAGAAAGAAAGGAAGATAAATACCTTGATGGGTTGGGCACATGGCAATATAAAAGGGAAATATAACAGAATTAACCCACAATCCTGGGGCTAAATTAGTAATACCATGATTGCCTATGCTTACCAGCACCACATGATGATGATGTCATAACCCACATTTAAATGTAAGGTAACTCACCAACTTTCAACTAAAACAGCAGATATAACAAAATGAATCAGAGTAAATCTAATAGCCAAGGAAATCAATACTTGATGTCAATCTGTTGTCTTCCCCTTTGTTATCGATTTCAATGGCAGTCAATGCATACACAATTTCTCTCACCCCAACTTCAATATGACATTTTAATCATGTGTAACAAAATGCAACATACAGTAGAAACGCTTAACAACACAACAAAAACAATGAGAACTTTCACCTTTGTCTGGGTGATTGAGGAGCATAATACGCTTGTGTGCTTCTTTTATCTTCAGCTTGGTGGCTGACGGACTGAACAAATAGAAATTATTGATTAGCCGGCACAGCGATGTACATGAGAATAATATTGAGCACCAACAAGAAGATATGCGGTGGCCAGTAATGGCCACACTAAACTAAGTGAAACAATCTAGCTCTTACAACCGATTACAATTGCTCTATGATTGGTAAATTCATATGTGGCAGAAAATGGTGGCCTCTTTGGTCACAGTAAATGACAGGAAATTCTTTAAAATACTGAAAGTATAATGCTGCTTTCACATTTATTGAAATTGTTTTGGTGAAACTACCTGCTCTATATGAATCCAGCTTTTGTTTCCATAGAAACCATGTTGTGCAACAGTGAAACAGAACACCGCAAGCGGAAATATGACAGGCCATAACATGATGACTCAAAATCAGCAAGAGACAACAAATGGAGTTGACATATGGGAATGAAACTAGATCAACTACTCAAACCGAACTATGAACCAGCTCAAGTATAACCAAGGCAGAACGAGGTGGAAAGCTTTTTATTTTCATTGATCAGACAGGTGGATAGATCAACTATTGATAAAAAAACACAACCAAACAAAATCTGGAAATACAACCAAAGCACAACCAAGATCTGGACATACAGTCACAGAAAAATGAAGAAAATGGATCTAGATATACAGTTACAGAAAAACCAAGCAAAACGATTTGGATATACGGCCAGAAAAAAAAAGCAAGCAAAAAGATATGATATATAGACAGAATATTTTTTAAAAAACCCATGAAACTAAAATCTGGATATGCAGCGACAGAAATTTGAAAAATCATCTGACAAACTCCCACACTGAACATTAAGTGTAGATTAGGAAAAGAGACGTAATCCACCTATGATTGGAAAATAAGTTAAAAACATGAAAGAAGAGCACAAACCGAATATCTACAGAAAACCTAACTTTCTTTCTGTGTCCTCTTCAATACTATGGCAAATGGAGATGCCGTTCTTATTTGGCCTGTACACATGCAGATTCCCTCTGGGCAGTTTTCCAAAGGATTCACAACCAACCAACAGTATTTTTGTCTCTAATGTTTTTTATCGCCGGTCTATCTGGCCTAGGAGTTAACAACTTTCTCCGTAATCCCGCTTATCCACATGAGCAAACTTGGCTGCGCGAGAATCGGTAGTGGTTCTCGTCGCCCGCTACTTACGGGATATGTGAGCCCTGCTCAGAAAGCAATGGCAAACTACTGAGCGTAATCTTGCCAAGAAATCAACAACAGCGGTAAAATGCTGGTGTTGACAGTGATGTCCTGTAATAGGATATGCGAAAGAAAAAAATGTTTATGTCACTAAAGGTTGGTGTGGAGACTAAAATACACTAAGACAGTGGGCATTCAAAATACAAGCACTAAAATACAATCTGGGATTGTGTCGCAGAGATCCCTTCTCCTCTCAAAGCCCAGAAACTAGCAGGATGTACACAACCAGTGCAGGAATTTCTCAGCTATGGAGAGCTGTTAGCTATGGAGAGCTGTTAGTCGACAGATCATCCTCATTGCACATCGAACCATTTAGTCCATAAGTGCTTGGATCCCCTCCTCAGTAAATCCTGTAGCGGCTAACAATACCAATTCTGTGTTGGCTTATTAATTTTCTTTCCTTCCTGCATATTGTTCTTGTTTAGCCACACCTCTTTTAACTTGCGGTTCTCGCAGTCTGACCATGGTTGTAGATTCACTGTCATCACTTGGTTCTCGCAAAAGGCTTACTTCTCACAGAACATTCAGTACATCAGCCTGGTCCATGGCTCGTCCGCCCTCCACAATAGCCTTGCCCACAAGTCTGCTTATTTCCTTGTACACCTGCATGCCCTGGCCATGAAAAAAAACTAATCTTTGCCAGCTGTGACCGCTCCAGAGACAACAACCACTGTCTTCAGACCCATCCCATCTCTATCTAGTTTAGTCGACAGATCAACATCATGGCACACTAGTGTACCCATAAGTGCTCCGTTCTACTAACTCAAGCTCGAGTCCGGAGAATCTCAGCTCAGTGCACAAACTCTGTAGCACTGGTGAGGATCCTAAAAAACACTTTGGGTAGCTTTTTTACTCGAAATTTTGCCAGGGGAACGCCGTTAGGCTACTCTTTTTTGATTTCCAACTGCCAAGGGATGTTTTATGTGTGCAACAATACACATGGGCATCCGATCTCACTACCCAGAGACCAGGGGAAATTTGGTTACTAGAAGTCCACGTGAAATAATCCCGGCTCTTACCAGGGCTTGAACCTGGGACCTCCAGCACTCGAGGCAGACACCATACCTCAAGACCACTCAACCCCCCTGCCATCTCTATCTTCCTGAGCATACTCATTAAGTCACTAAGGAATCATCTCCGAGTGAAGGTCTGTGTCTGAAGCCATGTTATTGCATTACTTATTGCCATGACTTCCATAGTCAGACAGGATGTAACTAAGCCATGATTTAGCACATGTGGGTTTTAGGCTTATCACTGTCAATGGACCAAGTGCACACATGGCAATATGAACACTGCAAACACTATATAAATGCATTTAACATTAATGCTGGGCAGAAAAGGTCAGAGCCAGCCAAATAAATACTGCAAATATCTGTTACCAGATTCAGTAATAACTAACTACAAGATATCATAAAAAACAGTTATGTTAAAAATGCAATCTTAACAGAAATAGTATACAGATAATTAAGTGTCAATGATTACATAATGATTAAAAGGACACACAATTAAAGTATTAAAACGCAGTTACCGGGAAGTGGAATATAAAAGGTTTCATTGATTGACAAGCCAAATCAAATTATTTCCTACTTTTGTATTGCTATTGTTGTCGCTGTCATATGTTGAGATGTGACACTTCTTGTTCTGTGGCCAATGCTTCATGTTCCCACCCATCAAGTAATGTAGTTCCACTCTTATTAACTAGTCCCTACTTCTATAAACTAGTTCCCGCTATTATCAATCAATTAGTTCTCACTCTTTACAACCAACTAGCTTCCATTCTTATCAACAAGTTCCCACTCAGATCAACTAGTTCTCTCTCTTAACTAACTAGCTTCCACTCTATAGTTCCTATTCTCAACAACTAATTTCCACAACTCAATTAGTTCCAATTTCTCAACTAAATGTTAGTTGCATATTCTTTTACAGGATGTCACAATCAACCCCAGCATTGTTTGGCTGTTCGTGAATTATTGGCAAGTTTACATTCAGTAGTTTGCCATTGCTTTCTGAAAGACCAGCATCCATACCATTTCATAAAAAACCAACGCAAGGCGTTATGCAGCCAAATCGCTAGCAGCTGTGTTTCGAACGTGGTATGCAAGATTATGAATTTTGTCCGTAACCCCTTTGCTACGGAGCGAGCTTTCTCAACTACAGGTTCCCACTCCAACAACAAGTTCCTACTCTCCTCTTATCACATCCCTATCCTGTTCACAAATATAAACAAAGACTAGTATAACCTACCTGACACCAAGAATAAGGCCAGCTTCTCTTCTGCTCATCTTAGGCTCAAACCCGCCCCTGTAGTACTTACTGAATGACTGAAAAATGATGCAGCATATAGAATAAGCCACTGACATTGTCACAGAGAGAGAGAGAGAGAGAGAGAGAGAGAGAGAGAGAGAGAGAGAAAGAGAGAGAGAGAGATGGAGAGAGAAGTGGTAGGCGAGTCAGCATATGCATGTACAGCATATGTACAAACTGGTACACTCATCGGACACATATTCAAATGTATACAACATAACAAGTAAAGGTAGTCTTATAGCAGACACTAGAAGGTCAGCATGGCTGAATTAATAAGAACCCGTGTTCTTAAACATCCGGTGTGCTGATGCTGAGATAAGGGGTTCAACCCCATACACCGGACAGTTGGACTAAAATGTTGACCTACTGTTCTTGACTTTGGGACATAAATTACAAGTAATTCTGAAATTGGAGTGGGTGTCGCCTGATGGCGAGGGACACTGTTAATAGGGAAAGCTAATCCACACGCAAAATTAAGTCCAGTACTACTAGAGGTAATGTGTATGGACTACGCTTGAGTTCAAAGCGAGCTGGTGCAAAAAAAACAACAACAGATATTGTCATTGGGGTGTGAAGTGTTTGACCTTGACATTTTCCAGATCATGACATAAGAGGTGGTGTAGCAAGTTTCCATCCTTGTCACTTTGTCTTCCAGGTCATTCCGAGATAAATCTTAAAATTGCTACCAATAGTATGGAGCTAGGTCAACCCCAGAGCAATGCAATAAACACAAACTAGTCCTGCTTCTGCTGGGCATTCAACCAGGACGTCTAATTTGGCAAACAAGAACACTAACCATTGTGCCACTGCGGCTCCATTATAACTGGTTGGAAAGAATGGTTACACTATATATATATATTTTTTTATGTGTCTCGAAGTTTCCTGCCAAGGGACTGTGATATTATAGGGCTAAAACACTTTGTCGGCCTGAGAGCAAGGATGAATAGGTGGTTAATCTTTAACTCAATTTGGCAAGCGACAAGCCCAGACTATAACTGGTTGGAAAGAATGGTTACACTATATATATATTTTTTTTTATGTGTCTCGAAGTTTCCTGCCAAGGGACTGTGATATTATAGGGCTAAAACACTTTGTCGGCCTGAGAGCAAGGATGAATAGGTGGTTAATCTTTCCCTCAATTTGGCAAGCGACAAGCCCAGACACGTTCGACTGTACTCATGACATTAACAGCGAAACTTGGCTAACGTGCCCACCTTATAAAATATAACTGGCTGGAAGAATGTCTCTGTGGCGAAAGTGGTCAAGTCGTCTGACTTGGGCTCTGAAGGTTGTGGGTTTTATTCCGGGCCGCACCCTTTGGTTCATGAATGCATTTTTTTCCTGAGACTCCTAGGGGTCATCGCTTAAGCTATGGAGTTCATGCTTTGTGTGACGCTTTTGGCAGTTTGCTGCAGAAAGAGACCGAGCCATATGGGATAAAAACCAGTGCAATGAAGTCGACCCTGTCGACTTGTAAGCGACTTTTTGTCTGGGCTTGCCAACATGATCTGGCAATCCATTCAAGCATCCTATTATGAAGTATTTGATCAGCATCAAGAAGTGAAGGAAAGTAGTCGAGATTTGAGTAAACACAAGGCAAGAAAAAAATTGGGAGGAGGGGCATTATAAAAATGTAAAACTGGTGCCCACACAAGGATTTTGAACCCGCCACCTTAAAATTATGGCAGTGCCTCTTCAAAGGTGTCAATGCACAGACAAAAAAAAACAAAAAAACAAGGTCGTTAGCCAGGTCATCATCCACATGAAAATGCAAGTCTTTGTTGCGTCTTATCTTCAGCAAGTCTTCCACTGCTTCTTATCTTCAACAAACCTTTACTAATAAATCACCCCTAAAACTATATTACAAATGAACCTTAAAACACATGAAAAATAACGGCATACTGTATATGTCATTTAATAGAACATATACTCTAATGAAATAATTTCATAACTCCAGACTTATAAACATCAGGGTTGTTGAAGTAATCAAGTATACTTACACCTGAGGGAATCTCTCCGAGTTTCTGGTTAAAAGTAGCCTGAGCAAACTTGCCTGCACGAAAGGCATATCTGCCTGTAACACAGATATCTTAATTTACTCTTTCTCAACAAGTTTATGTTCATTAAATGTATTCAAATTAGTAGTAATTAATCAACCACCCAAATATAATCAATAATAATTAATAAACCTTCCAAATATAATAGATATTAAATAATTAACCTTGCAAATATAACCAATAATAATTCATCACATAGCAAGTCCTTTATCAAATGCCGCTCCCGTCACTACATGCCAAAAAGCCTCTTGATCTCTGGCCATTTCTCCCGCCTCACGCACCCTTATGTCCAGGGTGATTGCAATGTCTTGTGTCCATCTTTGTGCTGATGAAGGTCCTTTACAAAATGTCTCTCCCGACACGGCATGCCAAAAAGCCTCTCAATCTCTGGCCATTTCTCCCGCCTCACTTACCCTCATGCCCAGGGTGTTTGCAATGTCCTGGGTCCATCTTCGTGCTGACGAAGGTCCTTAACCAAATGTCGCTCCCATAACAGCATGTCAAAGGCCTCTCAATCTCTGGCCATTTCTCCCACCTCACTTACCCTCATGCCCAGGGCGTTTGCAATGTCCTGTGTCCATCTTCGTGCTGACAAGCCTGTGTCTATTCTTCCAGGAACCTCCCATCAGTTCTTTCCCAGCAGTCAGGTTTAATATGGCCAAAGTATTTCCACTTCCAAGACATGATACTATTTATGGGCCAGCTTTCTTCAATCTTCAAGTCTGGTCAAATTTCAGTATTTTTTGTTTCTTGGTCCATGATATTCTAAGAAATTGTAACTTTTGAGCTCAAAAGCCCCAATTTTCTTTCTTAGTGAGTGCTCCAAGAGCTGGTTCTTTTGAAGTCAATTTATCTGATCTACTTGCTTGTTACCTCATATGCCAGCACGATCCAGACAGGTTATTCATGTAGGTCCTTCTAAAGGAGAGAGAAAGTTCAATTACCTACTATCCTCTCAAAGCTTCGGTGACTGCAGCCATCTTCATCATCATACTTGAGCTGATGGATCTATAGGCACCATTTTCCTCAGCTTCAACATTTTAACTGAGAATCTGTAATAATTTTTATATCCATGCCGCACAAAATTATCTGTATAAACTAGTCCGCTTAATGACTGTGTGATCGTCAATGGCCTCTACTGTGATGAAAAATGTCAATGACAACAAAACTATGCATGCTACAAGACTCTGAGACAGTCACAGCAATGACTAGGATGATGGCAACAAAGGCTAGAAGATGACAAGTAGCATGTAATAAGTCACTTTAGTTAAATGTCAGAATGAGATTCACAAATATAAACAAGACCCATGGCAGGAAACTGCCGTGCATATGTGAAGTTCTAAGACCATCATTCTGTAGGCCTGCATTCTCAGAGATATAGGCTGGCACTCTTTCCCTCTAAGAGAAATGATGCTGGATGGATTGAGATATGTGAAGTGCTAGGACCATGATTCTGTAGGCCTGCATGCACAGAGATATAGGCTGGCACTCTTTCCCTCCAACATTCTGTAGGCCTGCATGCACAGAGATATAGGCTGGCACTCTTTACCTCCAACATTCTATAGGCCTGCATGTACAGAGATATAGGCTGGCACTCTTTCCCTCCAACATTCTGTAGGCCTGCATGCACAGAGATATAGGCTGGCACTCTTTCCCTCCAACATTCTGTAGGCCTGCATGCACAGAGATATAGGCTGGCACTCTTTCCCTCCAACATTCTGTAGGCCTGCATGCACAGAGATATAGGCTGGCACTCTTTCCCTCTAAGAGAAATGATGCTGGATGGATTGAGACGATGGCATGGAGGAATATCAGCAGCAGAGTTGATCCAGAACACCAAAGACCGAGATCTGTGGAGAGACATGAGTGCCTACACCAGCTGGCTGGGCACTTGAGATGATGATGACTCCCCTCACGCAGCAGATATCGCGAGCTCGCACTGAATCCTTATCCGACCACGCTCAAGCCATTTTCAGTGTGAAGTCCTAGCCATTACCCCAACGTGCCTGCTAGAAAGAGAGTACTGAAATGATATATTGAGCCTTTTCCAGTGTAGGGCAGTGAGTCTTAGAATGTGCATGGACAATCTAGGAAGAACTTGCAGGCACTGGAGATGTGCTTTCTGAGATGAATGTTGCGTATACATTGGATGGCCAGAGTAACTAACAATTGCCTGTAAGTGAAAGTAGAACATTATACACAACTTTAAGAAAAGAGACAAAGAGATCACAATATTACGACAAGAGAAAAAGAGACTGTGATCACATAATAATAGTAGAACATTATACACAACTATAATACAAGAGACAAAGAGAGTGTGGTCATATAATGAAAGTAGAACATTATACACAACTATAATACAAGAGACAAAGAGACTGTGGTCATATAATGAAAGTAGAACATTATACACAACTTTAAGACAAGGGACAAAGTGACTGTGGTCATATAATGAAAGTAGAACATTAATCACAACTTTTAGAAAAGAGACTGGTCATATAATAAAAGCAGAACATTATACACAACTTTAAGAAAAGAGACAAAGAGACTTTGGTCATATAATGAAAGTAGAATATTATACACAACTATAATACAAGAGACAAAGAGACTGGTCATATAATAAAAGTAGAACATTATACACAACTATAATACAAGAGACAAAGAGACTGTGGTCATACAAAAGAAGTAGAACATTATATACAACTATAATACAAGAGACAAAGAGACTGTGGTCATATAATGAAAGTAGAACATTATACACAACTATAATACAAGAGACAAAGAGACTGGTCATATAATGAAAGTAGAACATTATACACAACTATAATACAAGAGACAAAGAGACTGTGGTCATATAATGAAAGTAGAACATTATACACAACTTTAAGACAAGGGACAAAGTGACTGTCGTCATATAATGAAAGTAGAACATTAATCACAACTTTTAGAAAAGAGACTGGTCATATAATAAAAGCAGAACATTATACACAACTTTAAGAAAAGAGACTTTGGTCATATAATGAAAGTAGAATATTATACACAACTATAATACAAGAGACAAAGAGACTGGTCATATAATAAAAGCAGAACATTATACACAACTTTAAGACAAGAGACAAAGAGACTGTGGTCATATAATAAAAGCAGAACATTATACACAACTTTAACACAAGAGACAAAGAGATTGTGGTCATGTAATGAAAGAAGGGCACTGGAGAACATCACGATGGCTGTTAAGGTCAGAGGTAGAAGAGACAGGCAGAATGAGAGGTCGTGTTTGATGTGCTAAGATGATGACCTGGAGGAATACTGTCAATGGAATCGATCCAGAACAACAAGAATTGAGGTCAGTGGAGAGGCATGAATACATGTGTCAATTTGCAAAGCGCGTGATGATGACAGAAGTTGTTCTCACATCGTATGGAGACCAATAAAGACACTTGAAATGAGCGTATCTTGCCTACTTGGGTGAAATCAAGTGTAATTGATTCTCAACTCCATCATTTTGTAAATAAAGAGTGAACCATTCAGGAGATTGGGACAAAAATAAAACAATTAATATTAGACACACAAAAATTCAAAACACCAAACAGCCTAGCTGACAAAACACATTTATGAAAATATAAACCACCAACCTGCAAAGCCAAGAGCAGCCAAACCAAGTCCAGCTAAAATAAGTCCAGTAGCCTGAAAACAAACACAAGGCATTATGGTTACTCCATTATACAGGCGACACTGGTAATAATCAGATTACTCCAATACACAATTTGAGTCACTGAGAATAATCAGATTACTCCAATACACATTTGAGTCACTGGGAATAATCAGGCTACCCCAATACACATTTGAGTCACTGGGAATAATCAGGTTACCCCAATACAATGGAGTCATCGGAAATAATGGTAGCCAGAACACTTATCTTAATAAATTACTTGCTATGAATCATACATCGGTAATCATGACACTCCCATCCTTTCTGTCTTCTGATATTTTGATGAAGTTGGTATTACCTATTATTTGTTACCCAACCTTTTAAGCTTTCTCAGTTTTCCTCTGCCTTTTCTACTCAGTAGCTGCCCCAAATATGGTTCATGTCTGTAGTCCACCTCTCTGTTGATTACATGTCTTTTTCTTATGGTTTTAGTGAGTAGTCTTGTAAGACCAGCAGCGTTCAATACCCCAACATTTGTTTATTCTCTGCCCACAATATTCTCAACATTAGCTGTTTCTTCTCCATTTCATCACTCACTGTCTAAACATTCACATCCACATGGAAGAACAGCAACATTAGCTGTTTCTTCTCCATTTCATCACTCACTGTCTAAACATTCACATTCACATGGAAGAACAGCAACATTAGCTGTTTCTTCTCCATTTCATCACTCACTGTCTAAACATTCACATTCACATGGAAGAACAGGCTACACACAATCAATCAGTAAGCACATTTTGTACTAGTTATATTTTTTGTTTTCAGAAAATTGCCCAATTTTGTAAAATAACTTTAGGATATGGTGATTCACGGAAACATTTTACAACATGAAAACTTTCTTTTAAAATTATGTCTGAAGTGTTATACTGGTAATCAGGCTGACTGCTAATCATAATATATACAAAATAAATATACAAACAATAGATACTTATTGCTAACAAGTGAAAAACATTAAAATGTTTTGGAAGAGGCTAAGACATAAAGATAGATGATTAAAAATATCAGAAAGATCAAGTCATCATTTTCTGACCACATTATATGTCACTGGAACACTTGACAACTGGAAAGGATGACAACAAGTGATTGAGGAAGACAATGAAAGAAGACCTTCTGTCATGGCACAAACTGATACATGATTTTTGAGATTGCAAGATGTGGAGAAGCATGATCACCCACGCCAAATGGCAAGGCATTTCAGGTGATTATTATGAAATTATGTATTTCCGTCTCTAATCCGATATGGCCGGTCTCCATGGCGAAGGGCTTACGGATGTGGTTCGTAATCCTGTATACCTGCATTTGAAGCCAGCTGCGCGATTTGGCAGCAGACCATGTTG
This sequence comes from Cepaea hortensis, assembly GCA_963921405.1. Lineage (NCBI taxonomy): Eukaryota > Metazoa > Mollusca > Gastropoda > Stylommatophora > Helicidae > Cepaea > Cepaea hortensis. The sequence goes on from OY992888.1 coordinate 59,254,002, forward strand.
TGTTGGTTTTGGTGCAGGCCGTTCAGAAATCAATGGCAAACTACTGAACATAAACTTGCCAAAAGATCACAGAGGCAGAAATGCAGGTATTGGCTGGGATGTCCTGTAAAAAAGGATATGCAAAAAAAAAAAATATATACATCCCATATGATACCTACACATGTTTTTGGAGCAATTAAGTAAAGCTAGTTATATACCCTTTACAGGATATTGCAGCTAACCCCAGCATTTTTTGGCCATTTGTTTATGTTCAGTAGTCTGCCACTGCTTTAAGGATGGTCAGCACTCATATCACTGTATGGAAACCAATGCAAGGCAGTCTGCTGCCAAATCGCTCGCAACTGTGTTTCGAACACGGTAAGTGAGATTATGAATTGCATTCATAACTCCTTCGAAAGAGAGCCGGCAATTTAGTATGGCTGATAATTTACTAAGATGTTTAACCATTAGCACCCAAGCATCACCCAATAGTAATTGTTACTACTGTTACAATGCAGGCATTCTGTTACAGGAACGATGTAAGTGAGCAGAACTGAAACACATTTTTAATTGATGTGATGAAATAGTGAAAATTTTGATGGATTTCATTCTGTCAGCTCAATAGCTCATATGATCAATATCACATTGATTGCCACAACTTCCCAGAAAAGGTTTCACTTTACCCTGGGTGAACCAGGAAGCCCAGGTCAATGAACAAAACTCATGCGTTGACAGGGGATGTTATTTAGAATATTTATTTATTATTTTTGTTTTTTGCGCTTGCTCGCTTTGAACTCAAGCGTAGACCATAGACACTATTTATAGTAGTGGTGGACTGAATTTTGCGTGTGGATTAGCTTTCCCTATTAACAGTTTCCCTCGCCATCAGGTGAACCCACTCTGACTTCAGAGGTACTTGTAATTAACGTCCCCAAGTCAAGGACGACAGATCAACATGCGGACCTGCGACAGGGGATCTGAACACATGGCCACTGGCCTGGCAGGTTAGCATGCTAGTATTGCTAGCCACTGTGCTGTCTCCCCTCAGGGCGAAATGAAATAGTTGACAGAAAATTGTAAACTATAATACTTTTGTTTGAAATTCATTAAATAGGGGGGGGGGGGGAACGTTATGGAATAAACTGGACTAACCAGCAAGCAAAACAGTGAAAACATCGAAACACTGTCAAAACAGGCTCAGATTCAGTATTCACCACCTACAATTTCAGACAATTACAAATCAAATTATCAAATGACGAAATTTCTTCAGAGTCAGTGTCAGGAGTGCTAGTTAGCGTCTATAATTTTATAAACGTATGCAGTTTGTCTAGGGGGTGATAGTTCGAATAGAAAAGCAATGCAGGTGTCCACAATCTGTCGTAAATAAATGACTAAATTATTGAAAGAATGAGAATGACTCAATGATGATGATGTATGTTTGAGTAGCAAGGTCACAATAAAAAACTATCACAGAAAACTGAAATTTACCATGTGTGGCTTAACTTCACGAACTTGAATTTCATCAAAAGCATCTAACCCAGTGCCTGGCATTGATTAGATGCTTGTGTAACGAAAACACGAAACAAAACGCTGATATTGACGACAAAATGACGAAACTCGGACAAACATGCGCTGCTACAACTTGGCCGCAGACGCAGAAACTTTTGTTTACACCCTTTACCGAAACTTCCCGAATAGGATTTTTTAAAATCTGCTTGTAGGAATCGAAACAAATATTGATCTATTTTTGTTTTTTGGTACAAATGTTTAGCGTTTATTTTACGGTACCAGTTGCACAGTTTGTTCATCAGTATCTGCTATCTTTAGTTTATTAAGCCCCATATATATATATATATTGTATTTGCAGCAAAGAACCTCAATGGCTCGGAAAGCTGAAGAAGAAGATATATATATATATATATATATATATATATATATATATATATATATATATATATATAATATATATATATATATATTATCAGCCGGCTTCGTGGCTTAGAGGTTATGACTTTTCTCCATACTCTCGTCAGGTAACGTGATGACGGTTCAAATCAGCAGTGGTTCGAATCGCATCGGTAACTTACGGGGTATGTGAGCCGGCCGCTCAGAAAGCAATGGCAAGCTACTGAGCGTAATCTTGCCAAGAGATCAACATACAGCTGAAAGATGATGGTGTTGACAGCTAAGTCCTGTAAAAGGATATGCTAAAAAAAAAATATATTATCAACACGAGCATTTTTCACCTGCTGTTGATGTACTAGGCAAGTTTACGTTCAGAAGTTTGCCATTGATTTCTGAACGACCGGATCATATGCCCCCGTAAGTTACCTGCGTGGCGCGAACCGTTGCCGATTCTCGCAGCTGCTGTTTTTCTAACGTGGGTATACGGGATTACGAACAATGTCGCTAACCACTTGGCCAGGAGAGACGGCGACACACATTGGCACCTTGCCGTCTTGACAGAAGATAGTTTGTTACAGTGTGCTTCAAAAAGGCATAATAACTACAACAAATGGCGGTAGCGAATGTGACTGATAAGGCCAATTCTTGCTGTAAATGTCCATCACAGTGGATGCATCTGAACACATGGTCATTTCCACCAGCATGCACGATCTTGCGTCTCGCACGCTCGGTGTGTGACTTATGTGCAGTCATTTTCTCCTTTGTCTTTATTCCATTTCTAATATTTGCTCTCCATGCAACACGCTCAGCGGCGACTTGCTCACAGTGTGCATTATCAATGCCTGTATCAATCATGTCCCGCTTGCACACATCTTTGTATCGTAGTAGAGGCCGACCCTGATATCTCTTACCCATCTGTAATTTCCATGTTTCCCTTATCACTTGCATTTTGAATGGACTCACATAACTTGGTCCAATAGTCATTTGCACACTGCCTTGCAGCCTTTTGCTTCAGCTCACTGAGAGTTACGCGTTGTTCTTTAATTGTTGTTCTTTCCTTGTGTCTAAGTGAGCTATCTTCTTTTTATCAACCAAGTGCTGCAGTGTCTAACTTTTTTAAAGCGATTTTCAAGTGTCTAGTTATTCAAACCAGCCCTGCCTCTTATGATCCACAGTGCCGTAAACCCCTACCGCTGTTTTAAAAAGAGTTTCCTTATGTTAACGCCACTTTTCACTTGCTGTACAATTTTCTGATGTAGGCCTATCAGTGGAAGGGTCATTAAGCTGCTCTTGGAACTCAAAGCAATTCTCAGGATCTTGGGTGTTAATAATATTAATCTTGGGGCTAGATTTGTGTTTAGCTGTGTAGATTCTCTTTGGGCTCAGTCTAACCCTTGCAACAACCAAAGAATGATCCGTATCACAGTCAGCACTTCGAGTTAATGATGTTTGGTTCAGATCTTGCCTCCGTGTGATGATGAAGTCCAGCTGATGCCAATGGCCGGATGTTGGATGTTAACATGTGACCTTGTGCAGCTCTTTTGTTTTAAAAAAGGAGTTTGTAATACATAAGTCATTTCTGGTGCAAAGCTCCAACAGCATTTGTCCATTCCCATTGATGCGACTGATGTTGTATTTTCCTAGGCACACTGGCCATGGACTCAAATCCTTGCCCATACGAGCACTGGAATCACCGAGCAAATAAATGTAATCAGATTTTGGAACTGTCTTGATCACAGAGTCTAACTCCTCATAGAAAGAATCCTTCACATCGTCAGAGGAAGTTAGTGTCGGTGCATATGCAGTGATAATGGTGGCAAAACCACAAGAAGTTGCCAAGCGCAGGGATAATAGTCTTTCATGACCTCCAGCTGGAATTTTAATCATTCCCAGTAGCGAATTCTTCACTGAAAAGCCCACACCATGTTGCTTTTATTTCTGCCGGCCCTCTACCCTTCCAAAAAAGGTGTAATTGTTTCCCCTGAGTGACCCTTCCTCAGCGAGGCGAGTCTCCTGCAGGCCAGCAATATCAATGTTAAGGCGATTGGGTCGGCATCAATCACAGCCGTTTTTCTCACATCGTCAATGTTCGTAAGGTCAGTGGAAAATCCTGGACTCATGGTTCGTACGTTCCAGGTTGCAAGCCGTAGCTTGAGGTTTCTATTTGTCTTTTTATTTGTACCTGGTGCATTGGTTTTACAGCCTGCGATTCAGATTTTGTCCTAGTCCCAAGCACCCACTGAAGCAGACAGACTGTGGCGGATCAGCACCAAATTTGCCGGGGGCTGCCCAGCTTGAGGCGGGCGGTAGCTGATCAGTGACACCTGTAGGTGTCTCCCACCGTCAGAGGCAACCCGAAGCGCCCCATGTCTACACCAACTGACAAAGACTTATAACCCGAACTGCTACCTCTCGGTTTGATTCCGAGACGGTTAAGACCAGGGATGGAATTATACGTCTCCATAGCACAAAGCCTGGACTAAAATACAGAGACCATGTGTTGCCCATGCAGCATGATCCCCCTCTCGGCCTGCCTAATTCACTCCAGAGGAATGTTAATACCAATACATCTGGAACAAGACAAGCTGCAGGAGCTGCCGGATCAGCAAAGCAATGCTCTAACTGTCCACCTGTCGGAGCTTCGATCCTAGACCAGCTGCCAACCAAGGCTTAGGGTCTGGTCTGCCCTGCCATGATATTTTGTCTTTAGGTTGCATTTCCTCGCACCATGATAAGGCTTGTATCCTCCCAGTTGCGCTCTTCCTCCCGAAGCCGTTGGCACAATGTGGGGTGTCGGGTTTGGTAATCTTCTTCTTCTTCTTCTTCTTCTTCTTCTTCTTCTTCTTCTTCTTCTTCTTCTTCTTCTTCTTCTTCTTCTTCTTCTTCTTCTTCTTCAGCGTTCCGAGCCAATGAGGTAATATATATATATATATATATATATATATATATATATATATATATATATATATATATATATATATATATATATATATTCAGAAAAGGAAACGAGGTAAAGAACTGGCCACCACGCCTCATCATACTTTGGCCAACAATATGTGAAGGCCTAACTAACGCTTCCCAGTTACACGATATATCTGCTTTACCTTTCATATTTTAACTACAACCACAATATTTTGTGCACTGCATGTTTTGCTAAATATCACAGTCCCACATAATTAATTAGTTCATGTACCGTACTAAGATATAAACGCGTGTTAATACGTCGGTTGACTAAATCTGTGCAACATACAGAAGCAAAGCTCCATCTTATTTCTGCATACAAGGCTTCCCTAAAGATATTGTTTGTTGTTGTGTTCGCTCACTTTGACCTCAAGCGTAGTTCATAGACGTGCTTCTACTTGTAATTTACTTCCTCGAGTCAACGACGAAAAGTCGAATCTAATCAAATGTACAGCTATCTGTAGGTCTATCGATGTCTCTGTTTGTTTGCTGCCTATCCATCCATCCAATCACACATCCATCCATCAATATACCATTCATGCATCCATCCCTCGGTGTGTCATCCATGCATCCATCCATCGATACATCATCCAACCATTCATTTGTCGATTCACTTGATAGCTCGCCATCCCATGCGCCCTACTGTCTGTTGTCTGCCGATTCGCCTGTCTGTCTGTCTGCTGCCTGTCTGTCTGTTCCCCGTCAGCTTATCTATTTGTTGGTATGTCTGCAGTCTGTCAGCAAGCACCGAAACTCGTGTTCTGAAATGTATGACCTGCAGCTGCAAAATCAAAAGCCCTCTACTTTCCGCTAGCCGGCACATCAACTTTTCTCGCGTTAACTTCGTGTCAACGGAGCTGGAAGTTAGGAAATGTCTGTTCTGGTTAAGTTCGACAACTGGTACAACTATGTTTTAAGGCATTACGGATAATTCAACAATGTATAATAGTTTGATATTTTTGAGCTGGTTTTGAATTCTTGTATAATTGGTAAGTTTATTGCCCAAACTGTAGTTGAATGTTGCATGTTATAGCAATAAACTCACCATACGGTATGCGTGTTTAAATAAAATAGCAAGCATTTACTTTACTTGGTTACTTCACAACTAGACATTAGTTATGCTAATTCACTCGATCAAATTTGTTACGCTTACACCTATTGTAAAATAAAGTAACGACGAACGCAGCAAAGTAAAATGAATGACCTGTTTATACACCTTGAGGAGTACAGAGCATATTATACCAGGTCCATATTTGTATAGTTTAATCGACACCTGAGAGTTTATTTGGTCAACATAACACCGGCTGCTTTTACTTTCCACTGTACTAACTGGCACTCATTTTAGGCTGAATCCACACGGGAGATCAGGTACGTTTGAGAAATCCGTCTCCGTGCGAACACATGAGCACCGGGTAGGTAGACAGCAAGCGTCTAGCTACTGCACTACCGCAGGTCTGTCACGCCTGTTGAAATCCGTATTATTATTGTAGCTGGTTAAGATCATAAGTGTTTTACTGTAACTGTTTCTGTTACAGGCAGCTGTTTGGTGAATTTCTTCCTATCCTAGATAGTTAGTTAGTTGCATATCCTTTACAGGACGTTTGCTGTTAACACCGGCATTTTTTGCTGTTGTTGATGTCTTGGCATGTTTACGTTCAGTAGTTTGCCATTGCTTTCTGAACTACCGACACCCATACCATTTCGTAAAAAAACCAGCGCGACGTGGTCTGCTGCGTTTCGAACGTGGGTATGCGGGATCACGAACCGCCTTCGTTAGCCCTTCACTACGGAGGCCGGCATCCTAGATAGACATTAAGTTATTTCAACATATTTTACTGTAACCCTTTCTATTCAAACAGGTTTTATTATAACTCTTTCTATCTCAACAGATTTCATTGTAGCTCTTTCTACACTAGATATACATTACGTTATAGCTTTCTATCTCAATAGTTTTTATTGTAACTCTTTCTATCCAAGATAGATATTACGTTATCTCTGTCTATCTCAGCAGTTTTTGTTGCAACTATATACAACTTGTATATCCAGGAAGCCGCGGTAGGGCGTGGTTAGCATGTTTGCCTTCCAGCCTGGTAGTCATGTGTTCGGATCCCCACCGAGGCGAGAATTATGTTGAAGCTGACCTGAGCTACCGGGTCAGTCCGGTCTCAAATCCATCCATCATGTGCCATGCCGGTAAGCGTGGGCGGTCACGTTTTGCCGTCTCACTCGATCACCAGAGTCGTGGATCAGCTCCGTGTTCATGTCTCAACCATGCCACGTGGCCAAGCCATCCAGGTATTTGCTTCTAGGTCTTCCCCATGGTCTTTTCCCTTCGACCTTGCCAGTTGTCACCAAGTTCTCCAAGTCATTTCTTCTCATAACATGTCCAAAAAATGTTGACTGTCTACGTCTAATGTCTCTAATCAGTTTACCATCTTCATTTGTTTCCTGAAGGACTTGTTCAATGGTTTTTCTGTCTGTCCATTGTATTCTTTGCATTTTCCTCAGAAACCACATTTCCACAGCCATCAGGTGTTTTTCAGCTTGTCTGCTCATTGTTCACACTTCACATCCATACAAAAATAGAGGTTCTATGTAGCACTTCAACACTCTTTTTCTCGTTTCAATTGATATCTTTTTATTGGTCAATATGTTATTCATCTTGCTAAAGGCTACCTTCGCAATGGCAATTCTTGTTCTAATCTCTTTAAGGCATCTCCTATCAGATGTTATGACTGTTCCGAGATAGTTGTACCGATTCACTTGTTTACGAATATGCCCATTTACTTGTATATTACATTGTGGTATTTCTTCCTTCCTAGTGACGACCATAATCTGTGTCTTCTTATAATTCAATTCTAACCCTAGTTGTTCACTGTGTGCAACAGCCGCATCTACTAAATGTTGCAGGTCCTTTTCATTGTCTGCAATCAAGACTGTATCATCTGTATATCTAATGTTATTGATGTATCGTCCCCCAATGATGATTCCTTCCATATCTTCTATATTTCTGAAAATATTTTCACTGTACAGGGAAAAAATACGGTCTCAAATGGATCACAGGAACTGTTCTACGAAGTCAAGATAGTCACGAGGTATAAACCACATGACCACGGAGTGTCGAATGGACTAATAAAATATAGTCATAACACCAGATACCCTATTCGCCTTATGTCGTGCAATAGGTTGTACATGTTATGTGCAGCTAGCCCAGTTAGTGTAAAATGTTTTTGCGTGTATGTGCCAGAATGACAATTCTCTTCATATGCTTTCGCGATTATGTGTAGGAATCACATTTGCTCTGTAGGTGCTTTTGTCTGTATGTGGCAGAATATGTGTGTATCTGTGTGTTTATGTATCACAGTCATATAGGTATCCGTGTGTGTATGAGTCACACATAATATACATTTTGGGGAAAGGAAAGTCCAACCAGATGGACATATTAGGTCTACGAAAAAATTTGATTTGTCCCTGCCAAGACAACTTGAGTTTTATAGAAGTTACATAGCAATGATGAATTTCCCACTTTGAAGAGACATGCATTGAAATATGCCTCTGTGTTCGGAATAATTTACTGCTTCATTCCTTACCATTGCATAGCTTACTTTCAAAACTTACTATTGCAAAGAGTCTATTGCGTCTCAGACTGATCGAAGCAAATCTGGAAAAGCAGTTGCGATTAGCAACATCATTAACATCTGCTAAGATCACACGCCTCATCAAAGAAAAGCAGTTGCAATCATCACATTCGCTCACTGGTACCTTGCCGTCTTTGCAGACGATGGTTTATTACAGTGCTTAAAAAAAAATAACAACTACAACCCATGGTGGGAACCAGGGATAGAGTTATACCTCTCCATAGCACAACACCTGAGCTGAAATGTAGAGACCATGTGTTGCCCATGCAGCATGATCTCTCTCTCTCTCTCTCTCTCTCTCTCTCTCTCTCGCTCTCTCTCTCTCTCTCTCTCTCTCTCTCTCTCTCTCTCTCTCTCTCGTGCTCTCTTTCTCCTAGGCTGACTTGTTTACTCTAGAGAAAAGGGCATTACGTCTGTAACAAAACAAGCCGCAGAAGCTGCTGGATCAGCAAAGCAATGCTCTAAATGCCCGCCTGTTAGAGCTTCGATCCTAGACCAGTTGTCGAGCAAGGTTTAGGGCCTGGTCTGCCGTGCCATGACACTTAGTCTTTAGGTCACATTTCTTCGCACCAGGATAAGACTTGTGCTCTCTCACTTGCACTCCTCCGCCCGAAACCATTCATGTCTTTATGCTGCGGTGTTCCACTTGTGAAAGTTAGTATGTTTTTTCGATGTCAAACTGCCAAGGAAATTTTAAGGTGCTGAACGTCAGCATGAGTTCTCCTGTGCTGTCATCCTTACCAGAAATGTTTGGTATCCAGTGCACTACCACATGTTCAGGAGGAGAGGAATTTACTATCCTTCTCTTACTAGTAGAGATTCATACCATCCACGATCAGACTGAATCCCAGCATGCTTGTTAGAGATAGGGCGAACGTTGAAGATCTTATCCACTCAGCAACCGATAGCCGTTTTTACTTAATTAGTACATTTCTGGTAAGAATTATATGATAGTAAGTCGGTTGATGCCATAACAGCACTGAAGTTAGAGGACGTTAGATCGATCCCTTGGACGTGCCAAGGTAATGAGAGGGTCGTACTCAGGCTAGGTCGACTCTCTTGCTGAACTGGTTGAAACAACTATCCTGCCAATGTCTGGACGCAAGCTTCTAATTATTATGCTGGATGACGGCTGCATGCACCACCACAACGGCCCAAGAGAACACTGACAATTTGATTCTTTCGTTTAGAGTAATCGCCTCACAGGGTCATAATGCATCAAGGATGGGACAGAGAGTCAAGGACGGCTTCCAGAGTATCTCTGCTACGGCAGCTTGGGATGGACATCTTCAACACAAAATGCAGCTTTGGTACTAGGTGAGCTATGCATACATAATATACCTACTTAATTACTTGTCTGTCTGTCTGCCTGCCTGCCTGCATGCATGCCTGCCTGAATACCTATCTACCTACCGACCTACCTACATACCTACCTGTCTACGCACCTACCTACCCACCTACTTACCTATCTACCCATCTACCTACTTAACTGCATGCCTGCCTGTCTTCCTGCCTGCCTGATCGCTTATCTACCTGACTGACTGCATATGCAACTCAATTTTCTTCCCTTATCTTCCGAGTGAAGTGTGCCAGACTTAGTTATGCAACTCAAATTTCAATGTATTCGACCTCGGGGTGCACCTGTGTAAAGTGTTCTTTCTCTAGACAGACAGAAAGATTCCATCCAAGATAACAAGCTCTATTTACCCGTGGGTAGGTTTTGTTTTTTCTAACAATTGTCAGGGCAGCGGTTTTATGGCCCACTCCTTGCGATTCCCAACTATCGGGGGATTTTTAACTTTCACAACTTCTGCGCTGTCTCCTGTTTCTTTTCGTCCTTATCCACGACCACCTTCCGATCTCAGCACCCACGAGATTATTTTTACTTGTAAGTAGGCAGTCAGTTCTCAGTCAGCTATAACTGAGCTACCGTATGACAGAAGGCAGTATTACCTGCTTACTGTTAGCGCTGAATGTTGGGAGGCGCTCACGAAAATTGACACCCCACATTGTGCCAATGCTTGGGGCGGAGGAGCGCAATTGGGAGGTTACACGCCTTATCCTGATTAGAGGAAATGCAGCCTACAGACTAAATGTCATGGCAGGGCAGACTAGGTCCAAAGCCTCGGTCCGCAACTAGTTTACGATCGAAGCTCCAACAGGCGGACAGTTAGACTATTGCTTCGCTGATCCGGCAGCTTCTGTAGCTTGTCTTGTTCCAGATGTATTGGTCTTACCTTTCCTCTAGACTGTAGAAAAGGCAGGCCGAGAAAGGTATCATGCTGCATGGGCAACACACGGTCTCAGTAATTCAGCCCATGCAGAGATTGTTATGCCTTTAAAAATGTGTTGTTGTTGGAAGCACGATGTAAAATACTATCGTCTGTTAAGCAGGCCAAGTGCCAGTGGTTTCATCAGATTCAACTAGTTCTTGGAAACATATCCGCCCTTTGCTGGGTTATAACCTGGTAACCTCTGAGCCTGAGGTTCTCAGCCACGGCCCTCCATGCATGTGAATATAACAAAAGATAGTTGTACATCAACAGGATGTCAGAGTCAACCCCATAGTTTTTTTTTTAGCTTTTCGTGATTTCTTGGCAAGTTTACATTCAGTAGTGTGTCATTATTTTCTGCACGACCGGACTGCTTCCAAATCGCCCTCAGGTGTGTTTCGAACCCGATATGTGAGATTACAAATTGCATTGGTAACTCCTTCGTCACAGAGCCGGTAAATACCATAAAGGACCATTTTACGTGCCTGAAGTGTGTATATGCTAGTGCAGTGGGTCTCAACCGGTGGGGAATTCCCCCCCCCCCGGGGGAATTTTAGGGCTTCCAGGGGTGGGGGGGGGGAGTTAAGTTTATTTCAAGATCGCGTTAATACAAGAACCGATTACTTGATATTGTTTTTCCCTTCATACTGTAGGGTTCTGTACGTCTCACCCTTCTAAAATTCAATTTATAAAGTAAGAAGACCCACAAATCATGTTTTATGTGAACGTCTAGACTTGTTTTAGTATGTGCTATTAAATTTAGCATCCATTGTTACGTACACTGTGTAGGGGCGGCGGCGGGATTTTTAGGTAGGAAATACGAAAGGGGGGAATGACGTTCTGAAAATATGGTGAAAGGGGGCACGGGCCAAAAAAGTTTGAGAACCACTGTGCTAGTGTATCAGAACGTCGACCGATCGAACTCCGCAGTCACTGCATCAAACAAGTAAGACATCTGCATCATTCCCATATTCTCAAACACGGAATCCAGTTAATACAATCCCCACAACATACCGACATCTCTCAGTGAGGTGATGGCCGGATCAATATTCAGTTGAATAGCAGATGGAAGGACACATCGACTGTGACAAACAGTCCTATTCCCAGATGACCTCCACAGTTGTGAATCGTATAGTTGGTCATCATTAATGCCATTTTGTTCTTCGTGTGTTTCTGTTGGACAATTATGTCAATCTAAGACAAATGATTAACCTAACTATGACATTAATCTTTTATAACCAAAGAAATGCTCAGAATTGTTCATTGTGCAAAATTTTCCATCTGAATTTTTATTTGAACTCTAATTCGACATTAACCGTATAATGAACATATAGGTACATAGTTCCCGACGTTATAAAATACAAAACCCCCAACGATCATCTTTCAAAAAGAATACACATTTCTTCGCCGTCAGCTTATTCGTCAGGAAAATCTATTGAATCAAAATCTACGTAATTACGTCTTGATTAACCTAACTCTTTTCACTATCCTCTTTGTTCTGAGCGTAATCCCATCTTAATTATCCTAACGTTAGTGGCTTCTATTTCCAGAAGAGATGGTATCATTACTTTCATTGTCTTACGACTTTTCTACCCAGATGGAATCCCAGCTCTAACTGTTTTGTGGTCAACCTTTTCATCTTCGTGTCGTCGAATGTTGTCAGTTTTTTAAAGTAACTACACAACAATATGCGGCTAGACATCTCTCTATACTCACAACCTTCGCGGAACACTCGTGCATTAGTGAATAATCTTCCCTGAATACTCGGGCAATAGCTAAAAACTGTCTCTGAATCCTTGGACAATAGCTAACGGCCGTCCTTTCACATCTCTCCTTGTCTCTACTCTGTAGTCAACTCTCCTCCAATTTTGTCAATCCTAATAACTACTCACAAAATCTCTACGTAATAATATTACTTTCTGGTGCGTTCTCGCTCATCTCCTCATCAACACCCCCCCCCCCCCCACCCACCCAACAACCCCACCTAATGTTTGTCTTCTGTCAAATTAGAAGTCTGAACATAATTTTTATGTCCCAACATGTTACTCACTATTTAATCTCTTCTTCAATAAGTCACCGCCAGGACAGTCTGCGTGTATAGGTAATCCCCTAGCCCATATTGTTATAAATTACCGACATGTTTATGGACCAATCAACAATTTGTGAATGATGTGGTCAGAATCACGCCGACTGTCTTTACCATCTAAAACATTTTCGGGTACCAGTTCTACGCTGGGTCGACCAGGGAGCCAGGGTCCGTATTAAAAATCAGCCCCGATGAGGATTCGAGCCTGTGACCACCCACCGATAGGCGAGCGTCTAGCCACTGCATTATCAGTCTCCCCGCCCCCCCCCTCCTTCCCATGTGTATAATTTAGTCGCATAAACTTTACAGGATTTCACAACCAAAACCCCAGTATTTTTTGGATGATTGATTTACTAGTTAATGTTTTACGTTCAGTAGTTTGCCTTTACACTGTTCGCAATCCCGTACACTCTCGTGAGAAACACAGCTGCGCGAGATTCGGCAGCGGACCGCATCGCGTTGGTTACTTACGGAGGGTATGTGAGCCGGTCGTCCAGAAAGCAATGGCAAACTACTGAACATTAAACCTTCTGAAAAATGATGGTGTTGAATGCAATGTCCTGTAAAAGATATGCGAAAAAAAGTTTGCTTTCTGAGCGCCCTACGCTTATAACATCGACATTAAACGCAATATGGTCTGCTTCTAAATAGTCTGCAGCTAATTTTTGGATTGTCTATGAAATGTGTCTCGCGTTCATTACACCTAAGCCACAGCACCCGCATGTGTATAAGAGCGAAGATTAGTTTGTGATTACGACAAGGGAAAATAATCAATATCTTCAAAGACGACCATAAGAGCTGGAAATGAAGCTCCTTGTTGTTTACAATCAATGATTCTCTCATGAAACGTTGCCGGAATCACAGTCTGTCAGCCATTATCGATTTTGGCTTTGTTATAATTAATAGCTACTCTGCTCTTTTTCCTGACGATATACCTGCTGGTATTGTAAATTAATTCTAAATAAAATATGAACTAGCTGACTATACATCGATTGGGAATCTAAACGACCAATCCCTACATAGCAGGGTTAAGAATAAAAAATCCATATTCATACATATTTTTCCATCTTCTTTTATCTTACTGCTTTGTTTGTTTGTTTGTTTGTTTGTTCTTTTCACCGTGAAGCGTCGTAGAGTGGATGTGGATATAATTTTCTGTACGGTTGGATTTTTTTAATGCTTCAGCTTCTTGAACTCAAGATAAGTCCTTTCCTCCTGAGTTGGATCGCCGCAGCTCTCTTCCAACGGAAAGTAGTTTTTAGATGTGGCAGTTGGACTTCAGAACCAACAACAATATATCCTGGCCTACCACAGGGATCACCATTATCTCCGGTGCTGTTCAACGCCTACACCACTGTGAGAATCACCAGCGAGCAGATCACGGGACCAGGGAGGACATTGTCATATGCCGATGATGTTTTAGTGTATCGTCAGGGTAAGGATAGAGATCAGGCTGCTGCGGAACTACAAATCGAACTCAATCGCATAAGTACTTGGTGTGTTGAAGCTGGGGCAATGGTCAACCCAACAAAGCAACAGTGACACGGTTCTCTTTGAATAAACATATTGTCAACACTCCAACACCAACTGTAAAGCTGTGTTCAGAGATTGTGGAAAGAACGCAGGCAATGAACTACCTGGGGATACGTTTTGACCGAAGCCTGGCTTATATCGAGCATATAGACCACGTGATAACAAAGGCCAAGCGTGGTTTGGCTGCGATGCGGGTGATGGCGGCAGCAAACTGTGAGCAGCGCCATCTATGTCTTCTGTACGAAGGGCTGGTCATGTCTGTTTTTGAGTATGCGATGGCTATCCTGACTCTTAGCCGTAAGCAGATAGAAAGGATGGAAAGGATACAGAACGAAGCCATGCGCATTATTCTTTGATGTACAAGAGATACAGCATGCAGGACGTTGCGCTAACTTCTTGATTTTCCAACCATTGAAGACAGAATACAAATTTCCAGAGCACGTGCCTACCTCAGAGTTAACGCAAACACATAACATCCACTACATAGTGAAATTAGGAAGGTGAAGGGCAGTAGGTTAAAAAGAGGAAGGTCGTGGTTGGGTCAAGCCGAGGACATTCTTCAACAGGTATGTTCACTTGAGGACGTAGAACCTGGCGAGGAGTGGGTACAAGTGCCACCATATTTCTGTACGTTTCTTTCAGTCTGCATTCAACTAGACAGAACTTTTTTTTTCCCCCGCGTGTCTATCCTGTTTCAGGATATTGCGGTCAACATTAGCATCTTTCAGCTGTATGTTGATTCCTAGGCTAGATTACGCTCATCAGCACGCCACGACTTTCTGAGCGACAGAACATGCAGACAAGAAAATCCGGCTGCTGTGGGGGCGGAAGTACAAGCTTTGATTTTCGAGAATTCGTTAGACGGTGATGCTGTCATATACACAGATGGGTCGGTCGTCCGACATGTGAGAAGCTCGTGGGCTTTTACGGAGCAGGCCGGAGGGAGAATTGTGAAGGAGGACTCTGGTGCTTTTGCTGAGACCACAAGTAGCCAGACTATGGAAGTCATGGCAGTAAGTAAAGCAATAACATGGCTCGAGACACAGGCATTCACTAGGGCATGTTTCCTTAGCGACTCAATGGATAGAGGATAGAGATGGGGTGGATCCGAAGAGAGTGGTTGCTGTCTCTGGAGCGGTCTCGGCTGGCAAAGATTAGTTTTATCTTCGTGCCAGGGCATGCGGGAGTACAAGGAAATGAGCGGACTGACAAGCTTGCAGGTAATGCTACTGTGGAGGACGGACGCGCTATGGACCAGGCTGACATTCTGAATGCTCTTCGGGAAGTAAGACTGTTGCGAGAACCAAGGGATGACTGTGATTCTACAACCATTGTCAGACTGCGAGAACTGCAAATTAAAAGAGGTGTTGCCAAACAAGAACACTACGCAGGAAGTCAAAGAAGATTGATTAACCAACACAGAACTGGTGTCGTGAGCCGCTACACGCTGCGGGATTTGCTAAGGAGGGGATCCGAGCACTTATGGACTGAATGGTTCGATGTGCAATGAGGATGATCTGTCGACTAACTAACTAACTAACTAACTAACTAACTAACTAACTAACTAACTAACTAACTAACTAACTAACTAACTAACTAACTAACTAACTAAACTAAACTAACTAACTAAACTAACTAACCTAACTAAACTAACTAAACAACCAACTAACTAACTAACCTAACTAACCTAACTATCTAACCTAACTAACCTAACTAACTAACCTAACTAACCTAACTAACTAACCTAACTAACCTAACTAACTAACCTAACTAACTAACCTAACTAACCTAACTAACCTAACTAACCTAACTAACCTAACCAACCACCCAACCACCCACCCACCCACCCACCAACCAACCAACTAACTAAAACTATAATTTTCTGTTTCTCACTTATTTTGTTGCTTGAGCTAATGTCCTGTATATTTAACAATCATTACATAGTATTTACTCTTCATTCATTATCAGCCTAATTATTTATTATACTTGTATTTGCGTCTTCCCAGTCTGTACATATGTTAATTGGCGTTTCTTGTGCCAGTTAAGAAGGCGCTAATGCGTCTAGTGTATCTCTATTTGTTTATACTGTAGGATCAATAGCATACTTGTTGATGCACATCGTATCTGCAATGTTTAACGTTTTGTAAGGGAAGTAATTTCTTATAATCCATGCCATGTGACGTTGATGCTGACTATGTCCACAGCCTTCTGTCCCTTGTGCTACTAAACATTTCTGATACCGACATTCCTCAATGGCATGATGTCAGACAGCCCAGCATACTCTCTCCTGGTCGCCTCCTCCATACCTACCTCCCCTCACCCCCCCCCCCACCCCCAACCCTACCGTTCTAAAGACATACTCCAGTTTGCGCATGGCATGCCCACTGAATGTGGACTGTCTTCTTCTGATGCGAATAACCAGTTCTTTTTGTAAGTTAATTTCATTCAAGATGTCTTCATTGGTATCTGCGGTTAACTCATCATTCTTCTATGAAACCACATCTCCACAGCTTCCACGTAATTAATCCCTTGTCTGCTAATTATCCATGATTCGCTTCTGTACACCATAATTGATTCAATAAAGCTCTAAAATTATGTTCCTCAGGGAAGTCATCATCATCAAGTCCCATGCCGATTGGCATCGGCGTTCACGACTCCCCACAGATCTCGGTCTTTGGCTTACTGGATCAGCTCTGCCGTTGATATTCCTCCATGCCACCGTCGCAATCCATCCAGCATAATTTCTCGCGGCCTGCATCTGCCCCTGCTTCTTTTACCTCCGATCTTTCCAGTTGACACGATGTTCTCTAACATCTCTCCTCTCATCGCATGACCAAAAAAGCTGATTGTTTCTTTCTTATTGTTGTATATAATGTTCTAGTTTCATTAGCTTCTTTCAGGCAATCGTTGTTAGTTACATTGACAGACCTAGAAATTTGCAACATTCGTTTAAGGAACCACATCTCTGTTGCTTCCAATCTCTTCCTAATTTGTTCATTTACATTCCAAGATTCACAGACATACAGCAAAACATGTTCTATATTCGTCAACACTCTCTTTCTTACATTCAATGATAATGACTTATTGCATAAGATATTCTTAATTTTCTGAAATGCAGCCTTTGCGTGTCCTATTCTGCTCTTAATCTCTGCTGTGCTTCTTCCATCTGATGTTATAAATGCCGCTAGATATTGAAAACTATCCACTTGGTGAAGAATTTTCCCTTCTACCTCTATTTCACATTTGAGTGTCACCTATTTCTTTGATATCACCATTGTTACTGTTTTCTTGATACTCAAGGGGAGCCCTTTCTTTGCACTCTATGTTACTACAATGTCCAACAATTGTTGTAGATCGGTTGCATTATTCGCTATCAATACTGTGTCATCTGCATAGCATATATTATTTAAATTATAACGTCTTAATATTATTCCTAGCTTTTCTTTGATCTCTCTCATTATTACTTCGCTATAGAGGAAGAAGAGATCCGGTGACAAAACACATCCCTGTCTTACTTTTAACTTTATGTGCTAATAATTTCCTTCTTTATTTCCCAGTAAAAGTAAGAAAAGCAAAAGACCACTATACATATTTGTGACATACATATGGTGCTATACCCATATTTTCATGAACCAATCGAAACTGGGTATTTCATGTATTCAGCATCAAGCTGGTCGCCCCTACTTTCAAAGACATTTTCTGGGACCCATTTAGACTGGATCGTCCTTGGAGACCAGGTAACTTTTTTAATAATCTGTCCTCATGGAAATTAGAATCCACGCCCACTGGATCGGGCAGGTGAACTTCCAGCCATGAAGCTCACAGGGCTTCATAACATCGGGTGGGGTAGGTGAATGTCTAGCCATGAAACTCACGGGGCTTCCTAACACCGGGTGGGGCAGGCGAATGTCTAGCCATGAAACTCACGGGGCTTCCTAACACCGGGTGGGTAGGTGAATGTCTAGCCATGAAACTCATGGGGCTTCCTAACACTAGAGCAGTACCGCAGTTCAATAAACAGCATCTTAAGATTTAGATAGAGATTTACATAGCTAAAACTTTAAGACGCGATATTTCCACAGAAGTGTGTGATTGTTAAACTATTATATAGGGCTATCGCAGAAGAACACGGAAGCCGGGGTAACCCAATGGGTAGCTCCCTTGCCTGCAAGCAAGCTGGTAATGTGTTCAGATCCCAATCAAAGCAGATTTAAAAATACAATACATGGGATACTAACTCATAACCATCATCATCGTCACGTGCCATGCCAATAAGCTTCACCAGATTATCACCCGTCTTGGATCAGGTATTTTCTGCCCTGGCCATGCCTGAGCTTGGGGGAATGAACAGGATGATAGGCCGACACTTCTCGCAGGTAGATTACCTATGGACAAGAGAGAAATAGTCGGGCGCCTATAGGGTCACGTGGAGAAAGCGGGGGAACAGACTGAAAACCTGTATGAGGGGAGAGTTATATGGCGGGCGATCGGCAGGAGTTCTGGAAGAATCTCAAACTGAGAAGGAAGATAAGGAGAACATTCAATCAGATGACAGTTGGAACGACTAGCAGTCTAACTCTTCGCTTGCTGTTGAACGAGGGGACGGAGCGCGCGAGGAAGTGCAGTGATGTTTGCTGTTAGCTCAACTGAACTCAACTTTGATCGGATCTGTTATTGGTTATGTGGTCTGTTTTCTTGTCTTAGTTATGCCATTCGACCAAGCCATTTAGATAGTTATCACTCTACCTTCCAATTGCTCTTTGCCCATCAATCTTGTCAGCTGTCACTAAGTTTACCAGTTTATTTCTAATAAAATAATTCTTGTAGACCCGTTTACGGTAATGAGTTGGGACCATGTAAGGACGTTGAGAGATACCTGACTCTTATGGGATCTCTCCTTATGTAATGGCGCTGTTTCTTCATCACAGTCATATAATCAATATTCTGGTACGATCTTTATATTATATTCATGTATTTACAAACTTCAGCTCTGGTTCTGTGAATACATTTCAACCTTCTCTTTTCATTTACACGACACAGATTTGGCAGAAGTCTACTGCTTTTGCTGTTGCTTGTGGCCGGATTTCTGCCGTCGTCCATTTTGACCGTCCAGAATTTTCTCAGTTTGTTGAAGACGACCAAACTTTACGACGACAACCTCTATGTCACAGCGATGCTGGCCGAGATTGGTATGTCTGTAGATATTAGTTTAGTTGAGAGGTACTTGTTAAAGATGTGTAAACAGTACAGAAACGGAACCTTTTCCACGAATGTGACGTTCTGGGCATGTGACGTTTACAAAAACAATCACAGTGCCAAGAAACAGCTGTGGGAATGTGAAGTGTTGGGACCATCACATTTTTTACGCCTGGAGTGCATGGGGGATTTTTTTTTTTTTTAAATTGTTGCATATCGTTTACAGGACGTAGCAGTCAACCCCAACATTGTTTGACTGTTTGTGATTCCTGGGCAAAGTTACGTTCAGTAGTTTGCCATTGTTTTCTGAACGACCGGCACCCATACCATGCCATAAAAAAACAAACGTAAGGCACCCAATAGCCCACAGCTGTGTTTCGAACACGGGTTTGCGGGACTGCAAACTGCACCTGAAACCCCATCACGACGGATACGGCTGGGGGTGGGGGAGGGGGGAGGAATAGGTGGCTAGTTGTTTCCCCCATACCCTCATCATTATCAAGTGCCATGCCGGCTGGCGTAGGTGTTCATGACTCTCCACAGATCTTGGTCTTTAGTTTTCTAGATCAACTCCGCAGTTGATATTCCTCCATGCCACTGTCTCAATCCATCCAGCATCATTTGTCTTGGCCTGCCTCTGTCTCTCTTCCCCTCGATCTTTCTAGTTGTCACGATGTTCTCCAATGCCTCTCTTTTCATCACATGACCAAAAAAAGCTGTTTGCCTCCTTTTTATTGTTGTATATAATTTTCTAGTTTCATTAGCCTCTTTCAGACAGTCGTTGTTAGTTACTTTGGCAGTCCAAGGAATTCACAACATTCGTCTCAGGAACCACATCTCGGTTGCTTCCAATCTCTTCCTAATTTGTTCATGTACATTCCAAGATTCACAGCAGTACAGTAAAACAGGTTCTATATAGTACTTTAGTACTTCTTTCTTACATTCAATGATAGTGACTTATTGCATAAGATAGTATTAATTTTCTGAAATGCAGCCTTTGTTTGCCCTATTATGCTCGTAATCTTTGCTGTGCATCTTCCATCTGATTTTATAAATGCCCCTAGGTATTTCACAATATCCACTTGGTGAATAGTTTTCCCTTCTATCTCTATTTCACATCTGGGTGTCACATTTTTCTTGATATCACCACTGTTACTGTTTTCTTGATATTCAAGGAGAGTCCTTTCTTGGCAGTCTCTGTTACTACAATGTCCAACAACTTTTGTAGATCTTTTGCATCATCCGCCATCAATACTCTGTCATCCGTAGCGAACGTCATTAGCTGACATGGAACACTCAACTTATTCCACTGTCAGCGTAACGTATTATCAGTTAGTTCAACATTTTTATACCTCAAACTGCAATCGATTGGTAAGTTGGTCAATTTAAAACCGGTCGACTTTACTGACTAGATGAGCTTCTGGTACATATTTTGGACTAGATCGACCCGGTCAGTTTAAAATAAAACTCGTTACATCAGAGATGATTCGAACACATAGAAACGACAGTAATAGTATTATAGCTACTGCGCCATCGTGGATGCCGTGATATTTTTTAGTTAGCTGTATATCCTTTACGGACGTAGCAGTCAACCCCAGCATTTTTTGGCTGTTCGTGATTCCTTGGCAAGATTACGTTCAATTGTTTGCCATAGCTTTCTGGACGACCGGCACACATACCGTTTCATAAAAAAACCAACTCAGCTGTGTTTCGAACGCGGTATGCGGGATTACGAACTGCATCCGTAACTCCTT
>OY992888.1:59280326-59538431 GCA_963921405.1 Cepaea hortensis
TTGGATGTTTAGATTATTGGTTGGTTGTTTAGAATACTGGGTTTGCATTTAGCTCATTATCAGATGTTGTACTGATTGGTTAGATGATTATTTGATTGGCTGGATGTTTATATGAAATGTTGAATGTTAAACTAATTGGTTGGCTGCTTAAGTAATTGGTTGTCAGCTTAATTGATTGGGTGATGGTTTATGAAGTTTATTTGTTAATTGTTAGTTGGTTTGCTGAGTCTCTAATTGTCTAATTGGTGATTTATTGATTGATTGATTGATTTAGGAACCGACATCACAGCATTCGGGACATTCCCATAAGAGCTCCGTCCCCATCCTCAGCAGCCAGCGAAGAGTTCCAACACTAATAGTTCCAGTAGCAATCTGATTATATGTCCGTCTCGCCTTTCCTCTGAGCGTCGAGCGTCGGCCAGATCCCCTCGTCACACCTCGCTACCTCATTCTTACCAGACTATGGTGATCCATTTGCTCCTCCGAGGTGTACACGTGTTCCCACAAGGCCGCAACCACGTCTGTCTTGTCATGCATCAATACTCCACCAAGTTTTGCCGAGCCAGCCAATCTGTCCGTCTGTTCATTCCCCAGCACACCGGCATGCCCCGGAGAAAAGATCCAGGTGATGCCTGCTACCCGTGACCTCGGAAGCGAAGCAAGCCACTCTGCACGAAGCCTGCCTGTCCTCACCCTCCTCATTGTCTAATTGGTGAATTAGTATTTAGAAGATCGGTAGACTTATTATTACAACTTCAGATGGCAGTGGTGAAAATGCAAAGAATACCATGGGCAGACAGAAAAACCAATGAGAAAGTCTTACAAGAAACAAACGAAACCTAGTAAACTGATTAGAGAAATTAGACGTAGGCAGTTAAAATATTTCGCGCGCCTTATGAGAAGAAATCACATGGAAAACTTAGTGATAACTGGCAAGATTGAGGGAGACAAGAACAAGAGGAAGGCAGACAGATAAATATCTAGATCATTTGGTCACATGGCATAGTCGAGACAAGAAAATTTACTCGGGACTCTTGTTATCTTGTTAGATGGTGAAACATAAACGCCCACGCTTATCGGCATGGCACAGGGCTGGTGTTTGATTGCACCGTTGGTTGTTTGGAGAGTTTATTCCTTTTATCACAGTCACTCTCTAGACCAGTGTTTCCCAACCTTTTTTGTACTATGCCCCACTTAAGCCTTTCTAAAAGTCATATTGCCCCCTCCCCCGCCCCATGCCCCCCCCCCTCAACATATATATTATTTTTAATATTCAAAAATTGAAATGTTCACTAAAGAAACTTCAATGATAGGTTTTAGGAAGAAATCACTAGGTAATTATTGAGCAAACAGTAAGTAAATTTTCAAAACATATAATGGAGAACTGAAATTCAAGTACAAAATAATTTTAATGAAAGATTTTTCTATATTATTTTAATTATTAGTAATTATTTATTATTTAAATTTAGTGAGATCCTTGCGCTTGATGCTTGCTGCAAAGAGATCTTATGTCAGGTTCCAATTTAGTTAACTTCAGTCTCAAGTCTCCCCGTTTTGTTATATTCAGCCGATTTCTTCCATTTTCGAATTGCCCCCCCCCCCCCTTAACAGTCAAATTGCCCCCCTGTGGGGCGTGGGCCCCACGTTGGGAAACACTGCTCTAGACAGTAGGATGAAGTTTGTTTTTTTGGGGGGTGGGGGGGGGGTGGGGGGTCGTTCGCTCTCTTTGAACTCAAGCATAGTCCATTTAGGGGCTAATACGTCTAGTGCACTGGACTGATTTCTGAATTTTGATTAGCTTTCCCTATTTCCAGTCTCCCTCGCCATCAGGGGAACCCACTCCGACTTCAACAATCCTACTAGCCAGCCAGCCGACCCACAGACCAATCAGCCAACCAACCAACAGGCCAACCAAAAAGCCAAACATCCAAACAGCCATCACGATAACTGATGAATGAATCACTGAAAAACGAGAAGTAGGTTGAGGGCTTTATCAAAGCACAACTACAAAAAACAATGGACGTTGCGGCCAAAGCCTTCGTCAGCACAGAACAAACAAACAAAAATAGATTAACAAATACTTATCTGTGTCCTAGCTTGAAACGGCTATCCATGGGTGGAATGAAACGGATGTTGTGTTAACGGGGTCAACTGACTAAAGGTCAGTACAGCCAGAAACTCGGTGATTGGTTGAGTCAACCGGTGAGAGAACCCGCGCTAGGGGAATCGGGGTGCGCCAAGCAGAGCGAATGGATGTGAAACTCTGGGGCGATGTAACGGATGCAGTTCGCAATTCTGCCAAGTTCGAAACGCAGCTGTGGGCAATATGGATGCAGGCCAACAAGCGTTTGCTATCAAAAAGTAGCAGCACAAGTGACGGTAGTTCGGAACACAATGAGAAGAGACCCCACGCAAACCAACCAAGAAGTCACAGAGAGCAGAGATAATGCTGGTGGTGACTACCACGTCCTGCGAAGGACATGCAACTGGCTATGAAGTGAACTATAAGATAGCGGAGATGGGCATTCTCGTTAATCACGATAACTAGTCACCCAACGTGTATACAATCATCCAAAATGCACAGCATTTTTATCTTTTAAACCAGAGATTGAAAGTGGACACGGCTCTAAACTCGCTGTCTCAATGGCCAGCAAAGGTCGCAGACTCGCTTGGAAGCCTGGACTTTGTCAAATTATCTATCTCTGACTTCCGAAAACAGGTCGATTTCTCAAGCGTAACTTACATCACAGCTCTGAAATTTTACAGGTAGGTGATTTTGTTCGATTGAATAATTTTAAAAAAAAATGTCACTTGCAACGAGAAAAAGAGGAAAATTGGACAGACAGAAAAACTAATGAGCAAGTTCTACAAGAGGCAAATTAAAACTTAAAACTGATGAGAGAAATTAGACGTAGCCAGTGAAATTTTTTTTGGAGGGGGGGGGGGCGGGCGGGAAGGGGGGGGGGGAGTACGTTATGAGAAAAAATAACCTAGAGATCTTGGTGGCAACTGGCAAGATTGAGCAGGAAAGAACAAGAGCAAGGCAGATAAGTACATACCTGGATAGCTTGGCCACGCGGTATGGTCAAGACAAGAACACAGAGCTTATCCACGACTCTGGTGATCGTCTGAGATGGCGAGGCATGGCCGCCTACGCTTACCGGCATGGCCCATGATGATGGTAATTTTGTTCGATGCCGAGTGGTCTCTGTTTCGAAAACGCGAAATGTAACTAACTATATGGGCCAATGATCCTCTGGAATTTTGCTAATAGTCTGTTGACAATGAAATACTCAAAACACATGACTAACCTTGGCCTTACCTCAGCCAGTCTGCATGTTTTGCTAAATAATTACGTGTTTAATCCTAATATGCCTTTCCGTAGATAGGAGGTTTCAGTATCGGCCGTGTTAATTCCACTTGTTTCTGAGCCTTGGAAAGGGAAGAAGGATTCTTCAACACAGTCCCCAAAGAGATGGTACTTTGGTACTGTGCCGGGAGAAAAGTCTCGACACTAACCTGACTCCGTTACACCCTTTCTAGGACTCAGATATCATGAACGTCAACGCATCGATCTAAGGGTTTAAATTCAGCCTCACAGAGGACGTACAACCAACCAGCTAACCCGTGGGCCATCACCAATAGTGACATTACACGGCACCTCATGATATGGATATACAATTTTACTTCCATCAATAGTAACATTAGCCGACATCTCCTTCAATAGATTCTAACTCTACTTTTATCCATAGTAACATTAACCGGATATGGTAACATTACATGGATATTAATATTTACTAGTATCAAAAGTAACATTAACTGGGTTCTCATTTAATGGATATGCAGTTTTACTTTCATCATTAGTAATATTTACCGGCTCCTCTTTAAAGGGATATGCCCATTTAACTGTCCTTAGTAGTAACATTAACCGACATCTCATTAAATGAATATGCACGTTACGTTCCTCAATAGCAACAGTATGGTGTCTCATTAAAATTATGTGCACTGTTTACTTTCATCAACAGTAACTGCAACCGTCATCTCATTAAATGAAGATCACATTTTACTTTCATGAACTATAACATCAACCAACATCTCATAAACTGGAGATACAATTTATTTTCATCAACAGTAACATTAACAGACACCTCATGAAATGGATGTGCCCATTTTACTTTCATCAACAGTAACATTAACCAACACCTAATTAAGTGGATGCAAGACGTTATATACAACTTCTCACCCGGGGACAGGTGGGCAGATTTCAACGCTTTAAATATGATAACGCTGGCCACTGAATACCTGGGAGTTGAAAGAGCACGGGGATCGGTGTTTTGGAATCAAGGTAGGTAGTCGAAGCCATATTAAAGCAAATAGTTTGGGAGATACAGAATGACAGGTTGATGTTCAATATATAAGTCTTGTTACTGATAATATAAGGGGCGTTCATTTGAAACCGTTCGTGCCGTACCGCGCGTAATTGCGTACGTTGAACATGATCATGTCATAGTCATGTGATAAGTTTTGACCAATGAATAAAAGAGCACGTGCTTATCGTCCCATGATGCATATGTTCTGTTTCTGACCGTTGAGAAAATGGCCGGGTTAATCCAAAATCCGTCCAAAGAAGCTCAAAGAGCGGTGATTCAGTTTCTTTCATTTGAAGGATCTTGACCAGTGGACATTCATCGAAGAATGCAGGCAGCGTATGGTAACAAATGTGTGTCGAAGACAACAGTGACAGACTGGGCACGAATGATTCGGAAAGGACGTCAGTTTACGACAGATCTTCGACGGCCGGGTCAAGCGCATATTCTTGCAAGAGAAAATACCATCCCAAAATTAATGCAGCAGTACATATGAACCGTTGTCGAAGCATAAGTTCGCTAGCGAAAGAATCTGATGTGTCAGTTGGGACAAATCAAAAGGTCGTTCGTAAGAAACTGCAATATCGGAAGGTGTGTTCACAGTGGGTACCGTAGATGTTGACCTACCAACAAAAAGAGGAACGCATAGGATGGTGTTTGAACCACTTTCTGCGTTAAAGAGTGAAGGGTGATGCATTTCTCTTCCGCATAGTTGCATTCGATGAATCATGGTGTCACCACTTTGAGCCGAGCAGCAAAAGAAAGAGCATTTAATGGAAGCATGCTGGATCACCAAAAGCCAAAAAATTAAAGTTACAGGTTTTCGCTGGTAAGGTTATGCTGAGCGCATTTTTTGACCATGAAGGGCTATTGTTGGCCGACTTTAGGGAAACCTAGTGTCAACATCAACTCTACCCACTACTTGCAAAAACCAGACAAACTGCAAAAAGCCATCAAGAATAAACGACCCAGCATTCTTTCTCACGGTGTGATTTTGTTGCACGATAATGCTCGTCCGCATGTCACAAAGATTGTGCTGGAAGCATTAGCAAGGAAGAAGTGGGAAATTCCGCAACATCCAGCCTATAGTCCTGATTTGTCATCATGTGATTTTCATTTGTTCGGACCTCTAAAACGAACTCTGAAGGGGTGTCACTTGTTTCCCCGGGAGGAATGTGGAATCAACAAGCACATCTTCAAACTTATTATCTGTTGGGATTATTGACTGACTTCTGTCTACACTCCTCCCTTCTGTCTTCCCTTCCATATATCTATTTCTTTCACTCTCTCTGTTATTCCCTCCACACATACTCCGACAACAGTTCCTTTCAACGATAAATAAAAGATTTATTAATAAAAACTATGTCTGGTGTATGTATGGACTGTGTATATGTAGTTTGTATTGTCTGCTAATGTGAGTGCAAGATAGGACTTTTAGCCGTTAGTCTTCGTAGTTTCTCTAGCATTCAAACGGCCAAAACATCAGACATCAAACATAGACGTGGAACGGTCTCACCCTGGATGCTCCTTTCCGGCTTGAGTCTTGACTTAATCCAATTATTGAACACAATTGTCAATGTTTTATCATCAGAAATATAATCCAATAAAGGTAAGTCACTGAAGTTCAGATATGTCCTGTTTTGGAAGGTAGTATAGTCCACCACTGAATACACATTACGACTGTTCATAAATGTCTATTTCTATGTTAAATGTTCTCGTGTTCTTCAATGTTTCTTTTAGGTGATTACCTAATTGCACTATATTCTAGCCTATTTGCTCTGCTTGAATAAAGGTCTTTCACTGAGGTTCACCAAAACATGTTTCTTGGCATTCGTTATGTCACCCCCTCTTATTGACTGCTTAGGTTGATTTTTCTATAGTGACATATTTTCACTGCACCTGTGAAGTGCTTGATAAAAGTGAACGTTCTTTCCTTTATTATCAACACTGCTTTCTCTATACAAGAGATGTACTGGTTTATCTTCTTTGATATGTCAGGCTGTGTAGTGGAACCTGGGTAATAAACATTAAATCAGATGATTTAAGTCTGCTTCATATTACTGTTTATGTGATTGTCTATCTCCAGCCGTAATGAACAGCTTCCGAAAGACTACTCTGACATAAACAGCAGAATTCACTAAAGTCTAAACTATTCACTAAATAGAAAGCAATAGTAAACCCTAAGCACACACACATTTCCCTATGCTAATATTACTCTAATATTAGTGTTACCTTATATATCTAGAATTAATGATACTCCAAGCATTGAAATCTATTAGCACACAATCACTTCTATCCCATTTCCCGGGATGATTTCTTTGCTATTTTCAGGAGACATAAATCCAGTTTGCCGTCCCTTTAGGTAGCACACACTAACACAACAACCCCAGTTGCTACTATTTATATTGGGCCTTCCGTTCTTCGTTAGTGTTTGATGTCCATACATCAACAATCGCCTTTTCCGTTCCCGTAACATCAAAAGTTCAGTGAAATCACGTATACGTCCGGGCGCTCCGTGCTCCGGTCCGCTCCGTCTCTACGCTGTTTCCCTGTATTCTCCGACGCTGGTACCTCAAAGTGTCCAAACCCTTTGATCACCGTCTCCCGCTGCGTTTTTCCCGTGTCGAAGTTTCCCCCAGCGCGATCGTACCGTTTCCCGTCCGGTCAGATCGTCAAGCAATGAACTTTACGAACCCCTGTATCCTATTTTCATATTTGTCGGTCAATGATCTTTTATTCGTCCTCATCTCAGAATGAAGTACACACTGGTTAACCCTCCTTCTTCCTTGTAGTTTAATATGTGTGTTATCAAGGAATCACTAAACTGCAGTTTTTCCGTGACAAGGCGCAACGATTTCACACAGATGCAGACGTAATGAACGCGGTAAACACTTGGTACAGTGAGCAACCACAATCCTTTTTTTGCGGACGACATTCGCCGCCTACCTAAGCAGTGGGATGCTTGCCTGAATGCCTTCTGCGACTTCTTCTGACCAACTCATGGTGCATAATTCATTCAAAATGAATGCTTTGTTTAATTCTACCACACCTGTTAATGTTTCTTTCATGCTTTGTAATAAAGCCATTGGGACGGGTTTCAAATAAACGTCCCAATTTAATTAACGTTACAAGCACATATAACATTCAAAACAATGTTTTCCCGTGATGAATTTGAATAACGAAGACACAAACAATAGATTGCACGATTTATTGCCTGGCATATTTTGCTGCATCTCGTCAGGTACATACTGCAGAAATCACACAACTTACGTGAATTAACTAGATACATCCTTCAAACTGAAATATACACATGCTCGCACAGTAATGTCGATTGTCTACCACGGTAATTTTAAACTGACTAACATGTCTTTCTGCTTGCACAAGGACGGTTTACGAAGGTTGATTATTATAGCTTCAGCAAACTTTAACAATCGACTACTTTGTGTGTTGAACAACACACGGAAGGCACTGTTTATTTCAACCACATGACCGCTTTCGAGCACATGTCTCCCGACCGATGAAGCTGGACTGTTCCTGTGTGTCGGCCTGCCTAGGCTACCAACTTCTGTGTGTAGTTGTCACAAAATAAAACCTTGCGTTTAACCAGTTGATTATTATAGAGGCTTTCTGATTAAACGGACTATCTGCCAGCGACAACTATTTTACTAACAGAAAAAACAAATCGGATGTCAAAATCCCAGGACGGTAAATAGTTGCAGCTGCACGGGGTTACATTGGGTCGACAACAGGGGAACATTTGGAAGTGAATGAGATGAGTCCATACATCGCTTTGACAGTTTATAAACAGGTCGGATTGGAAGCGGAAGTACTCAGCTCGGAAGTAAACAGTCCGTCTGTCAATTTATAGTTTCCGGACATCAAGAAGATTGGCAGATTGTTGGGGAAACCCGTTGTTGGGATCATACAGTAACTCGCTGGCTTGTTGGGGAGGTCAAAACAAGTGATGACAACTTTGACAGTGACTAAGCCAGGGAAAATGGATTCTTGACAATGGATGATATGTCCAAATAACACCTGTGTGGACAGGAAGAATACCGTCACGTGACTAATTTTAGGTTTTGCCAGAAAACCATGATTGGAGAGGACAGTTGAACTCAAACCTTGGATTTTAGCGGACGTGCTTCGGCACTGCGGTTTTGATTGGAAAATGTCTACTGTGTGCGAATTGAGTTAATTTAATTTTACACGTGCCTGTCATGGCAAGAGTGGATGTAATTGGATCTAACTGCGGTGTTGCCTAATGTAGAACCTATTATAATTAGTTCTAATTAATATAGGCTGTAGCCTTGTTAAAACTAAAGTGTGATGATTAGCACTGTTAGTGGAAAACTAGCTAGAGTAGGGAAGTGAGACTTGGCTCTGTTAGTTGAAAATAGATTAGTGAAGTGTTGATAAGCTTTACTAGTTGAGAATTGAGTAATGAGGGATAATTGGGATATTCCAGAAGGTGTCCCTGGTGGGCGGGGTTCCTCATTCTGTTTGTTGATTTTTTTTCTTGTCTTGGCCTGATGATAACCTATGTGTTCAGTCATCTGTCCCTGACAGAGTAGGTTCATTATATATTCTGAGCGAGGCCGATGGGCCACGATCATCTAATAGAGATCAGTGACGGGGAGGCTATCACCGGTTGTATGATTTATGTTACAGGTTCCCTCTGGTTGGAATGAAGAACCCGGAACCAATGAAAAATCCGATCCCGGATAAATTATGATGTGGAGAGATGGGCCAGCAACTTTCGCAACGGAAGAAGTTAATACACATTGCTAGGTGGAGCCTAATGGTATATGTATCCTACATGAGTGAATACCAATCGTTAACACACCTGAAGTGATGGATGTTCAGCCCATGAGGAACTAGATCAGTAGGAACTGATGTTCACATTAGATGAAACCAAACATTGAAGTGTAGTTGTTCCACGTATCAAGGAAATCAGAACTTCCAGACTATATCTAGTGAATAAAGCAAGCCATTTTTGTCTAGATACATTGACTGTTTAGGAGTGAAAATACAAAAATATTAGGAACCATTGTGTTAGGAACAATAATAGTATTTTTTCACGGATTATATTTACATGGGATTCAGATATCATGGTCATCAGAGCTTCTGGAGGAGGACATGTCTGGAGAGAAGGATACGACTTCGGTGAGGTCTATTGTACTGACTCGTGTGATGTCGTGTAATCCTTGCCATGATGTGTGCACTATGATCCTGAACTTTGAGGGCTGACATATACATTTATGTTATTATACACGTAACACATTTTTCTTCGCATACACGTCTCATATACGTTACACTTTTCTTTTAATAAATTAATCTGTATTAATTTTTAGAAGCAAGAGTTGTTGAGTATGTTGCGTTGGGGAAGTATGAGAGGAGGCATAGTACGACAGTGAGAGAGTGATAGGAAAAGGTGTCCATAGGCTGATGGAGTGTGTTGGACGGAAGCTGGTGGATTCTCCAAGATATTGATAAAGGGAAAAAAATATTATAATGTGGGTGTTGACTCTCCTCACTCCAGGGACGACACTTTAAAGGAGGACACGACAGTAGTATCTTGTCCAACCAATTCGGAATGTGTTCCGAAACCCTACAATGTAACTGTCGCTCAGTTCTACCTATGTAGATGGCCTCGCATCTGCATGTAAATTGGTAATTACAATTTGATTTGGCGTACAAATCATTCTCATTCTGTTCCTCCGCCTTCTCCACCTGGTCCCACAAGCGCACGACCACCTCCTCCTTGTCCATAGGTAAGATACCACCAAGAGGTGCATTCCCTGCTAGCCTATCAGCCTGTTCATTCCCCCGTACTCCCGCATGGTCAGGGAATAATAACCATACAATTCTCACAGTCTGTGACCTCTAAAATGACGAGAGCCATTCCATACGAAACATTCCTTTCTCCACCTTACTAAGAAAAGTATGATGATGATAAAAAAGGGAACAGGGACGGGGTGAGAACGAGAAGGAGACAGAGAAGCAGCAGTATCGTGAGAATAATAATATTAATAATAATAATAATAATAATAATAATAATAATAATAATAATATCATTAATAATAATAATAATAATAATAATAATAATAATAATAATAATAATAATAATAATAAGAAGAAGAAGAAGAAGAAGAAGAAGAAGAAGAAGAAGAAGAAGTGAAGAGTTATTAAAAGATAACTCTGTGGTTTAGTAATGCACCAGTTATCTTGTACACCTATCATTATCTAATAGGTTACTTCACAATAGAAGAGTTTCACGTGTTCCTGGACAGTGACTTGAATGGCATGGAGTACTTCTACGAGGCAAAGCAGTTTTCAGATATTGTGAAAGTAAGTCTGTCTACCTACCTACCTACCTACCTACCTACCTACCTACCTACCTACCTACCTACCTACCTACCTACCTACCTACTTACCTACCTAACTACCTATCTACCTACCTACCTACCTACCTAACTACCTACATATATATAGGCCTACTGGCCGACCTGTCTAAATAACTACCAACCTACCGATTTACTTACATACCTGCCTGCCTGCTTGCCTACCTACCTATCTACCTACCTACATACCTTCCTACCTAACTACCTAGATACCTACCTACCTACCTAGCTACCTAGCTACCTACCTATCTTCCTAGCTACCTACCTACGTACCTACCAGCCTACCTACCTACCTACATACATACCTACCTATCTATAGACCGACTGATCACCTGCATCAATAACTACTAACCTACGTATTTAGCTGCCTGCCTACCTACGTATTTACCTACCCACCTACCTACCTATATTGATGGTGAGGATAATGATGATGATGATAGGGTCATAATGATAATGCCGATGGAGGTCATGATGATGATAATTATGATTATTAAAATGATGATTGTTACGATGATGATGATAATCATGATGATGGTGACGGTGATGAAGATGACGATCTCACTGAGTATTATCATTATGACCCTTTCATCGTCATTACCATCATCACCATCATCAAGATAGACATTCCAAAGAATGGTGTTGAAGCTGTTTGATCAGGTCACCACACTGCAATTTGTTCACCGAAATTCTTTTTGGTTCCAAGGCCGAGCCCCTAACCCCGGAACTCGGGGTGTGAATTAAGCTGTGGGTGTTCACAGGACATGAAACCCATGTATGATATACTCCCTTCAAATCTTTGATCCATTTGTTGTGGATCAATCACACAGTCTTCTCTGATATAGACGAAATTCGAGGAGGAACTTTGTGTACAATGCGCAGGTTAAATATTACCCCACCATTTGGCCAATAGAAAACAGTAGAGGAATAGACGACAGAAACGATTACATTTCAAAGAGAGAAAATCGAGCAACAAGCGAGTGTAAATACATTTTTCAGTCTGATACTCACATTTGAATTAGAAGGCAGCAAGTCAAATGGTTTGGTCATGCAACTAGGTTACCAACTAACAGTATACCACAACAAGCAGTGATGTACAGACCAGATGGAAGCAGAGGAAGAGGCCGACCACGTAAACGATGGACACAGGGAATAGCAGAGTCCGTGGGAATCTCGATACATAATGCTCATAAATGGGCACTCTCCCGCAGTTTGTGCTTCACCTCGACACCGCAAGGTACAAGAGGAACCAGATGAAATAAGATGAGACACAGATTTGGGTTTTCGTTAGTTTAACGTTGTTCGTGCGCAGTGTTTAGCTTGCCTGGCGTGATCTATGGGAGATAATTGGGGCACTTATGTAATTATTCAAGCGTGTTTTCATCATCATGTGCCATGCCGATAAGCTTGGGCGGCCATTGTTGGCCATCTCAAGATCACCAGCCTTGAGTCAGGTCTGTGTTATTTGTTCCGATTATGCCACGTGGCCATACCATCTAGGTAATTTTTTCATTGACTTTTTCTTGCTCTTTTACTATGAAGTTTTTTTTAGTGGTCA
Source organism: Cepaea hortensis (assembly GCA_963921405.1). Classification (NCBI taxonomy): domain Eukaryota; kingdom Metazoa; phylum Mollusca; class Gastropoda; order Stylommatophora; family Helicidae; genus Cepaea; species Cepaea hortensis. The sequence goes on from OY992888.1 coordinate 59,292,650, forward strand.
CTAACTTCTCAAGTCTCTCTCTCTCTCTCTCTCTCTCCCCCCCCCCCCGCCCCGCCCCGCCCCCCCCCACATCCACATAAAATGTCCAAACAATCTTGACTTGCTGAGTTTGATTTCTCTAATCAATTTAAGTTTTTCATCTTGTTTCGTTTGCTTCATCGTTAGATGTTTTCTTGTAATTTGAGCTAAATTTTGTCTACGAGATGTTGTAGTGTAGCCAATCTTCCGCCAATCCTTCTTAGTCTTCTCTTGCATATTAAGTTACTTTGTTACAATTAATCGTTTCCCATTACAAACACGTGCGAAAGTAAACCTGTATAGCCCCTGCTGTGACCAATATGAGATACGATACTTGTGTCTGTCTACATGCTGTGTCAAAACACGCCACTTATCGTATGTTAAATTCAACTGACACTTTTCAGTCACACATGACACAGCCCAGCATGCTGCAACTTCTAAAGGAGCTTGATGATCTCCGGCATGTCATCCTGCACAACTACTCGAAGCCCTCAGTCAACAACGCCACCAGCTGGTTCAAGGCAATGACCCAATTCATCAACACTTTGATAGAGGCACAGGTATGGCTGATTCTTTATTTGTTCCTTATAATCTATATAAGATATGCAGCGAAATATGCCAAGCAACAAAATTATATAACTTTCCCGCTCCGTTCGTCTTGATGACCCCTGCGTTTCTCGTGAACCAGTGAGCTCACTTGAGCGTTGCTAACTCTGTCTTTGTTCTTATTTTAAAACACTGTTCCTGTCTTGCTAATTGTAGTGGGTGAATACCACCATACTGGCATATGTCTTTGTTAACTCTTTTCTGTCCGTGACAAAAATGTTGAACCTATTGTTTATAGCTTGTTTGTTTAAATACACTAAAAGGAATGCGTTTAAGTGAATCTCTAGAATGCTTAATGTGGAATTGGCATCGAAACAAACTGGGCAAGTCCATTGATGATAGGAGCGTTCTGATCTGTTCAGTTTCAAACATGCATCTTTCCTCAGACAACAAATGGATGTGTGTCAAGGCAATTTCCTAATTACTAACGAAGGCTTCTGGATTTAAATGTTACACTAATCGTTCTTAGAATATCGTTGATCAATAAGTAAAAGCATTTGACATTTTACAGGATCTGATCATTGAAGAAAACCAGCATATAAACAGCGTGATGTCTCGGTTAGCTAAACTACTTCGCTAATCTTTAACGTCACCGTAGCTGGGAAGGAACAATGACAAAAGGCATGGCTCCTTGAAGTAGAGGAAGGCTCGAACAGCATGAAAATAGACAAGGCATTACTGACTCCTATGGAATGAGAGTGCATGAGGAAGGGGAAGTTGCAACAAATCGGGAGACCTTTCGGCGCGTCGTGACCAGGGCTGTGTTTCGCTAAAGACCTGCATCATGATGATGATCAGTCAGAAGAGGAAGAAGAGTAGTGGGAGGAAGAAAAAGAGTAGTAGTAGGAGAAGGAGGAAGAAGAAGAGAATGGTAAGACAAAGAAAAACAACAACAACAACTGTGTAAACGACTAACTTGAAGTTCTAAAATTAAAGAGCATGTGATTGATTGTAAGGCTTGTTTCCACGGTGCTCGTTTATTGCAGGAGACGCTGATCACACACATTCACAGCAAAACCAGCGACGCCGGAGAGAAAGCTACCAGCACCACAGCTCTGACCTCCATCTTATTCTTACTGGAGCTGTCTGTGTACCCGGTGTACGTGGTCCTGGTATGCAGGTCAGCGTTTAATTAGTACATCTCCATATTGGTGTCCACACACCCATCCAGCGAACACACATACACACATATACACACCCACACAAACACAAACACACACACACACACATATACACACTGAGCCACTTTCACTCATATCATTCTGTCGTTCCTTTTGTAAGATCATTCCTGCTGCTCCTCCGTTTCTAATTGTCTTCTTCTTTCTCCGCATCATCACCATCACCACCATCATCACCACCACCGTCATCATCACCACCACCACCGTCATCATCATCATCATCATCATCATCATCATCATCATCATCATCATCATCATCATCATCATTGTCATCATCATCGTCGTCGTCGTCGTCGTCGTCATCATCATCATCATCATCATCATCATCATCATCATCATCATCATCATCATCATCATCATCGCATTCTTCTTCTTCTTCTTCTTCTTCTTCTTCTTCTTCTTCTTCTTCTTCTTCTTCTTCTTCTTCTTCTTCTTCTTCCGCCTTTTATCCCACATTAACGTAAAACCCATCAACCAACTTACTGTAAGCAGCCCTATGCTTTGCTATCTCACGCAGCTTCGCCCATGCCGTCCAAATTGATTTAATCTCTGTCTCTAATGTTGTTGTCTATGTTGTTTTAGGGCGTTCTCTATTTCATTTGCCCCCTTGGGTTCCATGTAATGGGCTTTCTAGTTATACTATTTTCAGGTATTCTCTATGTATATCTTTTTCAGCGTCAGCATCACTTCTTGAATCAATGGTATTTATTTTGTTCTCACCATGACCACAAAATTGGCTATATTCTATTAATCTCTTTCTCTAATCTTTTTTTTTTTTTAGAACGTTCTCTATGTAATGCCCCATTGGTTTCTATGTAATGGACTTTCTCGATAAACTATTTTCAGGTTTTCTCTATGTATGTCTTATTCAGCGTCACGTCATTTCCCGAATCAATGGTATTTGTTTGGTTCTATCCAAGACCACTAAATTGGCGACTTTCTATTCTGCTTGTAGAATTAGCCTGCTTTCGCCGAGTTTCGATAATCCACAGTGCCTCATCACGTGTTACGAGAAGTAGACTTTTCCTGCGAGATTGTGGTATACATCGTCAAGAAAATTCATATCCCACTTACGCGCATCTGTAGTCGTATCTATGAAAGTTACATTGTTTTAGCCAAAAATCGTATACAGCTAACGATGTTACACTCCTGGTCTCTTGGGTAGTGAGATAAGATATCTTAGTATTCTCGGATAAGGGCGAAAAACCGGAGATTTCGTATGGAAGTTGCAGGCGTTAAAAATCCCATGGTAGTTGGAAATCGCAAAAAACAGCAGGCCCTTTGACTGCTGCCCTGGTAACATTGTTAGGAAAGAAAACCTTCTTACGGGTAAAAGATTTAGCCCGTTAACTTGCATGGGAGGCAAACATTACACTGGGTGTTTGTAAAGTCTCACTACTGTGTATGTAGAACAGCTTTGTTGCAAGACGGAAACCATACTCCCCAATAAACAGCCGTTCTACATATAATGGCAAACTACTGAACGTAACACTTGCCTAGTACATCAACAGCAGCTGAAAAATGCTGGCGTTGACTGCAACGTCCCGTAAGGGATACGCAACAACAACAAAAACTACATATAAAGTGTAGTGAGACTTTACAAACACCCTGTACAAATGCGTGCCAAAGACGCACACACTGACCTTTGAGGTACATAATTAGGTGTGACACACTTCCTTTGACAGATGAATGAAGAAGTAGAAACTTGCCAGCCGCACATAGAGAGTGTACTTGGGATTGAGCCCTTTTGTTGCTTGTCCTACCTCAGGATAGTCTACATGCTCCCATAAAAAAAAAAAAACAGTCATAAAGACAATAATAATGGTAAATTATCTCGAACGACAACTAGCCAAAAAAAAAAAAAAAAAAAAAAACAACATTCCCATAAGTATGGCACTTTACACCCACCTTGGGTATTCATGATGCCCGTGTTAAACATTGCCTCAACGAGTCATGTATTATTGATTATTTTTCATGCGTTTTAATGCTTATTGTTCTTTTTTTGTCAAAGAATTGCTTCATAAGAGATGTTGAATGAAAGAATGTATGAGAGGAAATAGAGAAGAAGGGCAGAATGTCAGAAGGGCCTGCGTGCCCAATTCTTAACCCTTGGAAAATAAAGATTTACTTACTTACTTACTTACTTGTATGACCACGTCATCAGATTCTGCGTTGTGAAAAAATCGTCTGCAATGGTCCCAATATGAGAGCGATTCACTAGTATTTACTGTGTCCGTTCAAGGGATGCCGAGTATAAAACACACACACGCACACACTCACACACACACACACCCCCCCCCTCTCTCTCTCTCTCTCTCTCTCTCTCTCTCTCTCTCTCTCTCTCTCTCTCTCTCTCACACACACACACACACACATGCACACACAAGGAAGGTGTGAGTAGACTAGTCACAGATGACAGGAGATATTTAGCTTTCAGACATGTAACTGGATATCAACTCGCAGAAGCAATGTGAAGAAGCAGTTAGAAAGACCCTCAAACGCCTGAAGGATAGGAATATTGCTGGGTCAGCTGTCAAAGATATGGGGAATTATATGAGTGTGAAAAGTATAGTGGAATTGTGTTATTGTAAGCTAGTAGAAAATATTGAGCAGAAAATTCTGGAATGATTACGAGATATCATATATTTAAATCACACATACATGTCTGTGTGCACATGTGAATTAAATTATGAATACGTGTTCACACACACACACGCACACACACACACACACACACGCACACACACATACACACACACACACACACACACCACCTATATCTGTGTGTATGTGCATGTGCGAATTAAATGATGAATACGTGTGTTCACATTACCACTAGGTTGGTGTTTAAAATAAAAAACATCTCGGCTACTCTGGGCTCGCAGTCGGCTATCCTTTTCAAGACGCAAAGACGGAATAAGGAGATGCTCCGTGAGATGTATCCACAACAGGTAGCCGACAAGTAAGTCACTGTCCTAGGTAGCATATTGTGACATGGCAATGCAATGTGGAATTATTTTCAACATGTAGTCGAAAAGTGCCGGTCTCTCTGGCCGAGGGGTTACAACACTTTCTCCGTAATCCCGTTTATCACTCAGTCTCGTAGCGGGCGAGAGCTGGGAGCGGTTCGACCCCCGCTGGTGACTTGCGGGATAACTGAGCCGGCCGATCAGAAAGCAATGGCAAACTACTGAGCGTAATCTTGCCAAGAAATCAACAGACAGCTGAAAGATGCTGATGTTGACAGCGATGTTCTGTAAAGGATACGCGAATTAAAAAAAAAAAGTCGAAAAGTAAGCAACTGTCCTAGTTAGCTTATTGTATCCATGAGTAGCCTACCAAAGGCGTATCCCTAATAGATAGCTTATTGTATCAATGAGATACTGCGTAAGGTGTATCCCTGTCTGTCAAACTGACATGTACTGCCAATGCCACGAACTGTGCAGGTTAGAGTTTTCTTTTTGTCCCCGACAGAAAAAAACCCCCACGCCACACCTTACCGAGGATTCGAACCCTGACCTCCCTAATGTATTCCTAATGTAGCTTATTGTATCAATGAGATACTACGTAATGGGTATATCTAATAGGTAGCTGATTGTATCAATCAGAAACTACGTAATGTGTATCCCTAATGTAGCTTATTGTATCAGTCAGATACCACCTAAGGTGTATCTCCAATGTTTTTTTTCTTTCTTTTTCATATCCTTTACAGAACATCGCTGTCAGGTAGCTTAATTTCCCAAAACAATGATACGTGAGATGTATTCTCAGTTGGTTGCATGCTCACTACATGACGTCGCAATCAACACCAGTAGTTTTTGTCTGTAATGTACAAAGCAATTTTTACATCCATATATATTTGCCATTCCGTTCTGAACGATCAACGCCTCTTAACATCGAAATTATCGCAATGGGTCCGTTTTCACAGCTGATTTCGAAAGCTCTACTGGGCATGCCGGTGAATTGTGAAATATGTTCACTGCCCCTAGGCCACATGCGGCTTATTTTTGTTTTCAAGAGCACGCTACGTGCAAAGTATCCTTAACAGGTAGCAGAATTTCACACGACAAAGCTTCGTGCCATGTATATATATATATAAAAGAGACTGTGTGGTTGGGAATGTATTGGATGCGTTCGATAACGGTACATCCGATTGAGATGAAATTTTCTACACGTCTTCCTTTCATTCCTGTGCAACAGACTGTAATAGTTATTTATTTACTAAAATAGTATTAACTTACTAAAATTTAATAATTAAATTTACATTGTCATTTCAATATAGCAAGGGGACTTAACATAAGAAAAGTTATTTCAAGGGGCATAACTTTTAATAACATTGCTATTAATTTATGTATAGATTGTTGCAAAGTTTTCAAAGATTTATAAAGTCTTTCTCTATAGTTAATTACAGGCATATGAGTTATAATAAACAATGATATAATCTTTATGCTATTTTCAAATTTGTCATAAAAATAATGCATCTATTTAAATAGTAAAAATTTTCTAACTCATCTTTTCGACTCAAGAAGTTATCTGCAATCATGTAGGTGATTGAAAACAGTTTTCATTAAAAAATAATGGATGGTGTGTGGAAGGACATTCTTAAGTTAATTTTTTTTGTTCCATGAATTTAATGAGACGCTCCCCGCCAGGAGCTGGGCAAAGCCGCGCCGGGTCAGATAGAGAGACAGACAGATAGTCGGGAACGGGAGCTTATGTGACTACTTTTTTTTTTTTTTAAATTCGCATATCCTTTACAGGACATCGCTGTCAACAACAGCATCTTTCAGCTGTCAATTTCTTGGCAAGATTACGCTCAGTAGTTTGCCATTGCTTTCTGAGCGGCCGGATCAGTGTCCCGCAAGTCACCAGCGGGGGACGAACCGCTCCCAGCTCGCTCCCGCTACGAGACTCTGCGTGACAAACGGGATTACGGAGAAAGTGTTGTAACCCCTCAGCCAGAGTGACCGGCATGTGACTACTTATATGAATTAAATGAGATGCTCCCCACCAGAGACTGGGCGAAGCCGGGCCGGGTCAGACAGACAGACAGACAGATAGTCGGGAACGGGAGCTTATATGACTACTTATATGAATTAAATGAGATGCTCACCACCAGGCACTGGATGAAGCCGGGCCGGGTCAGACAGACAGACAGACAGACAGACAGACAGATAGTCGGGAACGGGAGCTTATATGATTACTTATATGAATTAAATGAGATGCTCCCCACCAGAGGCTGGGTAAAGCCGGGCCGGGTCAGACAGACAGACAGACAGACAGACAGACAGACAGATAGTCGGGAACGGGAGCTTATATGACTACTTATATGAATTAAATGAGATGCTCCCCACCAGGGACTGGGTGAAGCCGGGCCGGGTCACACAGACAGACAGACAGACAGATAGATAGATCCCCGCCAGGATCTGGGCGAAGCCTTGTCGGGTCGGACAGACAGACAGACAGACAGATAGACAGACAGACAGATAGTCGGGAACGGAAGCTTATATGACTACTTATATGAATTAAATAAATGAGATGCTCCCCAACCAGGGACTGGGTGAAGCCGGGCTGGGTCAGACAGACAGACAGACAGACAGACAGACAGACAGACAGACAAGCAGACAGATAGATAGATAGATTCCTGCCAGGGACTGGGCGAAGCCGGGCCGGGTCAGCTAGTCCTTAATAAAAAAAAGTTTGTTGCATATCATTTACAGGACGTTGCAGTAAACCCCAGGATCTTTTGCTGTTGTCATCGCTTGGCACATTTACGTTCAGTTTGCCATTGCCGGCTCCATGGCGCAGGCGTTTAGGACGTTATTCGTAATCCCGTATATTCTCGTATGAAACACAGGTGCACGAGATTTGGCAGCGGATAGAGTCGCGTTGGTTACTTACGGGGGTTATGTGAGCTGGTAGTTCAGAAAGCAATGGCAAACTACTGAACGTAGAAAACTTGCCAAGACATAAACAGCAGCTGAAAAATGCTGGCTTTGACTGCAATGTCCTGTAAATGATATGCGGAAAAAAAGTTTGCCATTGCTGTCTGAACGACCAGCACCCATACCATTTCGTTAAAAAAAAACCAACGCAACGCAGTCTGCTGCCAAATCGTGCGCAGTGTGTTTCAAACGCGTGTATACGGGGTCACGAACCGCATCCGTAACTCCATCGCCACCGAGAGTATCCTTAATTGTTTGTTGTTGTTGTTGCATATCCCTTACAGGACGTTTTGAATTTTCGGCAGGAGAGTGACCTCAAACATGTTATCCATGTCTAGATGTAAGCTGTATACTTATTGGTCGGCTGATTGCCGAGTAACAATGGGATGTAAACAGAAGAAACGTGGAAGCTGGTATTCCGCCGCGTCGAGTTCAAAGGGTTAATAGGTAACACTTTAGATCTTTCTAAAACATGCGGTACTTATAACTCGATTTAGTCTCTGCGAAAAAAAGCGCCATTTTATGCCAATATTATATACAGTTACTGTCTGGGAAAGTTGTGACAACCGGGAAATTAACGATATTACCGAGGAGCAAGGAAACATATTGTGGTTTACCTGAACGTGTAGCAAGCGCCTAGGAATATCTTAGTAATTATTGATTATGTGTGCTTTTTAATGACGGAAGGAAATGACAGACAACCTTCTTTATAGATGCACAGAAATCTATAGCAGGCAAAGAAATTATGAAATAAAGTTTTCCCTTAGTGAATTTGAATAACGAAGACACAAACAATAGATTGCACGATTTATTGCCTGGCATATTTCGCAGCATCTCGCCAGGTACATACTGCAGAATTCACACAACATAACGTAAAACAACTAGATAAATCTTTCAAGCTGAAATATACACATTTTCGCACAGTAAAGTCAATTATCTACCACGGTAATTTTAACTTTTAAAAATAAATTATGGGAAAGAGAAATTCCGAAAGACTTTAATGGCGAACCATTATGCACAGGATAAGACACTGGGTAATGGACGATAAATGACAGCGGTACCTTACCAGAGACCACAATCATATTTTTAAATGTATGTTTCAAGTGTTCTGTCAATTTCTAACAGGTTAGTTAAAGGAGAACAGGTGGACCCGGAGATATTTGAGCAAGCGACCGTTTGCTTCATTGTGATGTCTGACTTTGAGACAATCATGACCGCCTGTTCCGGGAACGACGCGGTGACAATCGTCAACCGGGTCTTTGATGTCGTGGATGACGAAATACTCAAATATGACGTGTTTAAGGTGGAAACTGTGGGTAATGACGTTATCAATATTTGTTAAAAAATGAGTTGAATCATGTGGACAATGTACTTTGAGCTTGTCAAAGACAATTTCTATAGACATCATCATCATCATCATCATCATCATCATCATCATCATCATCATCATCATCATCATCATCATCATCATCACCACCACCACCACCACCATCACCATCATCATCATCATCATCATCATCACCACCACCACCATCATCATCATCATCATCATCATCATCATCATCATCGTCATCGTCGTCGTTGTCGTCGTCGTCGTCGTCGTCGTCATCATCATCATCATCATCATCATCATCATCATCATCATCATCATCATCATCATCATCATCATCATCATCATAAATAAGGTGATCTATAGTAACACACAATAATAATTTTAAGAAAGAAGAAACACATAACAGATTTCAAAAATGATCCCTTACATAGGCAGTCGTGAGAGCCCCTTAGCGCCCTTTCTGAGACGCTAGCCTACCGGTAGGTGGTCAAGTGTCTGAATCCACATCAGGCGGATTGTTATAAATTGACCTGCTCGATGGAGTCTACAATACCGGGAAATGTTCAGGGAAGTAAAATCGATCGATGAAATATTGAGCACATCACCGACGGAGTAACGATTTATATTGAGCACATTACCGACGGAATACCGATTGATATTGAGAACATTACCGACCGAGTACCGATTGGTTTATACAAGCACATCACCGATGGAGTACCGATTGATATTGAGCACATCACCGATGGAGTACCAATTGATATTGAGCACATTACCGATGGAGTACCGATTGATATTGAGCACATCACCGATGGAGTACCGATTGATATTGAGCACATCACCGATGGAGTACCGATTGATATTGAGCACATCACCGATGGAGTACCGATTGATATTGAGCACATCACCGAAGAAGTACCGATTGATATTGAGCACATCACCGATGGAGTAAAGATTTATATTGAGCACATTACCGACGGAGTACCGATTGGTTTATACAAGCACATTACCGGTGGAGTACCGATTGATATTGAGCACATCACCGATGGAGTAACGATTGATATTGAGCGCATTACCGACGGAATACCGATTGGTTTATACAAGCACATCACCGATGGAGTACCGATTTATATTGAGCACATCACTGATGGAGTACCGATTGATATTAAGCACATTACCGATGGAGTACCGATTTATATTGAGCATATTACCGATGGAGTACCGATTGATATTGAGCACATCACCGATGGAGTACCGATTGATTTATACAAGCACATCACCGATGGAGTACCGATTGATATTGAGCACATCACTGATGGAGTACCGATTGATATTAAGCACATTACCGATGGAGTACCGATTTATATTGAGCATATTACCGATGGAGTACCGATTGATATTGAGCACATCACCGATGGAGTACCGATTGATTTATACAAGCACATCACCGATGGAGTACCGATTGATATTGAGCACATCACCGATGGAGTACCAATTGATATTGAGCATATTACCGATGGAGTACCGATTGATATTGAGCACATCACCGATGGAGTACCGATTGATATTGAGCACATTACCGATTGAGTACCGATTGATATTGAGCACATCACCGATGGAGTACCGATTGATATTGAGCACATCACCGATGGAGTAACGATTTATATTGATCACATCACCGATGGAGTACCGATTGGTTTATACAAGCACATCACCGATGGAGTACCAATTGATATTGAGCACATCACCGATGGAGTACCGATTGATATTGAGCACATCACCGATGGAGTACCGATTGATATTGAGCACATTACCGACGGAGTACCGATTAATATTGTGCACATTACCGATGGAGTACCGATTGGTCTATACAACTATCAGGCAGGCAACATATACCCAATACCTTACAAATAAGACCGCCCTAGACTAAACAGTCCAGCAGTTTATTGTGATAGCCGCGATAGCGCAGTGACCAACACACTTGCCCGCTGACCCCGGGGTTATGTTTTCGAATCTCCAACTCGGCGGATGTGTTTAAAATTGACTTCAACTCCAAGGTAGACCCAGTGTAAAAACGCATACTAGGAAATTTGTGGTTATACTGAATGAAAGATCCAGAAAAGAAACCCCAAACGCCGAATTCGGAAGATGTTGACCTTTAATGGCACGGGACTAGAATGCGGGCATCTACGCACTACAATGGATGTTATGGACCAAGCACAGCAAACATTCGTGAAAAAAAAGACAAACTGAATAAATCGGACTTATCTGAAGTAAAGCTATGATAATTAAATGAAGACAAATCATTAATACTATGACAAATTTTCTCGTACAAGCGTAAAGTCTTCACATATTTTAGGCCAACGGGCCATAGAAACGGGACATATAGTTGAATTTATCGCTGAGTTTCCTCCCCAGACAATGCCAAGTCAAGTGTGAGAATCAGCTGGTACCCATGTAAGGGTCGGTGTAGACTCCAGAGCCATACCTGTCGGAAGAAGGAACGCTGCCACTGTTGTGGATTGAGTACAAACTAATGTGTTGGTATGAAACTTCACTAACCACTATATCACCGCTCATCCTGTGGGACCACTCTGCAACTTATAGTCAATGCCTGTGACTTTGGTGATAATTTCTATCCACAGTCTTCTGTCTCGTGTACTGTCAATCATGTATGATGCAGATATTCTTCCTTGCTATAATGTCAGCTGCCTAGCATCATTTGTCTTGGTCTCACCCTGGCTCTCTCCCGCTCCACGTGCCCTTTGTCACAATGCTGTAAAGTTTATTTCTCGTTATCTTCTTACCACATATCTGCCCACGACCTTCTGTCTCGTGTGCTACTAAACATTTCTGATGATCATAATCATCCATGACGTGATATCAAAGTGTTTAACACAGTGGTTCTTAACCGGTGGGAAATATCCCCCCCCCCACTCCCCCAGGGGGGAATTTTAGGGTCTCCATGGGTGAATTAAGATTATTACAAGATCGCGTTAATACAAGAAACGATTACTTGATATTGTTTTCCCCCCATACTTTACTTTTCTGTACTTCTCGCCCTTCTGAAATTCGTTTTATAATGTAAATAGACCCGCAAATCACGTTTTATGCAGATGCCTAAATTGTTCTAGTATGTGTTATTAACGTTATCTTCCATTTTTACGTATACTGTGTAGGGGTTGGAGGAGGGTCGGGCGATTTATAGGGTGGAAATATCCCCCCCCCCACTCCCCCAGGGGGGAATTTTAGGGTCTCCATGGGTGAATTAAGATTATTACAAGATCGCGTTAATACAAGAAACGATTACTTGATATTGTTTTCCCCCCATACTTTACTTTTCTGTACTTCTCGCCCTTCTGAAATTCGTTTTATAATGTAAATAGACCCGCAAATCACGTTTTATGCAGATGCCTAAATTGTTCTAGTATGTGTTATTAACGTTATCTTCCATTTTTACGTATACTGTGTAGGGGTTGGAGGAGGGTCGGGCGATTTATAGGGTGGAAATACGAAAGGGGGAGGGAATGACATTCTGATCATATGGTGAAGGGGTGCATGGGCCAAACAAATTTGAGAACCACTGGTCTAGCATTATACCTCTTGGTCTCCCTTACTTCTCTTCCCCTCCGACGTACACGTTGTCACGAGGTACTCCAGCGTTGCCCTTCTCATGATTTGCCCAAAGATTGTAAATTGCCTTCTTCTGATGTGAATAATTAGATCTTTTTTTCGAGTTCACTTCTTTCAAGATATCTTCATTACGTTTTTTGTCTGTCTATTATATTTTTAGTATTCTTCTATACAACCACTTTTCTACAGTTTCCACAGAATTCCGAATTGAGTGTCTATGATTCACTTCCGTACATGCCGATTAACTCGATATAAAGCTAAAAACATTCTTTTTGACCCCACTGTATTCCAAATATTCCTAGAGATTATATTCACATGTTATGGAAATAAGCAAGCACATCTTTGAATACTTCTTTCAGAGGACATGTTTCTGCTGGTCTCTGGTGTGCCACAGAGGAACGGCACTGAGCACGTCACAGAGATCGCTGATCTGTGCTTGAGTCTGAGGACAAGAACGCGCTCCGTGTGTCTGGATATCCAGCCCATTGAAGGGGTTCGACTCAGATTCGGTGTCTGCACAGGTAGGCGATCTAATTTTACTTCACGTCCCAGACAGTTGTTACATAGTCATTTCTCTATTGAGGGACGTACATGTCTTTTACAGGACATTGTAATAAACCCCAACATCTGCAGTTATTGGTTTCATGGGTCAATATGTCCTGCTTGGGTGCGCATTTTTCTGTTTGCTTTATCTGGCACTGTGACTTTGGGAGTAATGAAACTAATGGGGAGAACCGTTGAGGCCACTTAGACGATTACATAAAGAGACACACATATTATTTGGCGCTCACAGAAGAAGAAGAAGGAAATAGAGATTAGAAGACGCACTAGACAACATACAATTTTATGTTGTCTAGTGCTTCTTCTAATCTATATTTCCTATGTGTGTCTCTTTATGTAATCGAGTAATGAAACTGCGTGTCACAATGGCCCATCTTACCGGATTGAGAGTTCGAAACCAGTCGCGGAAGCAGAACGCATTGCGTTACTGTTGATGATAAGAGGCGTCCGCCTTTCAGAAGGTAATGGCAAACTACTGAACTAACATGGACTAGTAAGTCACAAACAGCCAATAATACTGGGATTGATTTGCAGCAAAGGACACAGTCTAGATAAACTCTACCGAAAAGTAATGAGCTCAATCTAAATAGCGCAGTCACTTAAAGCTACAAGTTCGGGCTCTTAACTAGAGAACAACGTGTTCACACCATTCACCATTGTATTTCTAATGATGAGAACCGGCTGATTTATGAACAAGATTGATTATATTACAGGTCCTGTGGCGGCAGGTATTGTAGGTCTCAAGATGCCGAGGTATCTTCTCTTTGGGGACACGGTAAACACGGCTGCCAGAATGCAATCAACTAGCATACGTAAGTTTGAAATTTTTAACAGTTTCCTGATAATTTGAACTTAAAAACTGTCATTTACTGCCAACATAGTACCTTGCGGTGTATGGCAGAGGGGCCTTTGAGCCTAAAGAATTAAGGCCGCCTGGCTAGTGCAGTCGCCGCGAACTGTGCAGGTTAGAATTTTCTTTTTGCCCCCGACAGAAAAAAATCCCACACCTTATCGAGGGATCGAACCCGGGTCTCCCAAATGGGAGTCTGGCTTTCTATCCACTCGGCCAGCCGCTCCTCTTTGAACTTAAACACGTAGCAATTCTAGCTTTATATGCATGAAGTTCAGTCAGCACAGAATAAACTACATTTGTACTAATAACGCGTTCTGTTTATTGTTTTGTTGACATCTTATTTCTATTTCCTTAATAGTTACCGAATCCAGTCAATTCATCTTTATTGTTTTGTTATCTCGATGTGTGTAAATACCACTGAAGAAGAAGGAGAGGATGATGATGTTTATGTAGACGGAGAAGAAGAAGAGTAGAAGAAAAATGAAAAAGAGAAGAGGAAGAAAAAGAAGAAAAATGACAAATAGGAGGGTGGGGAGGTAAGGGGGGGGGGGTGTGTGGCGAAAGATGAGACGACTTAGTGTCCAAAAGGGTAGACGAAGAAGATACTCCGATATCTGCCGAAAGAGACTGAGCACAAATGATTGTGTCCCGAGAACAATTATAGACAATTCTCTCTTCTCTCAGGCACCATGCTTTCCACCATGTTTTTATTTCAAGCCATTGACGTTTAATGTGGCCAGAGTGTGCTCGTTTCTGAGACATGATGTTCTTTATGTATCAGTTTCTGAGACATGATGTTGTTTATGTGTCAGTTTCTGATACATGATGTTGTTTATGTGTCAGTTTCTGATACATGATGTTGTTTATGTGTCAGTTTCTGAGACATGATGTTGTTTATGTGTCAGTTTCTGATACATGATGTTGTTTATGTGTCAGTTTCTGATACATGATGTTGTTTATGTGTCAGTTTCTGATACATGATGTTGTTTATGTGTCAGTTTCTGAGACATGATGTTGTTTATGTGTCAGTTTCTGAGACATGATGTTGTTTATGTGTCAGTTTCTGAGACATGATGTTGTTTATGTGTCAGTTTCTGAGACATGATGTTGTTTATGTGTCAGTTTCTGAGACATGATGTTGTTTATGTGTCAGTTTCTGAGACATGATGTTGTTTATGTGTCAGTTTCTGAGACATGATGTTGTTTATGTGTCAGTTTCTGATACATGATGTTGTTTATGTGTCAGTTTCTGAGACATGATGTTGTTTATGTGTCAGTTTCTGAGACATGATGTTGTTTATGTGTCAGTTTCTGATACATGATGTTCTTTATGTGTCAGTTTCTGAGACATGATGTTGTTTATGTGTCAGTTTCTGATACATGATGTTCTTTATGTGTCAGTTTCTGAGACATGATGTTGTTTATGTGTCAGTTTCTGAGACATGATGTTATTTATGTTTCAGTTTCTGAGACATTATGTTGTTTATGTGTCAGTTTCTGAGACATGATGTTATTTATGTTTCAGTTTCTGAGACATGATGTTATTTATGTTTCAGTTTCTGAGACATGATGTTATTTATGTGTCAGTTTCTGAGACATGATGTTGTTTATGTGTCAGTTTCTGAGACATGATGTTGTTTATGTGACCGTTTTCTTCGATAGCCGGCTTTGTGGCGAAGGGGTTACGAATGCAATTCGTACTCCCGCATACCGCGTTCAAAAAACAACTATGGACGATTTGGAAGCAGACCGCTTTGCGTTGGGTTACTACAGTGGTATGAGTGCCAGTCGTTCAGAAAGCAATGACAAACTTTTTTTTTTTTTTTAGCATATCCTTTTACAGGACTTAGCTGTCAACACCAGCATCTTTCAGCTGTATGTTGATCTCTTGGCAAGATTACGCTCAGTAGTTTGCCATTGCTTTCTGAGCGGCCGGCTCACATACCCCGTAAGTTACCGATGCGATTCGAACCACTGCTGATTTGAACCGTCATCACGTTACCTGACGAGAGTATACGAGATTATGGAGAAAAGTCATAACCTCTAAGCCACGAAGCCGGCTAATGACAAACTACTGAACGTAAATTTGCCAAGAAATCAGAAACATCCAAAAATACTGTTCGTGACCTGTAAAGGATATGCAACAAACTGCCTTCGATATGTGGATCTCATAGATTGTCTTTTTTCCTCTTTGTTTCACGATATAGTTTATGTCGATTTCATAGATTGTCTGTTGTACTCTGTGTTTCACGATATAGTATATGTCGATCTCATAGATCGTCTGTTGTACTCTTTGTTTCACGATATTGTAAGAACGTTTCTGAAACATTTAAATTCCAAAGCCCCAGTGTTCCTCTTTACTGAGTGAAAGGGTCCATGACTCAATCGATATGTTGCATTAGGAAAGGTGCATCTTCTCAAAGATGTTACTGTGATTTGTTAGCTGGTGTCGTGCCACAATCAGCGCTATGGTCTTGCACTCAGTGTTTGAGAAGCTCATAAGAATGGGCGGAATGGGCGTGGTCCTTGTCTGCCAATAAGGAACTAAGTCTTTACAAGTCTCCGACTCTTTAATCTGTACAAAAAAGAGGAGCTCGAATCGAAAGGCTTCTACAATATTTACGCAGTATCATCATAGCTTATCAGGTCCTTTGCACAACCTATCTTTCAAGACAACCAACCGGGAAAGAATGTTCTATCCTTTGCCAATTTCCCGGCGTCGTGCATATTCTCGCCCAATGTTCTTAAATAACCTCTTTTGCAGGTCGGCATGGTCGAATGGGTAAAAACGCGTGTTCTTAAACATTCGTTGTGCTGAGCCTAGGTAAGCGGTTCAACCCCTACACCGGACAGCTGGACTAAAATGTTGACCTGTCGTCCTTGACTTGGGGACGTAAATTACAAGTACCTCTTAAGTCGGACTGGGTTCCCTTGATGGCGAGGGACACTGTTAATTGGGAAAGCTAACTGACATAAGCCTGGGTCATTGACATTGAGTTGAGTGACCGGGCATGAGAAAGAATGGAGATGAGAGTGGGAGACAGTAAAGTGACTGACCTGGCTACGAGAAAACAGCCAGTCCTGAGAAATAAAATAGTGAGGGTAGAGAAAATCTCCCAGGGGGATGGGGGAAGGACAGTTTAGTTTTGTGTGAAGTCAAGGGACTTCAAGACAGTTAATGTGTAGATGCCGAACTGGTCGGTAGTCTAAGGAGAAGCGGAGTTAGAGATCTCCGTGTTGTGTTGTTCTCCCAGTTGTGAAGACAGGCCTAAACCCAGAGTGGGTTGCATAGTTGAGCAGTGGCTCCAACCCAATGTGTGGGTTGTATTGTGGGAGATCCAGCCGTGGATAGTAGCTGGATTACCTGTCTTGTGGATTTGATAAGAAGCAGGCCGTGAGAAGGCATTGATGTGTGCTGGTTAAATTGTGAGGAGGATATTTATATTCTATGGATTACATTGTTTCTGGATGTATAAACATGTTCCGTTTGTCCGTGTTATTTCTGTAATAAAGGATTATGTGCGCCAACGGAATCTTGTTTAATGACTGGTGAATATGCACTACGGGGGTGAGTTATACTGCAAGACAGTTAGATATCTCCATTGACACACCATGAGTATCGTTACCTAGACAACGACCATCACACGACAATATCATGAACATATCATCGTAAGAACTTCGTGATATTATCATCAAGAACGACGTGTGACACTAACCCACATGCAAAATTCAGTCCAGCACTACTATAAATAGTGTGCACGGACTACTCTTGAGTTCAAAGCGAGCGAGCGCAAAAAAATAAATAAATAAATAAATTACCTGTGTCCATTTAAAATGGTAAAGTATGTCAGTTTCATAGACATGATACCTGTTCGTGAGCCAGTTGACATCGATGCAACGTCTTGTAGAACGCCAATCTTTTCTCCTTCTTTGTCCACGCATTCAGCTCAACATGGATCAAGTATACATTATTTCCCCAGCTCAAAGTATCCACCTGTCAGAGACAAGTGCAACATTGTTACACCGCAAAACGGGTTACAAGCTGGAACAGCGAGAAGCCATTGAGATAAAAGTAAGCTCAAATATTCGTTTAATTTAGAACAATATCTTTACGCTTATTAATTAATAATTTTCAAGTAGTTTCGCCTATAGCACCAACGATTCTTGAAGGCAAACCAGTATTCCAGCCGGTAACAAAAGCTGGTGTTTCAAAGTGCTCTGGATCTGTGTTTAATGAGTTGGTATCTGCTGACAATGAAACATCTAAAACAAGAGGAGAAAATCTTCTACCACCCCTGACTAATCCCAACCAGTCAGCATGTATTGGGCGACCCATGACCTGGGTATACTCTAATATGTTTATCTGCATGTATAATGTACCGGTAAGCAGTCTCGAACACACTACTATTGGTTTCTGAGCGGGACATGACAGGAGAGCTCTGTAGCAGTCCTAGCGGAGATGGACCGCTGGTACCGGTTCGGGGGAGACAATCATCTACACCACATTTACTCCTCGTTCAGCGTTCAGATGACCTGCACTTCAAGGCACTGGACATACATATTTGAAACTCAAGAGGATTCGCAAACCAGACAGCTAACCGAAATATTCTTTTCAATTTGAAGTAGACTATTTTCGTTTAGTTTACCAGATCGTAAAATATGTAGTGTCTAGCGGTGAATAAAAAAGGGGTGAGGGTGGGGGGGGGGGGGGGGGGGTTGAGAGGGGGTTATTCGTGTGCGGTAATTTGCATTAAAATATTGTTTCGCTAAGATATTGAAATATAATGAAATATTCTCTGTACTGGCGTTCGATCAATTAACTTTAAGACCAATTTGCCACGCGGCCAGTATCACGCTGATCGCCTTTAACTTCCCAGAAAATGTTCTAGTACACATATTCATAACAACTTCACAATTGTTCTTTACATTAATACAATGGTTCTCAACATGTTTTGGCCCGTGCACCCCTTCACCATATTTTAAGAACTTCATCTCCTTCCAGGGTTTATGAGTTCCATCAGCCCATTTTATTTGCTTCATTATTTTATCCATTTAAGCATATCCAGAAAACACATATGCAAGTACCATTGTTAGTAGTGCTGTATGAACATCACAGGGTGTTGAACAAAATGTAATTTGCTACGCGTCTACTCCAGCACGGTCACGAAGAGGACAGTCTGCTTGAGGTCTTCACCGGTTCCCCAGAGTGTCTCACAGGGTCCTTCCTCAGAGTGTGTCTCACAAGGTCTTTCCCCAGAGTGTGTCTCACAAGGTCTTTCCCCAGAGTGTCTCACAGGGTCCTTCCTCAGAGTGTGTCTCACAGGGTCCTTCCCCAGAGTGTGTCTCACAGGGTCGTTACCTAGAGTGTGTCTCACAGGGTGTGTTCCCCAGAGTATCTCACAGGGTCCTTCCTCAGAGTTGTCTCACAGGGTCGTTACCTAGAGTGTGTCTCACAGAGTGTGTTCCCCAGAGTGTGTCTCACAGGGTGTGTTCCACAGAGTGTGTCTCACAGGGTTGTTACCTAGAGTATCTCTCACAGGGTGTGTTCCACAGAGTGTGTCGCCTAGGGTCGTTACCTAGAGTGTGTCTCACAGGGTTTGTTACCCAGAGTGTGTCTCACAGGTAGTGTTCCCCAGAGTGTGTCTCACAGGGTTCCCCAGAGTGTGCCTCACAGGGTCGTTACCTAGAGTGTGTATCACAGGGTGTGTTCCCCAGAGTGTGTCTCACAGGATGTGTTCCCCAGAGTGTGTCTCACAGGGTCGTTACTTAGAGTGTGTCTCACAGGGTGGGTTCCCCAGAGTGTGTCTCACAGGGTGTGTTCCCCGTAGTGTGTCTCACAAGGAGTGTTCCTCAGAGTGTCTTACAGGGTCGTTACCTAGAGTGTGCCTCACAGGGTGTGTTCCCCAGAATGTGCCTCACAGGGTGTGTTCCCCAGAATGTGCCTCACAGGGTGTGTTCCCCAGAGTGTGTCTCACAGGGAGTGTTCCCCAGAGTGTGTCTCACAGAGTCGTTACCTAGAGTGTGTCTCACAGAGTCGTTACCTAGAGTGTGCCTCACAGGGTGTGTTCCCCAGAGTGTGCCTCACAGGGTGTGTTCCCCAGAGTGTGCCTCACAGGGTGTGTTCCCCAGAGTGTGTCTCACAGAGTCGTTACCTAGAGTGTGTCTCACAGGGTGTGTTCCCCAGAGTGTGTCTCACTGGGTCGCTACCTAGAGTGTGTCTCACAGGGTCGTTACCTAGAGTGTGTCTCACAGGGTATGTTACCCAGAGTGTGTCTCACAGGGAGTGTTCCACAGAGTGTGTCTCACAGGGAGTGTTCCACAGAGTGTGTCTCACAGGGAGTGTTCCCCAGAGTGTGTCTCACAGAGTGTTCCCCAGAGTGTGTCTCACAGGGTCGTTACCTAGAGTGTGCCTCACAGGGTGTGTTCCCCAGAGTGTGTCTCACAGGGTGTGTTCCCCAGAGTGTGTCTCACAGGGTCGTTACCTAGAGTGTCTCACAGGGTCTTTACCCAGAGTGTGTCTCATAGAGTCGTTCCAGATCCCCCCTCTCAGCTATGAGAAGTTATGGCAGCCTTGTAGGACTTGCCTTGGGTTTTTCTGAGTGCTCCACGTTCCCAAGAGGCAGACTCAGTAAAACCCTTCCGGCATAGTTATGCTCTGAGTCCGCAATGGTCTGTCTGAGTCTGGAGATGTTGATCTGTGCATTGCCAAGCTATTTTATGCTGTCGGGTTCTGATCTGTAGGGCTTGTTGTTTTCTCTCCAAATAGTTCTCATGACTGTTTTATTAGCCCTCTTCCGCCCTATATCGCTGGGATGGACAGGGCTGGCAATTACCAGTTTAATTACACAGTATTATCACCATAAGTGCCCCAGTATCTCCTCGTATATTACCCAGATAGAAAACCGGCGCAGTGCACAAACTTCATAGAATCGACGAGGATCCAGATATGTGTATATCAGTAAACATTATGCTATACATATTCTAGTTCGTTTCACGGCGTGGGCAGTGTGGGTTGTTACCAAGATAACGAAACAATGGTATACCACCTCGTGATCCCGGAGACATGGATTGGACGTTCAGCTCTCCGGGACAAAGGCAAAAACAAACAAACAAACAACCAACCAAACAAACAAACAAACAGGGAACCTGTGTACACATTACGTAGTCTCAACATTCGTCGCCAATTAAAAATGACGCCCGTGTGTTAGTAAAGTCCTAAAGGGTAAGTAAAGAATAGTAACACCGTAAACATTCTGCACATGTCGTAAAAGGCAAATGAAGGGGGTTGGTCTGAGAATGGCTACACTTTAGAAAGAATCAGCCAACATCCAACCAATCAGGAACTGGCCTACAAAGGACTTGGCACGGCTGCTTGTGCGCCTATACTCTGCTAGTAATCTTAAAGACACAAGAAGAAATCGAAGCATGGTTGCTTGTGCGCCTGTACTCTGCTAGCAATCTTAAAGACACAAGAAGAAATCGAAGAAGTGGGAAATCGACAAGAGTCGGTGGAATCAACCGCTCTCCAAAATAAATTTCAACATTGTAAGAGCTTAACATTAATTTCACTTTGAAATGAAAACCATCAGATAGATTTATCTTCTACAAGCTCTCTGATGAAATGTGATTAAGCGTAATGTTTTTTTTTCTTTTTCAAAACGATGTATTCCTATTGGTGGATTTAAACAAAGAAGCCATGAACAATAGTTTGCAAAATTTGTTGACTGGATTAATTTGCATATCTGTGTTAGTTTTACAGTCAAAATGTGATTCATCGGTAACTCCATATGCAATACAACTCTGCGGTATGCACCTGCCTGGATGCAGCGAACTATGTGAGACCACAAATTGTGCAACCTATTGTATATTTCTTCTTTGTAGAAATAATGTACATTGTGTTTCTGTTGTGTAACGTCCATTCTGATATTTACTGCACCCCTTTCTGTTATTACAGACACTGTGCAAACTGTTTTCTTAATATTTGTTTCAGGGCAAAGGAGTCATGCAGACGTACTGGCTTTTGGAGAAAACGACATTACGAAATTCACACAGAGTTGTCAGAACAGATTTCTCTTAGACGTCTCATGGTTACCCCATATGAGCCAAGATGTGCATCAGCCTGAACAATATCTTCACTTGTTATATATTAACTTATGTTGACTGCTACTACAAGTTTTTCATTGCCTTCATTTATTCAATGTCATGACAATCAGTGTTCATTTTACTGTGACTAAGAGCTGCTGTATTCTATTCTTCACTCAGATGTATTCCCGGTACATTGCTAGATCTCCAAAATTCTCGTTCCTTCTCATCTTCTTTAGCTCTGTACCCCACTTTAAGGCATGCACCCTCAACCAACTCCCGCCAAAGAGTTCTATCCTGAGCGATCCCATGCAACTCCGTCCATGTCATCTCTATATTATACATTTCTGCCTCTTCTTGTCTTCTCCGTACGCTTTTAGGTCTTCACTATTTAATTTCCCTGTGGATTTCAGAATGTGGTTGTTGAGTTGAGCTATAAACCGACATCACCGCCTTCAAGACATTCCCATATGCGCTCCGTCTCCTCGTTCAACAGCCAGCGAAGAGTCATACCACTAATCGTTCCCACGGCTATCTGATTGAAAGTTCTCCTGGTCTTCCCTCTCAGTTTGAGATTCTACCAATCAATTCTGCCAATCCCACGCAATCTCATCCTTTCCAGGTATGGGTTCTTAATCTGCTCCCCCACCTTCTCCACCTGGTCCCGCAGGTGCACGATCATCTCTCCCTTGTCCGTAAGTAATTGACCACCACGAGGTGCATTCCCTGCCAGCCTGTCAATCTGTTCATCCCCCCGCACTACCGCATGGCCAGGGAAAAAATCCTTACAATTCTTACAGTCTGTTACCTCTGATTCGAGGTGAACCATTTCAAACGAAACATACCTTTCTCCACTTTACTAAGCATACTCCCCGAGTCTGCGATGAAGACAATGTGTCTTGCAGTGGTCTCCTCTAACCAACGGAATGCCGATGTGACTTCTTCCATCTCAATTCTCATGCTGGAGGTAGTAGTCTCATATGCCATACTCTCCTTTTTCATGAAGCGTCAGACATGTATCTTTCTGGTTATACTATTTTCAGGTTTTTCTATTATAAGCCCTATCCAGTGCCCACGCCTTTTCGTCAACTCTGGTTTAGTTGTTTGTCTAGTTTTCTCAATGAGCTCGACGTTGATGACTCTCTCATACCTTTTAGTCCTACTATTCTGCGTAGGCACCACTTCATGAATGTTTGCAGTTTATGTGCAATCGTTTTGGTCGTTCTCATTGCTTCCCACCCAATTCCCATATTCTCTATTAAGAAACTGTCATACGTCATAATTATAGAACACAGAATTAATGAGATTTTATAGATCATATCTTATTTAACGACATGTTCTCCTTTATCAGTGAGACACACAGCTTAGTGTACTGCTGGCAAATGTGAGGTTCCTCAGGGAAACCTATATTTAGTGAGAAATTATCGCTCACCGGAAACTTGCAACCTCAACTATTTTGGGAAGAAGTACCGTGTTGAAGAAAGTCAAGTATATAACAGGAAACACTAAATATGATTTGTGTACAATGAGTAATGACAAGGAAATACAAAACAAATTCAACATAGAAGTACAGAACAGATTTGATATATTGTCTGATCTAGAGATCCTATTCCAGGATGTGGATGATCAATGGGAAATGTTGAAGAATTCAATCAATGTGGCTGCAGAAACAACTATTCCAAAATGAAAGAAGGTGGGTCATAAGAAATGGATGACTGAAGAAATTTTACACCTAATGGAAACAAGAAGACTCAACAAAAATAATTCTGCCAAATATGAAGAAATTCACAGACAAGTCAGAATATTATGTAAGGAGGCAAAAGAAGCATGGTTTGAGGAAAAGTCAAAATAACAAATTAGTGCACAAAAGAATTCAGGAAATTACGAATAAAAGAACAAGTACATCAACATGCTGTCTAAAAACTAAAGATGGCAAAATCATAATAGAAAAAGATCAGATTCTACATGTATGGACAGATTATGTCAAAAACCTCAATGATGATAACAGAGAGGAACAGTATGATATTAGATTTAATAATGGACCGCCAATTTTGAAGATGGAGGTTCGAATGTACTTAAGCATATGAAAGCTGGCAAGGCTCCCGGTGCAGATAATATCACAACAGAAATGATAAAAACTTTAGAATGCTATGGAATAGATCAAGTCACCAGACTGCTGAACACATTATATGATACTGGAGATATACCTCCTGAATTATGTAACTCTATATTTATTACAATCCCAAAGAAATCAGGAGCCGTGGAATGTGATCAATATAGAACAATTAGTATAATGAGTCACATCACAAAGATTTTGCCACGAATTATCATGCAAAAAGTGAGGAAGAAAATACAACCTGAAATAGGGGAAGAACAATGCGGGTTTGTAGAAGGAAAGGGTACAGCAAATGCTGTGTATATGCTGCGAACAATTATTGAACATGCTATAGAAGTAAACAAGGATATACATCTTTGCTTTATTGACTACACAAAGGCTTTTGATAGAGTTAGACATGTCAACATGGTGGATATGCTTGCAGATCTACAAATTGATGGGAAAGACATTAGTCTTATAAAAAAAAACATATATTGGAAACAACAAGCTGCCATAAGGATTGATAATGAAGTGGGACAATATCAGCCTTTTAAGAGAGGTGTTAGGCACGGATGTGTAATGTCTCAGATCTTTTTTCATTATACAGTGAAAATGTTTTCAGATAAATGTAGAAGATATAAATGGAATCAGCATTGGAGGAAGAAACATCAATAACATTATATATGCAGATGATACAGTATTGATTGCAGACAATGAGCAGGATCGGCAACGTTTAGTAGATGCGGTTGTTGTACACAGTGAGCAACTGGGGTTAGAATTAAATTGTAAAAAGACACAGGTTATGTTCGTCACTAGGAAGAACGAAACACCGCAATGTAATATACAAGTAAATGTGAATATTCTTCAACAAGTGAATCGGTACAATTATCTCGGAACCGTAATAACATCTGATGGGAGATGCCTTGATGAGATTAGAACAAGAATCGCCATGGCGAAAGTAGCCATTAGCCAGATGAAAAACATTCTGACCAATAAAAAGATGTCAATTGAAACGAGAAAAAGAGTGTTGAGGGGATACATAGAGCCTGTTCTTTTGTATGAATGTGAATCCTAGACAATGAGCAGGCAAGCTGAAAACCATCTGATGGCTGCAGAAATGTGGTTTCTGAGGAAAATGCAAAGAATACCATGGGCAGACAGAAAAACCAATGACCAAGTACTACAGGAGACAAATTAACATCGTAAACTGATTAGAGAAATTAGACGTAGACAGTCAAAATTTGTTTGACATGTTATGAGAATAAATGGATTGGAGAACTTGGTGACAACTGGCAAGATCGAAGGGAACAGACCAAGAGGAAAACCGAGAGGAAAATACCTGGATGGCTTGGCCACATGGCATGGTCGAGACAGAAACACTGAGCTGATCCACGACTCTGGTGCTTAAGTGAAATGGCGAGTCATGACCACCCACGCTTTCCGGCATGGCACATGATTGATTGATTGACCTTGTTTTCCCGATAATAAGACTTGGGTCTTATATTAATTTATCTTCAAAAAATGCACTTGGGATTATTTTCGGGGGATGTCGTTTTTTTTTTTTTTTCCAGATATAAAAGTCTACATTTATTCATGTACACAATTCTACATTTATTCAAATAGACTCATGTCATCTTCTTCTGGAGCATAATCATAACTCTCCAAATTCCTCCTGACCAATTATGGTATGAGATCCTAGGCCTATAAATACTTCAATTTCATCCATGACAATCATGCTGGAAAGTTGGTATTTAGAAAATTCGATGCCAACAAGAAAGTGATTGCATGCAAGTGCACGTTTAATAACCTCATTCTAGCTGACGATCTTAACTAGGGCTTATTTTAGGGGTAGGTCTTATATTAAAAGCATCCTGAATAATCGTGCTGGGGCATGTTTTAGGGATGTGTCTTAATTTCTGTGAACACCCAGGAAATTAGAAGTGGAGGTATATCATAGCAGGGAAGAAATTGATTCGATATTTACCATTTTTTTTTTATTGGTTCAGAAGTTCAGATTTGTATTTCAGTCAAGTATAGTTTCAGTAAAAGTATAGTAAAATATGTAAAGTATAGTAAACCTGCCAGATGAGATGCCTTAGGAGAGCTGCCAACCTAACAATCCGATACCGAGTAAGAAATGCTGTTATCAGACATACTGTGGGATCAACACCTTGTGCCACATTTATTGAAAGACAGAAGATCAAGTGGTTTGGCCATGTCGTTAGAATGGAACACCAACAACTACCATCACTGGCCTTACATCAAAGATCATCTGCGACAAGACCAAGAGGACGTCCAAGAAGACAATGGATTGACGACATCAAAGACATTGTACAATCACACGGAATGACACTATCCAGTGCCGCCCACCGGGCGCTGGAACGCAAATTATTCCTCCCCACGACGCTTGACGGCAGAAGTGGAAGATGATGATAATGATGATGATGATGATGATGATGATGATGATGATGATGATGATGATGATGATGATAGTTGTAGTATTGGTCTTATCTAAAAGACATATGTTTTCATTCTCGCAAAAGACATCGTCAATAGTGAAGTGAAATTCAAGATATAATTGACAACGGCCGGCTTCGTGGCCTACAGGTTATGACTTTTCTCCGTAATCTCGTATACTCTCGTCGGTAACGTGATGACGGTGAGAATCAGCAGTGGTTCAAATCGCATCGGTAACTCACGGTGTATGTGAGCCGGCCGCTAAGAAAGCAATGCAGGCATATTCAGGAGGGTTTTAAAACGTTGCAATAAGGTGTAAAGGCAAGAAGATCGACTTCATTGCACCAGATTTAATCCCGCATGGCTCGGTCTCTTTCCACAACATCACCCACCAAGGGCTGATTGTACATAACAATATTGGTCTAGCAACATATCTCCACTCATGGGGTACACCCGTGTGCCATGAGTATGATCCGTCGATTAAACTAAACTAAACTAAACAAAACATCTCCACTCATACACTCGAGGTTTCCTCGTCTTTGGAACCAACCAGGCAAGCGAAATAGCAGGAGACCTAAAACACTTGGAGAAGAGAATTGTATCTGTCTTTGTTCATATTTGTGTTCCCACCCCATCTGTTCAACACTGGTAAACAGCAACGATTGCTTAAAAGAGTCCAATGTAAGTAGAACATAATATGACTGACTGGTTGGCACCTTGCCGTCTTGTCCACATGTACAGGATGCCTACTTTAATGGAATATATTGAAGCAGGTGAACGGTTAGGCCTGAAGGGTAAAGAGTTACAGGAGTATGCAGAAGCAAAAGAAAAGAAACAGGCTGAAAGAGAACAAAGGCAGGCGGAAAGAGAACAGAGACAGGCTGAACTCGAGGCCAAGCGTCTACAGGAAGAGAAAGAGACACAAGTGAAACTAGAACTTGAAAAGCTAAAACAGACAAGTGCGATGGAAATCGAGAAAGAGAAGATTAAGATGGAAGCGGAAATTGCACTCAGAAAACTAGAACTATCTTCGAAGGGTCAAAGTGAGGAAAGCAGAAGACCTTCGCAGTCGTCACAGAGATTAAAACTGCCATACTTTACGGACCGAGACAACTTGGAATCTTATTTGTCGAGATTCGAAGCATCAGTGAAAGTGTTAGGTATCCCAGAAGGCGAGTATGCGATTAGACTGGGCGAGTATTTAACGGGTAAGGCCCTAGATACAATGTTTAATTTACCTGTGGAAGAAAGAAACAACTACACTATTTTGCGGCAACGTTTGTTAACAAAGTTCCAACTAACTGAGCATGGCTATAGAACAAAGTTTAGACACTTAGGACCAGAGACAAATCAAGATTTCACAGATTTTGTTAACACAGTAAAGAACACATTTAACAAATGGGTGGAGCTTGCAGAAGTAGGGAAAGATTTTAATAAATTAGTGGGTTTGATGTTAAGAGACAAGGTAGTATCTGCATGCAATACAAACTTAGTAGCTTTCTTTGAGGAACGTAAGCCAAAGGACATAGACACAATGTCACAGTTAGGGCAAAACTACATGACTGCACATCCAAACAGTTCTATTGGTAGACTAATGAGTGTGGAAATAGTCTGTGCAGCGTACACTAAACAGGACCAGAATCCATTTATTAGACCAAGGGCGAAAAGTGTGGATTCAACACATAGATATGAACAACAAGAACCTCAAGAGAATGCTTTTCGAGGAAACAATGTTGGTAGAGTAGGACGTTACCCATACAAAAGGGGGAATTTCCAGAGACGTCCAAATAGTTATGCCGGGTGTTGGAATTGTGGGAGCTGGAGACACAAGGCAGCACAGTGTGATGCACAACCATCCATTTAGCCAACAAGTAACGCAAGGAAGGAGATCATCTGTTTCAAATGTGGAAAGAAGGAGCATGTCAGCCATCAATGTAGGATGAGAAAAACAGAGCACTCTAATGCAGCACAAGTAATTGAGACGCTGAACAATGAGAATTGTAGTGGATGCAAACCTTTGTTTGAAAAAGACAGTCAACCAGTCTTAATATGTGGCCATACAGTGAAAGCAGGATCAGCAGTGCATGAAGGAGGAAGTCTGAAGATGCACCATGGATTTGTTAATGATAGGCCAGCGTTAACAATTAGGGATTCCGGATGTACGTCCATCGGAGTTAGAAAGAGTTTAGTGCATCCCTCGGATTATACAGGGAAAAAGATTAGATCCATAACATTTAATGGGACAGTAGAATTCTACCCACTAGCCGTGATAACAGTGAAAACACCATATATCACAGCGTGATATCACAGCGAAGAGTGACAGCGTGTGTTCTGGACGCACCAGTGGCGGATTTAATCATAGGAAATGTAGCAGGAGTTAAAGATTGCACAGAAGAAGTAGTAGTTTATTGGGACCAGAAACATAGTTTAAGTAGTAGCGAGGTAGGTACCAAAAGAAAAACTAAATTAGAGAGTATAGCTGAACAAGAAGAGGCACATGAAGTAGACACAGGAACTCAGGGCAAGGATAGTACAGCTGAGCAGGTGAGAATGGATCTCAAATATAGCTGTAGGGAATCCCAGAGACAAGATAATACGACAGACAAATGTTTCCAAGGGTGTGGTAAAGTCAGACATAGGCAATGAAAGAAGGGTAGATGGTGCTTTGGAAGGAAGAATAATGTTCTCACTCGCAGGTTGTCAGATGGCGGAACTGCATGTGGGCAAGTAGGATTACCGTTAACACATAAAGACCGATATACTAGAACAGCTCAGGATAGGGCATGTGCAGGGCACATAGGAGTAAGGCGGAAGCAGCATAGAGCAGGATGCCAGGTATATTGGCCAGGATTTAATAAAGAGGTCAGACTAAACAGAGACTCCAGTGTAACGGTACAATATGCAGATTGCAAAGTTAAGGCAGTTCAAAAGAGTGTTAACGACATCACTGAACCAGGGTTAGGATAAGCAAACAGATGTGTTAAAGATATAGGAAACATGAGGCATGTGTATATGAAGGGTAGACACAGCATCGACAGGAATCATAGGTGGAGGTTTGAGGCAAGAAAAGAACCACCTGATATAGGGTCGGTACACAAATAGCTTGTCTCTTTTTGAGGATGTTAATAGACCTGCAGATACACAGATATGATGTTTCCTATTATGTATTATTATTATGTGATGTATTAGTTCATGCATTGGTACACAAGATAGAAAGTTGGATGTATTGATGTGTGGGGAATAGGGGAGTGTACTATTAGCATTTGATGTATTATTTAGTGTGGTAGCTAGAGTAAGTTGGATTTATACTTACGACTACCCAGGCAATATATCTGGGTCACATATTTGATAAGTATTAGTCTCCTAACATTTGAAAACGATGTTTTTCTTTTAAAGGGGGGGGGGATAATGACATATGCCTGAGTCATTGACAGTAAGGTGAGTGACCTGGCTACGAGAAAAAACAATCAACCCTGAGAAATAATGGGGCGTGTGTGAGAGAAAGACAGTTTTAGGCTGGGGTGTAATGTTGTTGGGAGCCCAGGGAGGGGCTACACAGCAGGGTTAAAAGACAGTGGAAAACTTTGACTTGGGCACTGGAAGCGGAGACCGACTGAGGTTCGGTTCGTGTGAAGTCAGGGGACTTCTGGAGAGTTGATGTTTTAGTGCCGAGCGGATCGGTAAGCTAATGAAGTGGGAGCTTTAGACTGACTGCTGTCAGATCTATGGTTGTGTTGTTCTCCGAGTTGTGAAGACAGGGACAGGCTTGAAACCCAGTGGGGGTTGGATAGTTAATGGAGGCCTGAACCCAGAGTGGGTTTATAGTTAGTGGAGACTAGACCCATGTGTGTGGGTGTATTGTGTGAGGTCCAGCTGTGGATAGGAGCTGGATTACCTGTCGAATGGATTTGAGATGAAGCAGGCCGTGAGAAGACAGTGATGTGTACGTGTTAAATTGTGAGGAGGTTATTTATATTCTATGGATTATATTGTTTCTGGATATAGAGTTGTGGTCCGTTTGTACGTGTTCTTTCGGTATTAAAGGATTATGTGCGCCAACTCAATCTTGTTCAATGACTGATGGATGTGTATTACTGGGGTGAGTTGCATTGTGAGACAGTTAGATAGCTCAATTGACACACTAGGAGCATCGTTACCTAGACAACGACCATCTCACGCACTTATCATAAAGAACATCGTGAGAAGTCCTACCTCTTATAATCGACAATGCCGTAAACCGCCTCCGCTGGTTTATGAAGAATGTCCTTAAGTTTACCTCACATTTCACTTCCTGTACAATTTTTTGATGTAGCAGTGAAAGCGTCTTCAAACTGCTGTTGGAACTCAAAGCACGTATCCAGACTGTGGGTGTCAATAATATTAATCCAGGGGCTAGATATGTGGATAGCTGTGTAGATTCTCTTTGGTCTAAGTCTAACTCTTGCAACAACCAAAGAATGATCCGTATCACTGTCAGCACTGTGGTAACTTCGAGTTAATGATATTTGGTTCAGATGTTGTCTCCGTGTGATGATGCAGTTAGCTGATTTCAATGGCCGGATCTTGGATGTTTCCATGCGACCTTATGCAGCTCTTTTGTTTAAAACAAATGGAATTTGTAATACATAGGCCATTTTTAGTGCAATGCTCTAACAGCCTTTGCCCAGTGTCATTCATGCGACCTATCTTGTATTTTCCAAGGCACACTGGCCATAAACCCGAGTTCTTGCCGTCAAGAGCATTTAAATCACCCAGCACATAAATGTAGTCAGATTTTGAACTGCCTTGATGACAGAGTCTAGCTCCTCATAGAACGAATCCTTCACAGCATCAGGGGAAGTGTGTGTCGGTGCATATGCAGTGACAATGGTGGCAAAACCACAAGAGGTTTCCAAGCGTAGGGATAATAGTCATTCAGTACCTCCAGCTGGAATTTTTATCATTCCCAGCAGTGTATTCTTCACCGCAAAGCTCATACCATGTTGCCTTTTTTCCGCTTGCCCTCTAACCTTCCAGAAAAAGGTGTTATTGTTTTCCCTGAGTGACCCTTCCTCAGCGAGGCGAGTCTCCTGCAGGCCAGCAATATCAATGTTAAGACGAATGAGTTCGGCATCAATTACAGCCGTTTTTCTCATATCGTAAATATTCGTCAGGTCAGTGGAAATTCCTGGACACATGGTTCTTACGTTCCAGGTTGCAAGCCGTAGCTGGAGGTTACTATTTTTCTTTTTAGTAGTACCTGGTGCATTAGTTTTACAGCCTGCAATTCAGATTTTGTCCTAGCCCAAAGCACCCATTGAAGCAGGCAGGCTGTGGTGGATCAGCACCCAATTGGATTGGCCGGGGGCTGCCCAGCATGAGGAGGGCGGTAGCTGATCAGTGACACACGTCAGAGGCAACTCGTGGAGCCCCATGTCTACGCCAATTGACAAGGACTTATAACCCGTAACTGCTACCTCTTGCTTTTCCGAGACCGGTTAAGACCAGGGATGAAGTTATGCCTCTCTATAGCACAAAGTCTGGGCTAAAATATAGAGACCATGTGTTGCCCATGCAGCATGATGCCTCTCTCTGCATGCCTAGTTCACTCCAGAGGAATGGTAACACCCCTACATCTGGAACAAAACAAGCTGTAGAAGCTGCCGGAACATCAAAGCAATTCTCTAACTGTCCGCCTGTCGGAGCTTCGATCCTAGACCAGATACCAGCCAAAGTTTAGGGCCTTGTCTGCCCTGTCTTAACATTTTGTCTTTAGGTTGCATTTCCTCGCACCAGGATAAGGTTTGTATCCTCCCAATTGCGTTCTTCCGCCCGAAGCTGTTGGCACAATGTGGGATGTCTGGTTTCGTTAGCACCGCCTAATATTCAGCGCTAACAGAAAGCAGGTAGTACTGTCTATTGTCATACGGTAGCTCAGTCATATCTGACTAAGACCTGAAGTTTAGACAGACAGACAGACAGATAGACAGACAGACAGACAGACAGACAGACAGACAGACAGACAGACAGACAGACAGGCAGGCAGGCAGGCAGGCAGGCAGACAGACAGACAGACAGACAGATAGATCATACAGCAGGATGAGTGGAAAACTCTACAGCTGGGCAATTCAGGGATCTCACTTGTCTTGACAGTCTGAAATGACTCAATGGCAGAGGTAGGAGACCCCAATGTGTACGTGGAAGGCAAGAGGAATCCACCACATTATCTTGTCAAGAATTCATGGGTATCAACATTTTGGAGTGAGTGAAATAAAACTAGGATAATGACATGGATGTGTTTTGTCACCAGATCTATTATCTCTTAATAGCGACGTAATAATGAGAGAGATTAAATAGAAACCAGGAATACTATTCAGAGTTTACAATACAAACAATTTACGCTACGCTGATGGAACAGTATTTATGTCGGAAAGTGGAAAATATCTACAATTAATGGACATTTTAGTAACACAGACTGCGAAGAAAAGACTTTTCTTAATTTACAAGAAAACAGTAACATTGGTGATATCAAAGAAAAAGGTAACACCAAATTGTGAAATGTCAATAGAAGGGGAAATGATAATCAATACCTTGGGGAAATTATAACATCAGATGGGAGACGCACAACGGAGATTAAAAACATAATCGGGCAAGCAGAGGATGCGTTTCAGAAAATGAACAGTATCTTATTCAATAAATCGCATTCATTGAATGTAAGAAAGCGAGAGCTGAAATACCATATAGAAACGTGTTTGCTGTATGGCAGTGAATCTCGGAATGTAAGTAAACAAATTAGAAAGACGCTTCGCACGCGTGATCCGGGACTGTTTCCGGATCCGGTCAGGGATATGCACTACTGACGAGCTCAAATGAGGGCGAGACTCGAGTATAGTGCTTCCATATTGACGTGGATAGGCCTTAGGGTCATGCCGGAATGCGATCGGCGTTGCCAGTAGTGGGTTGTGCTCAATATTTAAATTTCAAATCCCGATACGGCCACATTATAAATTAGAAAGAACTTAGAAGCAGCAAAAATATGTTTGCATATCCTTTACAAGACATCGCTGTCAACATCAGCATCTTTCAGCTGATTGTTGATTTCTTGGCAAAATTACGCTCAGTAGTTTGCCAATGCTTTCTGAGCGGCCGTTCACTTACCCCCTAAGTTACCTACGCGATTGGACCCACTGGTGATTCTCACCATCATCACGTTACTTACGAGAGTATACGAGATTACGGAGAAAAGTCGCTAACCTCTAAGCCAGGAAGTCGGCTTAGAAGCAACAGAGATGTGGTTTTTGAGACGAATGTTGCGAATTCCTTGGACTGCCAGAGTAACTAATAAAGAGACTAATGACACTAGAACATTATTTACAATAATAAGAAAGAGACAAACAACTTTCTTTAGTCATGTGATAAAAAGTGAGGCATTAGAGACGTGAAAACTGTAAAGATTGAGAGAAACTGAGGCAGAGGCCGACCAAGAGAAATGATGATGGGTTGACCGAAACAGTGTCAAGGAGGAATATCAACAGCAGAATTGATACATAATAGTAAAGAACGAGATCTGTGGAGAGACATGTACGCCTACACCTGGCAGGGCACTAGACGATATACATATATGTGTGTGTTGGGGGGGGGGGTAGATTTGTAAACACACAGACAGGCTCATACGTATTCAGACAGACAACCAAGTACTTAGGTAGGCAGGTGGTAAGCAGGTAGAAACACAAATAGATAGACAGACAGACAGACACACGTATAGCCGGACAGCCTGAATGACAGATAATTATTAAGGAAAGGAGAGAGGGAGTAAGGTAGACATATAGAAATGTAGTTACTTATATATAAGCAGACATGCAGGTATGTAAGTAGGTTAGTTGGAATGCAGTTAGGTAATTCGAAAGCTAGGTGTGTATGTAGGTAAGCATATATGTGGTTAGTTCGCTAGGAAGCTAGTTATGTAAGTAGGTCTATAGCTGGGTAGATAGGCAAACAGGCAGATGCATGGATGGATGGATGTCATGTTATATTTGAATACATTCAAACTTTACCATGATTGAAATAGGGTTTATGGCAGTGCACTTCCACAAATAGCAACAGACGTATATGCTAGTACCGACGTGTGAAAAGACGCCAGATACCTATACCATACGTGGCCGTTTCACGACTCACAATAACTACACAATGGTACTAATATAGAGTTTGCAGCTTTGCCAAGTTGGTGTGTCATACACAACCAATCATCTCCCGAAAACTCTCTCTCCTGACTAAATAGTGCACATACATTTCGTCAAATAAATATACGAGGGCAAGTTAATAAGTAAGTCACAAATGGCTGTAGAAAAATAACTATATATGATAACAACTTAAAACCAGTTTATTTTTATACTCACATTTTATGCTCACATACCCTCCGTAAGAAGCCAAAGCGACGCGATCCGATGCCGAATCTCCCGCAGCTGTGTTTCCTACGTGAGTATGTGTAGTGCGAGCCATCCTCTGCACTATAACTTTGTAATACTTGTCAAAATAATGTCGAAGCGGCTTGTCGATAAAGAGATCTTGTATTGGATTTCCTGGTGTGTATCAATCAATCAATAAGGTGCCGTCTCCACAATGAAGGTTGGCTGCAATGGACCTCCATGACTGTCTGTCTCTTGGCCTGGCTGTACATTATGTCCGACTGATATTCGTACATCTGTTGATGTTATCTTCCCACTTGTATCGTTGTCGACCTTTTGCTCGTTTGCCCTCAAACTTGACTCCAGTATGGTTTTTATAAGAGTGTTATGTCTTTTATCATGGCCGATATATTCCGCGTGTGTCAGCGACTTGTGCGCTGCAGCTTTTCAAGACTCCGCTACTTTCGCACTGCACGAAATAACAATTCATGACATTTGCGAAAGGAATGCAATTTATTCAGAGCCGACATTTGAATGGCTCTACGAGCGTTAGGTTTCATCATTGTTACACAATATGAATACATCAACGTGATGATAGATGATGCTAGCATTACACAATCTAAATGAACAGCCCTATGTTTGCCTATGGCCTAGAAAGCTATCGTATTGGTCAAGGATACGTCTGCTCTCTCTACCGTCTCCAGTCAGTCTGTCCCGCCACACATTGCGTGGACAAGCACGGACACTTTTACTCTCCGTGCAGTCGCTATTATTGCGTGCCTGGTCTTGCCAGCACGCCGGCTGGTGAGTTCGAGTAACCTGGCATATCACGGTTACTCGCAAGGCCCAGCAACCCAATTGCTTGGGGAAAGCCCTCGCTCATCTGTACTCGTTGACCTCTGGTCTGACACAAATGTGTCTCCCTGTGAGGTTATTAATAGTACTCGGTGTCTTCCCTGTCTGGTGTCTCTCTACTAGACTAGTGTTAACTCATTACTCTTGTAAGGCCTTATTGGGGATGCTGACAGGGTCCCCTCCTCTCCGCGAAGTGTTACTTCCCCTTTCTCATGTTTGTAACACTTCTTGGTCACAAAAGAAAAATTGGTTGTCCCAATTTTGTCAGATCTCCAATAAGTATAGAACTTTCTAGTTTGGGGATAAAACAATATCTTCTACCTTCATTCACAGTGTTCTATCTTTTCACTTGGCTAATTTAGTAGCCCATGTCTCAGTATAGTTGGTTCTATAGATATCTTAAGGATTGGCAGTGAACCGGAAACCGTTGTCTTATGACTTATGTCCTGGCTTCTGTCGTTTGACCCTATGTCTTTTGACTTCCACCTATTGACTTCCGTCTTGACCTGTTCCTCGTATTGCCCGAAATGACAACCCACACACTTGTTGACTCTATTATGAGTACAACACATGAGCACCAAGTGTTCATGTTCCCATCAATATCCCCTCCAACTCTATACACATAGCTCTACTGTTCACCTTTTTGCTTCCGCATGTGAAAAAGCTATATTCACTGTTACATTCAGGTTTCTAATAATTTATTTTGTCCCCTGAATTTAGAGTTATTGTTCTTTGAATTGATTGGTGTGTGCAACTTTTATGTGTTCGTTTTCCTGTTTGTTTGCGTGTTTTCTAATAAACTAAAGTGTACTTAACACACTAACATGTGTATGCGTTAGTGTACTAAATGTGTGTGTTCCTTCGAGCGCCGCAAATCGGTTTATTGTGGTTACAAACGTTCGTCATTTTTATTTGTGACCACAACTCCGTTTTCTGAAGCTCAAAGTACATTGTCTATATACTCTGTTAAAGTGTGGCTGTAACACATATAAAAACCCTCGACAACACATTGAAAACACAGATGACACAGACAAGTCAAATAAGACTTTTCCAGCGGTGGAAAAAAAATATTCCGCTGTCTTTCTCTCTCGCTCTCTTCCTTTCAATGTTTACTAAGTTTTTGCATTCTCTCCTCGCATTTTCTCTTCTTTCATTCATCTTTCATACCCTTTCATACTATTCTTTCACTCAATTATATCTCGTCATTAAAATATGTTTCATAGTATTACTTACATACACAATATATATATATATATATATATATATATATATATATATATATATATATATATATATATATATATATATATATATACAATAAACGATTGGCTGAATTATCACAGTAATCACGCCAAATGACTGTGCGTTTTGTTTGCACGCGTCATGACTGTACAAAAAATCTACATAGTTATAAGGATGGTTTGTTACCGCTCCTGACATAGTAACTTCCATAATTTGGTGTGCTGACCTAAATTACCTTCAAGGGAAATAATTTACTATTACTTTCATTTAAGCGAAATGGGTTAATTACCTTAAATGTTACTTATGAAAAAAATGATATTAATTCCTAAATGATTGGCATTAGTTTTGAAATGATATATTAGCTAAATGGATGTATAACTGATTATGATTATAAGTTAATTAACTAATATAATATCTAATAATTGTATTTCTATAATGGATGTTTTAATAAATGGGTTATTAATTAAATGATAATGATTTCTAACTAAGCAAATAAGAAAATAAAGTTATATATGCGTTTACACAATTTGCAATAGAATAAATAATAGAAAATGAAGTTATAGATACTGTAAATAAAATAATAATGTACATATATCACAGTTACATTTCTATATCTAATTAAACTAAGTTGACGTCCTCCTCTGCGTTGTGAAGATGGAGCAAATCTCTTTGTAGACTATTCTAACATAGTTCATTCCGCCAAAGTCTTTTATGCTCTCCTTGAAGGATAGTGTATTAATATAGTTGCCTACCACATTATGTAGGTCCATAGCTAACCCTGCAATGTTATTCGGGGTCTAAGCGTTGGTTCAATATATTCTAGATTCGGGGTCTAAGCTGGGTTTCCTGTCCTCTTGGAGTTAGTTCCCATAATCTAACTTATGTGTGTGTCAGCGCATGTTAATATGCGTCTGTTCGTTACACTTTTCATAGCACTGTTCTATTCACACAAGTCATATATCAGGCGATACTAACGCACTTACGATATGTCTTACTCACCACACATGGCACTTGATTATCTAACATTACAGTGTCACTGTTTCTGGTGGTGTATGGTCGCTTCATTCCTGTAACTCAGGTATTTGAATGGATGAAGGACGACTTAAAATGTCTGCAATCGTATTTAATCTCCCTTCTAAATGCTGGATGGTAAATGTGTAATTTTGGAGAATCAAAGCCCACCTGTAAATTCTATTGTTGGTAGGATGTCCAGATTGCATCACAGACAATGGAGAGTTATCGGATTGGATTACAAACTGTGCTCCTGCCAAAAATCGGTGAAACTTTCTCACGCAATAGATCAAACTAAGGCCTTCCATTTCTGATGCTGAGTATCCTCCTTCAGCAGGAGTGATGTTGCGACCTACGGTGTGGAACGTCCCGTCGTAGAACTGACCTAGTATTTCAGATATGGATATAGCAATCATATATGTGCGTAAGAAATAAGTGAGATTTGGATTAGGCATACGAAGGATAGATGGAACGATGAAAAAATGTTTCAATTTCGATACCGCACTAATTAATCGTGCATCTTTTACAGATAATTTAGCCGAAGCTTTTAAGATGTTAGAAAAAACACTGGTGATTTCCGCCAGTTTTGAAAGGAATTTAGTATAGTGGTTTACCAAACCCAGTAAACTTTGGACCTGTTTTTTGGTCGTTGGTATTGTCAAATTCAGAATCTTAGTGACGATTCTGTCATCAGTTTTCAATTGGCCCCTGCAGATGGTATGACCCAGGAAGTCAATTTGTTCCATGCCCAACTCTATTTTGGACGGCTTCGCTGTGAGTCCAAACAATCTCAACCTGTTGAAGACCTGTTGACGTTTCAGTAGGTGTTTTGTCCCGTCTTTCGTCTGGCTGCATATGTTATTTCTACATGTCGAGATATTTGTCGCAGTTACGTTTACTGTAGGAACTGGTAGTTCCATCTCGTCCAATACTGTTGTGCTACTAGTTGTGTGTGCTGTTATCTGGCTAAGCGTGTTTGCGTTGTCGCTGTCGTGTGTCGCCCTATCTAGTGAAGTTGTGTTGTGTTCGTCTGTCGTCTCATTGCTTGGTGATGGTGCAATTTGTTCGTCTGTCTGTTGTACTTGTTGTGAAACGTATGGTTTCAGGATGTTGATATGAAATATCTCTGAGGGTTCTTTTATCGATATTTCATGATCCGCATCTGATATTTTGAGTTCAACGTTGAGAGGCCCTTGGCAACATGTCAGTACCATGTTATGTTTATCAGTAAGTTGCATCACAACCTTTTGGTTTGGTTTAAGGTGAATCGCTTTAGTACCCTTGTTTGGATAGTTATGGTTTCCATTACTCGACACCTGCATTAGGGGTCCAGTAATATCGACCGCTATACTTTCAAGTGGTCTAGATGCTATTACTGACCGTTGCACTTCGGTCTTTACATGCTTTTTCTTTCGTACTCGATTTTGACACACAGTACAAGAGCGCCAGAAAGATCTTAAGTCCGAACAAAATTTCGGCCAGTAAAATTGTGATAGAATTCTGGCTCGCGTTTTATGATAGCCCAAATGTTCAGCAAACGGTGGTGAATGTGCGATTTTTAGCACCTTTTTTCGGTATGTTACAGGTAACACCGTCTGCTGAATTTCATGGTTATTATATGTGTAATAACGCATGAGAATTCCGTTAATCTTTTTAAAGTACCATGAAGAATTTTTAGAAACTTTCTTTCGCTCACACAACCGGTTAAAATACGGTGTGAGTGTTTGGTCGGTGCTTTGTGCCTCGCTCAGCTTTTGGCGAGTATTGTTGGTATCTGCACCACTTGGTGTTAATAGCTGTAGTGTTTCATTTTGTAAGTCAGTATACTTTGTTTCTGTATCTGACGTAGTTACAGCGTTGACCATGTGTGTTTCATTCCAGGCTTTTATGTTGTCGTCTGTACATTCTTATAATGCATCAAGACATCCTAAAATAAGATCTGTACAAGGATCTTGGAGGATAGCGCATGTAAATGTGCCGGTAAGAAACGGGGTATTGATATGCGCTTTTGCCAGTGGATATTTCTCGATGGTGCCCGAGAAAGTACGGCATTTGACAAATTCACCCGTATAATCTTCTGTTCTAGCAAGTTCTCTCCTTAATCCCAGTATAGTGCTGCCGCTATCAACTAAGCATTGGCATGGTTTACCATTGACCTGTGCATTGTAGAACTTAAGGTTACCTCTGGAGGCACATACTGCATTGGCTTCTTCATTTGAACATGATATTACGTGTCCACATTTCAATCTCCCCTCCGCATGAAACTGGTGGCATACTTTGCACGTCTTAAAGTCTAAAATATCGGTTACTGATGATACATTCTGGCATTCATTCGTTGGCAAAACATTGACAAGTTCGGGATCTATGCCACTCTCATCGCCTGATGATGTATCGATGAGGGCTGCGTTGTTTGCCTTCATTCTCTGTCTCCCAAGACATTTATTACTATAATGGCCATAACTTGAACAAAAATAACATTTTACAGCACGTTTAAACGATGATCTTCTGCTTTCTTGCTGTGACGAAACGCGTTTATCTGTCTTGGGTCGTAAAGATCCCGCACTATTTTGGCGCGTCATCGGGGGACTTTCCCAGCTAAAAATAGACTGAGGGAAGCCGATAGAGGAATTACGATCTAGAATCTTCTCGAAACACCGGAATTTGAGTGACCAGTGAGGCTGGGTATCGGACTAAATTCTCGTGCAGAGGGATCTAGAAATTCTAGGCGGGGAATGACGGTTTCCCGAGAAAGTGGCTTTTCTCTAGAAGCACTAGCTCCTCGTGCACATTGAGTTGGCACGAGTGGGGAAATTGGTTAGACCATTCATTCACTTCAAACTTGCTCAAAGGGAGCAGACGCAGGCCTGTGTGAGCCATTTTTGTGTTGCGTCTCACCTCAATCATGATTCGGCTGACTGTTACGGAAAGGAGGCTGAAGTGCCCTTAAACAGTTCTGAAAGCTGACTGGAGTCTGGTTTTCGACATTCAGGTACATATTTGTTTAAATCAGTTAACTTTGTAAGTGTGTACCAAACGCCATTGTTCTAACCTCATTACCTATGCGGATGTCCTTGCATACTAATTAGCAAACCGATCGATAACGCAGTTGACGGCTAATCGTGTGTTTGTTTACTGTGTGTTCGCGAATCAGCTGTTGGGAACGCAGGAATGCGATGTGGGCTATATGGATGTAAATTATATTTACCATATATTGCAAATCGTTGCATCTATTAGGTTGCTGTGTTAGAATAAAACAAAGTTACTTGTACCTAATAGAAACTTAGATTTATGTCAGTCAGTTGCTGAAGCCAGAAGAACGGTTAGAAAACCAGGTAAGTTGGTAGGTGGAGATTTAGACAAAATTGTGCTTAGTTACTAAGTAAAGGAAGAACTTAGTTCTGTGCCACCAGGAATGATGTAAATATTGTGTAGTAACTTAATAGTGAATTCATTGTGTGGAACACGGGATTTCTGTGGGAAGGTAAGTCTGCATTGGTGATATTTATATATATATGAAGTGACATTGTGTATATATATTAGGTCATGGCATGTGATACTTCCTGGAGTAATTCCGAACGCCGAATAGGTCGACGCGTGATAACAATGCGTGCCGTCGCGATATACTTATGCGTTCTGAACTCTTCTGAGCTATCTTGTTCTTTCATACTGGCGCTAGGGCGAGTGAATGCTAAGGTGCTGGAAGTATGAAAGGATGTAAGGAGGCTGTATGAGACAGAGGACATATAGGATATGGGGGAAGTGAAAGCAAGTTGTGAAAGTATAGGTTGGTAGACCAGACCAACGATGAAGTTCGGTCCCGGCCAAAGGCTAAACCACTTGGGAGGGCGGAACTGGAACATCACCCTTGGTACATGTGGGGAACATGTATTCGCAAGAAGGCTTCTTGACTCTAAGGCGGAGTCTGATAAGAAGAGTTTGCTATGGCGTGGGCAGGTGGTCCCACCAGCAAACAGGCTTGTGTACATATTGGATGTGATCATGTACTCTTCCTATATCCCGAGGGATGGTATATTGATCAGTATTATGTTTCTTAATGAACATTGATGATGTTAGGAACGAGTCCAGGGACTCTTTACCTTATTGTTTAGTTCGATTAAATTAGAACTATGATAACAGCCTACTATCACTACGGACGTTAGCGACGACTGGTAGATGATTAGGGATAGGTGAGACCTACGATCAGACTCGTCATTCTGATTTCTTGCTCTGTTTGACGGGCTGTTCTGTGAGGCCAGCTGACAATACTGAACCCATGCTTTACTACTCTCCATATAGAGATAATGCTTTGGTTATATGCATAACTAAGTAGCATGACTGAGGGTTGAGTAGTCATTGGTAGGATGCATGTGGACTAATGTTTGGGCCAGTATACTCTCACCGGTCGCTCTTCCTTTTCAGGAGTTTGCCTGTTGAGGAACCAGTCAACTATAATTGTCGTTGGCAGGAAACCACTTCGTGTGACACAGCGAAGGGTTCAATTCTTTACTTATCACGCCCGACTCAACCACACCATGTACCCAATGTGATTCACCATGCGTGAAGGTTGCATCAAGTAATCCAGGTGCCCTGAAGGTGCACGTGTGGGACGTGATGGTTTGTGATGTTTTTCTACAGTAGAAGATACTCTTATTTCAGGCAGGAACATTTCAGCAATTTGAGTAATCATGCTCAAAGAAAGGAAACACCTGACCGTATAGCATTACGGTGGTTCCGCCTCAACGTGGAAAAATGAGATTTAGACACTTGAATGGTTCTTATGACAGCCATAGTGGCAGGTCTTGAGAAGAACTACACCAGCTATTCATTGTAACTTGTGACAAGTGTTACCAGGTGGAAGGGACAATTGATTATAGTCCAACCTGAATTGGTTTCCGTGAAATAGATGTCTGATTCTGATAATGTACTGACCCAGTATGAAGATTATGAACTGTGTTCGAGTAGGACTCAGTGACATTTCAGTTGCCATATCTTATTCTTCAAGCAGTGTTACTGTGAGGGACCATTGAATTGGTCATTGACATATTCTTCAAGCAGTGTTACTGTGAGGGACCATTGAATTGGTCATTGACATATTCTTCAAGCAGTGTTACTGTGAGGGACCATTGAATTGGTCATTGACATATTCTTCAAGCAGTGTTACTGTGCTATGATTGATGGACCATTAGATTGGTCAGTGACTACTTAGGTTCATCGTAGTCACGAATACTTGGAGTCAAGTCCAGGAGGATTGTCTCCCAACCAGTGTTGTTAGAGAATTGTATTAACAGTGACTCCGTGGGAGTGATACAGATGCAGCTGGTCCAGTTGAGTGAGGTCCAGCAGTGACTCTATTGTTGTGGATCCCCGCTCTGGAGACGGAGTGGTCTCCAAGGTTTTAGTCATCTCACTGGAAGGAAGCCGGGTGAGTGGCGGACCGACTGGACGGGACATCTGCATCCAATCTACTTCTCACCTGAGGATGACAAGCATATCTCTGATTCTGTCTCTACTCTATCTTCTATTTGTGTAAATAGATTATTCTATCAGGATGTTCATTTCAGTTCTATATTCTCAAGGGTAGAATCAACTTTATGTAAGTTGACTTGCTCTTTGTATAATGATTGAGTGTTGTCTCGGACGAGGCCTAAGTGTTCATTGTTCCACAGGGGTATGTAGTTAGTGGGGGTCTAGAATCTGGAGGGGCTTGTAGACATAATTAACTAATATGAGATCAACCACAGAGTAAAAATGTGTATCTGCCTATCCAACCCCTGGGGCTAGTATACACGGGAGTGCCAGAGACACCTCGGGTGTGGTTCACTCTCACTACCTAAGGTGAACTCGTTACACTTGCTTACTTATCACTTGTTCTAGGTGTGACGGATATGTGGGGTTCTTATCACACATCGAATAAGTTGGGTGAAAAAGATTGCAATAATTACATCGAGGTAGTTTCTGATATGGTTTGTCCTTCTTACTGTAGTCTTTCTGTTTGTAGGATCTATCAGGGACTCTATTTGCAAAAGCTGTAATTTCTGTGTCATATGATGTAGTTTTAAATATGTCCCGATTAGAGGAAAAATAAGCTGACCCCCGTTTCTCTAATTGTTGAATGGAATCAATATCTGACTGTTGTAAGAATTTAGCAAAAGGGGTAGGCACTGTAGAAACAACTTTGTCCATTACCATTAGCTCTTCTAGTTTTTCATAGCTGATACCTACTTTAGCCGCCTTAGTCCATTTTTTAAATATGCTCTGTACGTTAGAGATGTAGTCTAAGAACGTTTCCGTTGCTTTTGGTTTAATCTGTGAGAATTGAATTTGGTAACCAGTAGCGTCCAAAAGA
Source organism: Cepaea hortensis (assembly GCA_963921405.1). Lineage (NCBI taxonomy): Eukaryota > Metazoa > Mollusca > Gastropoda > Stylommatophora > Helicidae > Cepaea > Cepaea hortensis. The sequence goes on from OY992888.1 coordinate 59,337,246, forward strand.
AAATGTTGCATTATCCTATCGTGTATGTACTGGTAATTGTTTCTAAGATCTGTAGGTATGGATTCTATTACTTTTAAAGGCTCCCCACTCAGGTTCCTCATGTAAATCATTGCCCAATCCTCTAAAGGTATTTTCTGTGTTTTTAGTTGGAACTCTATATTTTCAGTCCATGCGCTGATTGAATCACCTACAGTGTATGGTTTGATAAGGCCTTTGTACTTACTAAATTTGTTCTGTTCTTCTTGGCTCTTTTGTTTGCTAGAGGCTATTTGTATGTTAGAATCTACCTCCATTTCCTTCATCTTTAGTTTAGTTTCTGAATCTACCTGTATTTGCTTTTCTTTGGTGGCATGCTCTAAGTCTAACTGTTTCTGTTTGATAATTTGGTCCAATTCTAATTTTTTCTGGTCTAACTCTAACTGTTTCTGTTTGGTAGCTTGATAGGACTCTAATTTTTTCTGTTTGGTAGCCTCCTCGATCTCTTTCATTTCTTTTTGATGTTGCCTTTCTAATGCTCTTTCATCTCTGTCAAGAGCAGCTTTTCTTTCTGTTTCTTCTTTCTGTAGAGCAATTTTCCTTTCTGTTTCTTCTCTCTGTAGAGCAATTTTCCTTTCTGTTTCTTCTTTATACTTTTGGTCCGCCCATTTTTCTAGCTTATCTCCAGTGTGGCCCATGGCGATGCCCGCCTGGATACATTCATTTAGTGACGCCATTTTGTGGCGTAATGTTAATTCACAATGATAATACAATAATATGCACAGAATAGTTTACAATAATATGTTAGTAAATGTACATCTTTCGCTGGAAAAGAAGATGCATGATTAAGTTAGAGCATATCAAAATATTCGGAAAATATACTCATCAAATTTGTTGGACAGTACGGTACTTGGGATGTTCCGCCGCAGTCTTTCACACTACACACTGGTTTGATTTGCTGACACACGGGCTGCGTTCTGGTTAGTAGAGCAGCAAAAATTAGACACACGCTTAAGTTGTAAATACAAGCTCACAATTCATCATATTCTATCAAATATTGCATATATCATCAAGTTGTTAATATAATCTCCTATTTCACGCGACTGGTGAATGAGAATGTGCTAAATAGTTATAAATGGTATTAATGATGAATGATATGATCGTCTGAATGATTGTTAGATGATAAATGAGATGATTAGTCGTATGGCCGTCAATGTCGTCTTGTCTTCGCCGTTTGACTCTGGCGTACCTTTGTTATAGGCTGCAGTTCGTCGCTACTCTATTTACTGATTTCGTAGAATGGTGACATTGATGGCTGTATCACACGCAATGGAATGTACACGGTGGTTACGATGGTAATGTTCACTGATGATTTTATACATTTCAATTACTTTTAGTATAATACCACACATGGAGCCGGTCGCTCAGAAAGTCGTGGCGTGCTGATGAGCGTAATCTAGCCTAGGAATCAACATACAGCTGAAAGATGCTGGTGTTGACTGCAATATCCTGAAACAGGATGGAAACGCGGAAAAAAAAATAATACCACACTTTCTAAATAATATTGGTAGAATTTCACACTTTACCGATCTAATTTGACTCAATTGTGGTTCACACTCCACAAATTTGCGATCGTATAATTCACCACAAAAAAAATTAATTTATAGCATGTATCACAATAAATTTGTATTCCTTTGCAATATAACACACACCAATAATGTTGAAACGTGCATTTAATTAATTCTGGTACAGAATTTTGTAATATCAATCGATCGCTAGCGTTCGTTCAGTGGTTTATAATACCACTTGCATGTTGGCGTTAACTGCTCGTTGAATATTACTACAACTGCCTGCTATGACTGCTCAGAAACGTTCACTGAAATCTGACAGTAATTGTACTGCTGGCGTTCGTTCAATGTGTTCTGACACAAATTCAGGGTCTACTGGTGTTTATTCCCTGTGTTCTGACACTAATTCGCCGCTGGCGTTGATTCATTGACCATTCTGACACCAATTCGGGATCTAGCCTGTCAGCGACTTGTGCGCTGCAGCTTTTCAAGACTCCGTTACTTTCGCACTGCACGAAATAACAATTCATGACATTTGCGAAAGGAATGCAATTTATTCAGAGCCGACATTTGAATGGCTCTACGAGCGTTAGGTTTCATCATTGTTACACAATATGAATACATCAACGTGATGATAGATGATGCTAGCATTACACAATCTAAATGAACAGCCCTATGTTTGCCTATGGCCTAGAAAGCTATCGTATTGGTCAAGGATACGTCTGCTCTCTCTACCGTCTCCAGTCAGTCTGTCCCGCCACACATTGCGTGGACAAGCACGGACACTTTTACTCTCCGTGCAGTCGCTATTATTGCGTGCCTGGTCTTGCCAGCACGCCGGCTGGTGAGTTCGAGTAACCTGGCATATCACGGTTACTCGCAAGGCCCAGCAACCCAATTGCTTGGGGAAAGCCCTCGCTCATCTGTACTCGTTGACCTCTGGTCTGACACAAATGTGTCTCCCTGTGAGGTTATTAATAGTACTCGGTGTCTTCCCTGTCTGGTGTCTCTCTACTAGACTAGTGTTAACTCATTACTCCTGTAAGGCTTTATTGGGGATGCTGACAGCGTGCCCCCTCTTTATTTCATTCATCAATTCTCTCTTCATTCTCAGTTTTTCTAGAACTTCTGCATTTGATTGATTTCGTTTCCATGAAATACAACATATTCGGCTTTCTAGTTGCTTGTTCAATGTCCACGCTTCCGCACCATACGGTAGAGTTGAATATATGAAGCATTTGACAATTCTCATTTTTAATGCGTTGTTAACCTTTCTAGATGTTAATACTGATTTCATGCTGTTGAAAACATTTCTGGCCATTCCTATTCTCTTTTTGATTTCTACTTCACTCCTGCACTGTAATTTTCGAGAATGACTAGTGTGTTGGCATTCTGGCAGCGGCATTATGGAGTGTACCTGTGCGCGCTGTTGGATTGCTTGATGGAGACTCCTGTCAATTCCACTTTTCACATTGAACAGTGAGGAGCATTATGTGTGATATTCACTAGCACAGGAAAGGAGCACAATGGGGACGACCCTTTGCCCTGAAGTTGGAACCGCGACTAACTAACCAACCAACCAACCAACCAACCAACCAACCAACCAACCAACCAACTAACTAACTAACTAAGTAACTAACTAACTAACTAACTAACTAACTAACTAACTAACTAACTAACTGTAACCATTATAATTGCTGCTGCTCGCTGTTGTTTCTCTCCACCAGAATAGATTATTCTATATTCCTCAGATGTTATAATGCCCATTCTTGTCCATCTGGTCTCACTTATAACTAACACGTTAATAGTTAGTCTTTTTCATTTAATTCTTAATGTTATCAAATTTTCCATCCCCTCTCATAGTTCTTACATTGGGGGAGCTGCGTGTTCTCGAGTTATGGTGTCCGCCTCGAGTGCTGGAGGTTCCGGGTTCATGCCCCGGTGAGGACCGGGATTATTTTCACGTGGACTTCTAGTAATACAATTTCCCCTGGTCTCTGGGAAGTGAGATCTGACGCCCGTGTGTATTGTTGCGCACGTAACAAATCCATTGGCAGTTGGAGATCGAAAACGAATAGCCTTAACGGCACTGCCTGGGCAAAATTTCGAGTTAAAAATCTACCCAAAGTATTTCAGAATCCTCGCCGGTGCTACGGAGTTCGTGCACTGAGCTGAGTTTCTTTAGACTCAGGTTTGAGTTAGGAGCAGAACGGAGCACTTATGGGTTACTCCAGTGTGCCATGATGCTGATCCATCGACTAAACTAAACTAAACTTAACATTCCAAGTTCCTAATATCAATCTTTTTATTTTGTCAGTGTTATTAATTAAAATTTCTCCATTGTTTCCACTGATACAACCGTTTCCTGTTATGTTGCTTTACTTTTTCGTTCGGGATTTTAACTTCTATTTTGTTCCATACTTTCAACGATTAGCTTATCATATTTATTTTTTTTACTTCAACCAAGTATAGTTGATCTGGTTGTTTAAATGCTGATATGTCCATTTGAGTTGTCTTCGATGTCTTTATTCCAGTGTTTTTAAGTTCTATTTGTACTTCTTAGACTACATGATTGTGGTCAGAGTTAATATCAGCACTAAGGTATGTTTTTGCATTTTGAACATTGATTTTACATGTAGTTATAATTATAATGCAGTCAATTTGGTTTCTTGTTCTATCTACAGCGCTAATTCATGTTTACAGTTTCCTAGGGTTATGTTGGAAAACTGTGTTACAAACAATAAGATTGCTTTCTTTACAGTGCTGTATCAGCCGGTCTCCTCTGTCGTTTCTGTTTCACAAATCATGTAGCCCTACTATCTGCTTATATTTATTTTATTTTCCATTTTTTTGCGTTCATGTCTCCAATGACAATTAGGATCTCTGATGATTTTTACAACTTTCAGTGTTTATTGTAGGTCTTCAGAATATTCTTCTGGCTGTTCATCGTTATAATTATTTATTGGAGCACACGTCTGAAGAATGATTATGTCGAACGGTTTTGCCTTAATTTGGAGTATTATCATCCTATCTTTATGAGCCCAGTATTCTCTAATATTTTTCTCTAAATTTCTTTTTACTAGTAATCCTACTCCTCTCTCGTGATCTCCTCCCGAATTAATGAATATGAAATCTTCCCTCCTAATAAAACTTGCATCTGTCCATCTTGTTTCATAAACGCCTAAAATATCTAAATTCATGTTTTTTTTAGACTCGGCAATAAGGTTTCCAAATGTCCCTGCTTAATATAGGGTGTGTACGTTCCACGTACCAACTCTTAGACTTTTCCATCTACGTTTCAGGTAGGTATTGTCAGAATGCACGTTTCCAACAGAATTTGGGATGCATTCGTCATTATTAACTTCCTTATTCACTATAAGAGTTGTTTCTTCCCTGAGAATATTTACAACACGTTCATCTCTAGGGGGCCGAGTATTAAACATATCGCTGTTTTCTTGTTGTTGAATTAGCATTGCTGTCTTTGATATTACATGATAAGGTCCCAATCTCTTCCACAATGGCCAGCCACACTCACTATCGTGTCTTGAACACGCCTCACGTAAAGTAGCAGTCTCTTTCACAAATTGTACTGGGCATTTGGCATATGATATGAAACCAATGTGTTTAATAAACATCAGCACTCGGTGGGTGTTTATGTCAGTGTTAAGGTAGTCTTGACATTTCCTTATGGGTCTCTTAAGGTGTGTCAGCTTTATATCCAATTCAAATTTAAAAACAATTGAATACCTGCAGAAGGTGTCGAACCCATAAATACGAAGCTGGTATGTGGTGTCCAGCCACTATATTACTGTAATTCAGCTGTAATTCACGAATTATATACATCGATATTCCTATAGGTCGATAGTATCAAAGTAGAGTGCAGAGAATTATAACTTTCGGTGTTCACGAAGTATACAGAACAGTACACCTCAGTCTTCAAGAAATGTATAGAGCAGTATACCTATCAGTCTTTAAGATATGTACAGAGCACAATATTCCTCTCTTCAAAATGTGCACAGATCAATATACCAATCAGCCTTCAAGAAGTGTACAGAGCAGTTTAATAATCAAGTTATCAAGAATCAGGCTACTTATCAGTCTTCACGAAGTGTAAGGAGAAGTATATCTGTCAGTGGATCTGCTCTTTTACCCGGCACTTATCGGGCAGGCAGTGTAACGCCTTCAGGATATATCACCTTCATAAAGAGATCAACACGATGCAAATTGCTTATTCACTGGTTTCTTTATTTGATTCTCGACAATATTGTTCACGTGCAAGTGGATTGATATTCAGGTGTGTGTGTGTGTGTGTGTGTGTGTGTGTGTGTGTGTGTGTGTGTGTGTGTGTGTGTGACTGTATGTGTATGTACATGGTAATCATTTTAAGTATTAGAAATATTTCCTGCCAGACAATTATTAATCTGACATATTAGTTAGGTCAGTGTAATACAGAACACATTTACTTATCTCATAACTATTGTACACATACTGGTCTCCCTGGACTAAGGGTTAACGAAATTTTTCGTAATCCCGTATATTAAAGTGGTTAAAACAGCAGTTGCGAGTATCGGCAGCGGTTCGCGCCGCTCTGGTAACTTACGGTGGTATTGAGCCTGTCGTTCAGAAAGCAATGGCAAACTGCTGAACGTAAAACTTGTCTAGTACATCAACAGCAGCTGAAAAATGGTGGTGTTGACTGCAATGTCCAGTAAGGGATAAGCAACATAAAAAAATTGGACACATGGTGCTAGAAATACATATACACAACTAACAACTTTAGGTGTTATATGACTGATATCAAGGTGGCAGCGCATCACATGACCTTTCAGATTAAAGAATTAAGGCGCGTCAATGTGGGAAACAACATCAGTTTTGGAAATATGCCCTTATGCTATTTCGAATAAACATCCGCAGAAGTCGGATCTATCGGCCTAAGGAAGCAAAACTTGACACAGCGCAATTACGTCTGAAACAAACCTCGGATGAACGCAGCAGAAGGGGAAGAACCCATGACCTTCGGGAAAGCAGGTACGCACCTATTCACTATATTACAACTGCTCTTCTTTTGTTATATACAATCATATACGTAAATATCATTTACTGGAGTGTTTCGTTTCCGTTTCAGGCCCGCATATTTTAGACTACAATATAATGATGAAGTGAAAGTTCCTGGTGTGACTATGAGTTAAAACTTGCAACACGTCCATTACACGACGTCGCAATCAACCCTATATTTGTGTCAGCTATTTGCAGGGTACGTTTTTATTTAGTAGATTGCCATTGCTCTCTGAATGACAACGCTCCTGTCATAGTTAAAAATCAACAATAAATCTGCTTCCAATATGCAGTAATGCAAGTCGCGTTCACCTTCACCCCAATCGCCGGCGTACATCTTTGAGGATCGAAAAATGTGTGGTAACTTTTTCCCCAACGAAGCAGGACAACCATGCAATGTGTACTATTTATTAATGTTTACAATTTTTGTTTACTCTTGCGCAGAATTACAGACTATGCAATGTTTAACTACGTTATAGTAAAAGAAATGGAAAGCGAAGTAAAAAACAATTTATATTGCTAGAATAAAAGGAAAAAGTAAGCTAATTATTACAGTTTAAGTTGAAGAAATTATCAAAAGGGATAGTGTCGCCCACGCTCTGAGCTCAAAGCTTACTAAGTAAGCCATGCTTATCAGGTTGGCGTGCGACAGCTATCACAGCAGTGAACCAGGGCTAGTGTAAACACTAGAGGCCACCCCCAGCTCTAGATGGACGGTTTATTTCCTTATAGTGCTCAGGCGTCCATCCCTGCCCCTCCTCCCCAGACAAGTACCCTCGAACCATGTATGTGTTAAGGGAGAACCCTCGCGCGACCCTAAGCTTTCTAACTCAGACAGGCCATTGTCTGAGTCTGCGAGGACCTTGACCACATAAAAGGACAATGTGACCGGCGAGGTCACGTGGTCTCCACATACCATGGGTATCCTGCCCAGTAACCAACCGGGTTTCCCCAGAAGGCTGAACGATTACAAATACCTGCCATTTGTTTATATACCGACATGACTTCACTATGTAACAACAGGTGGGTTTTGTGTTATTGAATATTGGAAATTATCGTTTCTGAATAAAATATATTTTGCCACCACTGTCTTATTCAAAACATACTTATTATTAGCAACATCTTATATAACATATATTTTCCAATGTCTTTTGTGTCAGTTACTAAAACGTGCACTGCTATTGAAGAAAACATGACAACATTAAATTACTACATTATTATCTAACTTGAATATCAAGGGGAATAACATTGCATATTTTATTTCATATCCTTTATAAGACATCGCAATCAACACCAGCATTTCTGCCGTATTGATCTCTTGGCAAGTATACCATCCGTAGTTTGCCATTGCTTTCTGAACGACTGGCACCAATACCAACGGGAAATCAACGCAACGCAGTCTGCTGCCAAATAACATTGCATATAATTGTTATGAAACTTGCTATTAATAGATGGAGATAAACAATTAGCAAAGGGAAGTAATGTAGCTGATTGTTTTAAACATAAAATTTTTGCTTTCAAAATGTTTAACTATAATACGCGTTCGCAATAGTTAGATTATATAATATAATGTATTATATGTAATCTGATTATTTGTATTCCGAACATTTGCACTTTCTATTTTAATTGGCATTTACCTGGAAACGTATTTAAAATACAATAAAATTCTTGCTATTGCATATTGATTATTAAACATATTTTGATTGTATGAATAGTTAAACGAGCGATTACGCGGAGTCTCTGGCAACAGGGAGGAACCACATAACGTATATAAATTATGTTCTTTCAGCATAATATCTGATGCGTGGCCAATTCAGACGCTACGATTTTAAACTAAATTTTGGAATCAGGTGACATGACTGGGGCTTGCCTCGATGTTGTCCCAGTATTGTAGTTCTTCTGGGAATGGCATAAAACAAATAATCTCCTATTTTATAGCATGTGTATGCTGCTTTTGTTTTCTTGCCAAGTTTATGTTCAGTTGTTTGCAATTGCTTTCTGAACGTCCGGCACCCATACACATTCCTTAAATAACGATCTGAAAGTGGTCGCTGTTGATCGATAGCCTGTGTTATTTCCATGGCGTTATATATGTTCTTTAGAGTAATAGTATAATAGGGCAATTGTGTGTTTTTCTCAAATTACTTTGTCTGTTTTAAGTAATGTTAAATCTAATTTGATGTTCTTCAGGTTTTCCCTTACATGTTATTATTCTTAACCTCATCTGTCCTATAACTGCACTTGGTCGATATGTCCGTCTGCCACTGGACTATTGTTTGTTCTTACTATAATGCTTCTGAATCTCTTTGAAATCAGCGTGTCCACGTATTTAGTCGTCGAGAGTTATGATTAAAACAGGTGTTACCTATTATCATTTGACGATATTCAACCCATGCAATTAAGCTGTCACCTCTCACATTCTTATCGCCAAGGCCACAGTCACCAGTCACACCACTCAACATTTCGTTGCCTACATTGGCATAGTAATTGTTGTTTTAATTAGCCTAAACTGGATACCAAGAAATATCCACAGTAGTATCAGACGCCAGATGGGATCTGACTGGATGACGGTTGGACTATAGAAATGTGGGGCTAGCACCATATACTCATGACGCCTCAGTGTGTGGAAAGGGGTCATTAATATTTATCTTATATATAAAAAAGACTTGTGCGTATGTATCTCTGTATGTATTTATGTATCTCTGTCCGTATGGCCTTTATTTGTTCGCGAACGGCAAATCCGATTGAGATGAAATTTTCTACACGCCTTCCTTTCATTCCAGAGCTGACAACTGTGATATTTTGTTAGTGTGAAATCGCCTGCTTACTCAGTATTATTTCATTTTTCATTTTTCATCATAATTTCATATATTTCAGGGGACCTAACTCTGTAAAAGTTATTTCAAGGGGCATAACTTTTCTGTATAACTTATAGTCATATTGTGGCATCGTTTTCAAAGATTTATAAACTCTTTGTCCATAGTTATGTACCGGCATATGAGTTATAATAAATAATGATACAATCTGTAAGGCATTTTCAAAGTTTTCATAAAAATGATGCACAATGCATAACATTGTAACTCATCTTTTTTTGCTTAAGAAGTTACTGTAGTCATGCAGGTGATTAGAAAGAGTCTTCATTAAAAATAATGGATGGTGTGTAGAAGAACGTTCTTTTAAGTTAATTTTTTTGTTGTATGAATTTAATGAAGCCGGACAGGGTCAGGCAGACAGATAGACAGACAGATAGACAGTCGGGAACGGGAACTTATATGACTACTTATATGAATTAAATGAGATGCTCCACATCAGGAGCTGGGAAATGCCGGGCCGGGTCAGACAGACAGACAGACAGACAGACAGACAGACAGACAGACAGACAGACAGACAGACAGTCGGTAACGGGAACGAGAACTTATATGACTACTTATATGAATTAAATGAGATGCTCCCCACCAGGGTCTGGGCGAAGCCGGGCAGGGTCAGCTAGTATTGTATAAAAGGCAAACCGTGAGGCCGCGGGTAGTAATGCTTTTGCGTTTGAAGTTCGGTGCGCTGGTGGCGGGATATTTTGACCGTTACCTACATTGGTCAGTTGGACTTCAACTTTAACTTCCCGTTCAGAAAGTAATAGCAGACTACAGAATGTAAACAACGTCTTGTTTCTAATCCCTCCATAAGAAGTAAGCAATGGCAATAATTTCACGGCTCTCTTATGTTTAGCACACAGACGTGAGGTGGTTAGAACAACTTCTCCACTCATTCCACCGCCCAAAACTGGACCACGAGAAAAATTATATGTCGTAAGAAAATCATCAGGTAGGTTTACAATCGAAAGTAATTCCATTTCTGAACACAACCAAGGTAAACACTACACTAAGTGAGATAATTATTCAAATTAGAAAACTGCACAAGATAATATATAAGCACGATCTCGCAACAAGCACTCTGGAAAATTTTATGGTGAATTGAGACACACTGCTCTCGCTTAATTATAGTGGAGGCTATCGATAATCTGGTCTTTTCAACTTTCATATGGAAATTTCATACGGAAACACAACTCATCTTTAGACAAATGGATGAAGAATATATCAGCAGCTACGAGAAAGTGACACAAACTCAGAACAAAATGAAAGATAACGAAACATCAAACAAAGAGTATTTATAATAACTGCATCCAGCCAAGCCAGACGGGCTAGGAGCCTGCACCAACAAAGAAAACCAAAAGATGAAACGAGCACAAATGATAGCCGCCGACCAACCCCCAGCTGACGTCACAGACACAAACCAACATAACCAGTCCGAGATAGGACTCAGAAGACAAGAATTAGGGTGAATAAACCCACAAAAATCACGGACCTCAACAATAACCACAGCTGAAGAGGCAGGTTGAACGGGGCCGAATTTGGAATTTTTGTTTTTAAAATTGGAATTGGAATGTCCAATCTGATCTTTGTCGGCGTCCTCGTTACGGAATTGATTGACAATATTCAATGGGCAATACTTTGAGGCTAGATCTATCAGTCATTATGTGGGTGTTTCTTGTAATTGTGGCATATCTAGACGGATTATACTTTCATATCTATACTGCCGCTTCAAATAAAGTGAACTTCACATAACTTTTCTGATAATCCTACCTCTTTGCATCATTCGTCGGCTCACGTGTCAATGTCTGGTGACGTAACTTTGATAGCCTAACACAATGTTCACTAAAAGAATTGACCTATATTTGACGTATTAACCTAATCAGGGCATGCGATTATGGTTGATGCATATTTGAAGGAGATCATCTGCCTATCGCTGCAGAGTACAGACCATAACCAACAACAATATGACGGCTGCTTTCACACTCCATCCACCACCTGCTTCCATGGCTTCACGTAACCATGATTGGGGGGCTAAACGCGTACTCCACCTTGCCCAAGGGTGTCCCGGAGACTAACGGAGGAAAGGAGATGTCTTACATCTCCTTTGATAGGGGATATCCCTATCCCGCTAACTGGTTAAAGTACTTCGGAAGTATTATATCATCACACGGCAAATTAGAAGATGAGATCGAAAATAAATGCAATAAGGTAAACTAGCTCATTGGACAAATGGCACTAATACTACAAAACAAGTAACAAGATAAACTAAATAACCACCCTACAACACAATCTTCATACCAAGTCTATGCTACCAATGCTTAGCCTAGACAGTGACTGAGAAAGAGAAAACACAAACTACAACAACGGAAATGAGATTCCTGAGAAGATTACTCTACGTATTAAGAAGAGAGAAAATCAGAAATATAAGAGTGTCAACCGTCGGAGTATGCTTGTGTGATAGCTGTTACCTCCAAATATGTTTTGACCGTTTCTTGTTCGTATAGTGGTTCATAATGTATTTATTGGCCTTCATGTCACCTGTTCTTCAAACTAACCTTGTGTAACACGAATAAGAAATTCTGCAACTGGAACTAAAGATAAGCATCTTGTACACGTATGTCACTGTTATTTAGCAAAATTCACCGACACTTACAAACTGTCCGTTTGTAATACAACACAGATCACATTAGCACATAAAGAAAAAAACAGACTTGTAAATACCATGTTTTGGAAGTTGAGTTAACTTGAGTTAAGAACCGAGATAACTGCACTCAGAACATTTCCATACGTGCTCTGTCCCCTCGTTCAACAGCCAGCGAAAAGTCATACTACTAATCGTTCCCACCGCTATCTGATTGAAAGTTCTCTTGGTCCTCCTCTCAGTTTTGAGATTCTGCTAGAACCCCTGCCGACCCTCGCAATCTCATTCTTTCCACATATGGATTCTCAATTTGTTCCTCCGCTTTCTCCACCTTGTCTCACAAGCGTACGACCATACTAACTGCCATAACGATTGATTATAATGAAGTAGGTCAACATCAGCCTATTAAACGAGGTGTGCGATAGGGATGTATAATGTCTCAAGCTATTGTTTCTCTATGCAGTGAATATATTGTTAGAAATGTCGAAGATATGAGAGGAATCACCATTTGGGGACATAACATCAATAACATTAGATATACGGGTGATCAATAATGATGCAGACAATTAACATGATCTAGATGCGGTTGTTGTACACAGTGAATAACTAAGGCTAGAATTAATTTGTAAGAAGGCACAGATTATGGTCGTCTCTAGACAGGAAGAAATTTCATAATGTAATAAATGGGTAAATGGGAATATTCTTATACACGGGGATCGGTACAATTATCTCGGAACAGTCATGACATCTGATGGGAGGTGTCTTGAAGATATTAGAACTAGAATCGCTACGATGAAGGCCGCCTGTTTGACGATGGAAAACATACTGTCCAATAAAAGGACGTCAATTGCAACGCGAAAAATAGTGTTAAAGTGCTACATCGAACCTATACTTCTGTATGGATGTGAAACGTGGACAATGAGCAGACAAGCTGAACAACATTGAATGGTAATGAAAATATGGTTTCTGAGGTAAATGCAAAGAATACCATGGAAAGACAGAAAAGCCAATGAGAAAGTTCTACAAGAAGCAAATGAGGATCATAAGCTATTGAAAGAATTTTGACGTTGATAGTCAACATGTATTGGACGCATTATAAGAAGAAATGCATTGAGGAACTTTGTGGCAAGATTGAGGGGACAGCAACAAGTAGAAATATCTGGATGGCTTGGCCAAGTGGTATTGTCGAGACAAGAATACGGAACTGATCCTCGTCTATGGTGATCATGTAAGGTGGTGAAACATAACCGCCCACGCTTATCGGCATGGCACTTGATGATGTTGATCTACATATCCGGATACTATGTTGTGCCGCTGATTTTATGCACAGTGCTGTGATTCTCCCTGTGTGAGCTATGCAGGAAAACTGGGACACTGCTGGAGATATCCATGGACATTAAGAGTGGTCAGATAGCAATACATAATATGTAATTCATCCATTCATTCATTAGCATGTCCTTTGTTAAAACCTCTCCCCCATAACAACCATTCGCAAAACCTCTCGATATTAAACAAGATTTCCCGTTTCCAATATACTCATCTGGAGATTATCTGCTACATCCTGCATCTACCTTCTCTTTGGCCTTCCTCTTTCTCCTTTCCTTCTTTAGTGTTCTCTCCAAATATTCGTGACGTTTCAAGTGACCAGTTTATTACAATTTTCTTTGTTTTATCATCTTTAATAGCCAACCTTCTTCAATATTCAGCTCTTGAAGTATGGATGCAAGTGTTCTTTTCTGTATGCAAGATATTCTTAGAACTCGTCTATACCATTTATATGCAAAGGAACTTATGCGCTGTCCAGCATGTTTATTAAGTGTCCATGTCTCACAGGCGTATGTTGCAATGAGAAAGATGCATGATCTTAAAAATACATTTTTCCCCATACATAATAATACATTCAAACACCGAATCTTTGCGCTCAAGATATGTCCACACTTGATTCATGCTCTACTCAAAAGCCACAGAAGAGTTCACTTGCTGATTATTTCAGGAGCAATTAAGAAGAACAAGTCTGCCTGACTTTTCCTCTAGACTTAGTGTATTTGCCAAACCTTCGATTCACTCGCTTCTGAAACATGTTAAAAATATTGATACTCCGTCTGTTCAGCTGCACTCTCCACACTGTAGACCAGTGCTCCAATGGGGCCGCGTGGTCTCTAGGTATGGTGTCCGCCTCGAGTGCTGGAGGTCCCGGGTACAAGCCCCCGTGATGACAAGGTTTTTTTCTCGTGGACTTCTAGTAATAAAATGTCCCCTGGTCTCTGGGTAGTGAGATCGGTCGCCCGTGTGTATTGTGGCGCATGTACAAAATCCCTTTACAGTTGGAAATCGAAAAAGAGAAGCCCAACGGCGCTGCTCGGGCAAGATTTCGACTTAAAAATCTACCCAAAGTATTTCAGGATCCTCGCCGGTGCTACGGAGTTCATGCACTGAGCTGAGTTTCTCCAGACTCGGTTTGAGTTAGGAGGAGAACGGAGCACTTATGAGTTGCACCCGTGTGCCGTGATGTTGACCCATCGACTAAACTAAATTAAACTAATGTAGCAGAATGAATATCATATCAGTATAAGCTTTAGGGGTGCAAGACTACAGCACGCTTGAGCATCGATATAGAACAGTAAGAAAGATGCTCAAGTCGTGACGTAGCTTGTTGTTGAGGAGTAACCACCATGAACGAGAGAAGAGAAGACAACATCATAATACAAATGATTTGAACTTGGATTCTGTATCATCATGTGAAATTAAAGCCTATTTAGAAACCACACAGAACTTGTTGATCCATCTGTATACGCATTGTTACAGATGGGTAAATGGCGCCGCATACAGGAATTTTTGACTTGAAGGTCGCGTGAACAACGTGAAGTATGAAAGTAGTCAACATGCCGCATACTAAACTGGACTAACCAATTTGTTCAGGTACGAACGATATTTTAAACATTCATTAAATAAAAGAAAAAATTCAAAAGCGGACCAACTATAAGTGAATCAAGGTCAAAATTTAAACGTTTTTCAGACTACCTAAATTAAACGTACACACATCAAAATTTTTGAATGGAGCCGTCTACATAATTTGATTGACTGTGACTGTGGAGTTTTATCAAGATGTTTTTCGTCAGAAATACTTGAAGCAACGTGATGTTTGTCGAATTGCTGTGAAGTTTGACTTGCATTATTTCAGCCGTTAAGTAACCTTGTGTTGAAGGTCACACACTTACATACTGGCAAAGAAGTCTCAAGACAGCTATAACAACTCGAATTGGTTTAAAGGAGCTGTTTCCTTTTATTATGTTCATTTAAAATCGACTTTGTGAACCTGAAGAAAAATGAGAGCTTATGCCGAGACCATATTGCTCCTTCAATTAGAAATCACGAGAAAATACCATTGCATTCGCTCATCCTGAATTCTAACAAGTCAGAATGTTTTTCAACAAAAGCGAACATCTCAAAATCTAGTCGCTTTATCGCTTTATCGCTAGACCAGTTTTCAAGACGTCGCCTGAAGTGCCCTGTTCAGGGTGAAGAGAATGCTCAAGTCTGGTAGGGGCTCAACCAGGAGCTGAAAGTGAAAGGAAAGTGACGAAACCTGAGACGCTGGAAGAAGAACATCACTGAAGT
Organism: Cepaea hortensis; assembly: GCA_963921405.1. Lineage (NCBI taxonomy): Eukaryota > Metazoa > Mollusca > Gastropoda > Stylommatophora > Helicidae > Cepaea > Cepaea hortensis. Next base: position 59,352,971 of record OY992888.1, read on the forward strand.
CGCGTTTGGATGGTTACTGAATAATAAGAACTCCAGACGTTTGAGTATACAGGAACCGTAACAAGGGATATTTTTAAAGAACGTACCTGAATTCACGCTTCTCTTGAATCAAGGAAAGACATGCTCGACGGTAATTAAGTTAATTATAACTGCTAAGAGAACATTTTTTTAATGTGATTTAAATATTTACATAGATCATTTAGATAAATTGTTATAATGTGAATTTGCTTGTATAAGTGTATAGCAAAATATTTCAGCATGGCAGAAGAACAAGGTTCACTGACACAAGTTTTGACTGGGGTAGGAACGGTAATAGGTAAACTCAACACAGTCATGAAACAACAAGGAATGGCATCTGAAATTGTTAAATTTAGCGGACAGGCGAATGATTTTAAGAAGTGGATAACTTCAATAGAGAAATATGCATATTTGGTGTCAGCATCAGATGAAGAGAAAATTAAACTTGCTTATCAGGCAGCAACAGAACCGGTTTCTGATCATATCAGAAGAAAATTAGAGGCAAGGGTAGATGAGACATGTTAGCAGTTCAAGGACGATTTAGCTCATAAATACGCGGAAATAACGGACCCACAGCATGCGTTTTCAGTGTTAAGACAATCAAAACAAAACACTGGAGAGACTGTACAATTATTCAGCGATAGGTTGATTAACCTGGCTGAAGAAGCATTCTTAGGACAGAACGTACGAGGAGAAGAAGTGGAGCGGATGTTGGTCGGGATTTTTGTAGATGGTATAAAGACAGATGGACTGAAATTTAAGCTGATGAGGGAAAATCCTGAGAGATTATCACAAGCTGTAGATATAGCAGTACAAGAGGAGAATTTGAGACGTAGATTTAGGTTGAGAGTAGGACGAGAAATAGGTACCAGTCGAGAAGATAGAATTGAAGAGCCTATGGAGATAGGACAAACAAGGTTCGGATGGAATAGAAGAGGAGGTATACAGACATTACAAGGTAGTAATAGAAATGCTTATGATGAAAGAAGACAAATGAGATATCCTACAAGTGAGACGGTAGGTAACACAAGTAACACAAATATAGTCTGTTGGTCTTGTGGTAAGAGGGGACACATTTTTCGCTTTTGTGGTAACAGGCGTGTCCAGTCGAATACACAAAGTAGAAATGGCAATAGCAGATTAAATAGGAATGTTGAAGAGAGACACATAAGTTTTACAAGTACAAGAACGCAGGAAAACCGGCGCCCTACCTATTAAATAGGACCTGTGGTAGGAGGGAAAATAACAAGGTCCCAAGATTTAAAGAATATTTTAATAACAGGTATAGCAGGACGAGTAGAGAATGCTCTCAATTAGATGAAATCAAACAGTTCACAGTGAATAAAACAGATCCCAGCTCATGTATAATAGAAATAGGGAAGTATAGAGTTCGTACATTAATTGATTCGGGAGCTCAGGTTAGTGTGATCAAAGAAAGTTTTTTATACAAAATAATGAGAAATTGCAAAATATTCAGAAGTCATAATAATCTTCACTCTGTTACAGGACAGAATTTACAAGTAATTGGACAAATAATAATGAATTTTAAGCTAGGAGGGATCAACGTAAGACATCTTTTTCATATAGTAAAAGATTTAAATAGAAATATGCTCATAGGAAGAGATTTTCTAATAAAAAATGGTGCAAGACTTATGTTTGATCTACATAAATTAAAATTCAAGGACGTGTACGTAGATTTAGAAGAAGACATGCAAATTTCATCACTGGTTAGAGTTAAAATGTCTACGACGTTAAAACCACAGACGGTTAATTTGATACAGGCAAAGGTAAAAAGAAATCCGTATTATGAAGTAGGACACACAGTTAGAATCACTGAATTGCAAAGGGAGGTAATTGATGAGCCTGGTCTAGAAGTTCCGGATGGAATAATATCATTAGATAAACACTTAACTTTTCCAGTAATGATTATTAACAACACAGGTAGAGAAATTAAATTATACAGAGGATGTGTAATAGCCAAAGTAGATCATAACATTAATGACATATTAGCAACAGATAGAACAGAAATGTCGGGAATAAATTATTCAGAAACTCCTAGTGAAAGAATTAATAACAGACGCGGACGCGAAAGAAGAGGGAACGTGCAGAAGGATGAATTGATCCATCCATTCAGAAGAAATACAGCCCAAATACATTCACTAGACAAAATAAAAAGAGAGCAAGAATTGTTGGCACAGTTAAAAACTCCACCAGAAAATAAGAAAGTATTAGAACAACTTATAAAAGAGAATCAGGATGTATTTGCAATTAATGATTTAGAATAGGGAAGGACAAAAACAGTTACGATGGAAATAGATACTGGAGATCACCCACCAATTAGTTTGAAACCGTATAGAACACCCCTAAGGAATAGAGAAATTGTTGAAAAAGCAATAGAAGACATGCTGAAAGCAGGAATAATAACAAGATCAAAGTCGGAATGGTCATCTCCGATTGTCATCGTGACCAAAGCTGATGGTTCACATCGATTCTGCTGCGACTATCGGGCGTTGAACAAAATCACTAAGAATCTAGCGTACCCATTGCCGGTGATTGACGATATTTTGGGTTTACTTAATGGATCTACTTTCTTTACCACGTTAGATGCAAGATCAGGATTTTGGTGTATACCTTTGTCCCCAGACGCCCAGAAAAAGAGTGCTTTTTGTACACACGCAGGTTCTTACGAATTCTTACGAATGCCTTTTGGAGTTCGTACGGCGCCCTCTTATTATATGCTATTAATTAATCAAGTATTAGAGGGTATGCAAAAGTTTGCATTGGCATACATAAATGACATTTTAATTTATACAGCAGGAGATGTAGATGATCACTTAAAACATGTAAAATTAGTATTCGACAGATTAAGAATACATGATGTCAAACTGAAGCTCAGTAAATGCGAATTTTTAAAAACAGAAACAAAGTATTTGGGGTATATTATTAATAGAGACGGAATTAAACCAGATCAAGATAAGGTTAAAATTATTAGAGAATTATCTCCTCCAACTAACGTAAAAGAAGTGCGTGCGTTTATTGGAACCTGTGGGTATTATAGGCGTTTCATTCCAGGGTTCTCAAAGATAGCAGAGCCTATTACTAACTTAACTGGCAAATACGCTAGATTTAAGTGGGATGATGAATGTCAAAAAGCGTTCGAGTTTTTAAAAAATAGCTTAACAATAGTGCCACTATTGACATATCCAGATTTGAATAAACAGTTAATATTATATACAGATGCTTCAGCTAATGCTATAGGAGCGTGTTTGGTTCAACCATATGAAGGAAAAGAATCTGGAATACCAGGGGTTAAAAATGAAAGGCCAATCTATTTCTTGTCTCATAAACTTAGCAGGTCTCAGAGGAAATGGTCTACTATTGAGAAGGAGGCTTATGCTATCCATTACGCTCTTCAGAAACTTAACTACTATCTACATAACGCAAATTTCATCATTAGAACTGACCACATGCCTTTAAAATCTTTGTTAGAAGCTCCAGTGCAGAACAGGAAAATACAGACATGGGCGTTGAATTTGCAAGGATACAATACAAGAATAGAATACATACAAGGTAGGAACAACACATGCGCTGATTTATTGTCTAGAATCCCATATCCGCAGTCATCAGGGAACACGGAAGATGAAGGAGAACCGGAGATAGACGACCGAAACTGGCAAGTAAATATATTAGATTCTGCCATAATAAATAGAGAAGATTTTGAGAGTTTACCGTCGGATCAAGAGTCTGAACCTAGAGCAGAAGACCCACATTTAGCACAATTTAATATGAAAGAAGAACAAGAATTAGATCCAAAAGTCTTAGAAATAAAACAGAAATTGAAAGAAACGGATGAGAATAAGTATAAGAAGAATTATTTAGTTTTGCAAGAGGATGAACAGTTATATTACATGAGTGAAAGAAACGAACAGCTAAGGAAATATATTCCAAAACATTTGGAAAATGAAGTTTTAAAAGCATATCATGATGAGAATGGTCATCTCGGTCGTGATAAATTAGTGAAAGCACTTACCAATAAATATTATTGGCCGAATTTATTTAAAACTTCTTGTAAATATGTCGATACGTGTGAAAGATGCAGATTAAGGAATATGAAAACAATTAAGTGTCCCTTACACGATACAGATATTCCTCAGTTTCCAATGCAAAAAGTTAGTTTAGATATATCAGGTCCTCACCCTAGAACATTATCAGGGAACGTATATCTAATTCATATGGTGGACGTGTACAGTCTTTGGCCGGAAGTTTATGCAATCCCAGATAAGAGCGCAGATACTATCATTAATATTTTTTTACAGGAATTCGTACCAAGATTTAGTTGCCCACAGATTGTACTCACGGATAATGGTAAAGAAATTGTGAATAAGAAATTCGAAAAGTTATTAAAAGATTTGAATATAAAACATAGAAAGACCTCATACTATAGACCTTCTTCAAATGCTAGGAACGAAAGACAACATAGAACATTGTACGATATTATAGCAAAGATTGTCGATGAACATGAAAAAGATTGGGATCTATTCCTAGGACCTGCGCTTAGCGCCATACGCACAAATCAAAATGAGAGCACAGGGTTTTCACCATTTTATTTATTACACGGGAGAGAGCCAATATTACCCATAAATAATCTGTTAAAACCAAGACGTAAATATATGGGGGAAGACTTTCAGGAGGTCATCATACAAGAAATGCATAAAGCACATGTAAGATTAATGAATAATATAATTAAAGCTAGAGAAAGACAGAAAAAGTACAGAAACGTGAATACAAAATTACAGGAATTCAAAGTAGGTGATAGAGTTTATTATAAGAAGCATAGAAGGAACTCTAAGTTTGATGCTCGTTGGGTTCCAGGTTATTACATTTTAGAAAAGCTAGGAAATGTTTCGTACAGTATAAAGAACCAGATCACGGGACATATGGCAAGGGCACACGTAGAGCACTTAAGAAGAGATAGTAATGATAAGGGAAATAATAATTATAATAATAATTATTATTCAGACACCGGATACTTAGATGAACAAGTCGTCAGAAGAGCTACAATACCCCCAGATGTTAGAAAAGATCCAACACAAAGTCAATTAGTAACAACTCCAGTTTGTGATGATACTCAAGAACAGACAATACCAAAAACGATAGAGAAAAAAAATATGAATGAGAGTCATTATGATAGCATAGAGTCTATGGAAGAAGAGATAGGTGCTCCATTTAAAAATACTAGACAAGCAACGAAAAGGAGAATAGAGAGACAGAGAGAAAGAGGAGTGAAAAGACAGAGAAGAATTAGGGAAAATTCATCAAGCGACGAATTTATACCCCTATTAGAAAGGTCGTTAAGAAACGATGATAAAAAAATTAGATTGGATATAGAAAGAAAAAGATTGGCAGCTGCTAGTAATAGACATACAGATGAAGAAGAAATGGATGAAAATTCAGAATCAAATAGTAATATGGAAGAAAGTAATACTTTATACGAAGAAGAAGATATTGATGTGGAGATAGCACTTATTCAAAGGAACTTGGAGTTACTGAAGAAATGGAAACGTATGAAATAAATTGAGAGAAAATACTGCAGATAGCAAGATATAAATTTCATGATTTAAAAAGGAAAATGATACTTGAGGATGTATATGACACAATTGTTATGGAAAAGGAGATATAAATTTCATGATTTAAAAAGAAAATGATACTTGAGGATGTACATGACACATTTGTTATGGAAAAGGGTTCTATTGATACTTATAATGAGTTATCTTGAAGAATAGACATAATTAGGTATTAAGATAATTAATATGGATGTAAATTCGAGTGAGGTATATTTTTTTACTGTAATTTGGTTGCCAATTGATTTTATGGTTTGACTTCTTGAGTTTTCTTAAATAGATAAATAAGTTAGTTATTGTTAGTCCAAAAAAGAGACTAACAATATATAGGATGTATGTTATATTATTTTAATATATGTTTTTCTTTGAATGAGTTAATACCTTTTATTGATATGAGGGGAAACATAAATGATGTATAAAAACTGGGGGGGGGGGGTATTATGTCCTGTTGTGATTTTATTTCGCTTCACTCATAATTTAAGTGAATTGTCTCGTGTGTTGAATGGTAATTACCTTGTTTATATATATATGTTGGAAATTAAGTAAGTTAAGCTTAATTTACATGGTTTTGTCTAGAATAAAGGCAATACATGGGGCTTTATTTAGGACCCTTCGTTCAGAAAATAGTAATAAACTACTGAGGACTTGTAGAGAGACACATTATCCTTGTGAATAATATGTTCATGGGTATATTCTGTTGCTGCGATAATCAGCATAAAGAGGTTGATATGGTTATGAAGCATTAGAAACATATGCCGGGGATGGTTATGGGAAAGTTAAAATAGGAGCTGCATTAAAGTCAGCATTAATTGAAGATATATGGATTGGATACCATATTATGAGTAATGATATGATAGTTGGTTAATAGAGAATAGATAAAAAGGGGGCTGTGAATGGCAGCATATAAGGTTGGGTATATAGAATAGATAAACAAGGAGGCGTACCATGGGATATGAGGGGGAACATGTAGGAGCTGTGAAAAAACAGCGTTAATTAATTTGAAATGTTCATGGAATATGAACATTGGTTCGTGGTTGAAGGTGAGATAAGTGAAATATAGACAAGGTTGTGGATGGCAATATATGGCAATATAAATGTTGAGTATATAAAAGAAAACTTAGATCAACTTAATTTATAGTGAACAGAGATGCATTTCATAAGATATATTTTAAAAAACTGTTTACAAAAGTTTTTTCGTTGGCAAGAGAGGTAAATGTGATTGTGTTGACTATTTCCTTATACTTTTCATAAATTGAGTGCGCACCCTTTCTTTACCCCTTCCTTACTTTTGTTTCTGTCTATCCTATGCTGTGTGAATGAGAAATTTCATAATGCCAAGTGTACGATAACGATGATATGAGCCATTCTTATGATATATATATATTTTGATAAGGAAACTGTGAAGAGCCAGAAACGAAGAAGAAATGTAATTTCCTAGTGGTTTGCTATGTGGTACAATTGGAGGGAAATGTTCACCTAAGGTAGAGTTAGTTTGGGGCGGCTTAGAGAAATTATGGGAGGTAAGGTGAGAATAAAGGGGTTAGGAGTTAAGACTTGTGAAGAAGAAAAGTCTTTTAAAAGACAGGGAGGTGTAGCAGAATGAATATCATATCAGTATTAGCTTTAGGGGTGCAAGACTACAGCACGCTTGAGCATCGATATAGAACAGTAAGAAAGATGCTCAAGTCGTGACGTAGCTTGTTGTTGAGGAGTAACCACCATGAACGAGAGAAGAGAAGACAACATCATAATACAATTGATTTGAACTTGGATTTTGTATCATCATGTGAAATTAAAGCCTATTTAGAAACAACACAGAACTTGTTGATCCATCTGTATACGCATTGTTACACTAACTTCGTGCTGTCGAGAGATCGTAGGTAGTCCTCTCAGAACATTCCAGTTTACACATAGAAAAGCATACTCTTTGGGCCGTAACAAACACAACATATCTGACGGTGCCACCCTTCAACCATCGGACGGATTTTCTCATACCAACAAATACACAAACAAACGAAATAAATACAAATACCAACCAATGGTTTATTTCAATGTGATTAAATGACACACAAGCTTGCAGGTATACAACACATCTATGTATTAATTAATTTAAAGCCTTTACCGTGTAAGATAAATCATGAATAAAGTAATTATTACCCTTCATCATGTACAGATAAATCACACATCGCATTTGAGTATAAAGATTGAGACTATCAATGTTCAACTTAATCTCCTTCTCTCCATGATGCTACAAGCTTCAGAATTGAGCAACGACAAGAAGAGATCAAAGCATAAATGCTCCAACAGAGATTCAGTCGTCCAAAAGAAATCATAATGTGCCAAAAAGAGACTGAATGAGGAGTAATATATCAGTACCCATTCGAGTACAGTGTTGGGAAGACTACATGCCAACTAAGACCCACAATCAACAATGAAGATATAGAAAATGTTACAACCTGTGAATATCTTGACTACATAATCAACAAATACAGGGACTGTTTAAACCAGTGGTTCTCAACCGGTGGGGAATTCCCCCCTAAGGGGGAATTTTAGGGTTTCCAGGGGGGGGGGGATTAAGATTATTTCAAGATCTCGTTAATACAAGAACCGATTACTTGATGTTGTTTTACTCTTCAAACTTTGCGGTTATATACGTCTCACCCTTCTAGCATTCATTTTATAAAGTAAGTAGACCCATAACTCACGTTTTATGTGGACGTCTAGACTTGTTTTACTATGTGCTATTAAATTTAACTTCCATTATTACGTATAGGCCTACTGTGTAAGGAGGGGGGGGGGAGGGGGGAATTTCAGGTAGGAAATACGAAAGGGGTGAATGACGTTCTGAAAATATGGTGAAGGGGGGAACGGGCCAAAATATTTAGGTAGGAAATACAAAAGGGGGGAGGGGAGAATGACGTTCTGAAAATATGGTGAAGGGGGGCACGGGCCAAAATATGGTTGAGAACCACTGGTTTAAACGAACACAGACATAAATTATTGCAGAGGTACCCATGCCTATATCACAACGCCGGCAAATACATTGCAGTATAATTTTGAGAGTATGCATCTTTTCCGTGAGAACATATCGATGTAAGCCACTGCCCTTTTCACAATCACTTAGGAACAAAATCACGGCTGTCAACATAAATGTTACATAAACATTCGTAGAATACATTGGGCTCAAAAGAAAAAAAAAGATACTGATACTGACATTTGGCAAGAATTGAACATGGAAGCAAACTGGCCTGTCATCAGTGTCATGTCTCAGAATCTAAATTCGTTGACGATATTAAATATGACAGTGGTTGACCAAGAACTGATGGTAGTTGCCGAAAGGAAAGACAGAAAGATTAATACAAAAAAATTAAAGACACCAATGGCATGTACATGCAGGAGGCATGTGAGCTGACACATGATCGAGAATCTGTTCGACAGCCCGTGATGAGAGCGACCCACTGCTACGGGTTTGCTGCATGATGATGACAGAGTTAGTAGTGGGCTTATTACGAGACGGTGATTCGCATGGTGTGTCATGTAACAAGACTGCATACAAACAGTCAACCATCAAAATATATTATTATTTATCATTGGCACCTTTCCGTCTTCTTAACAGACGATAGTTTGGTACATTGTACTTCAAAAAGGCTTAATAGCTGTCATATGGCAATAACTACGATCCATGGCGGTGGCGAGTGTGGCTGGTAAGGCCAATTCTTGCTGCAAATGTTTGTCCACAGTAGGTGCATGTGAAAACATGGTCATTTCCACCATTTTGCACCATCTTACGTCTCTCACGCTCTGTGTGTGCTTTATCTGCAATCATTTTCTCCTTTGTCTTTATTCCATTTCTGATAGTTGCCCTCCATGCAACACGTTCAGCGGCGACGTGCTCTCATTGTGCATTATCAATGCCTGTATCAATCATGTCCCGCTTACACACATCTTTGTATCGTAGTAGAGGCCGACCCTGAGATCCCCTACCCGTCTGTAATTCACCAAAAAAGATGTCCTTTGGTATTCTACCATCATCCATCCTCCTAACGTGTCCTATCCATCTAAGTCTACGAAGACTGAGCATGGAATACACCGTCACACAACCTGATCTTTCCAATACTTCAGTACTTGTGATTTTGTCTTGCCACTTAATACCAAGTATTCTTCGCAGACACCGCATATGAAAGCTTTTTAGACGTTTCTCTTGGCGTGAGTAAGTTGTCCATGTTTTACTGCCATAAAGAAGAGTACTAAGGACACAGGCTTGGTAGACGAGGACTTTTGTTTTGGCAGTAAGCTTCCTGTTCTCCCAGACTCTTTTTGTTAACATGTTCATTGTTGTTGCTGCCTTGCCAATCCTGATGTTGATTTCCTGATCGAGGGATAATTTGCTATTTACCTCTGATCCTAGATATGTAAAATGGTCTACTATCTCCAGTTCGGCGTCGTCAATAAAGATTGATGGTACACCATGTGCACCTTGTGACATAAACTGTGTCTTCTTTTTGTTAATTGTTAAACCAAATTCAGAACAAGCATTGTAGAATGCAGATAGCAGATGTTGTAATTCTTCCTCAGAGTGGGTCGTAATCGCAGCATCATCCGCAAAAAGCAACTCTCTGATTAGTACCCTGCTAATTTTGGTCTTGGCCTTCAATATCTGAGCATTATAGAGGCCACCATCTGAGCGTGAGTGAATATATATACCATCATCCTGATCACGAAAGGCATATTTCAGTAGAAGTGAAAAGTATATCCCAAAGAGGGTGGGGGGTAGTACACAACCTTGCTTAACTCCACTCTTGATTTCAAACTCTTCTGAAGTTGAGCCATCAAACTTGATTATACCCGTCATGCCTGTGTGGAACGATTCCACAATGGACAGAAGAGTTGGTGGACAGCCAATCTTCTTTAGTGCTTTGAACAGACCCTCACGACTGACCAAATCGAATGCCTTTGTGAGGTCGATGAAGGCAATAAACAGTGGCTGATTTTGTTCCCGGCATTTTTCTTCCATCTGTGATTCGGGGTAGACTTGATCTCCCAGGACTTGAAGTCTGCGCAGGACAATTCATAGCTCTATTAGCTGGTGGATCTGTGGAGCGAGGGTGTCTTGCCCACTCCTGATCACCTGTATTGGAATCCCATCCTTGCCAGATGCAAGCTCATTTATAGCACACTTAATTTCTGTTATAGTGGGAAGTGTGTCCAGGTGGTCAAGAGTTGGCAGGGCCTCTATGGCGTTGAGGGCATCATCCGCCAGCTTTGTCTCATTTGAGTAAAGCTCTAAATAGTGCTTGACCCATCTATCCATCTGCTGTTTCTTATCAGTGATGATTTCTCCAGTCAAGGTTTTCAGCGGTGCACTTCTTTTGATCATTGGACCACAGGCTTCCTTTATCCCTTTATACATGCTTCTGATGTTTCCCATATCACTTGCGATTTGAATGGACTCACATAACTTGATCCAATAGTCATTCGCACACTGCCTGGCAGCCTTTTGTACATCCTTCCTCGCTTGCTTCAGCTCACTCAGAGTGTTACGCGTTGGTCTCAAGTTGCTGTTGAAATTCAAAGAACTTTCCAGGATCGTGAGTGTTAATAATATTAATCCTGGGGCTAGACTTGTGTTTAGCTGTGTAGATTCTCTTTGGTCTCAGTCTAACCCTTGCAACAACCAAAGAATGATCCGTATCACAGTCAGCACTGTGGTAACTTCGAGTAAATGATGTATGCAGTGAGAATGGTGGCAAATCCACAAGAGGTTGCCAAGCGAAGTGGTGATAATCTTTCATTACCTCCAGCTGGGATATAAATCATTCCCAGTAGCGAATTCTTCACTGCAAAGCCCACACCGTGTTGCCTTTTTTCTGCCTGCCCTCTTACCTTCCAAAAAAAGGTGTAATTGTTTTCCCTGAGTGACCCTTCCTCAGCGAGGCGAGTCTCCTGCAGGCCAGCAATATCAATGTTAAGACGATTGAGTTCAGCATCAATCACAGCCGTTTTTCTCACATCGTCAATATTGGTCAAGTTAGTGGAAAATCCTGGACACATGGTTCTCACGTTCCAGGTTGCAAGCCGTAGCTTGAGGTTTCTATTATTCTTTTTATTAGTACCTGGTGCATTGGTTTTACAGCCTGCGATTCAGATTTTGTCCTAGCCCCAAGCACCCATTGAAGCAGGCAGGCTGTGGCGGATCAGCACCCAATTGGCCGGGGGCCAATTTAGATACAGCGGACGGTGACAGTTATCACAAAGACAGCGAAGAGAAAAAAGAAAAAAAAAAAGCCAACCCCATACATGTATGTGTGTGTAATTTGTGATATATACACACACGCACGCTCGCACACACACACGAACGCACGCAGACACATAACACTATATATATATATATATATATATATATATATATATATATATATATATATATATATATATATATATATATATATAAAATAAATAATATTTCAATGAGTGCGATCTTCAGGCAGATTCGACATTGCATACATATTCACTGTTAGTCTCATAAAATCTGCAGGTGCAGTTGTTGAAATGTTCTTCGCCTATTGTATAGGGAAAACTTTCACCCGGTTGGTGGCACAACCCATCGAGATCTGTGCAATCTAAATTCAGGACAGGGGAAACAAAATACGACATTAATTACCTATTGTTTGATAATATGAATCAGGCACATTGGCCTAAGAGCAAATTGTCGTAATCTCCCGCAAAGTGGGAATGTTGTAATTGAAAGTAGGCTCTTAGGTTGGTTGAAACTAAAATGGGTGCCAATATATTTTCTGGAAAGTATTGACTGACTTCACCAGTGAGTGCAACTGATCAAATATATAGGGCTGTCGAAAGAAGACTCACAGACTCACATACAATCTGGGTGAGTATATACATACATACTATTATTCACATATATCTTGGCAGTGCACAAACGATGGCTAAAATGTCGGAGCCCAAGGGTATGCCCACGGAACCCAAGGAAATGATCCAACCAAAAAGCTCCTGTCGGACATCGCTGCCCATCTCTTGGATATGTCAATTGTCGTGCAAAATGTAGTTACCAGTCTGATTAGTTCAAATGGTCACATTTCTAATATAAATGACAATTAAGTTAAGTTAGTATTACAGGAAGTCGCAGTCAACCCCAGCATGTTTCTGCTGTGTGTGATCTCTTGGCATATATACGTTCAGTAGTTTGCCATTGCTTTCAGAATGGCCGGCACCAATACCATTTCGTTAAAAAAATACCAACGCAAGGCGATATGCTGCCAAACCACCCGCAGCTGTGTTTTGTCATAATCTCCCCTGTAGTTGTGCCGCGGCGTCGTTATCGGTGCAAGTCGAATACCATCCACCTGTCCACAGGTTCGCAGGTGAACGGGACTAACCAGGCAGCGGTCAAGCCAGTACATGCGTGACGCAGAAAATCCACGCAGGGACACGATCCCGCTTGGCAAGTGCTCACAGCGAGATACGCCAGACAGGCTTGGGATTGTCGGACAGTACGGACGGGTCTGAGAGAAGCTCGTATGACTGAGGTGTCTGAATGCCGATTGCTTGTAAACCTTGTGAGAGGATAGGAGACTGTGCGGATGTTGTATAGGTCTGTGAGTGCATCTATTGTATTGATTCATTGACTAATTGTATTGTTGGATCGATATTGTAATGGCGAGATGCCTGATCTGATTGTGTTGAGTGTGAAGTGTAAATAAAGTGTTTAACTTAGTGTTGCAGTGTGTCACGTCAAGTCATTCCGTGACTGTGTTTGTCTCACATGTGTTAGGTCACACGAGCCTTAAGTACTGTTAAATGTAAGAACCTGACATGTGTGAACGTGGGTAGCTAGTCCTCATAGGATTTGAACAACTGAGATAAAAGTATGAACGTGATTTGTACGTGAACAGCTCCTCCTTGTTGAAGTTGAACAATTTGTGTGAACGCAAATAGCTAGTCTTTAGTGATTGAACCATAGATAACATGGCTAGCTTGTCCTCGGGAAATTAGAAGTAGCAGAGAAAGCGTGTGTAAGCGGAAAGTTCTGCAAAGAAAGTTCTAGATAGAAAGTTGTTGAATTTGTTGAACGGACGACATTACGACTAACAATCATACTTGACAGCATACAAACCTACAAAACTTAGTTGACACGCATACACCTCATAAACACACAGGTCCTAATATGTTCTTCCTCCAAAAGTAACAGGTGTTTGCGTACCACACGAAACCTTTAGCAGTAGATGTCATTTTTCCGGGCAGTAACGACCCTACAGTCTCTGGTCCAGTTTGCCACCATTCTCCAGTTCTCCAGAGCACTTAAGTAGTATCTTTTTCATATACTTTTGTATGCAATTTTAGGCACGCGCTGTAATTTCAAAAGTACTGTATAAATTGTTCAATTTACTAACTACTTATAACTAAATTTGTTGTGTGAACATTCATTATCATTGTAATAATCCATCATGTCTACTTTGAATGAGTGCATCGATATGGGTTAAAAGCTAAATTTAAATGGTGAGGAATTAAGGAAATGGAGTGAGGCAAAATATTCTGAACACATCCTAACACAGGAAAAAGCTAATGAACGCGAGGACAGTGCAGCTGATAGAGAGCTGAAAAAGGCAGAACTAGAGGCCGAGGCTAGAAAGGCAGAAACAGATGCTGAGTTGAAAAAAGCTGAGATCTTAGCTCAGAGTAAGCGAGAAGAACTCGAAATGCAGCTGAAAATTAAACAGTTAGAAGCGTAGTCATCTGCAAACAAAGATTCTAAGAAGTCAGAAAGACTTGAAAAAGAGAATCAGTACAAAAAGTACCAAGGGATAGTGAGAAATTTCACCAAGAGTGACTGCATAGCAGCCTTCACCCAGAACTTTGAAACCTTAATGGAGCATTATCAGATCCCAGAGACTGAATGGAACATCATATATATGAGAAGTCTTTCAGGGGAACCTCTGAAAGAGATAGAGACCATCCCCAAAGATCTTAGGAAAGATTATCATTACATTAAATCCAAAATTATGTCACATTTCCTGTTAGATGAAGCAGGCTACAGAGAACAATTCAGTAAAGTAGCTCCAAAGCCTACACAAACGTTCTCTGACTACATTTCTGTAGTACAGGATATTTTTAGTAAATGGCTGTCAGCAGCCAAAGTAAACAACAATGTTGATAAACTTAAAGATCTCATTCTTAGAGATAAAATCATCTCATCTCTACCACGACCATTTTCTAAGTTTCTGCAAGAGTGTGCGTGCGAAAGTGTGCAACAGATAGAGAAACGTGGTTCGGCTTATTTTACAGCCAACAAACAATGTTTTTCTAGTGGGTTGACTGATATTAACGTTTTAGCAGCCGCTACCTATGACAGATCAAGATCAGGCCCCTACAATAAGCACAAATCATTTAGAGAATCTGCTGAGAAATACTCCCAATGCACATATTGCCGGCTGCCACACAATGAATCTGATATGTGCGATAAGAACCCAGGGTACCTCACTTACTTGCAAAATTATATAGACAAGCAAGATAAGGAGAAATGGAGCTATAAACGGCTAACAAAATGCTTCCTTTGTAAAGCGTACGACCACTGGGGTCATTCTTGTAAAGGTAAACAGATGACCAGAAAGGCTAATGCAGCCTTGTTTGATAGCTCTTCCTCAGATGAGGAACAAGTTGAAAATCATCCTGTAAATTCAGCACAGGCTATTGATGTGTGTAATCGTGCAAAGTGTACCATCTGTGATCGTTTCCATGAAGATGGCCTATTAAATTGCGGCCACTCGATTCCTATTGCCAATGAAGAAGCTAATTTGGTGATAGACTCCAAAGGCAAGATTAACATCCACCAAGGATATGGATATGTGAATGGCAAGTCTGCTACAGTCCTACGAGATAGCGGAAGAACTCTTATCGGTTTAAAGAGAGACTTCATATTGCCTACAGATTATACAGGCAAACATGTAACATGCAGAACTTTCTCAGGTAACATCGAGAAATACCCACTTGCATGGGCATATATTGACACCCCATTCCTCACAGGAAAGGTTAAATGTGCAGCATTATCCAATCCATGTTGCGACATTATTATTGGTAACCTTCCTGAGGTAAATGACGTGCCTCATAACACCATGACATCTGTTGCCAAATGTACTGATGATAATGTAACATCATCTCCAACCAAATGTATTGTTGAGAATGTTGTATCATCGAGTGAAGGTATGTTTGCTAATTCAGTAATATCATCACATGAATCCATTGATCTAAATGTTTCACCACCATGTCATGATATGGAAAATGTTAATGTAGTAACTAGATCTGCTGCGAAAGTGCAAGAGAAAATCAATCAAACTGAGGCACTAGAAATGCTAAGCCCAGTCATATTACCTCCGAAAACCACGAGGGAGAACTTTATAACAGCCCAAAAGGCTGATTCATCATTGCACAAATATTTTAATCTTATAGGCCAAAAAGCCAAGGTTGACAAAGAATACGAGATGGCATTTTTCTCTAAGTGATGGCATCCTTACAAGGTACTATACCAAAGGTACCAGCACCACAGAGCAAACGGTGTTGCCAATCGAATACCGCAAACAAGCCTTACATCTGGCACACGATATACCTTTTGCAGGGCATATGGCTTATGCGACAACTAGGTCTAGATTGTTGAGCCAGTTTAATTGGCCAAAATTCTGTAATGATACCAAACAATATTGCAGAACTTGTGACATCTGCCAAAAACTGGTCAAAAAGGGCAAACACCCACAAGCTGAATTATAGTTCACAGATTTAGCTAGTAGAACCTTTGAAAAGATCTCTGTCGACATTGTAGGCCCTCTAAACCATGTAACATTAAGAGGAAACAAGTTCATAATAACTAACATTGATCTCTGTAGCCGCTGGCCTGAAGCTATTCCACTTAAGAACATAACTGCCAAAGACCTGATGGAAGTTTTCTTCCACATATTTGCTAGAGTATGGTTTCCTGATACCATCCTCTCAGATCGAGAAAGTCAATTTATAGCTGCAGCCACTCAAGTTGTTACCAGAATGTTAGGTGTAAGGTAATGTTTCAACAGCCCGTATTACCCTCACTCAACGGGTATTATAGAAAAAATAAATGGGGATCTCAAGCATATGCTTTCTAAAGTTACCCAGGAACACCCTGAAGACTGGGATACTTATTTGCCTGCCATATTATTCGCATATCGCGAAGTACCTCATTCCAGCACAGGTTTCTCACCATTTGAACTTGTTTATGGCGCCAAACCACGCGGCCCATTGTATATATACCATGCCATGTTAACTGAAACAGTAGCCGTACATAAACCAATATCATCATTTGAACATGTAACATCATTGCTTGAAAGGATAATGAGATCTTGTATCATTGCTAAAGAAGCACCTAAACAGTCAGGTGCTATTTACAGACAGTACGATAACACTGACACCTGGACAAGACGTTCTACTTCTTCTACCTAGCGACCGACATCTACTGACAGACTCATGGCAAGGACCATTCAAGGTACCCAGACAGATCTCGACTGTTGACTATGAGATTGCAGTCAAAGACAAACATAAAATATTCCACATTAACATGCTAAAACCATATTACAACAGAGACGAAGACCAAGACGAAACAGCAGCCAGCACGACGATAGTTGACAATGAAGACGACGAAGAGCCCGACGAAATACCGACGCCATATCTTGACACGACAAACAATTTGCAAGACATTAAAATTAACCCTCATCTGATGCAAACAGAGACCGACAGTTGCAGATAACTGGTACAAGACTACAGGACCATCTTCTCAAACCACCCAGGACAAACAGACTTAGTGCATCATCACATTACTTTAACATCCAACACACCAATAAAATGCAGACCATACTCCATTCCCATACATTACAAAGAAAAACTACACCAAGAAATTATAGACTTAGAAAAGAACCACATCATCAGACGGTCACAGTCACATGTTTGTTCTCCTGTAGTAATGGTGAGAAAAAAGGACAACACAACAAGACTCTGTGTTGACTATAGGAAACTGAACAAAATCACACAGCTGGATTTAGAACCAATGACCAACTGTGAAGACACACTGACTGAACTGACAGACTCTAGATACTTTACGAAACTGGACATGACAAAAGGTTACTGGCAAATACCGGTAGACGAACAGAGCAGACACCTGACAGCATTTGCCACACCTTGGGGACTGTACGAATAATGCAAACTACCATTCGGGCTAGTAAATGCGCCCGCAACATTCGTACGTATGACAAGACTTCTGTTGACAGACATATCTAATATTATCTCTTACATGGACGACATTTGTGTACACACAAAGACAATGACAGACCATATAACGACATTACAGCAGATATTTGACCGCATCAGACAGCACAGACTGACAGTTAAACCTTCTAAAGTTTACATAGCCTACCAAGAAATCTTCTTTTTGGGCTATAAAATCTCTAAAGGCTTTGTCACGACCGACGACAACATCGTGTCAAAATTTCTAAAACTATCGCTTCCAACTACAAAGAAAGAAGTCCGAAGTGTCTTAGGTCTGTTGAACTACTACAGACAGTTCATACCAAATTTTGCTGACCTGACAGAATGTTTTACTAACCTATTAACCAAAGACCAACCAAATAAAATTGTGAACAGCGAATGCCTAAAACCTGCATTTGCAAAAGTATTATCTTATTTTTCTGCAAATCCCATTCTTAAGTTGCCAAATTTGGATATTATTTTCAGATTACTTACAGATGCGAGCTCCATGGCGATTGGAGCAGTATTACTACAGGAATATGACCATATTCTTCATCCTATATACTACCTGAGCCGCAAACTAAAACAGAGAGAACGAAATTGGTCCACCCCTCAAATTGAGGCCCTTGCTCTTGTATATGCAATTACGAAATTGTCCAGATTCCTCCTTGGGAGACACTTTATAGTTGAAACCGACATAAGTACGTTAACTACATCACATGGGGAGCTCCGACCAACCACATGATTGCACGTTGGTCACTGTTGCTCCAAGATTACAGTTTTGAGGTCAGACATATTCCGGGAAATCAGAATACGTTAGCTGATCTTCTATCCCGATGTCCTGACGACACCCTGTAGCCTAACTACGTCTGAGTGCAATGTGTCAGAGCACTCAAATCACACAGCCATTAATAAAAGTGTTTCAGATAAGCTGTGCAAAATGTGTTATAGGGACGTGGTCCCATTGTAAATATAGTTAATATTTTAGAAATTAGTGTGATAATTGTAATGTATACATGTGTAGAATGTGTTAGAAAGGAAAAATTATTTATTGTAAATATTATGAACAATAACAAACAATGCTATATGAGTTCAAAACGTACTTCAGTTGAACGATCTGATTTATCCGTGGTACCTGCCAACCGGAGATATTCCGATATATTTTAATCCGTGTGAAAGAAACTGTGACATTTAAATTTCTACAGAACACGTAATCCATATGTTCCAACGAAATATTGAACTCACCAGCTATGTCTAAGAACTGTGTATTCCGATCATTGTTACAACATCCATGCGGAACAACACTGTGTTAGTAACATCCGACCACATCAGCTGTGTGTGTACTTCCGGTAGTTAGAAATTTATTCAAAAAGTTAGCAGAGACAAACAAATGTTCACAAAGAAATGACTAATGTAAGACACTTTGTGAACGCAAATTTATAATACACGAGTTGTGTGTGAGGATTTTTCATTATTGTGATCTTAGAATCATAACTTGATTAACTTGTTCACAATAGCGACATCTAGTTCACTATTGTAAAGAAGCATCAATTTATGACGTTTGGAAATAAAGCAACAAATGTAATTTATTATTTTGAAAGTATGTTGAAAATTATCTCCCATGAATTTTGAATTGTTTCACAGACTACATCGAAGCGAAACAATTGTAATAGGTAATGATATGTAAGAGATATAAACCACCTTCATATTGCCAGCTTGTCAACACTCCAAGATGACGTCAGCTAGGTATGGAAGACATTAACGAAGTTGTAGACCAACATGAGATGTTTATACCAAGCCTGGGTGGGACTCAAATGTTGGAGTCGCCTCATATCGGGACAGCTTGCAGTCTAACCTGACGTTTTCGGACGTGTTTGTAATTTTTGTTTATTGGTTGCGAGGTAGTTGCGTGTGTCACTGTTGCTACCGGTCTGATTGTTCATATTACAACTGACGTGATAATCCATCGAGAGGATTGTACTTGGGAGGTGTTACTTCTTGACATCATGTGAAAGTGTGTGGATATAACTTGCAATGCCTACGTATTTCAATGAAACCTAAGTCAAGTCACATGACAACTAATGGGAAGATTCTGACAGGGTTAAGATATTAACCCAAATTTACAGAGAGCACACATGAAAGGTTTCACCTTTCATTAATGGAAGGCGGGGAGAGTGTCATAATCTCCCCTGTAGTTGTGCCGCGGCGTCGTTATCGGCGCTAGGCGAATACCATCAACCTGTCCACAGGTTCGCCGGTGAGCGGGACTAATCAGGCAGCGGTCAAGCCAGTACATGCCTGACGCAGGAAATCCACGCAGGGACAAGATCCCTCTTGGCAAGTGCTCACAGCGAGATACACCAGACAGGCTAGGGATTGTCGGACAGTACGGACGGGTCTGAGAGAAGCTCGTATGACTGAGGTGTTTGAATGCCGATTGCTTGTAAACCTTGTGAGAGGATAGGAGACTGTGCGGCTGTGGTATAGGTCTGTGAGTGCATCTATTGTATTGATTCATTGACTAATTGTATTGTTGTATCGACATTGTAATGGCGAGATGCCTGATCTGATTGTGTTGCGTGTGAAGTGTAAATAAAGTGTTTAACTTAGTGTTGCAGTGTGTCACGTCAAGTCATTCCGTGACTGTGTTTGTCTCACATGTGTTAGGTCACACAAGCCTTAAGTACTGTTAAATGTAAGAACCTGACAGTTTGGAGTCCGGTATGTGGGATTACAAATTGCGCTGGTAACCCCTTCGAAACCGCGCCGGCTAACTGACAGAGCGAACTGGACAAAGCCAGTGACTTGTGTATTCCATGTGTTACTGTCCACCTAGTGGTCATCCAGTGTCTTGTGTATTCCATTTGTTACTGTCCACCTAGTGGTCATCCAGTGTCTTGTGTATTCCATTTGTTACTGTCCACCTAGTTTTCATCCAGTGCCTTGTGTATTCCATTTGTTACTGTCCACCTAGTGGTCATCCAGAGTCTTATGTATTCCATTTGTTACTGTCCACCTAGTGGTCATCCAGTGCCTTGTGTATTCCATTTGTTACTGTCCACCTAGTGGTCATCCAGTGTCTTGTGTATTCCATTTGTTACTGTCGACCTAGTTGTCATGTCTAAATCTGAGGAACTTAGTGACCGATAGTAATTGTGCGCCCTGAAAACTGAGATCAGCAGAAACAGAGATGAGAGTGGTAGGAATAATTGTTATCAATATCGCTTGTTGTGTTATCCGAGAGTGAGTCAATAAGTTATTCACACAGTTCCGTGGGATGGCAGGCACATGTAGTTGGTGTTTTCTACAGGTGTCATTAGGTGACAGCAACATCGGACTTTATATTCCCGTTCGTCAGGTGGCCCTAGGTGTTTCATGCGCATGCGCAGCGCATAAACAAAATGGCGGCTGTACTTACGGAGTGTACAACCAAAGAACAACGTGCTGTTGTGCGTTTTTTTTAAAGGGCAAAATGACTGCCTGCGAAGGACATTCATAAGAAAGTGATCCCTGTTTATGCTGACAAATGTGTGTCCATTAATGCGGTGCATAGCTTGGTAGAAAAGTTTCCTCAGGGATGCAAATGACGCCGCAGTTGAATGTTAAGTGAAAACGTAGTTTAGAAAACAGAACACGCAGTTCTATGCGGCCGGTTGGATGGACTGATAAAACGATGGGGTAAGTGCATCAATGTTGCTGTGCATTATGCTGAGAAATAAAGGGACAATGTATGTATAAAAATAAACTCGTTTCAAGTTGTTATCATATTTAGTTATGTTTCTACAGCCACAGCGATTTACTTATTGACTTTCACGTGTATGTATGGCGGATTATATTTTTGGTAAGTAAGAAAAGAACCATGTTATACGCCAACAGGCTCACTGAGCATGTGGTGCTACACCCATATTTGTATAGCTCGACACTCACTGGGTGATGTGGCCATTATTACTTCGTCCATCTTTACTTTCTAAAAGATGTCTTACTTCTCGTCTTAGTCTAGGCAAACCTAGTCAACTTAAACAATGCGTCCTTTTGTGAATATGTACCTATGACAACCGGTCCAGGAGGCGAACGTCTATGCTTTATATAAATTGCTTAAATGTAAACATTTTTACTTCATTTACATAAGGGTCGTTCATTTGAAACCCGTTCCAATGGCTTTAATACAAACGCATCAAAGAAACATTATCATGTGTGGTAGAATTAAACAAAGCATTCATTTTGAATGAATTATGCACCATGGGTTGGTCAGAAGAAGTCGCCGTAGGCATTCAGGTAAGCATCCTATTACTTAGGTAGGCGGCGAATGCCGTCCGCAAAAAAAATATTGTGGTTGCTCACTGAGCCAACTGTTTACCGCGTTCGTAAAGTCTGCTTCTGTGTGAAATCGTTGCCTCTTGAGAGCTTTTTTTAGAGGTCCGAACAAATGAAAATCATATGGTGACAAATCAGGACTATAGGCTGGATGTTGCAGAATTTCCCACTTCTTCCAAGCTAATGCTTCCTGCACAATCTTTGCAACATGCGGACGAGCATTATCGTGCAACAAAATCACACCGTGAGAAAGCATGCGGGATTGTTTATTCTTGATGGCATTTTGCAGCTTTTCTAGTGTTTCCAAGTAAAGGGTAGAGTTGATGTTGACACCACGTTCTTTAAAGTCGGCCAACAATAGCCCTTCAATGGTAAAATAAAAAAAAATGCCCTCAGTATAACCTTACCAGCGGAAACATGTAACTTCAATTTTTTGGCTTTTGGTGATCCAGCATGTTTCCATTGCATGCTCTCTCTTTTGCTGCTCGGCTCAAAGTGGTGACACCATGATTTCACGCGTGCCACTATGCGGAAGAGAAATGCATCACCCTCCACTCTGTAACGCAGCAAGTGTTTCAAACACCATCCTATGCGTTCCTCTGTTTGGTGGTCGGTCAACATCCGTGGTACCTACTGTGAACACACCTTCCGATATTGCAGTTTCTTACGAACGACCTTTTGAATTGTCCCACTTAACACATCAAATTCTTTCACTAGCAAACGTATGCTTCGACACCGGTTCATCTGTACTGTTGCATCACTCCCGTGTGTTGCCGGGGCCCATAAGGGAAGCAAAGAATAGCAACACTGTAGCATACCACGCATGTCGTAAGGGGCGACTAAGGAGGCTTGATGGTTCCGTCGCCCTGCTACTGAGTGAGTGCGTGGCGCGACACTGTGAGCTGTGGGTTTCGTGTGAAGTGCTTTTGAATCTGCCCAAGTTTTTTTTTGGGGGGGAGGGGACGTGACTGCATGTTCGGAGCGATGGCAGGTGGCTATGTCCCAGAGTTGACCGGTTTTTGCCTTATGCAGAAATGCATGGCTGCTGGGCTTCTGGTTGACGGCCACTGCCGTCGGTGATGAACTGTATTTTCGTGGACTGTGTGGGTGAACATCTAGGAAACATCCAGATAGGAAAATGACTGCCGATTCCATCAGAGATGAATTGGGTGTTTCGTGGGGGACTGGTGTGTTGACATTCTAGCGGCGGCATTATGCACAGTGTATCTGTGCGGGCTGTTGTTTGTCGAGACTCCTGTCTTTTCCACTTTTCACATTTGGCAGTGGGGAGCGTTTTGTGTGATATTCACTGGCACAGGAACGGAGCATAATGGGGACGACCCGCTGCTGTGAAGTTGGAACTGCGATTAACTAACTAACTAACTAACTAACTAACTAACTAACTAACTGTTGCATCAATGTTGGCGATGGTTTTTTTTTTTTTGCAACAATATGCGCTTGACCCGGCCGTCAAAGATCTGTCGTGAACCGACGTCCTTTCCGAAACATTCGTGCCCAGTCTGTCACTGTTGTCTTCGACACGCATTTTTTTAAATCGTACGCTGCCTGTATTCTTCGATGAATGTCCACTGGTCGACATCCTTCAAATGAAAGAAACTGAATCACCGCTCTTTGAGCTTCTTTGGGGGGATTTTGGATCAACCCGGCCATTTTCTCAACGATCAGAAACAGAACCTATGCATCATGGGACGATAAGCATGTGTTCTTTTATTCATTGGTCAGTACTTATCACATGACTATGACATGATCATGTTCAACATACGCAATTACGTGCTGTGCGGCATGGACGGATTTCAGATTAACGCTCATAGTAATTTTAAAAAGAAAAATAATGTAAAGAAAATTTAATCTTAAGCGATTTGGCAATCTTTAACATGCAATTAAAGACAACGGTTGTTAACAATATATTCAAAACTTCGATAATTTCTAAAAACACATACTGAAACAGGCTATAAGGAAAACATAATGTTAGTAATTTCTTGACGCTTTAGAACTGATGCAATGGAAGTGATTCAGAAGACCAATTGATCACATGAAACAAAGAAACGCGAGAATTTAAGAATGCATGTTAAACCTTATTTTACTGTTTGTTAATTCATGCTGGATATGCTTCGCCTTCGCACTTTTTTCTATGGAAGTCTCTGTGGTGAAGTGGGAAAGCAGTCTGACTCGGGGTTCGAAGGTTGTGGGTTCGGTTCCGGGCCGCATCCTTCGGTTCACCAGTGCATTTTTCGGAGACTCCTGAGGGTCGTCATTGGAGCTACGGATTTTGGACTTTATGCGACGCTTTCCGCTCTGTAGAAAGAGACTGAGCCGTATGGGGTCAAAACCCGGTGCAACTATACTGGGGCATAGGCCCTCAATGGGCTCATCCCAAGACGTCTTATTGTTAGGGATTTCATGGATGTGCACAGCGTCTCATTCAACTTTGAGGTACTTAGGAAATTTTTCAAAGAGTTATGTATTATTGTTTTCATAATTGTGTAACATTATGTGGTGTTGTTTGTCCATCAAGAATGATAATGACCATTCATTTCATCCAGTTGGGTTGAAAGTATGGAGCCGTGAGTTCTAAGATGGCAGGTAAGGCCTATTATGGCTCGACATGTTCTTTGACAATGTGGGTGAAGAATTTTTGTCGTTCCAAAAGGAGGATCTAATCCAGTGGTATTTTTTACCTGCCTTATATTCTAGCTTTTCAGTCATGTTCACTTCACAATTGCGTAATGACGTACGCCACGAATGGCTGTCTTTGTCAGCAGTCTCCAAAGTGTCGTGATGTATTCCAAACGGTTTTAGTGAGATCTACAGAGTTTCTTTAAAGCGTTTCCTCTGGCCGCCTTGGTTGCGTTTACCACAGCGCAGCTAACCGTAAAAAATATGTGTGCATGATATTCCATCATACTTTATTCTCTCATCACATACCACCAGCATATCAACATATCAATTAGAAAATCATCATCATAATACCGTTTCAACAACACGTTTGATTTATTAATATCAACTATCCTGTCGAACGATCATGAATATCTGATAAACAGTGGTAGTTTGGTTAGCTCATAGTTCTACCATATTTCTAATTGTATGTACATATTTATGTCAAGCTTAAGTGCTTGGAAACGTCTGCAGATTATAGTTAGTCGTGACGAAAAGAAACAACTGTTCAAGAAGGGATAGAACTATTCAAGAGGGGATAGCTCAGGGAGGTAACTTACCATATGTATTTAGTATGCAACACAACTTATTATACGTGTCGAAATTACTCTGACTCACTCTTAGGGGGAACCAAGAGCAGCTACATCTACCCCCTGTCTCACTCTTGGGGGTACCACGAACAGCTACATCTAAATTCTATCTAGATTTGCAACTAAAGTCTTTCTACACAATGGGGAGACAAGCCCACATA
This sequence comes from Cepaea hortensis, assembly GCA_963921405.1. Lineage (NCBI taxonomy): Eukaryota > Metazoa > Mollusca > Gastropoda > Stylommatophora > Helicidae > Cepaea > Cepaea hortensis. Next base: position 59,378,627 of record OY992888.1, read on the forward strand.
CCAAAACCTCGTTAATCACCTCTTACGTCACATATGGTAGGTTACAGAGTGTAAATATTTCTTGCTTCCCTTATCTATACCAATGGCTCTTGTGTTAAAAGGCAAAAATGTGCACGGGAATTCATAGCAAAAGCCAATGGCCAATGGTTAGTGAAGGAGTGCTCGGCAGATGACACCGCAACCTCATGTCTGAGAATGGAGGTGGATGCGGTTACTGCAGCTTTCCACTGGTTGGAGAACAAACTGTATACTTATGTTGTGATTGTGACTGATTCATAATGCATGCTTTCAAGGGTGAAGACCGGTATGGTTCGTGCTTAATGTTTTGCATCAATTCAGAAGTCACGGGTTGTTAGCATTCGCTGGATCTTTTCTAAAGGACACTCTGGTGTGGTTGGAAATGAACAAGCATACATATTCGCTGGTGCTGCATCCTTGAGGGGTGATTTGGAGCATGATAAGGCAGATATGTTGAAGGCCGTATGGGAGCACGTGAATAATGCAGACGAAGAGATAGACTATCATGGACTAGAGAGAATGTGGCAGCAGGGGGTGGGCAGCGGATCTGGTAAACAGTCGTCACTCATTATGACGATGTGGGGCCTAGATAGCTATGGAAATCTCCCACTAACTGATTTTCTAACTACATTCTCATCGGAAATCCAGCCTAATCCTTGCTGATTATCTTACAGTATGTCTAATTTATGCACTAGACTGGGGGAGATTTGTTGTTGATACTGCTAAACATAGAACTGGTGGACGGTTATCGAAACGCAGATTCACAAACTAGTGGAGACGGAACCTTGAATCCGGAGGAGCATCGAATAGCTGTTAAGATCTGCAACAAGACACAATCAGGACTAAAGTCAGCGCTAGCCCTAAATGGGATCAGGCCGTCCAAGGTGACTTTGTATCGTCCAATTGTCTGAGAGTGTCGATCTCTGTACCGTGTGAGCGTGATGATAAGCAACTGAGCTAAGCATCATAATTCTTTATGTACCAAAAACTGTAAGGTAACTTTTTAATATCCTAGTTCACCAGTTGAACGAATATTTTATTTAACTATCTCTCTTACTATTAAAGAGTATATTGTTTGTACTTGTAACCATTTCCCCCACCCTTGATTCTTTGAAAGCAAGGAGTGTGAGTAAGTGAGTGAAAGTGTAACACAAAAAAGGGGCTCAAACAAATCGACAAAGGAACACTGCCAGATAAACTAAACATTCGTGTTAGATCTTCTTTTACACAAGGGTATTCTTCATCTCCTGCCTTTGTTTCCCAAGTGAATCCCCGTCTCTTTTGCATTTAGACATCCTTCTTAAACGAGCCACAATTTAAAGAGACTGTCTCGGAGAATCCTGGGGGTCGTCGTTGGAGCTACGGAGTTAGTTCTTAGCGCGACTCATTCGGTAGGCAGCCTTGTGGACAGAGACCGAAAGAGACAAAATGAAGTCTACCCGCTCGACTTTTAAGATTTTTTATACTGAAAGAAAAAAAAAAAATAGAGAAACCGTCAGATTAGCCCCATTGAACAAATGCAACTAGGTTACCAACTAACAGTATACCACAACAAGCAATGATGTATAGACCAGATGGAAACAGAGCGAAAATCGACCACGTAAACGATGGACGGAGGGAATAGCAGAGTCCTTTGGTATATCATACAATAAGAGGGCGCTCTCTCGCTGTTTATACGTCGCCTCGACAACGCAAGGTACAAGAGAAACAACATGAGATGAGATGACAGACATAGAACCAAGTTTAGCATAGAGCTCTGAATCATGGACAGTTAGTCAAAAAGGAAGATAAACTATTGAAACCATGTCAATGCGATTGTACATAAGAATGCTAAAAATGCACGGACAACCAAAATAAAAACACAATCTAAATAAACCAACCGAGGCTAAGACACAAATTGGACTTTCCACAAATGTAAAGACGCAGCAGTCAGAATTGTGGCTATATTGTAAGTAGAGAACAACTGTAGCAAAGTGTAATAACATGGACATTTATGGCAAAATACAGAGGTACCGAGAGATGATTTGTAACAGCGATTGGTGTTATGGGAAATGTACGTTCATAAAACAATACATTATACTGGAGATCCAGAGGTTTGAAGAAACGTGGTCGTCATGGCAGTTGATGATGATGATGATATTATGATAAAGGAGGTTGCAATTTAAAAACACACACAAACGTACGTCGTTCCATTAACGTGTTCTCCGCATTACCCAATGCATCTTTGGTACAGATATAACGGCTGCATCCATTCATATAGTACTCAGCGCCCTCGGGTTCGCATTTGCTCCCAGTATTGCAGTCTAGGTGAAGAAATACAGAGAAATGAACGCAGGTTTTAATTTAATCATCAGCATCATCATCATACCAATACATTGCTCCATGTTACAGAAACATATCGATGTAATTAAGTAGTTTGATATTCAATAACATCATATGAAAGATGATTTAAACACGTTGAATGTAGATTAGTGCAAGAAATAGCAGCATTTCACACGATGAAGAATCATCTCTCTGACTTATCATTAGAGATCGAGGTGAGAAAGAGACCTCTTAAGAGGTAAAAGCTAAAGTTAGTTGCATATTCTTTACAGGACTTCGCAGTCAACACCAGCATATTTTTGCTGTTGTGATATTTTGGCAAATTTTCGTTCACTAGTTTGGCATTTCTTTCTGAACTACCGGCACCCATACTATGTCGTAAAAAAAAAAAAAAAAATCAACGCTAGACGGTCTGCTGCCAAATCGTCTACAGCTGTGTTTTCTTAAGAGATAACTTTTTATGGTGTGCAGAAACGAATCATCGACATTAGCAGGCAAGTGAGGATTTATGTGTGCGTAGCAGAGTTTTGATTTTTCAGAAAAATGATGACAACACCGCAGTCGGATAGAAATTATAGTTAATATATTAAGGAAGTTAATTGACAAAGTAAACTTGCATCAGAAGCAGACAATTTACGTCCCGTTGGCGTGTCACTAGAAGTCTTCTCTCTCAGATTTGTGATTCATCCTGACTCCCTGCCAACCCATCGCCATATCAATCTCTCCACAGTCTGTCTTCCCCCCCCCCCCCCTCCGCCAGCATTCCCCACCTAGTCTCATAGGCTCCCGACCACCTCTTCCTTGTATGGCACAGATCACATAGACAGCTTTCGTGACACCTGCAATGTTGGGGAAGGAGATGGATGCCTTAGAGTGATAACAAGAGAGAAGGTGCGTGTTACTCTGACATCACGCTATGGAGGAACATCAGTAGCAAATATGACTGGTGGGATAAGAAGGCATGAGTTATAAGACAAAGGAGAAGCGACAAGACAGAGAACCATTCAAAGCTACACGAATTACCCGGTGATTGATATAAGCTTAAATCAAGATACAATTCTAATTGCCCCCTTTTGAGTGCTGCAATCAATGGTCTCCCCGATTATTGCATCATCATGTCACTGTTTTACTGTAAACGACAACGTTTCTTTTTTTTAAATTAATACCTATCGGAAATCTATAATACAAACAATGAGATGTTATGCCTAGGGTTGTAAAGGGTACTAAGAGAGAGTAATCAATCAATCAAACATGTGCCGTCTTCACAGTGAAGGTTGGCTGCAATGGATCTCAAAGACTGTCTGTTTCTCGCCCTGACTGTACATTCTGTCTGGCTGATGTTCGTCAGTCTCTCGGTGTTATCTTCCCACATCATGTGCATCGGTGTCTACCTCTTGCTCGATTGCCCTTAACCCTGCCCTCCAGTGTGGTTTTTATAAGAGTATCAAGTCATTTAACGTGGCCGAAATATTTCACTTGCCTCATCTTTCATCAACTCTCTCTTCATTCCCAGTTTTTCTAGAACCTCTGCTTTTGATTGTTTTTGTTTCCATGAAATACGACATTTGCATCTGTATATCCGCATCTCCAGAGCTTCTATGTGACTTTCTAGTTGCTTGTTCAATGTCCAGGCTTCCGCGCTATACAGTAGCGTTGAATATACGTAGCATTGGATAATTCTCATTTTTAATGCATAGTTAATCTCTTTAGATATTAATACTGATTTCATATCGTTGAAAGCATCTTTGGCCTGTCCTATTTTCTTTTTGAAATTTATTTTTCACTTCTGTCGTCATCTGTTATTATATGTCCAAGATAGGAGAAATTTGTTACTTATTTTAGTATCTCCCGGTTTACTGTGATTTTCATCGATGCCTTTCTTTTCCACTGCTAATTATCATAGTTTTTGCTTTTTGGATGTTAATATCTAAGCCACATTCTGCACTGTGCCTGTTTACTTGTTCCACTAGGTCTTGTAACTCTTGCTCGCTTTCTGCTAGTAACACGGTAACGTCAACATAACTAAGATTGTTTATGCTTATTCCATCTATGTTAAGTCCAGGCAGTTCAAATTGTTTAACAATTATTTCTGTGCATAGGTTGAAGAGGCTTGGGGACAGTACACTTCCTTGCCGTACTCCTCTTTCTATCTCTATAGACGATGAATGTTATTTACGCATCTAATAGACGCCACTTGTTCTCATTACAAATTACTAATAAGTCTGATGTCCTTTCCGTCTACACCTATATCCTCTGCAACAATTAGCAGACGCGGTTGTTGTCCACAGTGAACAGCTGGGATTGGAATTAAATTGTAAGAAGACACAGATTATGGTCGTCATTAGGAAGAGCGAAGTACCACAATGTAATATACAAGTAAATGGGAATATTCTTCAACAAGTGAATCGGTACAATTATCTCGGAACAGTCATAACATTTGATGGGAGATGTCTTGAAGAGATTAGAACAAGAATCGCCATGGCGAAAGTAGCCTTTAGCAAGATGATAAACATTCTGACCAATAAAAATATGCCAATTGAAACGAGAAAAAGAGTGTTGAGTCTGTTCTGTTGTATGGATGTGAAACTTGGACAATGTGCATCTTATGGCTGCAGAAATGTGGTTTCTGAGGAAAATGCAAAGAATACCATGGACAGATAGGAAAACCAATGACCACGTACTACAGGAGACAAATGAAAATCGTAGATTGATTAGAGAAATTAGACGTAGACAGTCAACATTTTGTGGACATGTTATGAGAAGAAATGGACTGGAGAACTTAGTGACAACTGGCAAGATCGAAGGGGACAGGCCAAGATGAAGTCCAAGAGGAAAATATCTGGATGGTTTGGCCACATGGCATGGACGAGACAGAAACACTGAGCTGATCCACGACTCTGGTGGTCGAGTGAAATGGCGAGTCATGACCGCCCACGTATTCCGGCATGGCACATGATTGATTGATTGAGTCTATAAAACAAACATATATACTTCTCTGAACTTCTATATATTTTTCAATTAGAAGACTAAATGCCAAGACTATATATTTTGGATATGAACGCAAGCTGTTGTCTCCTGCAGTCTTCCCTCTCTTGGATATGAAAGCAAGCTGTTTGTCTCCGTTAGTCTTCCCTCTCTTTGATATGAAAGCAAGGTGCTGTCTTCTTTAGTCTTCCCTGCCTTGTCTAGATTGTCCCGCTTAGTCTATCTGCTTCTATCAATGTGTGTAGAGGTATGCACCTTTCTCTTTCATGCATCCTTTTCTATCCTGTAATTTATAGAAACCGTATGGTCTTGTTTAGACTTTCCTCATCTAGTCATGTAGGATACTTTATCTTAGAGTTTTGATTTATAGTCTCAAAGCCAAAGACGTGCAGGTACACACAGGTTTACACATATTATATTTTCTTGCCAAATTAGAATTGGTACAGTTGAAATCAATCAGAAGACAATGTTGATCACTTGGAACCAAGAAAAGGGATAATTCAAGAATGTATGTTAAACAGTGCCAGTTGCTTGGCGATGAGAGTTACTAACGCAGTTCGTAATCCCGCTTACCCGCGTAAAAAAAACACAGCTTCAGAAGATTTGGCAGCAATCCGTTGAACTTTTGCGAAACGGTATGGGTGCCGGTCGTTCAGAAAGCTATGCTAGCCTACTGAACGTAAACGTCCCAAGAGATCACAACAGCATAAAATGTTGGTGTTGACTACCACGTCCTGTAAATGATATGCAACTAACTGTAATTGTTAAACCGTATTTAACTTTTTGTCAATTCAAGTTACTATTATTAAATTCTTCTTTCTCACGGTCTGCTATATTGGGGCATAAACGCACAACCAACTTACCCCAAGCCGCCCTATCGTTAACTCTTCCATGCGGCTCCGTATTATTAATCTATGTTTCTACGTCTCGTCACCATGTGATTTTACGGCTTCCTCTATTTCCTTTGCTCTGCGGAATCCAGACAAAGGTCTTTCTAACGACTCTATCATCAGGTTTATTAATGTATTTTCTATTCAGAGCCTGCGTTTCCTCTTCACCTCTTGGTACACTGGCATGTATCAAATATTTTGCATTAACTTCACCTTGATGAGGACATAATTCAAGCATTCCAGGTGCCAATTCTGGAAACTGGTCACACGAGGAAGATTTTCGATCCGTATTGTTTTCGGCTTTCTCCTCATCGTGTCATGTCATTGAGAGCTTTCTATCCTCTTGTTTGGCTTGGTTATTCTCTCTTTCCTCCCCCACCCCATGTTTTCCTTATCTTTATATGTGTGCTTGAATGAATGGATTTTGCAACTAAAGTGGGTCTAGCCAGTACCACATCACACCTTCCCTACACGCTGCTTACGTCATATATGATAGGTTACGGGGAAGACCTAGAAGTAAATACCTGGATGACTTGGCCAGGTGGCATGATCGAGACAGGAACACTGAGCTGATCCACGACTCTGGCGATCGAGTGAGATGGCAAAACATAACCGCCCACGTTTATCGGCATGGCACATGATGAACGGATAGCTTGTTACTATTACTTGCTCCCCTTGAAGGTCCCGGTAAGACGCGGTTGGAAAACTTAAAGTCTGTTGTTACGACATACATAGTATGTTATAGTGTTAATATTCTCAGCTTTCCCTTAGAGCTTAAGGATCCTATTAACACACGAGTGAATACGGATAATATTATATCGATAAAACGGTATCACATTCCTGGAAGTATGTCAGCAGTTGTGACTATGAAAGTAACACAACCATTACGTAATTTAGAAATAAGACTAATCACTTGAGACAATGAAGTTTATTATATATGAAAAATTTATATAGAGAAAAAAATAGTGGACAACAATAAACATCTATCAGGACTGTCAAATGACAAATCCCTTTAAATATGTTTTGAGTCTTCTTGAAAAGCCCAAACGCAGCACTAAAACGGCGTCGTCAGTCAATTCGTATCAGTAAGCATGGGCTGGAGAAGCAATACATCTTTGGCAATGGGCATGAGGAGTGGAATTCGTAAGAAATATATTAGGGCACTCTTGTTATATGGAAGCGAATCACTAACAGTTAGCACATAGGTATGGAGTTATGGGGAATGTGCCGAGATGTGGTTGTATAGAAGATTGACAAGAACACAGTGGGTGGATGAAATGGTAACGTAACTATATTGTGGGCTAATAACTCTAAATATAATCAGTTACACACATCAGAAAAAGGCAACCGGCATTCTTTGGACATGTCATGAGAAGAGGACTGACGGCGTACGGTCGTGAAAACGGGAACGATATAGGGGAAGAGAGGCAGATGAGACCGAGAGAGAAAGTGATAGACAGTTTGATATTGATAACACCAGCTGGAAAATGCATCACAAGAATAAAGAACGGGAATGTAGAAACGACAACTATTTAAAGGAAGAGTAATTTATTGTAATACATCTGTGCCATTGACAGTTATGAACATTAGCATTGCAGATTACATAGAATCGGTTTTAACATAGGACTGTCAATCGTGGACAGTAGTAAACAACCGAGAGGCAATATTCAAATCATCCATCCATCATGTGCATGCCGGTAAGCGTGGGCAGTCGTGATTCGCCATTTCACTCGATCACCAGAGTCGTGGATCAGTGTAACAATAAACAGTGGGGTCGGCTGGACTATTGTCACATTTGTAACTATGGAACGCGTTCTGGTCAAGACCCGAGTGTAGTTGGTACCCTGACCCTTCAGACTCCTGGACTCTGCTTTTTCTCACTCACTCAACCTAGGGACTCTATTTCTATGGGCTCAATCCATACAGCAGACTCAACTCAAGTGACGTCATCTTAACAACATTCGGTGTATTATACATGATAGTACAGGAGCGGACTAGAAGTAGACTAAGGCAGTGAGAATATCGATAAGATAGATAAAGTAGGGTTATCAGCTTCAGATCTGAGCTGTCATCATTGGGCAGCTCCAAGTTCGGTCTGTACGTCTGAGTGTCCTCGCTCTCTCACGCGGCATCCGAATTGTCGTCCTCCCAAGAGTGCAGACTCGTCAGGCAGATGAGCGATGATAGCCGTCCCTCCAGTGACGATCCCGAATTTCAAATGTAGAACAGGTGAACTGAGGCCATTGCTGGCTTCTAACAAATGTCAGTACCTCAGAACACCCTACTTCACTGAGGCCACCAAACTTCTTATTTCGTAAATGTCCTGATCTTGGACCGATGTAGGTGGTCCACTGAAGAAAGCACAGTCTCACACACAAATGTCCGTAGTTAGTAGGACCACCACCGATTCACTGCGTCACAGCAAGTCGCTCAGAAAGTCGAACCTTCCGTCGGAACATGGTAGCTCATATACCAGAAGGAATTGTCATCTTTGGCCGTTATCGTGGCCTGGATAAATCACATGTGCCATCATGGCATAACCATAGAATGTTCTACTTTGTGACAGTTGGAATAGGAAGTTTCTGGGCCGGGCCTTCAGACTAGGTCGTAACATGGCTGAAGGAGACCTCTCAGGTGGAAACCCAGCGCGCTGCTCCAACACCGGAGAGTTCGCTGAATCACTGGCTTCTGGTACTGGCCTGGCTCCACCTTTCCATCTTCAGTGCAGACTGAGTTCGGGCTTCTCACTAGAAGGCTGACCCTGTAAGGAGAGCAACTAGTGATAGAACCCTGAAACAACCCTGCGAACTTGCCACATACACGGGCCACTACGTGCGGATGTTTTTGTGTTCTGTGATCGTCCCCTTTTTTCGCGTAGTAGATGGATATTTTCATCTAGTGCGTGTAATTTGTGTGCCAGGATGTAAAACCAGGCGTTCCTTCTCAAGATCTGCGCCGATGCTACGGAGTTCGTGCATTGAGCGAAGCAATCCTTGAATGGATTTTAGCAGCGTGTATGTTTCTGTGATGTTCGGTTTTCCAAATGGCGGAACAACGTTCGTGCTCCGTGCGGAAGGCTGTTAACCCAGCAAGGCGACGGGGACGGCGTGGTGGCCGCAATCGGCTAAGAATACGTGGTGGGGTAAGACGTTTTAGACGTAAATGTGACCGTCTGAGCCTCAGGAATACTCGTATTCTATACTGGACCTGTGCCAGCGTAAAACAACGAGGACCTAATCTGGAAAACCTGGTATACAGGAATGATATTGTAGCGCTACAGGAGACGAAGTTGGGTGATCAGCTACTCCAGATTGCCGGCTTCAAATGTTTCTACAACACGCGACACCTGGGAATGACGATTCTCATTCGCGACAGTATGATGGTTTCAGAGCTAGATATGTCCAGTTGGGACAATGACGACATACAAATACAGGCAGTTAGAGTTCAGTCGGGTCTACCATTCGTGTTGGTTAATGTTTATGCCCGCAACGCGAATAAGGATGGATTCCCAGAAGTGGCAGTGCCTAAGTGACATACTAGGTCCCGAGAAAAATGTTTTTTCTGTGGCGATTTCAACGCTAAAGGCAGATCACGGGGTAACATTTCCTCCATCACACAAGGGGAGGAGCTGGAGGCTGCACTTTAAACCATTGATCTTGTTTGTATCAACAGTGGCTGTGTCACCAGGACAGCAAGACACCCAGGTGATGAGGACAGTGCTGTTGATCTGATACTGTTTTTTTCTTCACTCAGTACAGTATGTAGATGGGGTGACCTAGGGCACCATGGCAGCGACCACACCCTTGCAGCATATTGGTGGAGAAATGCAGAACGAGGAAGCACAAGTCAACGATCAAGACTTTCCAGTTTGACAGTGCAGGCAAGATGAGCATAATAAGGCGCGACAAGCGCAGAAAGCTTTAGGGTAGGAAAGAAAGCTGCGAGCAGCCATAGAGGAATTTTGAGGTGGAGAAGGCGTGGGTGGATAAGCACAGGGCTGTAAAGAAATGGCAAAAGGCCAAGAAGAAAAGACTTGCCCATCCTAATCCCTACATGCACTTAGAAAGAGAGATGAACAACAACAACAACAACAAAATTTTATTTTGACAGGGTTAAGAATTGGGCACGCAGGCCCGTCTAACATTCTGCTCTTTTATCACTCTCTTTCATACATTATACCATTCACACATCATTCAAGATTAACTAAAAACAGCAACAATATAAAAGATATGAATTATAAAGGCATGTAGAAAATGAAAAATCAAAACTACACGACTCGGTAATAGTAATAACTGGTGCGGCACTTGTTATTAGCTGTGTGGAATATACTGGCCTACCATAAGGGGACTGGCTGTTATACTAGGGTTTTATTATTATTATTATTATTACTATTATTAAGGGGGAAGGTAATCCGTACTGAGATAGTGTTCAAATAATTTGCGATTATATGTATACGGATTGGTGATGTCTTTTATTTCATGTGGAAGATTGTTCCACAGCTGAGCTGCAGAGTACGTTAAGCTTGTTTTGTATAAGTCTATCCTAGGCTTTGGAATGAGTATTATATTTAATCGTTTACTGTGTCTAGCATTATATTCAAACAATTGCCAAAGATAATTTGGGGGCATTCCGATGTAAGATTTTGTGAATTAGTCTGGCCTTATTGAAAAGCAGACGTTTGCGTAGTGGTAGTAACTGAAGGTGTTTATACAGACTAGGATTGTCAGTTGAATGTTTGATATAAATTAAACGTATGGCCCGTTTCTGGAGCGAGTAAAGTCGTTTGGTGCTTGAATTGGAACAACCGTCCCAGATTGTAGAGCAGTAGTCAAAATGTGTCTGTATGCGAGAAGTATAGAATATTTTCCTACGGACGGACGGACGGACAGACAGACAGACAGACAGACAGACAGACAGACAGACAGATAGATAGATAGATAGATAGAGAGATAGATAGATAGATAGATAGATAGACAGATAGATAGATAGATAGATAGATAGATAGGTAGGTAGGTAGGTAGATAGATAGATAGATAGATAGATAGATAGATAGATAGATAGATAGATAGATAGATAGATAGATAGATAGATAGATAGATAGATAGATAGATAGACAGATAGATAGATAGATAGATAGATAGATAGATAGAGTAAGTAAGTAATTAAGTTGTAAATCTTTATTTTCCACAAGGGTTGAGAATTGGGCACGCAGGCCCGTCTGACATTCTGCCCTTCTTCTCTATTTCTACTCATACATTCTTTCATTCAACATCTCTTATGAAGTAATTCCTTGACAACAAAAGAACAACAAGCATTAAAACGCACCTCAACCTGAACACAAAAGTAAGCTTTTTTTAAAAAAAAAAAAACAAGAAAAAAAGAAAACCTGGTTAAGGTGGTTAAAAGTGAAAAATGGCAGAGGTATGTCAAAGAGTAAGCACAGACAAGTCACTGAAATTGTTCTGGCAACTACATAAAAGTATGCGTGGGGTAGTCAAGCATAAGGGAATTTATGACTTCCAAGATGCTGACCTCATCTGGCAGAGGACTGACGAGAAAAAGGGAAAAGCCCTCTTCGAACGCTATCTAGAGCAGAGCAAACAGACAGACATGAGAGGCCGAAATCTTGCCAAGGAGGTCACCTCAGACGGATGCAAGGCCCAGTACATTTCGGATGAAGACAGTGACAGTGAAAGAAATCAATGCTGTTCTTCAACGATCAAAAAGAGCGCTCCAGGGTCAGATGGCATAAGGTATGATGACATCAACAGGTGTACCAACAACGAGCTATAGAAACTAACAGACATTTACAATAACAGTATAGGGAGCGCTAACATACAGAAGGAGTGGATACATAGCAATCTGATTTCCTTGCCGAACCCTGGCAAAGACCACAAATATTTAGGGATATTGAGTAATAACCATGCAGATTACAATAGGCAAGCTGCTGGAGTAGTTAATTGCCAGAAAAATGTCAAGCCAGCTAGAGAGACACGGTGTTTTCCCACCTACACTGGGAGGGTACCGTCCAAAACGAGAAACCTGGACCAATGCAGCAGCTTTTGCCATGACGTCTATGAAGGTTTCCACTCAGGCATTGAAAACTTTTCGGAATGATTAATCTTGAGGATGCGTACAACAGAGTACCATTGGATTTCTTTATGCTTAAGATTCTTGAACTCAAAATAGGTCCTTTCTTCCTCAGTTGGATCGGCTCAGCCCCCTTCCAACGGAGAGTAGTTTTGTGGCAACTGGACTTCGTAACAAACAACAATATATTCCGGCCTACCACAGGGATCACCATTATCTCCGGTGCTGTTCAACGCCTATACTGTGAGAATCACCAGCGAAATTATCACTCGCCCGGGGAGGACACTGCCATACGCCGACGATGTTCTAGTGCATCGTCAGGGTAAGGATAGAGATCAGGTTGCTGTGGAACTACAAACTGAACTCAGTCGCATAAGTAATTAGTGTGTTGAAGGTGGGGCAATGGTCAACCCAACAATGGCAACAGTGACATGGTTCTCGTTGAATAATCATACTGTCAACACTTCAACACCAACGATAAATCTGTGTTCAGAGACTGTGGAAAGAATGAAGGCAATGAATTACCCGGGGATACGTTTTGGATCGAAGCCTTGCTTATAATGAGTATATAGACCATGTGATAACAAAGGTCAAGCGGGGTTTGGCTGCGATGCGGGTGATGGCGGCAGCAAACTGTGAGCAACGCCATCTATGTCTTCTATACGAGGGGCTGGTCATGTCTGTTTTTGAGTATGAGAATTCGATCCTTACTCTCAGCCGTAGGCAGATAGAAATGTTGGAAAGGATACAGAACGATGCATTGCGCATTATTCTTGGATGTAAAAGAGATAAGCATACGGGTCGATGCGCTACTTTCTTGATTTTCCAACCATTAAGGACATAATACAAATTTGCAGAGCACGTGCCTACCTCAGAGTTAAAGCAAACACACAACATCCACTGTATAGTGAAATTAGGAAGATGAAGGGCAGCAGATTGGAAATAGGAAGGTCCTGGATGGGTCAAGCCGAAGACATTCTTCAACAGGTATGTGCACTTGAGGAATTAGACCCGAGCGAGGAGTGGTCACAAGCGCCAACAGATTTCTGTACGTCTCTTTCAGTCTGCATTCAACTAGACAGAAAATGTAGACAATAAAATGCGGCTGCTGTGGAGGCGGAAGTACAAGTGTTGATTTTAGAGAATTCGTTAGACGATGATGCTGTCATCTACACAGATGGGTCGGTCGTTCGACATGTGAGAAGCTCATGGACCTTTACAGCTCAGGCCGGAGGAAGAATTGTGAAGGACTCTGGTGCTATTGTTGAGACCACAAGTAGCTTGACTATGGAAGTCTTGGCAGTAAGTAAAGCATGACTCGAGACACAGACATTCACTAGGGCATGTTTCCTTAGCGACTCAATGAGCCTGCTCAAGGGGATTGAGATGATTTGGATTCAAAGAGAGTTGTTGCTGTCTCTGGAGCGGTCTCAGCTGGCAAAGATTAGTTTCATCTTCGTGCCAGGGCGTGCGGGAGTACAAGGAAACGAGCGGCCTGACAAGCTCGCAGGTAAGGCTACTGTGGAGGGCGGACGCGCCATGGACCAGGCTGACATTCTGAATGCTCTACGAGAAGTACGACTTGCGAAAACCAAGTGATGACTGTGAATCTACAACCATGGTCAGACTGCGAGAACAGCAAATTAAAAGAGGTGTGGCCAAACTAACTAACTAACTAACTAACTAACTAACTAACTACCTAACTAACCAACTAACTAACCTACTAAATAACTAATCTACTAACCAACTAACCAACTAACCAACTAACTAACTAACTAACTAGCTAACTAACTAACTAACTAACAGGCCGCAACACCCTCAGTAAGTGATAAGCATGTTAACACCGTACCATCTAACAATGTTCATCATACATAAAGAGAGCATGTGTGAGAGAGATAATGCGAAAGGGGTCCTCTTATGTCAGGTAGCCCCTTAATCAGCTTCGTCTTGGAAGGCCTATTGTACAGATCCGGTCTTCAGAGTAAAGATGACATCCAGAACCTATCGGCACGCCATTCCTTCTTTCTTCCTCTCTCCCTTCATCCAAGTGTGTTTTCCATTTGATTCTCAGCCCCAGATCAATCGCAACAGCTGACATCCCAGCCAGCTCCTTCACGTAACCGAGCATGGCTTGAGAGTTCCTATTAACTTCTTCCCCCTCTTCAATAAAAGGTAAGTCTATTACATAAACATGGGGTATTCCCCTTGTAGCAGGTAAGTAGAAAGAAGTGTATACATGGCGCCTTTCAGATGTAGAAGGTAGTCATCAAATCCCCGTTCGTTTGCCCCATTTCGGGTGACGTAACCATGTCGAACAGGTATGCTGGTCGTCTGGATCAGCTACAATATTCGTGTACTGCACTCTGCAACATCTATATATCTGCTCCTCTCTTTCCCCCTCTCAGTTTAAGAAAATACCCATGTGTTGTCTATACATACATTTCATTTAACTATAAGAATCAAAGAGAAGAGTATAGAGAAGGAGTATCCAGATCGAGACTGGGACCCATTTACCTGCACCATCGTTATCGAACAATCGAATAATGTAACGAGGGAACCCCGCCGGAACTCTTTCTCGCCTGGTCGACGTCGTTCACTGCGACACATAATAATCCCTCCTAACGTGGCGTTCCATCCCTTTTCACACGACTGGGACACGACCTCACTCGCCGGACGTAACCACGGAACAACGCATCTCTTTGCCGCTGTGCCATTTGTCACTTCGCCTGATTCCTTCACGTAAATAAGGCATGCTTATATTCGTATGAAAGCCGAGAACGTTGTGAGTCAAATAAAGTCATCGGTTAATGTCTAACAGATATGAATATTCATTGCCGCGGCATTTTAAGAGAGAATTTACATCGCACGGCTTTCCAACGCACGGCTGCAGTCGCTTGATCAATAACAGCTAATTAGCTATGCATGACCTGCCCTACACGCGGCCCACGAATCTCGGTCAGCCAAACGCAGGTAATCGGTTCATTCGTTTGTAGGCGGTGACACAAAAATATAATTTCCTATTACCGTTATCAACGAAAACATCCTCCTAGCTCGCAAAGTATCTGTCGAGAGTCTTCAAACTCTATCAAGACAGGCCGGCCTTTCCACAAAATGGTCCTTCCAGTCGAATAACAATAATACAATGTCCCTAGTTAACAATACAACATTGGCCCCCGTAGCAAGGTCAATCGAGGTCAAAGTGATTTGCAATTTTCACGTGGGCATCGACTTTCTCTGAGATTTCGTAATCTCCTCACGAGAAAGTCGAATTCCTCTAGTTCTTATCATGCAAACTAGAAAAGAAGTCCATAGATAAGACCTTCTAGAAGATACTAGAAAGATACTGAATGGGAACTCCCTTTGGGGTTTCTTCGGCTAAATATAGCCTGGCGATTCCCCGTCATAAATAAGACACTAGGCCAGCCTACTGGCTATCATGTGACAATCAGTTTAGTGTTCCTGTCTCGACAATGCGACGCGGTCAACCACTCCAGGTATTTACTTCTCTGTCGTCCCCTTGATCTAGTTCCCTCGATCTTGCCAGTTGTCACCAAGCTCTCCAATTTATTTTTTCTCATAACATGTCGAAAAACATCTTGACTGTGTACGTCTAATTTCTTTAATCAGTGTACGGTTTTTATTTGTTTCTTGGGGGACTTCGTCAATGGTTTTTCTGTCTATCCATGGTATTCTTTGCATTCCCCTCAGAAACTACATTTCCACAGCCATCGGGTGTTTTTCAGCTTGACTGCTCATTGTCCACATTGCACATCCATACAGAA
Organism: Cepaea hortensis; assembly: GCA_963921405.1. NCBI lineage: Eukaryota > Metazoa > Mollusca > Gastropoda > Stylommatophora > Helicidae > Cepaea > Cepaea hortensis. The sequence goes on from OY992888.1 coordinate 59,394,714, forward strand.
GTATAGGTTGTATGTTGAAAATCAACACTCTTTTTCTCGTTTTAGTTGACATCTTTTTATTGGTCAGTATGTTTTTCAACTTGCTAAAGGCTACTTTCGCCAGGGCGATTCTTGTTCTAATCTCTTCAAGGCATCTCCGATAAGATGTCATTACTGTTCCAAGATAACTTCAACGATTCACTTGTTTAAGAATAGTCACATTTACTTGTATATTACATTGTATTATTTCGTTCTTCCTAGTAAAGAACATAATCTGTGTCTTTTTACAATTTAATTCTAACCCCAGTTGTTCACTTTGTGCAATAACCTCATCTACTAATTGTTGCAAATCCTGCTTATTTTTTGAAATCAATACTGTGCCATCTGCATATCTATTGTTATTGATGTTTCATCCACCGATGATTATTCCATTTATATCTTCTACATAGAATAGGCTCCCCCGATGGTGTTTCCACCTTGTCGTGGTGGGGGAGCTTGAGTTTCTCAATGACCCTGAGAGCTATGCCGGCGGTAGCGTAGCTACCAGCAGGGCCTCCCAAGCCGGACAGGTCAAAGGGTAGAGAACAGACAAAGAGAAACACCCTGGTCCTCCAGGTTGGGGGTTGAAGCGTGGGGTTAACATCCCCACCTTTGTAAAAACCTTTCTTTGTTACGAAACAAATACATGAGCCTCGATATCGGACTGACTTATCTGGACAACGACCTTGGAACGTTAAAGGACTTTTGAGATTTGGAACATGGAATGTACGGACACTATATCGAGCTGGAGCGGCCGAAGAACTAACCCGGGAGCTGATTGAATATCAAATGGATATAACAGCAATTCAAGAAATAAGGTGGCCAGGAGAGGGTACTTTAGAGCAAAATGGAATGATTATAATATATGGAGGAAACACCCAAAATAAACATGAATTAGGAACAGGATTTGTCATCAAAAAAGAGTTATGGGGGAACGTTTTAAACTTTAAAGCTTTTAATGACAGGATTAGTAAATTACGAATAAAAGGTAAATGGAAAAATATAACGATGATTAATGTACATGCACCTACTGAAGAGAAAGAAGATGATATTAAAGAAGACTTTTATAATGATCTGGAAGATGTCATAGAAGAAACCCCCAAACAGGACATCCTGATTGTGCTGGGAGACTTCAATGCAAAAATAGGTAGAGAGCAAACTAATAAAAAAGTGGCCGGTATGGAAAGCCTACATACAACTTCAAATGATAATGGATGGAGAGTCATCAACGTGGCAGAAGCCAAAGGACTGCAGGTTAGCAGTACCAGACTACAAAGAAAGGATATACACAAACAAACTTGGAAATCATGTGACAAGAGAACCTATAATCAAATAGATCACATTTTAATTAACAACAGAAATGCATCAAACATACAGCAAGTCAGAAGTTATAGAGGAGCTGAGTGCCACAGTGACCACTTCCTCGTTGGAGCAAAATTTAAAATAAAACTTAAGAGAGCTTTCTATACTAAATTACAAAGATTACACCCAACATATAACAGAGAAAAACTGCAAGACATTACAGTCAAAGAGAAATTTACAGATGAAATAAAATGTAAACTTGAAACTCGGAGGAAAGCATTGACCAAACTTGGTTGAACATCAAGAATACAATTCAGTCTACCGCAGAAGAATGTCTCGGTGTGTTAACCACGCATAGAAAGAACAGATGGTTCAATCAAAAATGTGAAGAAGCAGTCATTAGGAAGAAGAATGCCAGACATGTATGGTTAAATGACATCAATAACATCCAAAAGGAAGAGCATTATAGAAATGAATGTAAAGAGGCTACAAAATAGTCAGACAGCAGAAGCGAGAATATATGTGTAATATAATCAAAGATATGGAGACTAATCACCAGAAAAATGAATCCAGAAAATTTTTTAAAGAACTGAAGTCAATGAAACGAGGGCACCAACAAAACACATATGGTTTAAAAGACAAAAATGGGAATATGATAAATACCAATGAGGAAATGTGCAACACATGGAAAGAATATTTTATTGAATTACTAAATTGTGAAGCTCCAAGTAACATTTTCTCACAGGAAGAGGTTCTAACATGCGAACCACAAATTGAAGAACCTACATTTGAAGAAATCCTATATGTAATCACACGACTTAAAAACAATAAGGCAACTGGGACTGATGGAATTGCTGCTGAATTTATAAAGGCAGGTGGCCATGCATTACATCTAAAGCTATACGAACTAATAATAAAAATCTGGAGGACAGAAGAATTACCCCATGACTGGAAAGAGTCATTATTGATACCTATCTTTAAGAAAGGAGACAAGTTCCAATGTGGAAATTATAGAGGAATATCACTACTGTCCACAAGCTATAAGATACTATCCGCAGTATTACTAAATAGACTAAAACCATATTCAGAAGACATATTAGGTGACTACCAGGCGGGTTTTAGACAAAACAGATCAACAATAGATCAGATATTTATCTTACGACAAATAGCCGAGAAACATTGGGAATATAAAAGAGATCTCCATAACATTTTTGTGGATTTTAAAAAGGCTTATGATAGTGTCCATAGGAATAGTCTATGGAATGCTATGCAGGAATTTGGAATACCAAGGAAGTTAATCAACATGACCAGACTATGCATGGAAGATACTTATAATATATTAACATATAAAGGCAGGAAATCAGACCCCTTCCAAATAACATCTGGCTTGAAACAGGGTGATGCACTATCGCCGCTACTCTTCAATCTGGCTCTAGAGAAAGTTGTAAGGAAGGTAAAGGAGGAATGTGATATTGGAGGAACATCCAAGCTGCTTGGTTATGCAGATGATATAGATATTATAGGGCAAAGTGAACAAAAGACATTGGAAATATTGACTCACTTAAAGGAAAAAGCCCAACAGATGGGGCTGGTTATCAACCAAGATAAGACAGAATATATGGTAATTTCAAGAGACGGAATGGCTAGAAACTCTGGCCACATACAAATAGATAATATGACCATTAAAAGAACGGAAACATACAAATACCTGGGTACGATCTTCAACTGTTCCAACATCATAAGGGATGAAATACAAACTAGAATCAACTCTGGAAATAAGATATACTATGCACTACAACATCTACTAAAATCAAAGGCGCTATCTCGTAACACCAAAATCACAATATACAAAACACTGATCAGACCAGTTGTGCTGTATGGCTCTGAAACCTGGAGTACAACGAAAGGAGACGAAGCCTTGTTACAAACCTTTGAGAACAAAATTTTAAGACGCATCTTTGGACCCATTAGGGATACACAAAGTGGAGAGTGGAAAAGAAGAAGTAACAAAGACATTTATGATCTGTTTAAGTCCCCGCTAATCACTGGTATCATGAAGGCTAATAGACTACAATGGCTGGGGCATATAGAAAGAATGGAAGATAATAGGGAAACAAAACTCGCTTACACTCAGGAAATAAATGACCGTAGACCCCGAGGTAGACCAAGAAGGCGGTGGAGAGATAATACATATACAGACCTACAAGCACTTGGAATCAACGACTGGCAAGAGAAGGTCCACCAGAGAGACGAATGGAGACGGATTGTATTTGCAGCAAAGAACCTCAATGGCTCGGAACGCTGAAGAAGAAGAAGAAGAAGACATAGAATAGGGAAAAAAGTTCTGGAGACATTACACATCCTTTTGTCTCACACCTCTCTTAATAGGCTGATATTGTCCCACTTTATAATCAATCCTTATGGTAGATTTTTATTTCCAATATATGTTTTTTATAAGCCTAATCTCCTTCCCATTAATGTGTAGAGCTGCAAGCATCTCTACCATGTTGACATGTCTTACTCTATCAAAAACCTTTGCCTATAAAGCAAAGATGTATATCTTTGTTTACTTCTACAGAACGTTCAATTACAGTTCGCACTATGTACACAGCATTTACTGTAGCCTTACTTCTACTATTCAAACCATGTCATTGCGATTATAAAGAAAAATACTAAAAATGGCATGGTCAGGCAAAATAAAAACAACATATAAATAACTTAAAAGAGACTTAAGACACAAACTGAACTTACCACAAACATAAACTCGAGGCCGTCAACATTTTGGCTATGTTGTCAGTACAGAAAAACGATAACCTATTGTAACAACGGACAACTTATGACGAAATGCATAGAGATACTCAGCGAGAGAGGATTCGTAACGGACATTGGTGGCATGGGAACATTACGTTAATAACATAATACATTATACAGGAGATCAAGCGATTTGAAGAAACATTTTCGCCATCCTAGTAAATTAATCAGGAGATGATGGCAATTCTAATGATAATGAAGGATGTTGCAATATAATAACACACATTAACGTACGTTGTTCCAAATACTCGTGATTCCAAGCGCCCGATGAATTTCTGGTACAGACATAAAGATCGCAGCCATTCATATAGTACTCAGAGCCAATAGTATGGCATGTGCCATTATCCTCAATGCAATCTAGATGTCAGAAATATGGCTAAATCAACTTAGTTTTTAAAGTAGTCATACTCAACATCACGTGCCAATACAATGTTGCAGGCATAATTCAATGCATTCAAATATTTTGGGTACTTTAATCACAGCAACAACAACAACAACAACAACAACAACAACAACAACAACAACAACAACAACACAATAAAAAATCCCACACCCTACCGAGGATTCGAACTCCGGTCTCCCAAATGAGAATCCTGTGATTATTCCATACGATGAAGAATATTCTCTTGAATTTATCTGTGTCAGTTAAGGTGTAAAAAAGGGTTCGTAAGAGCTATATTGGGAGATTCTTGATTTACGGAAACGAATCAGTGACAATTAGTAGACAAGCGTAGAGTTATGTGAAAATTGTGTAGATCTGTTTTCCAAAGAATGATGAGACTACCGTGGACGGATAGAAACAGTTGTGAAGTTATATTAGTTAGTTAGTTAGTCTTTCCTCTTGAGCCTAAGGCGGCGCATAGGGCAGAAGTCCTGACTCTCCATGCTTGGCGGTTCGCTGCTACCTGTTGTAGATCTTGGATATTTACTTGGCCATTGAATGAGCCTTCTCTAATGATGGTTCTACGCAGGGTCTCTCTTGGTCTTCCCCGTTTTTTTTTCCCTACCGGTGACCACATGATGGCTTGGTAGGGGAGTCTTGTCTTGTCCATTCTGAGTACATGGCCGATGTAGTTCCAACGGCGTCTTCTTATGAAATTGGATACTGTATCTTGCTTAGTCTCTTGTCTTATTTGTTTGCGAAGTTATATTAAAGAAAGTTAACTCTTAAAGGGAACAGGTTCCTGACATCATAAGATAACAATCCACATTCTTTGGACATGTTATGAGAAGGGTGAGGCTGGAGTATATCGTGTCATTCGGAATGTTGGTGGAGGATAGACACAGAGGACATGTTATGAGAAGGGTGAGGCTGAAGTATATCGTGTCATTCGGAATGTTGGTGGAGGATAGACACAGAGGACATGTTATGAGAAGGGTGAGGCTAGAGTATATCGTGACATTCGGAATGTTGGTGGAGGATAGACACAGGGGGAGAACGAAGAAGATGATGCGAGACAGTTTGACATGGTGACATATAAGAATATCAGTATAAGAAATATCTGACAGCACACAAGACAGAAGGCTGTAGACAGACATGATCACTAACGACCAAGGCATGGGCTATTAGAAATGGAAGAAGCGACTAGACAACGTAAACCAGTCAAAAATTATTCAATGTTTGTCAAATACAATAATTATCAGGTGAATGATGTCCTCCCGATTCGACATACAATCACAACTGCAAATTTTGACAGCGACAACCATTTATCGCCCCGATGATGAGTTCATGGAAATATGTTTTGTTGTAACTAATAACCTGTCCTTACTCGACTCCTATGGAGAATATATTTAATATATTTAGTGAGAAGTCACGCCTGTGTTGTAAATAAGTACACAGAAGGTTAAATAAAAGGACCTGAAAATATACTGGTCATGGATTTCACCGGCTTCGTTAAAATATGAACGTTTGGCGACATACATCACATTGCCTGGAGGAACAGAGTCTTTTGAACTAATATTATCTTGTCTACTTGTATATGATGAGAAAATTAATTGAACTTTCTATAGAAACAGGAGAGCCTGACGTATGATAGGCCTACCACAATATCTAGCTTAAGAATGGAGGCGGAGGCGGTCAGTGTAGCTTTCCGCTGGATAGAGAACACGACACATACACACATCATGATTGTAACTGATTCAGAAAGCATGCTGAGGAAGGTGAGGACAGGCAGGCTTCGTGCAGAGTGCATCCATCATCACTATTCCTTGTGTACCCTACTCAGCACGTTTTTTGGGTGATTGTCGATATACTGTAGTTAACTCTACTCTACTCTTGTTGATTGTTAGCTGTGCCGCTATATACTCTATTAGTACATAGCAATGGTACTGTATGCTCGCTCATTGCTACATGACACTACACAAAGGCTTTCGATACAGTAAGACATGTCAACATGATGTAGATAATTGCAGATCTACAAATCGATGCGAAAAACCTTAGACATAAAATACATATATTGGAATCAACAAGTGGTCATACAGATTGATAATGAATAGGTCAATATCAGCCTCTTAAAACAGGTGTGTAATGTCTCCATTTCGTCTTTCCCTATACAGTGAAAATATTGTCAGAAATGTAGCAGATATGAAATAATTCATCATTGGAGGGCGTAGCATCAACAACATTAGATATGCGGAGGATAACACAGTATTGTTTGCAGACAATGAGCAGGATCTGCAGCATTTAGTAGATGATTTTGTTGCACACAATGAACAACTGGGGTTATAATTCATTTGTATTAAGACACACATTGTGCTCATCACCAGGAAGAATGAAATACCACAATATATGTAAATGTGAATATTGCAATTATCTCGTAAAATTCATAACATCTGATAGACGATATCTTAAAGAGATTATAACAGGAATCGCCATGCCAATGATAACCGTTTGCAAGATGGAAAACATATTGACCAATAAAAAAGATGTCATTTGCAACAAGAAAAGAGTTTTGAAGTATACGTTAGTATGGATGTGAAGCGTGGGCAAGGAGCAGACAAGCTGAAAACCATCTGATGGCAGTGGAAATGTGGTTCCTAAGAAAATACAAAGAATACCAAGGATAGACAGGAAGATCAATGACCAAATCCTACAAAAAACAGAAAAAAATAACGTAAACTATGCACCGCTTTACGGGAGAGAGGGGAAGTCCTCTGAAAACCCACCTTGGCGGGAGACATTTCGCGAATTACGCCGAAGTTGAATGCGAAGTGAAAACGTGGTTTAGAAAACAGGGCACCCAGTTATATGCAGCCGGTTTGGGTAGACTGATAAAACGATGTGATAAGTGCATCGATGTTCGTGGAAATTATGTTTGGAAATAAAGGGTCAATGTATGTATAAAAATAAACTGGTCTCAAGTTGTTATCGGAGTTATTTTTCTACAGCCATTTGTGACTTACTTATTAACTTACCCTCGTAGGTAGATTACTATCTTCCTAAGTCGTTCCTCCTCTTTCCTTGGGTGTAGAGTTATACTCTGTTCTCTCTAGTGTATTCTCGTCTATGCAACAATATATTGATACCGTACGACACTGTTTAGATTTTTCTCTTCTATCAAAGTTGCGAAAGGTATCTTATGGTTTTATCAGATCGTCTCAAAGTAGATTAAAAGCTCACACATAAACAAAATATATACACAGTCGAAGATGATGGAGAGAGACAGGCAGACAGACTGTCTGATTGACAGACAAAAAGACATACAGACAGAGGCAGAAACGGCGAGAAAGAGAATGACAGAGACAGTCAGAGAGATTGTATGAGCGAGATACACGCATATATACATATATTTATTGGAGTAAGATATCACAGAAGCTTCTGGCAGATCAAACTAAACTACTTTCCACATTATAACCACGAATGAGTAAACAACAGAAAAACGACATTTAATCAAACAATCAGGCTGGAATAGTAGCTGCTTACTGCTTTCGTTGACCCTCCAATTTCCCTCGACACATTCTGTTGTGTGACACAGCCAAAAGTTAGGAATGAGGTAGAGTTTCCCGGATTCATAATCATGTTTCCCCTCCCAGCTGCAGCCTGGTGGGCAAAACAAAATATGTATCTGTCATTGATATCATTGGCACGTGCATAAATGTATTGCACTCGGTAATGCATAGATATAAAATGATATATGTATATATATATATACACACACACCCCCCCCCCCCCACACACACACACACGGAAGATGCACAGCGGAGAGTAAAAAGTTCAAGCAAACGCAGCGTTCCCTCTCCCCCCCCCCCCTCCCCACCCCCAATAAATAAATAAATAAACAAATACGCAAACAAATAAAAATAAAAACATCGTATGCAAAATAAGACAATAATATTGAAATTAAGAAAGATACTGCTGAAGTATTATATAGAAACAGTTATGCTGTATGGCAGCGAATCTTATAATGTTAATGGATACATTTCGAGAAGCGTATAACAATGGAGATGTTTCAGGAGACGAATGTTTCGAATTCTTTGTACTGACAGTGTAACTAACACTGATTACTTGGAAGAGACTATTGAAAACATAACATTATATACACCTATAAAAAAAGAGTGAAACAACATTCTTTAGTCATATAAGGAGAAGAGATACAATGGGACATATTGCGAAAACAGGAAATGTCGGTGGTAAATGAGACAGAGACACGCTAAGAGAAAGGATGCTGAATGGACTGGAGCGGTGGCATGGAGCAGAGATAGTCAAGATCACCGAAGAAAACAATCTGTGGAACTACATGAGTGCCAAAGCCAGCCGGCAAGGCACGTGCAGACGAGGATATGTACATGTGAGATCCAAGATATATTAAAACTTATGTGTTGCTCAGAAATACTGTTAGCGCTCGATCGCTTTCAACTCAAGCGTAGTCAATAGTAGTCAAGAACGCGCATAATGGTTAGTATTTCTGGTGGATTTATATGACAGCCACATAGTATATCCTTCTATGTTGAATGTGACGTCACAGGCCGCCAAATAGAATACGGATCTTATTTTTGATCTAGTTTTTCAAATCTCACGAGCTTTGGTGAAGTAGTCCGTTAAAATGACGACTGATTACAGCACGAATCACACATGATTTTATTCAGTCTATTCGCTTAGTGAATATATACAAACACGGTCATTTTCAATATATTACACTTCATTATGACATAAGGACGTCCCGTCGTTGTAAAGCTGGATTAATTTGTATTATTTTATATTATTTAATATTTTGTGTATATCCTCATCTTTCATATTATCATCTTTACTCGATTTTAACATGTAAAATGTGAAAACGTGTACATTATTGTAGAGTGAATGAGTGTCTGCGAGAGAGAGAGAGAGAGAGAGAGAGAGAGAGAGAGAGAGAGAGAGAGAGAGTAAGAGAGCAAGCAAGTGAGTGAAAGATTGAGTGAGTGAGGGAGAGAGTGATTGAGGGAGAGTGTCGCCAGTCATCCCTAGGGGGGAAGTGGAGTCAACAGGCACACTTTTTAAATTCCCTTTCCTTAGCTTGGGCTTCTGCCGGACATTTGTCTACAAACCCCCTGTCAGTCTTAGGTACACTTACTGAATGAGTGTCTTTACTCTGCAACCTCTCTACCACTTATTGGTATGTTCACTCAACATAGTCACCGTTACTTCACATCACTGTTATTCCACCTCTCTACCTAATATTGTCATTTTCCCTGGAGGTGTTAAAAGTCTCATAAAAACTGCCTTGGGCACTCAATCTCTGCTACACTGGCCCTTTTCAGGATACCACTCCTGCTTTCTATGAGTCTATAATTTTTGGAACGATATCCCATTTCCGAGGACATTTAGTATAACTGCACCCAGTGTGATAGCCATTGTTCACACCTCTGTGTTGTACATCAGCTCTTCTCTACAATGGAATTGCACTCAGTGTGACTGTCATTGTCCACATCTCTGAGTAATATTTCCCTTCTTCTACACTGTGGAACCTGTCGAAAAAACAAACACTCAGTGAGAGAAAAACCCTATTCGAACCCACTATATGTGACTGTAGGCTAAAGGCCACACTCAGATATTTATCTTGGTTAACCTAGAACTACACTCTAGCATAAAGCAGAGTAGTTCTTCACATTTGGGTGGTAAGGAAAAGAAATGACCAAAAGGAAACGCACAGCTCCCCAGTAGACCTCCCTACCGGAATATCCTACCATTATCATTTCCTTTATCCCCCCAGCCATCCCAAATCTCCCTGAATATCATCCCATTAAATTGGTATTACTCTGCCGAGTGAAATGATATATCACTCTACCTCGTTTAAGCTATGCATCAGCCAGCTGCGGCCGATGCTCCTAGACTACATTCACACAACACACTATCACTAAGTTCAAGTCCTAACTCTATTTATAAATAAACTACCTTATGTTAGTGTTCCGAGTTGGAATTCACAATTCACAACATGAAAGAAAATGTCCCTTGTTGTCTAAACAACATGGGACACTGTGAATCCCTTCTCCATTCGAATTGGAACACACAAACACTCCCGTTATCTGTAGTTCATCCACAGACTGATCACAAGTTTCCTCAACTCCCAACCCGAAAAAGTTGCTCGAGTGACGTCATTCACGTGGCCAGAATTCAGGTCAAGACGGCACTCACCTCTCCTGATCCCGTAAACAGAATGCCGAGAATTCTTTTGATGCCGGGGAACAACTCAAGGAATCCAGACTATGCTTGAATTTTCTTTGTTTTTACATATTTCCCCACATCAAATAGTTGTGGCGCCTAGCGACGGCGGTTTCAGGCCTTTCATCAATCTGGATCGGCATTCTTCAGTATTATGTGACAGAGAGAGGGATTGAGGGAGAGAGATTGTAAGTGGGTCAGTGAGAGACAGTGAATGAGTGTGTGTGTGTGTGTGTGTGTGTGTGTGTTTACCTGTATGTTTGTAAATGAGCGCGTGAGTGAGAGTGAGTGAGTGTGCGTGAGTGAGTGAGAGTGTGTGAATGATAGAGTGAAAAGATTGTGTGTGTGGGTATACGCGTGTGTATTTGAGAGCGAGAGAATAAACGAGGGATTGAGTGAGACAGTGACTGTGTGAGTGTAAGTGAGTGAGAGATTAATTGGTACAGTGAAGGTGAGTGTTTTTGTGTATGTGAGTGAGATAGTGAGCGACAGAGTGAATGAGAGAAGGAGAGTGTGAGTGAGAGAGTGATTGTGAGTGAGAGAAAGAGAGAGAGAGAGAGAGAGAGAGAGAGAGAGAGAGACAATGAGAGAGTGAGTGAGTTAGTGAGTTATTGTGTGTGAGTGTGTGTGTGAGTGTGTGTGTATGTGTGTGTGTGTGTGTGTGTGTGTGTGTGTGTGTGTGTGTGTAGGGCACACAGAAGATTATACACAATCAAATAACATGATATTCCATATAAGTGAAGTATTTTCATCTTTCATATGATTATTTTTCATGCTACTTGATTTCACAATGTCGTATTAAAACTAATGCAAAGCTTTATAAGTTTTAGCTAACATTATTCATATTGCACTGCATTAATATACTTTCAGAAATGCAATGTGCGTGTGTGGAATATTTTCATCTTTTGTGAGTAAGCTCACGACAGCTGCTTATGTACGTAAGTGAAAGTGTGGAGTCTGTGCATATTGATTAGGTTGACTGTGTCAAGCGGAGTGCGTATGCGTGGGTGATGTTATTGTCGCCAGTCGTCCCTAGGGGGGAAGTGGAGTCAACAGGCACACTGTTTAAAATCCTTTTCTTTATCGTGGGCTTCTGCCGGACCTTTGTCTACAAACCCCCTGTCAGTCTCAGGTACCTTATCTCTCTCTCTCTCTCTCTCTCTCTCTCTCTCTCTCTCTCTCTCTCTCTCTCTCTCTCTCTCTCTCTTCTTCTTACCACTAAACAATACCCTTCATTTTGTTTCATAACATACCCACACAAGACTGTATCTTAGCAAATGATAAAATAAAACATTTAATACAGAAAAGTGTCATGTGTGTGTGTGCACTGTTTGCGTGTGGAAATATGTAGTATTTTCTATGGTGTATGCGAGAATAGATTAGTGAGCTCAGGATTGTTCTTCATCATGTTAGGCCATGCCACATCACACCACAGTAAGTTCGGAACAGGTCTCACTGAAAGAAGCATCTCTCCGAATAATGGTTGTATTCTAGGAGTTATCCGTATATAGACTGTGTGACTGGTCTCCAAGAGTGAATATAGCCTAATAATGACCATGAATCAGGAACACACTATGTACTCAATATGTTCATTAAAATCCTGATACCTACGAAGATCTCCTTATATCTCACACGAGTTTAAAGAAAACTTTCAGTCCGGTTGTAAAATGTAACTGAATGAGTGTCTTTACTCTGCACCCTCTGTACAACTTATTGGTATGTTCACTCAACATAGTCACCGTTACTTCACATCACTGTTATTCCACCTCTCTACCTAATATTGTCATTTTCCCTGGAGGTGTTAATAGTCTCATAAAAACTGCCTTGGGTACTCAATCTCTGCTACACTGGCCCTTTTCAGGATAACACTCCTGCTTTCTATGAGTCTATAATTTTTGGAACGATGTCCCATTTCCGAGGACATTTGATATAACTGCACTCAGTGTGATAGCCATTGTTCACACCTCTGTGTTGTACATCAGCTCTTCTCTACAATGGAATTGCACTCAATGTGACTGTCATTGTCTACACCTCAGAGTAATATTTTCCTTCCTCTACACTGTCCTTAATTTCGGTACAGTAAAATATCACTCAGTGTGACTGGCTTTTTCCACACCTCGTAGTAATACTTCCTTTCTTTTACACAGTGGAACCTGTCAAAAGAGAACATTCTGTGAGAGAAAAACCCTATTCAGACCTATTATCTGTGAGTTTAGGCCAATGCCCCAATGAGATATTTATCCTGGTTAACCATGAACTACACTCTGGCATAAGGGCAGAATAGTTCGTCACATTTGGGTGGTAAGGGAAAGGAAAGACCAAACGGAAAAACACAGGAGCCCCAGTAGGCCTCCCTACCGGAATATCCCACCATTTACATTTCCCTTATCCCCCCAGCCATCCCAAATCTCACCGAATATCATCCTATTACACTGGTCTTACCCTGCCGAGTGAATTATATATCACTCTACCTCTTTTAAGCTAGGCATCAGCCAGCTGCGGCCGATGCTCCTAGACTACGTTCCCACAACACACTATCACTAAGTTCAAGTCCTAAGTCTATTTATAAATAAACTACTTTATTCTAGTGTTCCGAGTTGGAATTTACAATTCACAACATGAAAAACAATGTCCCCTGTTCCCAAACAACATAGGACAGTGTGAATCCCTTCTCCATTTGAATTGGAACACAAAAACACTCCCGTTATCTGTAGTTAATCCACAGACTGAACGCAAGTTTCGTTAACTTTAAACAGCCGAAACATGTTGTTCGAGTGACGTCATTCACGTGGCCAGAATTCAGGTCAAAACGGCACTCCCCTCTTCCGATCGCGTAAACAGAATGCGAGATTTCGGGCAAATCAACATGCCGCCGATTGTCTTTGATTCGGGGACTTCTCAGGGAATCCCGGTGGTGTCTGAAATTGGGAACATATTTCTCCACATCAAATAGTTGTGGCGCCTAGCGATGGCGGTTTCAGGCCTTTCATCAATTCTGGATCTGAATTCTCCAGTATTATGTGACAGTTATGTATGACTGAATATACAGAGTGCGCCAGAAAAATATATGCATAGTAATCGTCTAGCAGTTTAAATGTAATCGCATTTCAACTGAGTATATTATTTTAATAAAGTTATCAAAAACTTATTTTGCAAACCTCTTGAGAAAAGATTACGAACCATTATAGAACCCCAGCTAAGCGAAACATAACTTGAATTTAGGAAAAACAAAGGATACACAGATGCCATATTTGCTCTTAGACAACATAGAAAAATCAATCGAATTAAATGAATCACTCTACTTAGGCTTTGTCGACCAAGAAAAGGCATTTGATAGAGTAGACAGAAATAGGTACATAATACAATGATGAACAAAAGATGAGATATTGGAAAGACAGAATGGAAGACGGGTCTGTGTGCCCAATTTGTGACCCTTTGAAATAAAATTTGATCTTTCGTTCGTTCGTATTAGTTGATTTATCTCTCCATACAATGTGTTAGTTGGTTTATATTTCAAATACAGTGTGATAGCTGATCTATTTATCTATACAATATGTTAGTTGATCTATCTCTCCTTACAGTGTCTTACTTGTTATATCCCTCCATAGAGTGTGTTAGTTGTTCCATCTCTCCATACAATATAATAGTTGTTCTATTATATTTCTCCATACAGTGTGTTTGTTGCTCCATCTCTCCATACAATATGACAGTTGCTCTATCTCTCCATACAATGTGTTAATTATTCTATCTCTTCGTATAATGTGTTAGTTGTTCTATCTTTCTATACAATGTGTTAATTGCTCTATCTTTAGGTTTTACTTTTGAATATAAACAGCAGAGCACCCATTGCCTGGAACGATTGAACAAAGGAATAGGGATGGGGCGGTTATTCTTTTTGTGGTGTAGAGCTGGCAACAGATACACGTTTAACGTTCTGCTCTTCTCATCTTCTTCTGGTTATACAATATGTAGTGCATTAACCATTAATTCTAGCGTAGACGTACATCAGAGTAGTTTTGATTAATATTGTGTTGTTGGTGTCGTCATGTTTTCTTTTACACATGTAACAGTCAATGAGAGAGAGAGAGAGAGAGAGAGAGAGAGAGAGAGAGAGAGAGAGAGAGAGAGAGTGTGAAACAATCAGAATGACTAACAGGAGGACGGGAAAAGATATATAGAGAAAGAGAGGGAACGCTAGAACTACAGTGACATTTATGATGTTTGCGCCACAACAACATTATGAATGCAGAGTGAGAACCGCTTCAAATTTTGGAAATATTAAGGAAGCCACGCCTGCATTCATAAATGTAACAAAATTACACCCCCTCAACTTTCAGAACATGACAAAGGCTAAAAATTGAATTCTCCTGCACTGTTGAAAAACAACACCTGCTGAACATCTGCTCGTCTGTCGCTAACGATCTGACGAAATTATGGCTTGAAGCCAATCCCAGGAGATTGAGGAAAGTCTGTCACGTAGGTGATATTAGCATACGATTATGTTAATTAGGAGACTGATGTAATGCGGAGAAAGATTTGAAAACTCCGATGCAGTTGGCCGAGATTTTTTCAGGAGGAAGGATGTGTAGTTCAGTCAGGAGAATTTGTTTAGGTAATATCTAAGTACTGAAGACATCAGTAAGTTGGTGATCATAATAAATATACTTAGATTAGTAGATAGAATAGAAGGGATCTGAATCTATAGCAGAGCTTTATTTGTGATAATAGAAGTGGGAGTAGATTTAGAGAAATACTCAAAGTATATAAGTGACTCTTTCTGTGACACAGACACTAATAAATGAATCTCTTGCTTGCTCAGTTCATGCACTTTATGAAGGATGCACTTCTCATTCACTATTCATTCAGAGTCTTCATGTATTGCGTACGTTTAGGAAAAGAACTGCCATGACACCCTTCTGAAATATTACTTATATTCTTTTATAGATGACACTTTTTTTGAAATATCACTTATATTCTTTTATAGATGACACTTTTCTGAAATAACATTTATATAAAAAGAAGAGAATCAGTTTCTTTATATATGTATTGATGTATAAAGTACCTATGAATGCAATTCCGGGGCTGTGCAATAGTGTCATTCTTGCTAATAACCAACCAGATAATCACAGCAACTGGGCTTTGAGAAAAGAGGATGATTCACTTGCACAGTGCATATCTTGCCCGTATGAGAGGTAAAGGCAACATCAGATATGAATGTAGGAGGATGAGTCCAATCCAATTGTTGGGGTGATGGTCCCCAACAGGGCAAGGGCCCGCTAGCCTGCCCCTAGTTAATAATGTGTGTGTGTTTTGGTGCCTGTCTCAGGGGATGGTGGTCTTTTGGCTTGCACTGGGGTATATTCCTGAATGCTGAATATGGTCTTCAGGAGGGTCAAAGTCATTAATGAAAGATGATGGGATTTACCTTGCTACTACTGGATGTGCGAAATTCCATTAAACAACATTGAGCTCCCTGATTGCAGAGCAATCCTAGCATTGTGGAAGTCAGTTAAGTACCCTATACATTTAATCTATCATTCAATGGCCAACAACTATTATAACATTAACAACAGTACCAACAACTTAAGATCCTGATTTCATGGATTTCTATAAATTAACCTCATGGACATTTTTAATCTAGTCTGTGGTGACCTAATGGACATCTTTAGTCTAATTCGTGGTTACCTATTGGACAATGTTAGTTTAATATGTTGGTAAGCTCAAGGACATTTATACCATATGCAGTGAGTGAACAGTGTTAATTTAGATATCACTTGTGAGGACATCGGAGCATTTTAATTAATTAATGGAGATAATTAGTGACTTTCTTAAGTCTTTTTTTTTTAGTTGTTTATATTTTTAAGATGCCAGTTGAACACTCCCTCAAGTCATGTTATCCCATTATAATATCATAATTTATAGTCAGGAGTTGTTGTTGTTGTTATTTTTGTTGTTGTTGTTGTTGTTTTTTACTTGTGTCTTGGTTTATTGTGGTAAAAAGATGTTAGTAAATAATTAAACATCAGCTCTGGAGAGCAGATCGTGACAGGAGGACAACACGTCTTCAGTTACTCAAGAGTGAGTTTCGTCCTCTCTGAAATGCGGTGACTTTCCTGGCTCACCTGACCCTCTATCTGAAAAGCGTTCTTTATACCCATTAGACATCACCCTATGCGTCTCTCCCTATTCTAAATCTACTTTACCACAACTACAGTGCTGAAGGTTTACACCTATAATTAAAGAGTAAGAACTATGCATCCACAATAACGGGTGCATAATTATAGAGTTAGAAGTACATATCTAAAAGAATAGAACTAATAGTACATAACTTGATCTACATGTCTAGAAATAACTATCTGGAACTACACCTCTAGAACTGCAGATCTAAAACTAAGAGGTACAGATCTAGAGCTACAGATCTAGAACAACTGGCTGTTGATTAGTTAGTTAGTTGATTGGTCACTTGGCAAGTTGATTTGTTGATTCATTGGTCGGTGGTTGAATTTTTCGTGTAATTAATGACTGATTGTTTCCTTTGTTGGTTGGTTGTTGTAGAGGTTGTTTGGTTGGTTGTTTATTGTTTAGTTGGTGTGTTGTTTACTTGATTGGTTGGTTTGTGGGTTAATTGACTGTTTTGTAAGTTGCTTTGTTGCTTGTTTGGTTTATTATGTGTTGTCTTGGATGGTTGGACGTGTAGTTGGTTGCTTGGATTGATGATTAGTTGGATGACTGTTTGGATGGTTGTTTCCGTTACTGGTTTGTTGGTCATTTGGTTGGCTGTGTAGTTAATTGGTTGGTTGTTCCGTTGAGTGGTTTGATGGTTGTTTTGATAGTTATCTGCTTTGTTAGTTGGTTATTTCGTTAATTAGTTGGATGGTTGTTTAGATAGTTGTTTAATTGATTGGTTAGTTGTTTCTTTAATTGGATGAATGGATGTTTGGATAGTTGTTCCCTTGATTGGTTATTTGATCATTTGATTGGTTGTTTCGTTGCAAGGGTTGTTGGTTGATTGTTTAGCTGACGGTATGATTGATTGATTTGTAAGATCATTGGTTTGTTGAGTGAATGTTTGGTTTATTTTGTGGCTGATTGATTTTTTGTTGGTTAATTGTTTGTTTAGTTGAGTGTTCGATTAATTGGTTGGTTGATTTGGTCGGTTGGTTAGATAGCTGGCTGATTGTTTGGTTCGTACGTTCGTTCATTGTTCTCCCGACCAGGTTTCTAAGAGACTCTCTCCACGGGAACTATGTTACAGATGTTTCCTTCCCCTCCGTAAGGCCGCAAACAGGGATGTGCAAGACCGCTACTGGAACCTCACTTCTTTACAGAAGCAGATTAGGATGGTACCAGGCCATGAAATAGTACAGTAGATTCGGCATGGCTGGGATTAGGCCAAGATCGACTGTGGATCCATCCCAGGTTTAGGAATGTCATTTTTAACAGATTCTAGTGTCCAGAGGAAGAAAGAAAAATGCACATTTAACATACACGTTTCTTGTCTAACTGGCCTAAAGGCATATTTGTACGGCTCCAACTGTTCGGTGCATTCGTATTTAGTACAGTTGATGTTGAAAGAGTCACCTAAGAAGTAACACTTGCCATCTCTCAAACATCCTGCAAGATCAGAATAGTACCGTGTAAGTTATTTACTATCAGACATGAACATAATCATGAGCAACATCATCATCCTTATCGCCATCGCCGTAATCATCATCATCATAATCACAATTATCATTGCTATTGTCATCATTATCCTTATCATAGTCAGGACAATGTGTATTAATAACTTCATAATCGTTGCTGTTTTATTCAACATCTCATGTGAGAATCGAATGTTATACGTGTAGATTATGCGGTTCCCTGAGTTGACACTGAAACTGGTGTGGCATTATAATAATTAGATTAAAACAGAGCAAGATTACAAAGCAAGATGACTGGCCATGAGTAATAACTGAACCGCGTTGGGAGCACACCAGTTGGCTGTAGCTAAACTGAATGTAGAATGACCTCTCTAGTCTTCCCTAGGTCAGTCATAGGATTCAAAGATACCTTTATACATGGTTTAACGTTCATTTTTCTATTCTTAGCTGTCTAGAAAATTGACTTCTTTAATGTTCCCTTTCCACTCTTGGATGTGGAGAAAAGTGCCTTCGTGTGTTTTCTTTTGTATGTTGTACATGGTCAACAATTGGATGCATAAGTCCTAACATTTAAGTATCAAATGTAGAAATTGTTTAACGTTCAGCCCATATTTATTTTTGCACGACTTGAAAAATGCAACACTTGATCATGTTTACCAATCTCTTGATCCAGAGGAAGCATTAGTTTCTGGAAGAAGACAACCGCGTTATTAATAACCAGCCAAAGAATTTGGAGCCAAAAATCAACATAAATCCCCACGATTCACTGGTGAAGCTATATAAATCATGAAAGAGCGAGACAGAGCACACAAAACAACTAAAGACTTCACCAATTACGGCACACTAATGAATAAAGTTAAATATGCAATTTGTAGGATAAAGAAAAATCATTAAACATTATTTCAGTCGTTTCTTTCAATCAGAAATAAAGAACTTGAAGCTCACAATACCATAATCTTCATGCTATTTAAGTTTACTGTTATCACTCTGCATAGGTTAATACATAAATATATTCCTGCTGAGATTCCTCTGATGCCTGCTGCAGAGGTATATAAGTATCACTCAAATATCAGAGCAACAAATTAACTCGGTTAGATGGTGTCAGCAATAGAATTCTACAATGTGCTATACCAGTCATTAGTTATTCCATACCTGTTATATATAACACAGCCTTAAACAATGTGTTTGTCTTGTTGCCAAACATTTTACACCTGATTTTTGCATAAATTACGCCTGATAAATCCAAATATCACATTTATTTGTCTGTAGCTGGACTAGTTTTTGAGGTACATGCATATGTGTATTAAATTACTATTATTGTAGTATTTTCAGTATAATTCTCTGGGGGAAAAAACAACTACTGCAATCTAGTCCTTTACAAAACAAAACTGCTTGTTTGCTTACAGTTTCAATCTTCCAAGAATTTCCTGTTTTAGATTATATTCCACTGCATCCATGTTATTATGCTAGTTATTTTCATACCTTCTTACACATAATGACATTATCTTCAAGGTGGGCATGCTTTCTTTCATTGGTTACATTTAGGTATATTCGTGGAGAGTACCATTTGAAGGAAGAAAATATTACGCATATACTGTTTTTGCACGTGTGTGTGTGTGAAAGAGGCATACTTTGCTTACTTTAAAGTAAAACTAGGTGGCCAGGAAAGTCTTGGGCTCCTCATATTGTTTGCAAACCATACATTGAACCCTGCGACAGCAGACTTGTGGTTAAAGAAAATGTTAAAAAATGTGGAATTGCAGTGGTTTGGAGAGAACCCAAGAACCACTATGACATGTTATGTCTGTGTTGTCAATATTAAGTGAATTAATGGAACAAATCACAAAAATGGAAATATCAAAATTTGGAGCCTGCTAGACTACCTGTTCCACACGGTGATAACATACCTATTCCAACTTCTAGTCAGATTTCGTATTCTCTGCTAGAAGGTGAGACAGCACTGGCATGTGGGTCGACAAAGGACAGTGATAGCAATTTTGAAAATGATGTTCCAGCCACTCAACACTTCGACCAGCATGAACTGAATTATCTAATCCGAAGTCTCTATCTCTACAAGGAATCGCCATAGCTTGTGGCTTCAAGTTTGAAAGAATAATCATACGGACTGCTGAAATAAAGATTATATTTAAGGGCAATAGCTTATACAACAACAGTGAATGGATAGTGAGAACAACTGGGGGACACTCAGATCCCTTCACCGTAAAATCCGGAGTACGACAAGGTTGTGTCCTGTCCCCTCTCTTTTTTTATAACCTATATAGACAATGTATGTAAAGAAACAAGCCAAACAGAGACTTGAAGAACACCGGATGACGAACATAACACAGACGAAGAACTATTTGCAAATTATACCATTAAAGAACTATTTGCTGACGATTAAACACTAATAACAAAATCAGAAGCTAAATTACAAAACCATTTGAATAGTCTAAACCAGTGGTTCTCAACCTTTTTTGGCCCGTTCCCCCCTTCACCATATTTTCAGAACGTCATCCCCCCCCCCCCCACCACCCCCTCCAACTTTCCAAAATTGTCAGCCTCAAAAAGTGCATTAAAAATAACATGCCTATAATAGTGAAAATACTTATTTTCTTCCATAGTTGTACATAACCTTCACATGTAAAGATACATTTTATAGTGTAGTTTTCTACAGTTAATAGCAAATGAATATGCTGATTGATATTAAAACTTAAATAGAAGCATTTTTACATTCGCAATATTTTATTAAAACACCACATTAATCATACTACAATAAACAAACAGTTAAAACGTCAAAGAATTGTAGCTTAATATACGACACCAGGATGCCAGAAAAGTGTGCTTCATCAAACAAAACTCTCATTACAAAGTAGATTCGTAATTTAAATGAAAATTGTAATCAATGAGAACACTGATTGTTTTTCCCGCAGCAATTCTGAAATACGCGGAGGAGTGCTTGAAAGTGCACAACGGAGATCGTTTTCAACATCTAATCTGTTGCGTCATTTCGTTTTAATTTCTAGCAGAGCTGAAAAGCCTGACTCAAAAAGATATGTTGACGCAAATGGAAGCAATGCACGGATTGCTTTTTCTGCCACTTTTGGGGATGAACCGCACATTAAAGACCAAAATTCCGTGATTGGTTTCTCACTGAACACATCCCTTGCCCCCGAATCATTTTTCAGCTCCAGAAATTCATCTTGACAATCATCAGAAACTTTTTCAACTGATAATTTGAATGGGTTTCGCACCAAATCCAGCTCATCATCACTAAGTTCAGGAAAATATCGCTCAAATACATTTTCTAGCGCTGTCAAATGCTGCACAATTTCATTTTTTGCAAATTGTGGAAGTAGGCCTACTTGGTCTTTACCATCAACAACGAGAACGGATGACAGCTTCTCAAACATTGCAACATTTGTCATATTGACATTTCTTTTCCAGTTTTCCAGCTTGCCCATAAAAGCTCTCAAGGCATCCACAAATTGTATGATATTTGTATTCCTTCCTTGCATCTGAAGATTGAGTTTATTCAACTGCTCAGAAATATCAACTAAATAGGCAAGGCGCATGATCCATTCATCATCATCCAGCCAGGCAAAAAAGTCCATCTTACCCTGAACTTCAAAAAATAATTTGAGCTCGTCTCTCAGCTCATATCCTCGCGCAGTTACATTTCCTCTTGACAGCCATCGAACATTTGTGTGGAAAAGAAGCAAATGGTGGCCTGCATCCATGTCAACGCATAACTGCATAAAAAGCCGTGAGTTGAGAGCTGCTCCTTTGATAAAATTCACTATCTGAACGGTTTGATCCAAAACCTTCCCCAAAGGAGCTGGAAATGTTTTGGAGGCCAGTGCTTGACGATGGATCATGCAATGAATGAATTTCACTTTTGGGGCACGTTTCTTCACACTAACTTGAAATCCTGATTTGGTCCCCAACATAGCTGGTGCTCTGTACAGCACCCACACATATTATCCCATAAAAGATTTTCTGATTCAAGGAAAGATGAAACCTTTTTCAAAATATCAGAGGCCATGGTAGTTGTTTCAAGAGGAGAACAAAAAAAAGAAGTTCTTCTTTAAATGATCCTGAATGCACATACCTTGCAAACACTATCAACTGAGAACACGATGCCACATAAGTCGATTCATCAATTTGAATTGAATAGAGCCCAAATGCTGCAGACTTGATCTCTTGCACAACTTGATCCTTGATGTCATTGGCCATATCGCTGATCCTCCTTTGAACAGTGTGGTTTGATAGTGAAAACGCTGCAAGTTTTTTCTCAAATTCATTTCCCAAGACAATTTCCACCATCTTGAGACAAGGTTTGGTCAAAGATTCCCCGATTGTATGTGGTTTTTTCTGCTTCGCTATCTCCAGTGCTACGACATAGGAAGCTTCAGTAACATTTTGGTTTGTTTCTTGGAATACCCCTGTTAAATCCAGTCTCATCCTTTTGACAGCATTCCCAAGATGTTCAAAATAGGTTTTGTCCTTGTCCTTGTATTGACGATGAACATTCAACAAATGATTCCTCAACTGTGTCGGTTTCATAGAATCATTTGACAAACTTTTACTACAAATAACACACTGAGGTCGTTCTTCTCCGTTGATGACGATATTTGTAATTCAAATAAGACAGGTCATACTTTCGTTTCTTGAGACTCATCATGGGCTTCAGATTCTATAAATATAAAACGATAAAGTCAAGATCAACACACATAAACACCCACAGATGTGTATACACACCCACACGCACTTATATACGTACACACACAATTATATTGCGTATCCTATTTACAGTACATCGCTGTCAACACCAGCATTTTACTGCTGTTGTTGATGTCTGGGCAAGTTTTACGTTCAGTAGTTTGTCATTGATTTCTGAACGACCGGTTCCAATACCAACACGCTAAAACCCCAGCACGATGTGGTCTGCTGTTTCGGTCACCGCTGGCAAGCCGTTAGGCCACGGAGACGGTGGTATATATATATATATATGCCAGTCTCCCTGATGAAGGAGTTAAGGACGCTGTTCGTAATCCCGTATACCCAGGTACGAAACACAGCTGCGCGAGATTCGCCAGCGGATCGCGTTGCATCAGTTTCTTATGGAAAAGTATGTGAGCCGGACGTTCAGAAAGCAATAGCAAACCACTGAACAAAAAACTTGCCAAGACATCAACAGCAGCTGTAAAATGCTGGTGTTGACTGCAATGCCCTGTACATAGGATATGCAATATATATATATATATATATATATATATATATATATATATATATATATATATATATATATATATATATATATATATATATATATCCACGAGTCAACTTACGTCTTAAAAAGACGGTCTCCTTACCTCCGCAAAAATAATAATTTGAAAAGCTGAGACGTGTAGATTTGTAAACAATGGAGGGATCTCGGTAATTGGTTTCTGTTTTAATGCGATCTTGAAATAATTGGGAAATTTAACATGATGAGTACTCTAAACCTCATTACAATGGAGAAGCAATAAAAAAAAAAACGTAAGTTACCGCAAATAAAATCTCTGGTAAAATACGGCAACCTAAATCATAGAGGCTACGTAGAAGGAAAAGAACCGTATATTATGGAGGGAAAACAATATCAAGTAATCGGTTCTTGTATTAACGCGATCTTGAAATAATCGGGGGATTTAACGTCACGAGTACGGCTAATATCCCGATCATGTTTTGTGTGGTCCTGAAGCCAATTTGACAATGTCTTCATTCCCCCCCCCCCCCCTGGAAACCCTCAAATTCCCCCCTGGGGGGGGGGGAAATTCCCCACCGGTTGAGAACCACTGGTCTAAACTAAACTTGTTAGGAACATAAGATGAAAATTAACACAAATAAACCACAGGTAATGATTATAATCAATGAAGAAACAAAACGATTCACATAAACGAACACCCCCTGAAACAAGTAAAAAGCTTCAAGTACCTAGGAAGTATATTATCATTAAATTGCGAATCATAAGACAAGAACGAAAATAGATGCAATAATGCAAACCAGCTCATTGGACAAATGGCACCAATACTAAAGAACAAACATGTATCCATAGTTACTCAAAAGCACTCTACAACACAATCTTTCTACGAACTCTGCGACACAATCTTCCTACCAACTCTATGCTACCAATGCCAAGCCTCGACAATGAAAGATAAAGAGAAAAGAAAAATCACAACAACAGAAATGAGATTCCTGAGAAGAATATTCAATATATCAAGAAGAGAGAAGTTCAGAAATGAAGAAATCAGGACAAAAGTGAGGGTTTCATCAGCGCAAGATTTTATTAGAAGGCAGCAAATCAAATGGTTTGGCCATAAAACTAGGTTACCAGCTAACAAAATTACCACAACACGCAATGATGTACAGACCTGATGGAAGCAGAGGAAGAGGTCAACCATGTAAACGATGAACGGAGGGAAAAGCTGAGTCCATGGCAATATTGATTCATGAAGCCCATAAGCGGGCACTCTCCCACTGATTTACTTCACCACGATCCCGCACGGTAGAAGAGGAACAAGATGAAATGAGATGAAAGAAAAAGGTTATGCTCGATTCTTTTGTAAAGAAAACAACCTTGCGTTTTGTACTAATGTAAGCGCTCTTTTAAGCGAAATGGGTGTAAGTTATACACCTGATGAGGGGGGGGGGGATTTTCATTTACAGTTAAGAAAGAAGTTTGAATAGTGTTCTCTTACACTATCATAACAATTATGGCTCAATTCCAATGAATCATTCCACTTCAATGAATGAGGAGTATGCTACAATAAGCACAGTTCCTGAAAGATTGAAGTATTGTTTTATATCTTCTTCTTCTTCAGCGTTCCGAACCATTGAGGTTCTTTGCTGCAAATACAATCCGTCTCCATTCGTCTCTCTGGTGGACCTTCTCTTGCCAGTCGTTGATTCCAAGTGCTTGTAGGTCTGTACATGTATTATCTCTCCACCGCCTTCTTGGTCTACCTCGGGGTCTACGGTCATTTATTTCCTGAGTGTAAGCGAGTTTTGTTTCCCTATTATCTTCCATTCTTTCTATATGCCCCAGCCATTGGAGTCTATTAGCCTTCATGATACCAGTGATTAGCGGGGACTTAAACAGATCATAAATGTCTTTGTTACTTCTTCTTTTCCACTCTCCACTTTGTGTATCCCTAATGGGTCCAAAGATGCGTCTTAAAATTTTGTTCTCAAAGGTTTGTAACAAGGCTTCGTCTCCTTTCGTTGTACTCCAGGTTTCAGAGCCATACAGCACAACTGGTCTGATCAGTGTTTTGTATATTGTGATTTTGGTGTTACGAGATAGCGCCTTTGATTTTAGTAGATGTTGTAGTGCATAGTATATCTTATTTCCAGAGTTGATTCTAGTTTGTATTTCTTCCCTTATGATGTTGGAGCAGTTGAAGATCGTACCCAGGTATTTGTATGTTTCCGTTCTTTTAATGGTCATATTATCTATTTGTATGTGGCCAGAGTTTCTAGCCATTCCGTCTCTTGAAATTACCACATATTCTGTCTTATCTTGGTTGATAACCAGCCCCATCTGTTGGGCTTTTTCCTTTAAGTGAGTCAATATTTCCAATGTCTTTTGTTCACTTTGCCCTATAATATCTATATCATCTGCATAACCAAGCAGCTTGGATGTTCCTCCAATATCACATTCCTCCTTTACCTTCCTTACAACTTTCTCTAGAGCCAGATTGAAGAGTAGCGGCGATAGTGCATCACCCTGTTTCAAGCCAGATGTTATTTGGAAGGGGTCTGATTTCCTGCCTTTATATGTTACTATATTATAAGTATCTTCCATGCATAGTCTGGTCATGTTGATTAACTTCCTTGGTATTCCAAATTCCTGCATAGCATTCCATAGACTATTCCTATGGACACTATCATAAGCCTTTTTAAAATCCACAAAAATGTTATGGAGATCTCTTTTATATTCCCAATGTTTCTCGGCTATTTGTCGTAAGATAAATATCTGATCTATTGTTGATCTGTTTTGTCTAAAACCCGCCTGGTAGTCACCTAATATGTCTTCTGAATATGGTTTTAATCTATTTAGTAATACTGCGGATAGTATCTTATAGCTTGTGGACAGTAGTGATATTCCTCTATAATTTCCACATTGGAACTTGTCTCCTTTCTTAAAGATAGGTATCAATAATGACTCTTTCCAGTCATGGGGTAATTCTTCTGTCCTCCAGATTTTTATTATTAGTTCGTATAGCTTTAGATGTAATGCATGGCCACCTGCCTTTATAAATTCAGCAGCAATTCCATCAGTCCCAGTTGCCTTATTGTTTTTAAGTCGTGTGATTACATATAGGATTTCTTCAAATGTAGGTTCTTCAATTTGTGGTTCGCATGTTAGAACCTCTTCCTGTGAGAAAATGTTACTTGGAGCTTCACAATTTAGTAATTCAATAAAATATTCTTTCCATGTGTTGCACATTTCCTCATTGGTATTTATCATATTCCCATTTTTGTCTTTTAAACCATATGTGTTTTGTTGGTGCCCTCGTTTCATTGACTTCAGTTCTTTAAAAAATTTTCTGGATTCATTTTTCTGGTGATTAGTTTCCATATCTTTGATTATATTACTCATATATTCTCGCTTCTGCTGTCTGACTATTTTTGTAGCCTCTTTACATTCATTTCTATAATGCTCTTCCTTTTGGATGTTATTGATGTCATTTAACCATACATGTCTGGCATTCTTCTTCCTAATGACTGCTTCTTCACATTTTTGATTGAACCATCTGTTCTTTCTATGCGTGGTTAACACACCGAGACATTCTTCTGCGGTAGACTGAATTGTATTCTTGATGTTCAACCAAGTTTGGTCAATGCTTTCCTCCAAAGGGTTTTGCAGAGTTTCAAGTTTACATTTTATTTCATCTGTAAATTTCTCTTTGACTGTAATGTCTTGCAGTTTTTCTCTGTTATATGTTGGGTGTAATCTTTGTAATTTAGTATAGAAAGCTCTCTTAAGTTTTATTTTAAATTTTGCTCCAACGAGGAAGTGGTCACTGTGGCACTCAGCTCCTCTATAACTTCTGACTTGCTGTATGTTTGATGCATTTCTGTTGTTAATTAAAATGTGATCTATTTGATTATAGGTTCTCTTGTCACATGATTTCCAAGTTTGTTTGTGTATATCCTTTCTTTGTAGTCTGGTACTGCTAACCTGCAGTCCTTTGGCTTCTGCCAGGTTGATGACTCTCCATCCATTATCATTTGAAGTTGTATGTAGGCTTTCCATACCGGCCACTTTTTTATGAGTTTGCTCTCTACCTATTTTTGCATTGAAGTCTCCCAGCACAATCAGGATGTCCTGTGTGGGGGTTTCTTCTATGACATCTTCCAGATCATTATAAAAGTCTTCTTTAATATCATCTTCTTTCTCTTCAGTAGGTGCATGTACATTAATCATCGTTATATTTTTCCATTTACCTTTTATTCGTAATTTACTAATCCTGTCATTAAAAGCTTTAAAGTTTAAAACGTTCCCCCATAACTCTTTTTTGATGACAAATCCTGTTCCTAATTCATGTTTATTTTGGGTGTTTCCTCCATATATTATAATCATTCCATTTTGCTCTAAAGTACCCTCTCCTGGCCACCTTATTTCTTGAATTGCTGTTATATCCATTTGATATTCAATCAGCTCCCGGGTTAGTTCTTCAGCCGCTACAGCTCGATATAGTGTCCGTACATTCCATGTTCCAAATCTCAAAAGTCCTTTAACGTTCCAAGGTCGTTGTCCAGATAAGTCAGTCCGATATCGAGGCTCATGTATTTGTTTCGTAACAAAGAAAGGTTTTTACAAAGGTGGGGATGTTAACCCCACGCTTCAACCCCCAACCTGGAGGACCAGGGTGTTTCTCTTTGTCTGTTCTCTACCCTTTGACCTGTCCGGCTTGGGAGACCCTGCTGGTAGCTACGCTACCGCCGGCATAGCTCTCAGGGTCATTGAGAAACTCAAGCTCCCCCACCACGACAAGGTGGAAACACCATCGGGGGAGATTGTTTTATATGAAGGTAATAAATGCGCAGTAATTACATATAGTATTAATACAGATTACAGTCAAAATACCGGTGATCGCACCTAATTCTGGGCTTGTACATAAAAAAATGCCCTACTAAGAAGGTCTTTCTCAATTATCTTAACTCTAGAGTTTAAAGAAAACTTGAGTACATTTGTTGAATCAGGAACACAATACTACTCAAGAACAGCTATACAACTTAAGGCACCAAAATATGTGTAGATCAGTGTTATCTTTTTTCTTTTTCAATAATTAATTTTGACCTGCATTTACAAATACTACAGTTTATAACATACATAACAATGGCTCAACACATACAAGCATCGGCGGTAGCATTGTCGGTAACATGTTTACTATAAAGTAAACCCACAGTCATTTTCTGGAATGAGCAAAGTTTCTTTATGATTGAATTGAGGCACTCCAACACCAACTGTAAAGCTGTGTTCAGAGACTGTGGAAAGAACGCAGGCAATGAACTACCTGGGGGTCGTTTTGATTGAAGCCTTGCTTATATTGAGCACATAGACCAGGTGATAACAAAGGCCAAGCGGGGTTTGGCTGCGATGCGGGTGATGGCGGTAGCAAACTGTGAGCAGCGCCATCTATGTCTTCTATACGAATGGCTGGTCATGTCTGTATTTGAGTATGCGATAGCTATCCTGACTATCAGCCGTAAGCAGTTAGAAAGGGTAGAAAGGATACAGAACGAAGCCATTCGCATTATTCTTGGATATACAAGAGATACAGCATGCAGGGCGATGCGCTACCTTCTTGATTTTCCAACCACTAATGACAGAATACAAATCTGCAGAGCACGTGCCTAAATCAGAGTTAACGCAAACACACATTATCCTCTGCATAGTGAAATTAGGAAGGTGAAGGGCAGTAGGTTAAAAAGAGGAAGGTCGTGGATGGGTCAAGCCGAGGACATTCTTCAACAGGTATGTTCACTTGAGGACTTAGAACCTGGCGAGGAATGGGTACAAGTGCCAACAGATTTCTGTACGTCTCTGTCAGTCTGCATCCAACTAGACAGAAAATGCAGACAAGAAAATTCGGCTGCTGTGGAAGCGGAAGTACAAGCTTTGATTTTCGAGAATTTGTTAGAAAGGGATGCTGTCATATACACAGATGAGTCGGTCGTCCGACATGTGAGAAGATCATGGGCTTTTACGGCGCAGGCCGGAGGGAGAATTGTGAAGGAAGACTCTGGTGCTTTTGCTGAGACCACAAGTAGCCTGACTATGGAAGTCATGGCAGTAAGTAAAGCAATAACATGGCTTGAGACACAAACATTCACTAGGGCATGTTTCCTTAGCGACTCAATGAGTATGCTCAAGAGGATAGAGATGGGGTGGATCCGAAGAGAGTTTTTGTTGTGTCTGGCGCGGTCTCGGCTGGCAAAGATTAGTTTCATCTTCGAGCCAGGGCATGCGGGAGTACAAAGAAATTAGCTGGCTGACGAGCTCGCAGGTAAGGCTACTGTGGATGGCGGACGCGCCATGGACCAGGCTGACATTCTGAATGCTCTACGAGAAGTAAGACTTTTGCGAGAACCAAGTGATGACTGTGAATCTACAACAATGGCCAGACTTCGAGAACAGCAAATTAAAAGAGGTATTACCAAACAAGAATACTACGCAGGAAGCCAAAGACGATTGATTAGACAACACAGAACTGGTGTCGTGAGCCGCTACACGGGATTTGCTGAGGAGGGGATCCGAGCACTTATGGACTGAATGGTTCGATGTGCAATGAGGATGATCTGTCGACTAACTAACTAACTGGATTGAGGCAACGATTCGATTGTAGAATACTAGTCTATATGTGTTTTATTTGAGAAGTGACGAGGTGGTAGACTTTTTCGATGGTTCTATTCTCTTTTGTTTTAAACGAGTGTGTGTGAGGGAGAGAGAGAGAGAGAGAGAGAGAGAGAGAGAGAGAGAGAGAGAGAGAGAGAGAGATTTGAATTCAGTTTTTGACCACGTACAACATATGCATGTGTAGGTATTAGGTATATTTGTGTGTGTGAGAGAGCGTGTGTGTGTGTGTGAGAGAGAGAGAGAGAGAGAGAGAGAGAGAGAGAGAGAGAGAGAGAGAGAGAGAGAGAGAGAGAAGAGAGAGAGCCCGCTAGAGATATGCAAACATATGTACATATTATCGTGGTCTGTTGAACCCAGCCCATTAAGATGCTACATCGGTACTCAAAGATCACATTGATACCACTCTCCACAATAAAACCAAGGAAAAATGAACACAACAGTTAATAGAATAAGCAGACTGACCCGACTCATGGAGAATCCAGTTTCCGTGATCACAGAAGAATTTCACACATATGGAACCCATGTGAACGATAAATTGGTCTCCTTGTTGAAGGATAACTCCAAAACTGTAACAAGTGTCTGATAAGGAGAGAAATATGTGGCCATCATTAGCACAGATAACAATGTGTTGTAACTCCATGATCGTAACATGTACCTGGTAAGGTAGAATTATGTACGTATGTGTGTATGCACGTATGTATGTGTGTACGTATGTATGTAAGTATATATATATATGTACGTATACATGTATGTACATATGTATGAATGTACGAATGAATGTATGTACGTATATATGTATGTACGTATATATGTATGTACGTATACATGTATATCCATACGTACATTTGTGAAGAAATTCAACCAAGCGCGGGTAAACGGCGGGAGTAACTATGACTCTCTTAAGGTAGCCAAATGCCTCGTCATCTAATTAGTGACGCGCATGAATGGATTAACGAGATTCCCACTGTCCCTATCTACTATCTAGCGAAACCACAGCCAACGGGCTTGGTAGAATCATCGGGGAAAGAAGACCCTGTTGAGCTTGACTCTAGTCCGACTTTGTGAAGACACATGAAGGGTGTAGCATAGGTGGGAGCGCAAGCGCAATTGAAATACCACTACTTTTACCGTTTCTTTACTTATTCAGTCTCTCGGTAGAGATTTGTTCGCAGCAGACGAGCATAATCTCCGGCGGGCCTATTCTCGCTGGTCGCGAGATCCGCACAGTGGATGGATGGGAGATTTGCTTGCAAATAGACAGGCAATATCTCCTGCGGTAGCTATGGCGGGCCTATTCCCGCTGGTCGCGGGGACCGCTATAAGTCAGGTGGGGAGTCTGACGATAGTGCACGCTTTACACAGGTCCGGACACTTGTGATCGACAGATGTGCGCGCCCTCATGGTCCGGGCTCGTACAAGGCCCTCACCTGTGGGACATGGCTGAACGCCTCTAAGCCGGGTCCCTTGGGTGTCAGGGTCTGGCCATAACTCGCCACCGGCTCGTGGTGGTGAGGTCTCGGTGGATTGACGCTGAGCCGCCAGCGTCTGCAGCCTACCTTGTGCCAGACGTATTGGTTACCCATTCCTCTGGAATACACAAGACTAGGTCGAGAGAGAGATCATGTCGTTTGGGCATCACATGATTCTCTGAAGCTCTGCCCAGACATTGTGTTGGAATATTGGCCACATTCCAACTCACATACTTTGGTCTGTCAAGACTGCAAGGTGTCAACAACATTTGTGCATACACCCGATCACCAGAGTCATGGATCAGCTCAGTGTTCTTGTCTTGACCATACCACTTGGCCACTGCATCTCGGTATTAACTTCTCTGCCATTCCCTTGCTCTCTTTCATTCGATCTTGCCAGTTGTCATCAAGTTCTCCAATTGATTTCTTCTCATAACGTGACCAAACAATGTTTACTGTCTAGGTCTAATGACTCTAATCAATGTACGATTGTCATTTGTTTCTTGTAGGACTTCATCATTGGTTTTTCTATCTGTCCATGGATTTCTTTGCATTGTCCTCAGAAACCACATTTCTACAGAAATCATATGTTTTTCAGCTTGTCTGCTCATTGTCCATGCTTCATATCCATACAAAAGTAGAGGTTCTATGTAACACCTCAGCACTCTTTTTCACGTTGCAATTCCAATATTCTTGATTATTCATTCATCCATTCAATAGCATGTCCTTTGCAGAACCTCGCTCCCATAACAACCCTCCGGAAAACCCCTCGATCATAATAAAGATGTCCCGCGTCCAATACACCCATCTGACGATCATCCTCCACATCCTGCGCCTATCTTCTTTTTCGCTTTCCTCTCTTCCCAGACATAAACCCCTCCATTATTGTTCTCTCGAAACTTGCATGACGTTTCAAGTGACTAAAATATTCCAATTTTCTTTGTTTTATCGTCTTTAATAGCCAAACTTCTTCAATAATCAGCTCTTGAAGTATGGATGCATGTGTCCTTTTCTTTATCCAAGCTATTATTAGAACCCGTCTGTAACATTTATATTCAAAGGCAGTTATGCGCTGTTCAGCTTGTTTGGAAAGTGTAGAGGTCTCACAGGCGTACTTTGCAATTGGAAAGATGCATGCTCTTAAAAATCTTATATTTTGTAGTTCTATCTGTTTCACTCCATAATTTATTCAGTTGGTTTCGTTCTTGAAGAGCATTATATATTCGTCTTTTAATTACTTTCAGTTTGTGACAATAGGTAATCAATAACTCAAGATATTGTAGGTAGTGAGATTGCTACTGGAACTATTAGTGTTGGAACTCTTCGCTGGCTGCTGATGATGGATTATTTGATTTAGGAACCGACATCACAGCATTCGGGGCATTCCCATAAGCGCTCCATCCCTATCCTCAGCAGCCAGCGAAGAGTTTCAACACCAATAGTACCAGTAGCAATCTGATTATATGTCCGTCTCGCCTTTCCTCTGAACATCGGAAAGGGCAAGATGTGGCGAGTAAAATAAGACGTGACAAGCGCAGAAAGCTTCAGGGCAGGAAAAAAAGCTGGGAGCAGCCACCTTGGTGGAATTTCGAGGTGGAGAAGGCTTGGTGGAAAAGCGTAGTGCTGTAAGGAGATGGCAAAATGCCAAGAAGAACAGAGCTGGCCATTCTAGTCCCTGCATGCACTTAGAAAGAGAGATGCACACAAAACTAAGCTATTAAAAAAAAAAAAACTGGTCAAAGTGGTTAAAAGTGAAAAATGGGCAGAGGTGTGTCAAAGAGTAAGCACAGACATGTCACTGAAATTGTTCTGGAAAAGTCACTGAAATTGCTCTGGCGACTACATAAAAGCATGAGTGGGGTAGTCAAGAATAAGAGCATTTCTGACTTCCAAGGTGCTGACCTCATCTGGCAGAGGACTGACGAGGACAAGAGCAAAGCCGTCATTGAACGCTATCTAAAGCAGAGCAACCAGACGGACATGGGAGGCCGAAATCTTGCCAAGGAGGTCACCTCAGACAGGTGCAAGGCCCAGAACACTTCGGATGATGACAAGTGACAGTGAAAGAAATCAAGGCTGTGCTTCGTCGATAACAAAAAAACAGCGCTCCAGGGCCTGATGGCGATGATACGACGACATCAATAGGTGTACCGACAATGAGCTAGAGGAACTAGCAGACATGTACAACAACAGTATAGGGAGTGCTATATAGCAACAAGGAGGAGTGGTTACACAGCTATCTGATTCCCTTGCCGAAGCCTGGCAAAGACCACACAAAACTTAAGGGATATCGAGTTATGACCATGCAGAATACAATAGACAAGCTGCTGGAGAAGTTAATTGAAAGGAAAATATCAAGCCAGCTAGAGAGGCAAGGTGTTTTCCTGCCTACCCTGGGTGGGTACCGTTCAAAAAAAGAAACCAGGACAAATGTAGCAGTTTTTGCCCATAATGTCTATGAAGGTTTCCACTCAGTCATTGAAACCTTTGCTGCAGCGATTGATATTGAGGAAGAGTACAACAGAGTACCATTTGATTTTTTAATGCTTCAGCTTCTTGAACTCAAAACAAGTCCATTCCTCCTTAGTTGGATCGCTGCAGCCCTCTTCCAACGGAAAGTGGTTTCTAGATGTGGTAGTTGGACTTCGGAACCAACAACAATATAACCTGGCCTACCACAGGGATCCCATTTTTTCCGGTACTGTTCAACGCCTACACAGTGAGAGTCAACAGTGAGCAAGTTACAAGACCTGGTAGGATATTGTCATATGCCGATGACGTTTTAGTGTATCGTAAGGGTAAGGATAGAGATCAGGTTGCTGTGGAACTACACACCAAACTCAATCGCATAAGTACTTTGTGTGATGAAGCTGGGGCAATGGTCAACCTAACAAAGGCAGCAGTGACTTGGTTCTCGTTGAATAATCATATTGTCAACAGTCCAACACCAACTGTAAAGCTGTGTTCAGAGACGGCAGGCAATGAATTACATGGAGATACGGTTTGATCGAAGCCTTGCTTATAATGAGCACTTAGACCAGGTGATAACAAAGGCCAAGCGGGGTTTGGCTGCGATGCAATTGATGGTGGCAGCAAACTGTGAGCAGCGTCATCTATGTCTTCTGTAAGAGGGGCTGGTCATGTCTGTTTTTGAGAATGCAATGGCAATCCTGACTCTCAGCCGTAAGCAGATAGAAAGGATGGAATGGATACAGAATGAAGCTATGTGCATTATTCTTTGATGAGTAGGAGATACAGCATGCAGGGCAATGCGATACCTTCTTGATTTTCCAACTATTGAAGACATAATACAAGTTTGCAGAACACGCATTTACCTCAGAGTTAACGCAAACACACAATGTCCACTGAATAGTGAAATTATGAAGGTTAGTTAGTTAGTTAGTCGACAGATCATCCTCGTTGCACATCGGACCATTCAATCCATAAGTGCTCGGATCCCCTCCTCAGCAAATCCCGCAGCGTGTAGCGGCTAACGACGCCAGTTCTGTGTTGGTTTATCAATCTTCTTTGGCTTCCTGCGTAGTGTTCTTGTTTGGCCACCCCTCTTTTAATTTGCTGCTCTCGCAGTCTGGCCATTGTTGTAGATTCACAGTCATCACTTGGTTCTTGCAAAAGTCTCACTTCTCGTAGAGCATTCAGAATGTCAGCCTGGTCCATGGCGCGTCCGCCCTCCACAGTAGCCTCACCTGCGAGCTTGTCAGCCCGCTCATTTCCTTGTACTCCCGCATGCCCTGGTACGAAGATGAAACTAATCTTTGCCAGCCGAGACCGCTCCAGAGGCAGCAACCATTCTCTTCGGATCGACCCCTCCTCTATCCTCTTGATCATGTTCATTGAGTCGCTAAGGAAACAAGCCCTAGTGAATGTCTGTGTCTCGAGCCATGTTATTGCTTTACTTACTGCCATGACTTCCATGGTCAGGCTACTTGTGGTTTCAGTGAAAGCACCAGAGTCCTCCTTCACAATTCTCCCTCCGGCCCGAGCTGTAAAGGCCCATGAGCTTCTCACATGTCGGACGACCGACCCATCTGTGTAGATGACCGCGTCACTGTCTAGCGAATTCTCGAAAATCAACGCTTGTACTTCAGCCTCCACAGCAGCCGGATTTTCTTGTCTGCATTTTCTATCTAGTTGGATGCAAACTGAAAAGGATGTGCAGAAGTCTGTTGGCACTTGCACCCACTCCTCGCCAGGTTCTAAGTCCTCAAGTGAACACACCTGTTGAAGAATGTCTTCGGCTTGACCCATCCACGACCGTCCTCTTTTTAACCTGCTGCCCTTCACCTTCCTAATTTCACTATGCAGTGGATGCTGTGTGTTTGCGTTAATTCTGAGGTAGGCGCGTGCCCTGCAAACTTGCATTCTCTCTTCAATGGTTGGAAAATCAAGAAGGTAGCGCATCGCCCTGCATGCTGTATCTCTTGTACATCCAAGAATAATGCGCATAGCTTCATTCTGTATCCTTTCCATCCTTTCTATCTGCTTATGGCTGACAGTCAGGATTGCCATTGCATACTCCAAAACAGACATGACCAGCCCCTCGTACAGAAGACATAGATGGCGCTGCTCACAGTTTGCTGCCGCCATCACCCGCATCGCTGCCAAACCCCGCTTGGCCTTTGCTATCACCCGGTCTATGTGCACATTATAAGCAAGGCTTCAATCAAACCGTATCCCCAGGTAATTCATTGCCTGCGTTCTTTCCACCGTCTCTGAACACAGCATTACAGTTGGTGTTGGATTGTTGACAATATGATTATTCAACGAGAACCAAGTCACTGTTGCCTTTGTTGGGTTGACCATTGCCCCAGCTTCATCACACCAAGTACTTATGCGATTGAGTTCGGTTTGTAGTTCCACAGCAACCTCCTCTCTATCCTTACCCTGACGATACACTAAAACATCATCGGCATATGACAATGTCCTGCCAGGTCCAGTGATCTGCTCACTGGTGATTCTCACTGTGTAGGCGTTGAACAGTACCGGAGATAATGGTGATCCCTGTGGTAGGCCAGGATATATTGTTGTTGGTTCCGAAGTCCAACTGCCACATCTAAAAACTACTTTCCGTTGGAAGAGGGCTGCAGCGATCCAACTAAGGAGGAATGGACTTACGTTTAGTTCAAGAAGCTGAAACATTAAAAAATCCAGTGGTACTCTGTTGTATGCGTCCTCAAGATCAATCGCTGCAGCAACGGTTTCAGTGCCTGAGTGGAAACCTTCATAGACATCGTGGGCAAAGACTGCTGCATTGGTCCAGGTTTCTCTTTTTGGACGAAATTATGAAGGTGAAGGGCAGCAGGTTAAAAAGAGGACGGTCGTGAATGGGTCAAGCCGACTACATGCTTCAATAGGTGTGTTCACTTGAGGACTTAGAACCTGGCGATGAGTGGGTACAGGTGCCAACAGATTTCTGCACATCCTTTTCAGTTTGCATCCAACTAGATAGAAAATGCAGACAAGAAAATCCGGCTGCTGTGAAGGCTGAAGTATAAGCGTTGATTTTCGAGGTGATGCTGTCATTTACACAGATGGGTCGGTCGTCCGACATGTGATAAGCTCATGAGCCTTTACGGCTCGGGCCGGAGGGAGAATTGTGAAGGAGGACTCTGGTCCTTTCATTGAAACCACAAGTAGCCTGACTATGGAAGTCATGGTAGTAATTAAAGCAATAACATGGCTCGAGACTGCCAAGAGACGGAACTCACTCACTCAATGTCCGACATTTTAGTTTCTGTCTTGGGTTTAGAAGATTTAGAAAAATATCTCAGTATAATTACTGTACAAGTCTTTCGTGCCCACAACGCAAGTTCAACTCGTCTTTAGAGTACAAGATTACTTTATTCTAGCACAGTTATCACCGTGGTTGCCATCATGCACCGCCAGCTTCCTGCCTTTCAGCGTTCTGTACATGACCAACATACCCACTGTCTAGTACTAAATAATACCTGGTACAACTAATCGTCATTGCTTCCTGCTGTTGCTGCACACTATAGACTCTATGGCTACACTTCACTGCTAAACGATAATATCAGGTCTATTTACTTACGCACATCACACTGGTGGCTAGCGTGTCACGGCGCGTCTCTCGCTCCGCCATTCTTCTCAGCGTGTTCACAACACGGGGTCAGTTCTCTCACCACACCTGGTCGATATTTACTGGCCCATCGTTGGTCGTTAACCTCAGTTCACGGTTTCTTCACTCACCGCTCTCTTGCACAAGAACACTCTTTCACAGTTGACTGTATCTTGAATAACTGCAACCATCGCAAAACGCTTTCAAACTCAGAACTTTCTCCAAATCAACCTTCTTGTCTCATGTCCCAGCTCGGTCTGTCCTGATCGCAACCTTTTCCGGCTTTGACCTGGGCGCGTCACGTGACCACATAACTCCGCCCCTTTCATGCCAAGGTGACGGGTTGGGTTTTCAACTCTTGTTTTAGTGACATCAGTTAACTTGCTCCGTTTCTCTTATCCATCTCATGACAGAGACAGGCATTCACTAGGGCATGTTTCCTTAGCGACTCAATGGATATGATCAAGAGGATAGAGGTGGGGTGGATCTGAAGAGAATGGTTGCTGTCTCTGGAGTGGTCTCGGCAAAGATTAGTTTCATCTTCGTGCCAGGGCATGCGGGTGTACAAGGAAATGAGCGGGCTGACAAGCTCGCAGAAGAGGCTACGGTGGAGGACGAACGCGTCATGGAATAGGCTAACATTCTGAATGCTCTACGAGAAGTAAGACTTGCGTGAACCAAGCGATGACTGTGAATCTACAACCATGGCCAGACTGCGAGAACAGAAAATTAAAAGGGGGGGGGGGGGTGGCCAAACAAGAACACTACACATGAAGCCAAAGAAGATTGATAAACCAACACAGAACTGGTGTCGTTAGCCGCTACACGCTGCGGGATTTGCTGAGGGGGGATCCGAGCACTTATGGACTGAATGGTTCGATGTGCAGTGATGATGATCTGTCGACAACTAACTAACTAACTTCGAACATCGAGCGTCGGCTAGATCCACTCGTCACTCATCACTGTCTCTTTCTTGCAAGACCATGGTGATCCAATTGCTCCTTCCAGGTGTACACGTGCTCCCACAAGGCCACAGCCACGTCTGCCTTCTCATGCATCAGTACTCCACCAAGTTTTGCCTAGCCATCCAATCAGTCCGCCTGCTCATTCCCCAGCACACCAGCATGCCCCAAAGAAAAGATCCATTCGATGCTTGCCATCCATGACCTCCCGAAGCAAGCCATTCTGCACGAAGCTTGCCTGTCCTCATCTTCCTCAGCATGCTTTCTTAGTCAGTTACAATCACGATGTGTGTGAGAGACGTTTTCTCCATCCAGCGGAAAGCTCCACTGACCGTCTCCACCTCAATTCTTAAGCTAGATGTTGTGGTATCATATGCCAGGCTCTTCTGCACCAAACGTCGATCATTAGCTT
This sequence comes from Cepaea hortensis, assembly GCA_963921405.1. Classification (NCBI taxonomy): domain Eukaryota; kingdom Metazoa; phylum Mollusca; class Gastropoda; order Stylommatophora; family Helicidae; genus Cepaea; species Cepaea hortensis. The sequence continues at coordinate 59,433,964 of OY992888.1, forward strand.
TTGCTAAGAACCCCCAGGCACTTCTCCTATCTCTCAATACCAAACCATCTGTGTAGATAATAACATCACCCAAGCGAGCATTATCCTGAATTAGTTGCTGGATTTCCACTTCCGTGGCCCCTGCTGGCCACTCTCTGTACTCCCGGCTCAATGTGATTATAACTCTGCACAAGTCTGACTGCTCAGCTGGCACTCTGGCCCACTCCTCTCATCGCCTAATGTTCTCCAAGATGCACACTTGTCTGATCGTAACCTCCGTCTGAGCCATCCATGATTTCCCTCCTATCAGTCGCTGACCCTTAACTGTGTCCAGCGCCTCATGCAACGGGTGATCTGTGTCTGCAGCTACTCTGAAGTATGCCTTCGCCTGCATCACCTTGAGCCTACCAGCAACAGTCGGCAGACCAAGGATGTAACGCATACACACTACTGGGGGTGTCTCTGATGCATCCCAGAATAACCCGCATAGCTTCGTTCTGTATGCGCTCTAATTTCACCAGCTGACTCTTTGAAACAGTGAGCAGTCCTAGTCCATAATCAGTCACTGAGAGGATCAAGTGCTGGTATAGTGTGAAAAGCATTCTCTGCTCGTGTCCGTTGCATCCATAGTTTTAAGTGCATTGAGTCCCTTTTGAGATCTTGTCTTGTGTATCGTTGCGCACGTAAAACATCCCTTGGCAGTTGGAAATCGAAAAAGAGTAGCCTAACTGCGCTGAGATTCTCCGGACTCAGGCTTGAGTTAGGAGTAGAACGGAGCACTTATGGGGTACACCCGTGTGCCGTGATGCTGATCCGTCGGCTAAACTAAACTAAACCTATATCCAAAGAATGTAGTTTGCTGTTGCTTTTCCGCGTGGCTGTGACATTACTGGCCGATGACAGGAGCCATAGTCCCGTTAAAGTGATCGTCTTCCTACCGTAACGAATCTTGAGACCATAATCAACAACTATCTGTCGGTTGCCCTCAACATTTCATCCACCACCTGCCTTCCGTGGTTTCTGGTGAAAAAATATCCTAAAACGGATACGGAAAAAAAGAAAAAAAGTACATCCAGCCCCCCAAAAAATACAAAACAGCATCCTCCGAAAAAGCACAGTTTTGTGGTAACCATTTTTCTGGAAGTCAAAATAGCAATATGAATAACAATTTAAATAATGCATGATAAAATAGAAGAAATATTATGTGCTGGACACTACCTATTTGTCCTGTAGCAACGGTGGATCCAAAGAAGACAACCAACGGTATTAGTGAGACAACCTGTTTAAAAACAAACGTATATATATATATATATATATATATATATATATATATATATATATATATATCCATTATCACTCGATCACCAGAGTCGTGGATCAGCTCCGTGTTTCTGTCTCCAACATGCCACGTCGTCAAGCCATCCAGGTATTTACTTTTAGGTCTTTCCCTTGATCTGTTTCCTTCGATCTTAACAGTTGTCACCAAGTTCTCCAATTCATTTCTTTTCATAACATGCCCAAAAAATGTTTACTGCCTACGTCTAATTTCTCTAATCAGTTTACGATCTTCATTTGTTTCTTGAAGGACTCGTTCATTGGTTTTTCTGTCTGTCCATGGTATTCTTTGATTTTCCTCAGAAACAACATTTCTACAGCCATCAGATGTTTGTTTTCGGCTGGACTGCTCCTTGTCCAAGCCTCACATCCATATAAAAGTACAGGTTCTATGTAGCACCTCAACACTATTTTTATCGTTTAGATTGACATCTTTTTATTGGTCATTATGTTTTTCATCTTGCTAAAGGCTACTTTTGCCATGGCGATTCTTGTTCTAATCTCTTCAAGGCATCTCGCATCAGATGTTATTACTGTTCCGAGATAGTTGTATCTATTCACTTGTTGAAGAATATTCTAATTTACTTGTATATTACATTGTGGTAAACGTTCTTCCTAGTGACGACCATAATCTGTATCTTTTTACAATTTAATTATAACCCTAGTTGTTCATTGTGTGTAACAACCGCATCTACTAAATGTTGCAGGTCCTGTTCATTGCCTGCAATCAAGACTGTATCATCTGCATATCTAATGTTATTGATGCATCGTCCCCCAATGTTGATTCCTTCCATATCTTCTATATTACGGGAAATATTTTCACTGTACAGGGAAAACAGATCTGGAGACATTATACATCCCAGTCTCCCACCTCTCTTAATAGGCTGATATTGACCTACTTCATTATCAACTCTTATGGCAGCTTGTTATTTCCAATACATGTTTTTTACAATGTATGTTTCATATATATATATATATATATATATATATATATATATATATATATATATATATATATATATATATATATATATATATATATATATATATATGTATCCAGTGGTACGTCAGTTTTCGTTGACTACGTTTTTCGTTTTTCGTCGAATTTGTCCGTCAACATTTTATCTCGTTTTCGGCGATTGCCTCGGATGTCGTCGGCGTGCCCACATGGCCTAGCTGCTAACATTGCGAAAACAAAGGGACCTACGCGTTCTTCTACTCCGTTTGGCGTTGGTTTTCTATTGTGGGATCAAAGACATTTTTCCAGAGCCAGCAGCCTTTCGAAGACGAGGACCAGGAACACGACTGAGGTAAACAAAGAAATCATTGAAAAATACGACAGCGGCATTCATATTGCTGAAATCTGCCGCATGCACGGGAAGTCGCCATCTACGATAATTTTCATTCTGGCGAAAAAAAAAGAAGCAATGAAGGAAGCTAATGTAGCGAAAAGCTTAAATGTACTAAGGAAACAAAGATCTCACACAGTTGAAGATGTCGAACAGTTATGATTAATTTGGATAAATCAAAACTAGTTAGATAGCGGTTCTATTTCGGAGGCAGTCATATGTGAAAAGGCCAGATTGTTGTGTGCCGATCTCATTAAGAAAATGCGTGGGACGAGAGCTAGTGTACTTAAGGATTTTAAGGCCAGTAGAGGATGGTTTAAAAACTACAAGAAGCGCACTGGCATATACAGTGTTACAAAGCCATCGAAGGTGAGAGTTCGGACAATTCTGGGGCTGAACATGTTTTGTCCGAAGCTGGTTCTAGTGCGAAAAGGCCAAGAAGGGAAATAACCCCAGATAGTGTCTTGATACATAAGGTCCTAATGGAGGGTGATTCCCCTTCCAAATATAATAATATCTGCACCTCTCTCTTCCCTTCTCGCTGCATTCTATACGCCAAGATGTGTCCTCAGACAGGTAAATGCAATGTTAAATGTTCATGTATTCTTTGCATTAGTCTTTTAAATCCATTTTATATTAATATCTTATTGGTTTCTATTATTATAAACTATATTCATTCTATACAAAATGTATTTTTGGTATGTATTTCGGAGTGTTTAGATCAGTGTTTCCCAACGTGGGGCCCACGCCCCACAGGGGGGCAATTCGATTGTTAAGGGGGGCAATTAGAAAATGGAAGAAATCGGCTGGATATAACAAAACGGGGAGACTTGAGACTGAAGTTAACTAAATTGGAACATGACATAAAATCTCTTTGCAGCAAGCATCAAGCGCAAGATCTCACTAAATTTAAATAATTACTAATAATTAAAATAATATAGAAAAATCTTTCATTAAAATTATTTTGTACTTGAATTTCAGTTCTCCATTATATGTTTTGATAATTTACTTACTGTGTTTGCTCAATAATTTCCTAGTGATTTCTTCCTAAAACCTATCAGTCCTTTGGCTAGGATCGGGTACATTTGCTGCTCCCCCCCCCCCCCCCCAGTAGTGCGCCTGGTCTGGTCGGGGCCGGGATGATCAAATAAATACCCATCACATATCTTCACCTTAGATGTGGGCCTGGTGGACCACTGTGGGCAATAGCTCACAGTGAGACTAAGGGTCCACATAAAAAAAGGGGGAGGCGGGGAACCAGCTTGTCTGGGGTAACCGAAAAAAAAAAAACAAATAAACATTCACCCAACACAACCGACACACAGGGACGCGGGACCCGGGGGGGGGGGGAGGGGCGGCTCTGGCCCCTCTGGGAACTGTGAGCCCTTCTTTAGTGAACATTTCAATTTTTGAATATTAAAAATGATGCATATGTTGGGGGTGGGGGAGGGGGGGGGGGCATAATAATTTTAGAAAGGCTTAGGTGGGGCATAGCACAAAAAAGGTTGGGAAACACTGGTTTAGATCCAATTAATTGGATTTACATTGATTCATATGAAAAAATATTGCTTCGCTTTTCGTCGGTTTCTGACTTCACCGGTTGTTTTCAATCTCTCTCTCTCTCTCTCTCTCTCTCTCTCTCTCTCTCTCTCTCTCTCTCTCACACACACACACACACACACCAGATCAATCGGCAAACAGACACACTAACGTACAGGCACGCATACAGACAAATTGGTAGTTAGATAGGCAACTGGTAAGCAGGTAGAAGCAAATAGATAATAAGCAGACAGACAGGCACACAGACAGTCAGACTGACAGATAGTTTGCTAATGAAGAGAGGAGGAAGGAAGTAAGGTAAATGGTTAATTGGTAATCTAAGAATTTAGGCAGACAAGTATGCAAGTACGTAGTCGCGCCAAGTAGGTAGTTAAGTAATTAGGGACCTAGATATGTGGGTAGGTACATATATAGGAAGTTAGGTAGGTAGTTAGGTAGATAGGTAGGCAGGTGTGCAGGCAGGCAGATGCGTGGATGTATTGATGGATATCGTATTATATTTGGACGCCAGCATGACTGAATGGATAAGAACGTGTGTTATCAAACATCCGCTGAGCGGATGTCGAGTTTAGGGTTTCAGCCCGTGCACCGGACAGGTGGACTAAAATGTTGACCTCTCGTCCTTGACTTGAGGACGTAAATTACATGTACCTCTGAAGTCAGAGTGGGTTCGCCTGATATAAAGGGACATTGTTCATAGGAGAAGCTAATCCAAACGCAAAATCTAGTCCAGCACTACTAAAAATAGTGTGCATGGACTACGCTTTAGTTCAAAGCTAGCGAGCGCCCCCCCCCCCCCAAAAAAAAAAAAAATAAATAAATATTATAGCTCAATACATGTGAACATTACCATGATTATAATATGCGTCGTAGCAGTTTCCTTTCACAAATTGTGGGAAGGCGAGTATGCTAGTATATCAATGATAGTGATGGCATACGTGGCTCTTTGGCGGCATATTATCATTATAGTATGGTCCTTATAATAGCGCAGACGTACCGTGCTGTCGAGTCTTCCATCAACCAATCGTTTTCAGACATCTACCTCCCACGTGACTTCCTACTACCAATAGTCTCCTGACAACAATCATTTCCGGCTAAAGAGTAATACAAAACATATCGTCAACTACACTTATGTGTGGATGGATGGATGAATGGATGGATGGATGGATGGATGACTGGCTGGCTGGCTGGCTGGATGGATGGATGGATAGCTGGATGGCTGGATGGATGGCTGGATGGATGGATGGATGGATGGCTGGATGGATGGCTGGATGGATGGATGGCTGGATGGATGGCTGGATGGATGGCTAACTAGATGGATGGATGACTGGATGGATGGCTAGCTGGATGGCTGGATGGATGGCTGGATGGATGGCTGGATGGATGGATGGATGGCTAGCTGGATGGCTGGATGGATGACTGGATGGATGGATGGATGGATGGCTAGCTGGATGGATGGATGGCTGGATGGATGGATGGATGGATGGATGGTTGGATGGATGGATGGATGGATAGATGGATGGAACGAACGAACGAAAATCGTTATTTTCAAATGGATAAGAATTGGGCACGCAGGCCCGTCTGATATTCTGCCCTTTTTCTCTATTTCCTCCCATACATTCTTTCATTCAATATCTCTTATGAAGCAAATCTCATCTCATCTCATCATGTACCTCTTGTACATTACGGTGTCGAGGTGAAGAAAAAACATCGTGAGAGTGCCCGATTATGGGATTCGTATATCGATATTCCCATAGACTCTGCTATTCCCTCTGTCCAACGTTTACGTGGTCGGCCTCTTCCACTGTTTCCGTCTGGTCTGAACATCATTGCTTGTTGTAGTATGCTGTTGACTGGTAACCTACTTGCATGACCAAACCATTTGACTTGCTGTTTTCTAATACAATCTAGCGCTGCTTTAACCCCCACTTTAGTCCTTATTTCTTAATTTCTGATCTTATCTCTTCTTTATACGTTGAGTATTTGCCAAGGGCCGGAACTCACTCATCATGCCAGCCCACTTGGTTTCGTGTCTAGGGTTTATAAGATTCAGCAGAAATATCTCAATCGGCTAGTAGAACTAATGGACACGTCTTTCGTGCAAACAACACCAGTTCAACTCGTCCTCAGAGTACAAGATAACCTTTATTACAGTACAGCTCTACACATGGTCGCCATCGTACACCGCCAGCCATTGCCTTTCAGCGTTCTGTGTACGACCTTCCCACACACTGTCTGCCCATAAAGAATCACTAGCACAACTAATCGGTAATTGTCCCGGCTATTACTGTACACTACAGACTGCCGCTACACTTCACTGCTAAACGAGAACATCAATGCTTTCTACTTACGCACCTCACACTGGTGGCGAATGTGTCATGGCGTGTCTCTCGCTCGGCCATGCTTGTCGGATTGTTCACAACACCGGGTCAGCTCTTTCATCACAACTACTGGGCGCTATTGACTGGCCCATCGTTGGTCGTTGCCTGCAGTGTACTCCTTCTTAACTCCCAGCGTTCTTGAAGATGAACTCTATTTCACAGTGAACTGCAACTTTCATAACTGCGACAAGCGTAAACGTTTTCAAGTGCAGAACCTTCTCAACTTGACCATCTTAGACTCACGTCCCAGCTCAGACTAACTTCAGCGTAACCTCTCCCGGCTTCTTGCCTGGGCGCCGTCACGTGACGCATTAGCTCCGCCCACTAATGTTAGCCTCGTTCGCTTGTGTTTCTGAACTGTTAATAGTTTCTACGCTTGCTGTGTATCGCGTAATCCAATTCATGGCAATATGCCCCCCCCCCTTTTTTTTTAAAATGTTGTAAACATTTTTACTACCTTTACTCAGTCTTCTACTTCTTGACATGAGTTGGATAAGTACACACTAATGTTTGTTTTAGTGGACTCATGGTTTCACACTTTGGTCTTTCTCAATATTTGCACATATCTATACGTCTGTTGTCAATACCTATGAGCATATCTCTTCCATGATTGATTTAGACTCGTGACAAGTTTTCATCAATAAACAACATCACAGAAACAACAAAAAGAAATTATATATTATGCGGACACGGCAACCCGTCTACTCCTAGACTTCCGTGTAGTCACAGCCTCCTTTTTAAGTTTAGAGGTTATGTAATCTAGTCTGACGTAGGATCCAATGTTTCATCAAACATCCCTAGCAGCTCCTCAATCGTGTATTATACATGAGCTTCCCACTCAATCCAAGCCCCAGGCTCTGAGTAAGGTATATGTGTGTGATTATGGACTATGGCTTTCACTGTCCCTTCTTGTATCAATGGATTACTCTTGCTTTGACTTTGACGTTAATGAGTTGTCTTTGACCTTGGTGCTGCTTTGATGCTTGTAGTGTCTCTTTAGTACTTTAGATAGGTATTTCTATTTTGGGGTATGTTTTCCTGATCTCTCTTTGTCTGGTAGCTATCATTGCCTATGGATGTCATGGCGAAGCTGGTTTTCTGTTTGTTCTATACCACTTCTCTATGCAACTTATACCTTTGCCATTTTCAACTATGTATTTGGCAATGAGACTTATTTACCTCACTGAATCATTATATCCCTGCCATGCATACGTGTTCTATAAACCCATACATAATAATACTATATTCATGTCATGTATACACATTGTATCCTACTATATGAATGAAATTATATTCCATCCTATGCATACATATTCTACGATTTATCATCCCTGTACATTGAAGTAACAAAGTAATACAACATCTATATACAACGAGTTTGTTTTCATTTGCACTATTCTGGTTTAAACATTTATGCAAATGTGTACATGTTTGGTTTCTCTCAACTTTACATTGCCCTTATTCGGTTTTTCTCAAATTTACATTTCCACTTGTTGTTGTTTCATAAGTTCTGTGGACTTATGATCATTCTGTGCTTTACCATTTGCCTCAGTTTGCGCATTTTGTTTCAAATGTAACCACATGTGTCATACCATTGGACTTGTAGTCACTCTGTTTGCAACATATATTTATTGTCCTGTAGAGACAAGTAGCAGACTCATATTTGTCTCCCGTACCATATGTAGTGGATCTTCTCATCGGATCATAACTCCAAGTAGAACTACACAATTTCAAATCTGTGGACATCTATAACAGTGTATGTAACTATTCATCAATTATTATAATGATGGTGGATGAAATGATAAAATGATAATAACACCATCAAAGGAAATAATAGTTTCCCAAAAATGTTGATGATGAAGAACTGATACAAATTATAGTTCTAAATTCCTGTGTTACACGTAGACTCTTTGATGACCCCTCGTGAGGTGTAGATCAACCTTGTATCCCTTTAACCGTGGCTTGTAAATAGTCTGGTGGTCTGTGGACTTGCATGATGCTCATCGTTTTCTCAATTGGTGTAGAACTATCTGCAGCTGCCTTCTTCCTCTCCATTCAGCTTCAGATGCCCTAATCATTCAGCTGCAGATGCCCTAATACTGTCTGAGAGTAATAACATAGTGGGATGTACGTATCTATGTACATATGTATATACGACAAGTATTAATACAAGTGATAGTAGTAACTAATTTTAAGCTGCTTCCATTGACATGCTAGTGTCCCGATTAGCAATTCAGAGTGTAATTCAGTTGATTGAGCAAGCACCCTGGCTATGAGGTGATTTACAGGTGATGTGATGTACATTTGCAGTGTTTTTCTTTGCTATTTCTTTATTACTTGCAAATCACTGTATTTTTCGTTTCTTTCGAACTGTTCTCTATTAAACACTGCACTGATGAAACATTCTCCTTGATTGTATCTCTGGATTCACTCAAACTGACGTAATTCCCCTAAGTGCCAAGGGCCGGAACTCACTCATCATGCACGACCTCTTGGTTTCGTGTCTAGGGTTTATAAGATTTAGTAGAAGTATCTCAATCGGCTCGTAGAACTAATAGACCAGTCTTTCGTGCAAACAACACCAGTTCAACTCGTCCTCAGAGTACAAGATAACCTTTAATACAGTACAGCTCTACACATGGTCGCCATCGTACACCGCCAGCCATTGCCTTTCAGCGTTCTGGGTACGACCTTCCCACACACTGTCTGCCCATAAAGAATCACTAGCACAACTAATCGGTAATTGTCCCAGCTATTACTGTACACTACAGACTGTCGCTACACTTCACTGCTAAACGAGAACATCAATGCTTTCTACTTACGCACCTCACACTGGTGGCGAATGCGTCATGGCGTGTCTCTCGCTCTGCCATGCTTGTCGGTTTGTTCACAACACCGGGTCAGCTCTTTCATCACAACTACTGGGCGCTATTGACTGGCCCATCGTTGGTCGTTGCCTGCAGTGTACTCCTTCTTAACTCCCAGCGTTCTTGAAGATGAACTCTATTTCACAGTGAACTGCAATTTTCATAACTGCGACAAGCGTAAACGTTTTCAAGCGCAGAACCTTCTCAACTTGACCATCTTAGACTCACGTCCCAGCTCAGACTAACTTCAGCGTAACCTCTCCCGGCTTCTTGCCTGGGCGCCGTCACGTGACGCATTAGCTCCGCTCACTAATGTTAGCCTCGTTCGCTTGTGTTTCTGAACTGTGTCAATAGTTTCTACGCTTGCTGTGTGTCGCGTAATCCAATTCATGGCAGTATTCTTCTCAGGAATCTCATTTCTGTTGTTGTGATTTTTCTTTTCTCTTTTTTCTGTCATTGACCAGGGTTGGCATTGGTAGCATAGAGTTGATAGGATGATTGTGTTGTAAAGTGCTTTCTTAGTAGTTATTGATACATGTTTGTTCTTTAGTAGTAGTGCCATTTGTTCAATGAGTTGACCTACCTTATTGCACCTATTTTCGATCTCGTCTTCTGATCTGCTATTTGATGATAGTATACTTCCTAGGTTCTTGAAACTCTTTACTCACCTTCTTTTAGTATGTCTGGTTCTAGTTCTTCGGTGACATCTGCGTAGGTCTCTTGAATTCCTGTGACATCTGATGAGATGTTGAGAAGCTGTTCGAAATACTGCTTCCATCTTATTAGGATTTGTTTTTGTTCACTTATTGGTCCTCCATATCCGCTGTTAATTATTTCAATTGGGTCAAAGTGTTCTCCTCTGGATCGCATTGCGAACCGATCTTTTTGTAGAATTTCTAGTTGCCTCCTTGAAATTTTTATTTAGGGTTTCCTTATACTCTTCCCAGTCTTTTTGTTTTTCCCTCTTTACTATTCTACTCACATGTCTTCTCGCTATTCTATATTCTATGTAATCACATGCCTGTTTGCTCTTCAACCACTTTTTATATTTGTTTGTACATAACATTCATTCTTTCAGCTATCATTTTCCAGTCTATCCTTCAATCTATCAGTAAATCAGCCGGTTCTACTATACACCCATCTATAATTCTAACAGCTGGGTTGTCTATCCTTCCATCCGTCTATAAACTTGATTGTCTATCCTACCATCCATCATTCTATCAACATGGTTGTCTATCCTTCCATCCATCATTCTATCAACTTGGTTGTCTATACTTCCATCCATCATTCTATCAACTTGGTTGTCTATCCTTCCATCCATAATTCTATCAACTTGGTTGTCTATCCTACCATCCATCATTCTATCAACATGGTTGTCTATACTTCCATCCATCATTCTATCAACTTGGTTGTCTATCCTTCCATCCATAATTCTATCAACATGGTTGTCTATCCTTCCATCCATAATTCTATCAACTTGGTTGTCTATCCTTCCATCCATCATTCTATCAACATGGTTGTCTATCCTTCCATCCATCATTCTATCAACTTGGTTGTCTATACTTCCATCCATCATTCTATCAACTTGGTTGTCTATCCTTCCATCCGTCTATAAACTTGATTGTCTATCCTTCCATCCATCATTCTATCAACATGGTTGTCTATCCTTCCATCCATCATTCTATCAACTTGGTTGTCTATCCTACCATCCATCATTCTATCTACTTGGTTGTCTATTTTTCTATTCATCATTCTATCAACTTGGCTGTCTATCCTTCCATCCATCATTCTATCAAATTGTTTGTCTATCCTTCCATCCATCATTCTATCAACTTAGTTGTCAATCCTTCCATCCATCATTCTATCAACTTGGTTGTCTATCCTTCCATCCAATATTCTATCAACTTGATTGTTTATCCTTCCATCCATCATTCTGTCAATTTGATTGTCTATTCTTCTATCCATCATTCTATCAACTAGGTTGTCTATATTTCCATCCATCATTCTATCAACTTGGTTGTCTATACTTCCATCCATCATTCTATCAACTTGGTTCTCTATCCTTCCATCCATCATTCTATCAACTTGGTTGTCTATCCTTCCATCCATTATTCTATCATCTTGGTTGTCTATCCTTCCATCCATCATTCTATCAACTTGATTGTCTATCCTTCCATTCATCATTCTATCAACTTGGTTGTCTATCCTTCCATCGATCATTCTATCAACTTGGTTGTCTATCCTTCCATCCATCGTTCTATTAACTTGGTTGTCTATCCTTCCATCCATCATTCTATCAACTTGGTTGTCTATCCTTCCATCCATAATTCTATCAACTTGGTTGTCTATCCTTCCATCCATCATTCTATCAGCTTGGTTGTCTATCCTTCCATCCATCATTCTATCAACTTGTTTGTCTATTCTTCCATCTATCAGTCTATCAGATGAGTTGTATATCCTTCCATCTATCAGTCTATCATCTGGAGTATCTAACATTCAGTCTATCAGTCTATCATCTTGGTTGTCTATTCTTTCATCTATCAGTCTATCAGCTGGGTTGTCTATCCGTCCATCTATCAATTTATCAGCTTGGTTGTCTATCCTTCCATCCATCATTCTATCAGATGGATTACCTTTCAATGCATGTAACAGTGTATCAGATAGATTGTCTATTTATGCATGCATCAGTCTGTCAGCTGGGTTGTCTATCCCTACATCTTTTAATATATCATATGTGGTGTATCCATTCTTCTATAAATCTATCATCAGTGTTGTATCCATTTGTTTATCAATCAATCATATTTTTCGAATCCATTCTTCTATCAGTGTATCATATGGGTTGTCTGTCCACTCGTCTATCAATTCATCATCTGGGTTGTTTCCATTCTTCTAACAATCTATGAAATGTGTTGTATCCATTCGCCCATCAATCTTCCATTTGGGTTGTATCAATTCGTTTATCAATCTATCTGCTCGGTTGTCTATGCATCTACGTATCCACGAGTAAATGTTGGTGATATTTTGGGTGTATAGTTTCGTTGTAAAGATAGTTATCAGAATATGATTGGATGTTAGAAGACACGTGGAGCAGAAATGGCTGGAGCCGATTGGTTGCTAGAAGACACGTCAATTTAGCCGTTCATTTGCATCCATTGATAACTCTAAACAATTCTTTACTCGCAATCATCTGTATCAGGTACTTATTGTGCTAGTTGACACGTCTTCCGAAAATTTATGATAGAGAACTGCTGCCATCCAGATTGAAATCATGGTAAATATTAAATTGAACCAAATGTATCCTGTCTCATCATTTTCCGTGGATTATGTATGACTGTCTCTCTATTGATTCCTCTACCTCTTTGTCCGTCTCTCTGTTTTTATGCCTGTATTTATGCCTGTCTCTCTGCTGACTCACTATCTTTTTGCAATTATACACTTTATCTGTCTCGCTGTCTGTTTGTCTGTCGATGTGTTTTTCTATGCCTCTTCTGGCTCGCTTTTTATCTCTTTCAGTATTTCCTTGTCTCTCACTGTCTATCTATCTATCCCAGTCTCTCCCTCTCTCTATTTCTCTCTCTCTCTCTCTCTCTCTCTCTCTCTCTCTGTCTTTATCTATCTCTCCCTATATCGTTCTATCTGTCTTTATATGTCTGTTTCTGCCTCATTATATCAGTATTTCTCTCTGCTCCTCCTCCTCTTCCTCCTCCTTCTTCTTCTTCTTCTTCTTCTTCTTCTTCTTCTTCTTCTTCTTCTTCTTCTTCTTCTTCTTCTTCTTCTTCTGCTGCTGCTGCTGCTGCTGCTGCTGTATGTTTGTTATGTAACATGCTTTTCCATATTTTTGTGTATGTCCCAGTTATATTATAATGTATATTGCCACCTGAATGCAACATGTAAAATCTGAAAGCTTGCTTTAAACTACTTATTTCATGCTGATTGGATGCATTCTTGGTTTTACCTATTAATATCATACTGTATTTGCATGAACATACTCTAAATTGTACAGCGTTATATACTTTCCATTTTTGAATGGTTACCCATAAGATTTGTCGGTGTAAATGTGTGTGGGTGAGAGTGTGCAAGTTTGTATATGCTAGTGTGATTAAGTGTGTAAAGGAGCCCGTATGTGAGTGTGTATGTGGGTGCATGGCTGTATCTTTAAACGAATATATATGTACGTGTTTGTGTGTGTGAGAGAGAGATAGAGAGAGAGAGAGAGAGAGAGAGAGAGAGAGAGAGAGTGAGAGTGTGTTTGTGTGTGTGTGAGAGAGAGAGAGAGAGAGAGAGAGAGAGACATTGAGAGAGAGAGAATGTGAGAAGTTATATATTATGAGTGAATGCTTGTTAATGTATTTATGATTGTGAGTGGGTATGTGTGTGTGAGGGAGTGTGTGGGTGTGTGATTGTGTGGCTGTATGACTGTGCGTGTAACTATAGTGTGTGAGGAGGGGTGATGAGTGTGGGTGTTTAAGTGTTAACTTGTATCTATGTATATCTTCGTGTGTGTATATGTATGTACATGCGTATGTATGTATGCATACATGATAGTATTTCTGTCATATATCATGTTATTGCCTATTTTCCAATCTAAATGTTACTTACATAATAGATAACTGATGTGCGAAAGATGAGTGACTGCCTGCCTATCTATGTAAGCAAGTATGTTTGTATGTGTTGATGTATGTGTATAGGCGTGAATCTACGTACATGTAGGAAAGTACTTATGCTACACTGGAAGTGGTAGACATCTGGTCCCCAACATGGAGCATAGGCATTTAAACTGTTAAGACCTCGGTAGTGATAATGCTTGCGACTACCGTTTGCATTTGAATTGTCCTCATGTTGAACTGGAAGTGTATGGTTCCGTCGCCCTGCTATTGAGTTGAGTGCGTGGCGGTACTCTGTGAGCTGTGAATTTCGTGTGAAATGCTTTACCATCTGTCCGCGGTTATTTGTAGCGTGAACTAAATGTTCTGAATAATGGCGGTCGGCTTGTCGCAGAACTGACTGCATTGCCTTATGCAGTAATGTGTGGCTTCTGGTTTTCTAGTGACTGCCACTGCCATCGACGATGAACTATATTTTTCATGGAAGACTTTAGTGTTGGCATTCTGGCGATGGCATTATACACAGTGTACCTGTGCGGGCTGTTGGCTTGTCGAGACTACTGTCTGTTCCACTTTTCAAATTGGACAGTGGGGAGCATTTTGTGTGATATTCGCTGGCACAGGAACGAAGCATAATGGGAACGAACCGTTGCACGAAGTTGGAACCGCGACTAGTGACTAATGACATATGTCACATAACATGCTACTCACTATTGTGTATGCTCATCTTTCATATTGTCAAGTATACTGTCTCTGTGACACTCTGTATCTCTTTGTATCTGTATATCTCTGTCTGTATACATCTCTATCTATATGTCTGTCTGTCTGTCTGTCCGTCCGTCCGTCCGTCCGTCCGTCTGTCTGTCTGTCTATCTGTCTGTCTGTCTGTCTGTCTGTCTGCTCACGTGTTCATGGTTTGCCTAATTATATTTATATATGTCTGTATCTCTATCCCAGTGCTTCCCACAATTTTCCCTTTCGCGGACCGACATCAAATTTTCCTGTTGCACCAGGGACGGGTGCCATTTAAAAAAAAAAATTTCTATTGTAATCTGGAATTTTATATGACCTCAAAATACATTTTAATATAAATATAAGATTTAACGTCAGTCAGGTCTTAGTCAGATATGACTGAGCTACCGTATAACAGTAGACGGTACTACCTGGTTTCTGTTAGCGCCGAACGTTGGGCGGCACTTACCAAACCCAGCACCCCACATTGTGCCAACGGCTTCGGGCGGAAGAGCGCAATTGGGAGGGTACAAGCCTTACCCTGATGCGAGGAAATGCAAGCTAAAGACAAAATTGTCATGGCAGGGCAGACCAGGCCCTAAGCCTTGGTTGGCGACTGGTCTAGGATCGAAGCTCCGACAGGCGGACAGTTAGAGCATTTCTTTGCTGATCCGGCAGCTTCTGCAGCTTGTCTTGTTCCAGATTTAGGGGTGTTACCTTTCCTCTGGAGTGAACTAGGCAGGCCGAGAGAGGGATCATGCTGCATGGGCAACACATGATCTCTATATTTTAGCCCAGGCTTTGTGCTATGGAGAGGCAATAACTCCATCCTTGGTCTTAACTGGTCTCGGAATCAAAGCGAGAGGCAACTGTTACGGGTTATAAGTCCTTGTCAGTTGGCGTAGACATGGGGCGCCACGCGTTGCCTCTGACGGTGGGAGACACCTATAGGTGTCACTGATCAGCTACCGCCCGCCTCAAGCTGGGCAGCCCCCAGCCAATTGGGTGCTGATCCGCCACAGCCTGCCTGCTTCAATGGGTGCTTGGGGCTAGGACAAAATCTGAATCGCAGGCTGTAAAACCAATGCACCAGGTACAAACAAAAATAAAAATAGAAACCTCAAGCTACGGCTTGCAACCTGGAACGTGAGAACCATGTGTCCAGGATTTTCCACTGACTTGGCCAATATTGACGATGTGAGAAAAACGGCTGTGATTGATGCCGAACTCAATCGTCTTAACATTGATATTGCTGGCCTGCAGGAGACTCGCCTCGCTGAGGAAGGGTCACTCAGGGAAAACAACTACACCTTTTTCTGGAAGGGTAGAGGGCAGGCAGAAAAAAGGCAACACGGTGTGGGCTTTGCAGTGAAGAATTCGCTACTGGGAATGATTGAAATTCCAGCAGGAGGAAATGAAAGACTATTATCCCTGCGCTTGGCAACCTCTTGTGGGTTTGCCACCATTATTACTGCATATGCACCGACACTCGATTCCTCTGATGATGTGAAGGATTTGTTCTATGAGGAGTTAGACTCCGTGATCAAGGCAGTTCCAAAATCTGACTACATTTATATGCTCGGTGATTTCAATGCTCGTGTGGGCAAGGACTCGAGTTCATGGCCAGTGTCCCTTGGAAAATACAACATCGGTCGCATGAATGAAAATGGGCAAAGGCTGCTGGAGCATTGCACCAGTAATGACCTATGTATTACAAACTCTTTTTTTAAAACAAAAGAGATGCATAAGGTCACATGGAAACATCCAAGATCCGGCCATTGGCACCAGCTGGACTTCATCATCACACGGAGACAACATCTGAACCATATATCATTGACTCGTAGTTACCACAGTGCTGACTGTGATACAGATCATTCTTTGGTTGTTGCAAGAGTTAGACTGAGACCAAAGAGAATCTACACAGCTAAACACAAATCTAGCCCCAGGATTAATATTATTAACACTCATGATCCTGAAAAGTGCTTTCAGTTTCAACAGCAACTTGAAGACGCTTTCACTGATACACCAGAAAATTGTACAGTAAATGAAAAGTGGGGTCAAATTAAGGAAACTCTTTATAAAACTGCCGTAGGGGTTTACGGCACTGTGGATCATAAGAGGCAGGACTGGTTTGCGGCCAACAGCGAGACTCTGCAGCCCTTGATTGATAAGAAGAAGAAAGCTCTCTTAAGAAACAAGGAAAGACCAACGCGTAACACTCTGAGTGAGCTAAGGCAAGCTAGGAAGGATGTGCAAAAGGCTGCCAGGCAGTGTGCAAATGATTATTGGATCAAGTTATGTGAGTCCATTCAAATCGCAAGTGATAAGGGAGACATAAGAAGCATGTATGAAGGAATAAAGAAAGCCTGTGGTCCAGTGATCAAAAGAAGTGCACCGCTGAAAACCTTGACTGGAGAAGTCATCACTGATAAGAAACAGCAGATGGACAGATGGGTAGAGCACTATTTGGAGCTTTACTCAAGTGAGACCAAATTAGCGGATGATGCCCTTAACGCCATAGAGGCTCTACCAACTCTTGACCACCTGGACACACTTCCCACCATAACAGAAGTTAAGTGTGCTATAAATGAACTTGCATCTGGCAAGGCTCCAGGTAAGGATGGGATTCCAATAGAGGTTATCAGGAGTGGGCAAGACACACTCACTCTACAGATCCACCAGCTAATAGAGCTATGCTGGCGTGAAGGACAAGTCCCACAGGATTTCAAAGATTCAAACATCATAACGCTGTACAAGAACAAGGGTGATCGGAGCGAATGTAACAACTATAGGGGTATCTCACTTCTGTGTATTGTTGGAAAAGTATTTGCCAGAATTGTTCTGCGCAGACTTCAAGTCCTAGGAGATCAAGTCTACCCCGAATCACAGTGTGGCTTTCGACAGAACCGGTCTACCACTGATATGATATTCTCATTGCGACAAATGCAAGAAAAATGCCGTGAACAGAATCAACCACTGTTTATTGCCTTCATCGACCTCACAAAGGCATTTGATTTGGTCAGTCGTGAGGGTCTGTTCAAGGCACTAAAGAAGATTGGCTGCCCACCAACTCTTCTGTCCATTGTGGAATCGTTCCACACAGGCATGAAGGGTATAATCAAGTTTGATGGTGCAACTTCTGAAGAATTTGAAATCAAGAGTGGAGTTAAGCAAGGTTGTGTACTAGCTCCCACCCTCTTTGGAATATACTTTTCACTTCTACTGAAATATGCATTTCGTGATCAGGATGGTGGTATATACATTCACTCACGCTCAGATGGCGGCCTCTACAATGCTCAGAGATTGAAGGCTAAGACCAAAATTAGGAGGGTACTGATCAGAGAGTTGCTTTTTGCAGATGATGCTGCAGTTACGACCCACTCTGAGGAAGAATTGCAATGTCTACTATCTGCATTCTCCAATGCTTGTTCTGAATTTGGTTTAACAATTAGCAAAAAGAAGACACAGATTATGTCACAAGGTGCACATGGGGTACCATCAATCTTTATTGACGACGCCGAACTAGAGATAGTAGACCATTTTACATATCTAGGATCAGTGGTAAATAGCAAATTATCCCTAGATCAGGAAATCAACATCCGGATTGGTAAGGCAGCAACAACAATGAACAGGTTAAGAAAAAGAGTCTGGGAGAACAGGAAGCTTACTGCCAAAACAAAAGTCCTTGTCTATCAAGCCTGTGTCCTTAGTACTCTTCTCTATGGCAGTGAAACCTGGACAACTTACTCACACCAAGAGAACAATTTAAACAGCTTTCATATGCGGTGTCTGCGAAGAATTCTTGGTATTAAGTGGCAAGACAAAATCACAAATACTGAAGTATTGGAAAGATCAGGTTGTGTGACAGTTTATTCCATGCTCAGTCTTCGTAGACTTAGATGGATAGGACATCTTAGGAGGATGGATGATGGTAGAATACCAAAGGATATCTTTTTTGGTGAATTACAGATGGGTAAGAGATCTCAGGGTCGGCCTCTACTACGATACAAAGATGTGTGTAAGCGGGACATGATTGATACAGGCATTGATAATGCACATTGGGAGCAAGTCGCCGCTGAACGTGTTGCATGGAGGGCAAATATCAGAAATGGAATAAAGTCAAAGGAGAAAATAATTGCAGAAAAGTCACACACCAAGCGTTTGAGACGTAAGATGGTGCATGATGGTGGAAATGACCATGTGTTCACATGCACCCACTGTGAAAGGACATTTACAGCGCAAATTGGCCTTATCAGTCACACTCGCTACCGCCATAGTTAAAAGTTATTATGCCTTTTTAGAGCACAAACTATCGTCTGTCAAGACGGCAAGGTGCCAATGAAGATTTAACGTAATTGTGTGTGATGTCCAGGTGCGCTAAATACTGCTCCATAATATTATTGGATGCCGGTGATTTATTTAATGGTGGTCCCATTTTCATGAGTAAATATTTTATTGTAGAGATTTACAAATCAAAAAAAAAAAAAATTCGAATGTCAACACTACATTTATGTCTTCTTGTAAAGGTGTATATACTCGTATACACCGACAGTAATTAATATGAATATAAAATTTAAAAAATAAAATATATCTTGGAAAACGATACCAAATCAGATTTTAAACAAGCTGACTAAATTATAGTATGTTGTGTCAGGTCTTTGTCAGATATGACTGAGCTACCGTATAACAGTAGACGGTACTACCTGCTTCTGTTAGCGCCGAACGGTGGGCGGCGCTTACTAAACCCGAAACCCCACATTGTGCTAACGGCTTCGGGCGGAAGAGCGCAATTGGGACTGTACAAGCCTTACCATGGTGCGAGGAAATGCAAGCTAAAGACAAAATGTCATGGCAGGGCAGACCAGGCCCTAAGCCTTGGTTGGCGGCTTTTCTAGGATCGAAGCTCCGACAGGCGGACAGTTAGAGCATTGCTTTGCTGATCTGTCAGCTTCTGCAGCTTGTCTTGTTCCAGATGTAGGGGTGTTACCTTTCCTATGGAGTGAACTAGGCAGGCCGAGAGAGGGATCATGCAGGATGGGCAACACATGAACTGTATATTTTAGCCCAGGCTTTGTGCCCTCCAATGCTTGTTCTGAATTTGGTTTAACAATTAGCAAAAAGAAGACACAGATTATGTCACAAGGTGCACATAGGGTACCATCAATCTTTATTGACGACGCCGAACTAGAGATGGTTGACCATTTTACTTATCAAGGCTCAGTGGTAAATAGCAAATTATCCCTAGATCAGGAAATCAACATCCAGATTGGTAATGCAGCAACAACAATGAACAGGTTAAGAAAAAGAGTCTGGGAGAACATGAAGCTTACTGCAAAACCAAAAGTCCTTGTCTATCAAGCCTGTGTCCTTAGTACTCTTCTTCTTTATGGCAGTGAAACCTGGAAAACTTACTCACACCAAGAGAAACATTTAAACAGCTTTCAATGCGGTGTCTGCGAAGAATTCTTAGTATTAAGTGGCAAAGACAAAATAACAATCACTGAAGTATTGGAAAGATCAGGTTGTGTGACAGTTTAGTCTTCGTAGACTTAGATGGATAGAACATCTTAGGAGGATGGACGATGGTAGAATACCAAAGGACATCTTTTTCGGTGAATTACAGATGGGTAAGAGATCTTAGGGTCGGCCTCTACTACGATACAAAGATGTGTGTAAGCGGGACATGATTGATGCAGGCATTGATAATGCACATTGTGAGCAAGTCGCCGCTGAACGTGTTGCATGGAGGACAAACATCAGAAATGGAATAAAGACAAAGGGAAAATTATTGCAGACAAGTCACACACCGAGCGTTTGAGACGTAAGATGGTGCATGATGGTGGAAATGACCACTTGTTTACATGCACCTACTGTGAACGGACATTTACAGCGCAAATTGGCCTTATCAGTCACAATCGCTACCGCCATTGGTAAAAGTTATTATGCCTTTTTAAAGTACAAACTATCGTCTGTCAAGACGGCAAGGTGCCAATGTTGTAATAAAAAAAATGATTTAATGATCAGCTGCTAACAGTACCTATTTAATGCGAGTGGTGGGCCTATTTATTATTTACAAGCTTATCAAATCGTGGCTCGATTGTAAACAGCGCTATCCGCAAAGGAGAACACATTTCCATACTGTTTCTGTATTTTGTCTTAATAATGGTGGTGTAGGATATGTGGGTGGGGAGATGTGCGAAGGTGGGGGATGTGTGGGTGGGTGCATGCATGTGTGCCTGGGTTTGTGTGTGGGTGGGTGGGGATGTGTGGTGGGTGGTAGATATGTGTGTGTGTGTAAGTGGGGAGATGGTGTATGTGGATGTGTGTGTGTGGGATGTGTGGGTGGGGGATGGGTTGATGAATGGGGGGATTATGTGCCTTTGGATATGTGTGTGGTTGGGTTGTGGATGTGTGTGTGGGGGACACGCGGATGGATAGGAGATGGGTGGGTGGGTGGAGGTTTGTCTCATAACATGGTAACATGCATTGGTTATGTTTACTACATTCATTTGAAAATGTTGTTTGTTTTTAAAATGTGAATGAACTATGCACTGATGAACGAAAGATGAGTGCTTGGAAGGGCCGAATGTAAGACGGGCCTGCGTGCCAGATTTGTTACCCTTTGAAAATAAAGTCCGTTCGTTCGTTCATTCCTACGTTCTCTCTCTCTCTCTCTCTCTCTCTCTCTCTCTCTCTCTCTCTCTCTCTCTCTCTCTCTCTCTCTCTTCTCTCAGTGTATGTCTATGTCTGTCTGGATCTCTTTCACGATGTGTCTCTCTTTCACTCTCTGCCTTTCTTTCACTCTTTGTCTCTCTCTCACTCTGTGTCTCTCTTTCACCCTCTGTCTCTATTTTACTCACTGTCTATCTGTCACTCTTTGTCTTTCTTACACTTGTCAGAATCTTGCATTCAGCAATAACACAGGCTCGTAATCACTACCAGATGTGATACAAACACTGTCACAGAATGACTTTACGTGACACACTGCAAATACAATTCAAACACTTTATTCGCACATCTCACTCATCACAACCATTACATGCATCGCACAATTACAATATCGATGCCATAATACAATCAATAGATATATAAATGCAATGTATACAACTCACAATCCTACATACCAGGCGCACAGTCTCCTATACTCACACAGGCGTTCTATCTATTAGCGTTCATACACACAAGTCATACGAGTACCATTCAATCCGTCTGTCTTGTACAACCGTCCCAAGCCGTCTGGCTATAACCGCTGTGAGTTCTCGCCAGTCGGGGTTGTGTCCCTGCGTGGACTTCATGTCCCACGCATGCACCGACTGACCATTCCTGTCACAGATTGGTTAGTGTCGCTCACAGGCGGACCAGGCCGTAATTGCCAGGCGTCGTTGACGACGACGCGGTAGAACTGGTGGGGAGATTATGACATTCTCCCACCCTTCTTTTCATGAAAGGAGAATACTTTCATGTAAGCTATATACATTTGGGTTTATTCATTAAACCTGTCAGAATCGGCCCATTGTTTGTCATCTGACGTGACTCTTTGGTTTATATTGAAATATGTAGATAATTGTAAGCTATATACACACACTCTTCAATGATACTATCAAGCCACACTACTCAAGTACAATCCACTAGATGGATTCTTACGTTAGTTGTAATTTGACACAGCCAGTCCGGTAGCTATCAGCGACTTATGCTATCTCTCAAGCCACGCAACTATCTCTCGACAAATAAACAAAAATTACAAACACGACATGTCAGGCCGCGAGTCCTCTCCCTATAAGATGACTCCAACATTTGACCCCAACCTCATCTGGTAGGAAAGTCTCATGTAGGTCTACAGCTTCGGTAATTACTTCCACGCATAGTTGATGTCATCTTGATGTGTCGCCAATCTGGCAATATTAGGACGGTTTCTATACCTGTTACACATTACCACTAATTTCAATTGTTTCTCTTGGTTGTAATCAGTGAAACAATACAAAATCTATGGGCGATAATTTCCACATGCTTTCAAAGCAAATAAATTACATTGGTAAATCAATTTCTCAGCGTCATAGTTTGATTCTTATTGACAATAGTGAACAAGTGAACAATTGAGAACAAGTTAATCAACTTATGATTCTCAGATTACATCTATCAAAATCCTTACATACAATTTGTATATGCAAAATTTCAGCTCACAAAGTTTATATAAATCGTCACTTCTTTGTGAGAATTACACTATAGTCTGCTAGTTTTTAAATTAATTACACAGATACCGGAAGTACACAGCTGGTGTTTTAAGATGTAGCTAACACAATGTTCTTCCGTTGGGATGTTGTATCAACGAACGGAGTATACAGTTCATAAGAACAGCTGCTGGATTAAATCTTTCTTTCGAAGTATGGATTAAAGTGTTCTGTAGAATTCAGATGTCACTGTCCCTCTCGCACAGATTAAAACAAGTCGGAACACTCTGCTGCTCAGCAGGTACTACGGATACTCGAACAGTTCAAGTAACGTAAGTCTTGAATTCACGTAGCACTGTTCGTTACAATGTTCATACATATTTAAAATAATATTCCCTTTCGATCACATACCACACAAGTATTCATCACAATTATTACAATAATTATAAGATATATATACTATATTTACATTGGGACATTGTCCCTATCGCAATTTCTACACAGCGTTTCTGAAATACTTTCACTATTCGCGGTGATGCTGAGCGTTATACTAATCTGCAGATTACTTATTGGTCTGCTGTGTACGCTCAGGCACAATTAGGCTTTCGTATGTATCGTACGGACATCTGGAAAGAAGGTCAGCAATCGTATTTTGTGTGCCGCGGATATGCCTGACTTTAAACTGAAATCTTATAGTAATAGTGACCATCTTGTTACCCTGTGGTTAGTAGGAGTTCCAGTCGTGATGATTGTCAACGGACTTTTGTCTGTCTCGACTATGAAATGTTTCCCAAGAAGACACCTGGATAATTTTCTAACAGAGTACACAAGAATAAGGGCCTCAATTTCAGGCGTTGACCAATTTTTTTTCTCTTGGTTTTAATTTCCGACTTACGTAGTACACTAGGCAAAGAATTTGGTCGTGCTGTTGTAATAATACTGCCCCAATCGCTATGGAGTTAGCGTCAGTTCTTAATCTGAAAATAGTTTCCAAATTTGGTAATTTAAGAATCGGGTTACTAGAAAAGGAAGATAACCCTTTTGTAAATGCAGGTCTTAGGCATTCGCTGTTTACAATTTTGTTAGGTTTGTCTTTCGTTAGTAGGTTAGTGAAACACTCAGTCAACGTAGCAAAATTTGGTATAAACTGTCTGTAATAATTTAACAGACCTAGGACACTTCTCAATTGTTTCTTTGTTGTCGGAAGCGACAATTTAAGAATTCTTGACACGATGTTGTCGTCAGTCGTGACAAAGCCGTTACAAATTTTATAACCCAAAAATGAAATTTCTTGGAAGGCTATGTCGACTTTCGATGGTTTGACTGTCAGTCCGTGATGTCTGATGCGGTCAACTGTCTGTTGTAATGTTGTTACATGGTCTGTCATAGTCTTTGTATGTATAAAGATGTCGTCCATGTAGGAAATTATATTAGGTATGTCTGTCAGTAGAAGTCTCGTCATCCGTACAAATGTCGCAGGGACATTGACTATTCCGAATGGAAGCTCGCACCATTCGTATAGTCCCCAGGGTATGGCAAATGCTGTCAGATGTATGCTGTCATGATGTACCGGTATTTGCCAATACCCTTTCGTCATGTCCAGTTTTGTAAAGTATCTTGAATCTGTCAGTTCAGTCAGTATGTCTTCACAGTTGCTCATTGGTTCTAAATCCAACTGTGTGATATTGTTAAGTTTCCGATAGTCAACACAGTGTCGTATGGTGTTGTCCTTCTTTTTCACAATCACTATCGGTGAACAAAAATGTGACTGTGATCGTCTGATGATGTGATTCTTCTCTAGGTCTAGAATTGCTTGATGTAATTTCTCTTTGTAGTGTATGGGAATGGAGTATGGTCTGCACTTTATTGGTGTGTTGGATGTCAGAATAATGTGATGATGCACTAAGTCTGTCTGTCCTGGATGGTTGGAGAAAATGCTACTGTAGTCTTGTAACAGATGTCTGCAATTGTCGGTCTCTGTCTGAGTAAGATTAGGATTTATTTTGATGTCATGCAGATTGTTTGTCGTGTCAAGTGATGGGGTCGGTATTTCGTCGGTATCGTCAGCGTCTGTGTGGTCCACTATCGTTGTGCTTGCTGCTGTCTCGTCTTGGTCTTCGTCTCTGTTGTAGTACGGTTTTAACATGTTGATGTGAAATATTTTGTGTTTGTCTTTTACTGCGGTCTCATAGTCTACTGTCGAGATTTGTCTCAGTACTTTAAACGGTCCTTGCCATGAGTCTGTCAATAGATGTCTGTCACTTGGCAAAAGTAGTAGTAGTACGTCTTGTCAAGGTGTCAGTGTTATTGTTCTATTTCCTCTGTTTGCATTCTGTCTGTAAATAGCACCAGATTGTTTCAGTGCTTCTTTAGCTAATACACAAGATTCCATTATCCTATCTCGCAATGATGTTACATGTTCATATGATGATACTGGTTTATGTACAGTTACACTTTCAGTTAACATATAATGGTACATAGATAATGGGCCGCGTGGTTTGGCTCCATATACAAGTTCAAATGGTGAGAAACCTGTACTGGAATGAGGTACTTCGCGATATGCAAATATTATGGCAGGTAAATAAGTATCCCAGTCTTCAGGGTGTTCCTGGGTAACTTTTGATAGCATATGCTTGAGATCACCGTTCATCTTTTCCACAATTCCCGTAGAATGAGGATGGTATGGGCTATTAAAGCATTACTTTACCCCTAACATTCTAGTAAAGGCTTGAATGGCTGCAGCTATGAACTGACTTCCCCGATCTGAGAGAATGGTATCAGGAAACCCTACTCTAGAAAAAATGTGGAAGAAAACATTCATTACATCCTTGGCAGTTATGTTTTTAAGTGGAATCGCCTCAGCCCATCTGCTACAGGGGTCAATTATCGTTAGAATGAACTTATTTCCTCTTGATGTCACATGGTTTAGAGGACCTACAATATCAACAGAGATCTTTTCGAAAGGTCTACTTGCTAGATCTGTTATTTGTAGTTCAGCTTGTGGGTGTTTACCCTTTTTAACAAGCTTCTGGCAGATGTCACAAGTTCTGCAATATTGCTTGGTGTCACTGCAGAATTTAGGCCAGTAGAACTGGGTTAGTAATCTAGATCTACTTTTTGAATAAGCCATATGCCCTGCAAAGGGTATGTCATGTGCTAGATGTAATGCTTGTTTGCGGTGTTCGGTTGGTAACACCGTTTGCTCAGTGGTGCTGGTACCTTTGGTGTAGTACCGTGTAAGGATACCACCTTTGAGGGCAAAATGCCATCTAGCATTCTTTGTTATTCCTGGCTTTTGGCCTATTAAATTAAAATATTTGTGCAAAGATAAATCGGCCTTTTGGGCTGTTATGAACTTTTCCCTCATGGTCTTAGGAGGTAGTATAACTGGGCTTAACATTTCCAAAGCCTCAGTCTGGTTAATTTGATCTTGCATTTTTGCAGCAGATCTAGTTACTGCATTTGAAATATCAATAACATGACAAGATGATGTTACATTTACACCAACACAATCATGTGATGAAGTTAATGAATTTGCAAACATACATTCATTCGAAGATGATAATATATTGTCAACAATATATTCAGTTGAAGATTATATTGCATTATCAACAATATATTCGGCAGAAGATGTTATACTGTCATGTAGCATATCATTTACTTCAGGATGGGTACCCACGATTATGTCACAACATGGGTTGGATAATGCTGCACATTTAACCTTTTATGTGAGAAATGGGGTGTCAATATATGCCCATGCAAGTGGGTATTTCTCGATGTTACCTGAGAAAGTTCTGCATGTAACACTTTTGCCTGTATAATCTGAAGGTAAAATAAAGTCTCTCTTCAACCCAATAAGAGTACATCCACTATCTCGTAAAACGGTGGCAGATTTGCGAATTACAAACCCTTGGTGGATGTTAAGTTTACATTTGGAGTTTATTACCAAATTAGCTTCTTCATTGGCAATAGGTATTGAGTGGCCGCATTTTAATAAGCCATCTTCATGAAAACGATCACAGATAGTACATTTTTCAAGATGAAATACATCAATGGCCTGTGCTGCATTAACAGGATGATTTTCTACTTGTTCCTCATCTGAGGAAGAGCTATCAAACATGGCTGCATTAGCTTTTCTGGTCATTTGTTTACCTTTACAAGCATGACGCCAGTGGCCATATGCCTTGCAAAGGAAGCATTTGGTTAGTCGTTTATAGCTCTTTCTCTCCTTATCTTGCTTATCTATAAAGTTTTGCAAGTATGTGAGGTACCCTGGGTGTTTGTCGCACATATAACTTTCATTATGTGGAAAATGGCAATATCTGCATTGGTAATACTTATCAGCAGATTGCTTAAAGGGTTTCTGTTTACTGTAGGGACCTGACTTAGTTCTGTCATAGGTAGCGGCTGTTACAAAGTCTGTGTCAGTCAATCCACTAGTAAACACTGTTTGTTGGCTGTGAAATAAGCCGAACCGCGTTTCTCTATATGTTGTACATTCTCGCACTCACATTCTTGCAGAAATTTAGAAAATGGTGGTGGTAGAGATGAAATGATTTTATCTCTAAGAATTAGATCTTTCAACTTATCAAAGCTGTTATTTACTTTGGCTGATGACAGCCATTTACTAAATATATCCTGTACTACTGAGATATAGTCAGAGAATGTTTATGT
The DNA here is from genome assembly GCA_963921405.1 of Cepaea hortensis. Taxonomy (NCBI): domain Eukaryota; kingdom Metazoa; phylum Mollusca; class Gastropoda; order Stylommatophora; family Helicidae; genus Cepaea; species Cepaea hortensis. The sequence goes on from OY992888.1 coordinate 59,461,613, forward strand.
AGGTTTTGGAGCTAATTTACTAAACTGTTCTCTGTAGCCTGCTTCATCGAACAGGAAGTGTGACATAATTTTGGACTTAATATATTGATAATCTTTCCTGAGATCTTTGGGAATGGTCTCTATCACTTTGAGAAGTTCCCCTGAAAGACTTCTCATATATATAATGTTCCATTCAGTCTCTGGGATCTGATAATGCTCCATTATCGTTTCAAAATTTTGGGTGAAGGCTGCAATGCAGTCGCCCGTGGTGACATTTTTGACGATCCTTTGGTACTTTTTGTACTGGTTCTCTTTTTCTAGTCTTTCTGACTTTCTAGAATCTTTATCTGCTGATGTTTCCGCCTCCAGATGTTTAATTTTCAGCTGCATTTCAAGTTCTTCCTTTTTCGTTCGTGCATTAATTTCGAGCTCTTCTCTTTTGATCTGAGCAGAGATCTCGGCTTTTCTTATCTCAGCATCTGTTTCTGCCTGTTTGGTTTTGGCCGTTAACTCTGATTGTTTTAAAGCAGCTTCTGATTCTGCTTTTCTAGCCTCAGCCTCTACCTCTGATTTCCTAGCCTCTGCCTCAAATTCTGCTTTTCTCAGCTCTCTTGGGCAGCTCTATCTTCACGTTGGACATACTCTGCATATTTTGCCTCACTCTACTTTGTTAACTCATCACCAGTTAACTTCATTTTTAAACCAGATTCAAATAAATCGTTCAATGTAGACATGATGAACCATTTCAGATACAATGAATGTACAAAAATATTACTTATAAGGTGTTAGTAAATACAATAATCTGTACAATATTTATCAAATACAGCTTATACCTAGACTTACACACAAAAAGTATATATGAAAAAAGATAATACTTAAGTGACTTTGGAGCTCTGGAGTATGATGGAACACTGTACCAGAGAATGGCTGCTTGATCGTTACTGCCCGGAAAAAATGAACTTTACATGCTAACGGTTTCGGATGACACAAAAACCTGTTGCTTTTTGGAAGAAGAAAATATTAGGACATGTACGTTTATGTGGTGTATGCGTTGTCAACTAAGTTTTGTAGGTTTGTGTGCTGTTAAGTATGTTTGTTAGTCGTACTGTCGTTCGTTCAACACATTAAACAACTAGTTCAAAGATGGACGATACATCCACATTCGCATCTATTTTATAACTGGTTCAAGTTGGACGATGCACGCACGTTCACACCTGTCAGAATCTTGCATTCAGCAATAACACAGGCTCGTAATCACTAACAGATGTGATACAAACACTGTCACAGAATGACTTTACGTGACACACTGCAAATACAATTCAAACACTTTATTCGCACTTCTCCCTCATCACAACCATTACATGCATCGCACAATTACAATATCGATGCCATAATACAAACAATAGATATATACATGCAATGTATACAACTCACAATCCTACATACCAGGCGCACAGTCTCCTATACTCACACAGGCGTTCTATCTATTAGCGTTCATACACACAAGTCATACGAGCACCATTCAATCCGTCTGTCCTGTACAACCGTCCCAAGCCGTCTGGCGATAACCACTGTGAGTTCTCGCCAGTCAGGGTTGTGTCCCTTCGTGGACTTCATGTCCCACGCATGCACCGACTGACAATTCCTGCCCAGCGTGGTTAGTGTCGCTCACAGGCGTACCTGGCCGTAATTGCCAGGCGTCGTTGACGACGACGCGGTAGAACTGGTGGGGAGATTATGACAACACTCTCTGTCTATTTCTGTGTCTGCCACTATTGGACTGAATATCTTTGTCTTTCCTTCTCTCTTTCCTTCCCTCTTTCGCTCTCTGTTAATCTTTCGCAATATATGTATCTTTCACTCTCTGTTTCTCTTACGTTCTGTATCTCTTTCACTCTCTGTCTCTCTTTCACGTTCTGCCTCCCTTTCACTTTCTGTTTTTCTTTCACTCTTTGTCTCTCTTTCACTCTATGTATCTCTTTCACTCTCTGTCTCTCTTTCACTCTCTGTCTCACTTCACTCTCTGTCTCTCTTTCACCCTCTGTCTGTCACTCTCTGTGTCTCTTTTACTCTCCGTCTCCCTTCACTCTCCGTCTTTCTTTCACTCCCTGTCTCTCTTTCACTCTGCGTCTCTTTCACTCCCTATCTTTCACTATTTGTCTCTCTTTCACTCTGCCTCTCTTTCACTCCCTTTCTATCTTTCATTCTTTGTCTCCTTTTCACTTTCTGTCTCTCTGTCACTCTTTGTCTCTTTCACTCTCTGTCTCTCTTTCACTCTATGTATCTCTTTCACTCTCTGTCTCCATTTCACTTTCTGTCTCTCTCTCACTCGGTGTCTGTCTTTCACTCTCTGTCTCTCTTTCACTCGTTGGCTCCCTTTCACTTTCTGTCTCTCTGTCACTCTGTGTCTCTCTTTCACTCTGTCTGTATTTCACTCTCTGTCTCTTTTTCTCTCTACTCCATTTCACTCTCTGTTTCTCTCTCATTCTTTGTCTCCCATTCACTGTCAGCCTTTCTCTCTCTCTCTCTCTCTCTCTCTCTCTCTCTCTCTCTCTCTCTCTCTTCACTCCTTGTCTCTCTATCACTCTCTGTCTATCTTTCACTCTCTGTCTCTCTTTCACTCTCTGTCTCTTTTTCACGTAATGTCTCTTTTTCACTCTCTGTCTCTCTTCCACTCTCTGTCTCTCTTTATATCTCTGTCTTTCTTTCACTCCCAGTCTCTCTTTCTGTCTCTCTTACACTTCCTGTCTCCCTTTAACTCGCCGCCTCTATTTCACTCTGTGTGTCCCTTTCACTCTCTGTCTCTCTGTCACTCTCACTTGCATTCTCTGTCTCTTTTTCACTCTATGTATCTCTATCACTCTCTGTCACTCTGTCTATCTATGTCTGCCACAATTGGACTTTATAGCTGTGTCTCTGTTCTTGATCTTCTTATGTCTTTCTTGACGAGGGTTACAAAAAACTAGTGCCACGATACGACAAATTCCTGCATTTAGGTGGTGACTATGCAGTAAAGTAATGTATGCAACTGGTTTATGTATTTAGATGTTATTGTAATATTATTTTGCAAATTGTTACCAGCCAACCGGTGGTTGAATTTAGAATAGTTCTCGTATTTACCCATCCCAGTATCCTAAAGTACAAAATCTAATTTAACACAAAATTTATTTGCAGTCCTATTCTTCATTGTGCTGGGTCAGTTATGTATGCGTCATTAACCTCCATATATAATTAATAAATTTCTTTGCCACTTTCTAATAGCCTTTACATTTCTCAAGCATATATATACTTACACACTCCAGCAGGTTGGTTCACTGATTACTATGACTGTCTTGTTTGGATACTTTGCTGTTCAAGAATCGACGATCTCTAATTACGTACCTAGTAAGCAAATAATTATTCTTCTAAATTATAAAGCAGTAAAATTGGAAGAAAAGGGGAAAGGGGATTTAAAATAAAGAATAAATTATCGAGCTCATAATACGAGAGATTGAAGACTTGAAATTTGGCAGCACGAAGTAGGCGACTTGAACACTTGAACATCGAGAGCACGAAGTAGATGACTTGAACACTTGAACATTGGCAGCATGAAGAGAGACACACAGAGGGATACAGAGAGACACACAAACATACATAGTGACACAGAGAGACAGAGAGGAACACAGAGTAACAGAGAGACACACAGAGGGACACAGAGAAACATACAGAGGGACACAGAGAGAAATACAGAGGGACACAAAGAGACATACAGAGGGACAAAGAGAGATATACAGAGGGACACAGAAAGAGAGAGAGAGACATACAGAGGGACACAGAGAGATATACAGAGGGACACAGAGAAATATACAGAGGGACACAGAGAGACATACAGAGGGACACAGAGAGACAGAGAGGGAGACATAGTGAGACATACAGAGGGACACAGTGAGACATACAGAGGGACACAGCGAGACATACAGATGGACACAGAGAGACATACAGAGGGACACAGAGAGACATACAGAGGGACACAGTGAGACATACAGAGGGACACAGCGAGACATACAGAGGGACACAGAGAGACAGAGAGAGAGACATAGTGAGACATACAGAGGGACACAGTGAGACATACAGAGGGACACAGCGAGACATACAGATGGACACAGAGAGACATAAAGAGGGACACAGAGAGACATGCAGAGGGACACAGCGAGACATACAGAGGGACACAGAGAGACATAAAGAGGGACACAGTGAGATATACAGAGGGACACAGCGAGACATACAGAGGGACACAGAGAGACATAAAGAGGGACACAGAGAGACATGCAGAGGGACACAGTGAGATATACAGAGGGACACAGCGAGACATACAGAGGGACACAGAGAGACATGCAGAGGGACACAGTGAGATATACAGAGGGACACAGCGAGACATACAGAGGGACACAGAGAGACATGCAGAGGGACACAGAGAGACATAAAGAGGGACACAGAGAGGGGCAAGCAGTGAAGGTTATGCTAACTCTCTTTTGGGCTGAACGGGGCGTTATTTTATAACAGTACATCCCAAGAGGGAAACTGTCACCAGACATACGTAAACAGTTCCTCTCAGGCATCATCTACGACCCGTAATAAAATGCAAAGGACTTGGTCTTAGTAGTAAAGGTGTCCTTTACCAACATGATTTTAAGTACAACAGGATAATGGTTCGTTCCAATACAACATTAACTTCTTATAATTCGTATTACACGTTAACAACATTTCACACGATCACAAAGTCGTACTATCAATCACTACTACACCACACTGATATAAACCTGTAAAATATCGGCGGCAATCTTATGTTTGCCATTTCCCACACTTACTCTGAACTATACGTTCCCATGATTGTCTCAGCTCGAGTGTCCCGTTTACGAAAGCTCTTTCTCTCTCGTTCCTAGTCGAAGCGTGCTTCTCGCCTCAAGGCAATGTGCATCCTTAAAAGTGATCCAAGCGTGCCTTTCTCCTTAAGGTAATGTGTACGCTTAATCGTCATCAGAGTGCACACTCCCAGCTCATGCTACTCATCGCCACGCAAAGAAAAACTTGGCGGGCTTTTCTATAATCGTGTTTCCTCACTGTTTGCATGCAACACAACTTGGGACAACTCTTAAATATACAAACACTTATGAATAATCATGTTTATGGTATGAGAAATGTATTCAATACTTCACTAGAATGATTTCCTAATTGCATTTTGAACTTGCTAAATATAATAATTTATTCGCTCATATAATGCATCTTTACGCATTAATTCTTTAAGAAGTGTGTATACTATTTTAATTTAACTGTAAATTTAATCCAATGAATTTTACTAATCTAATTTACTAATCTGCCGGCTTCGTGGCTTAGAGGTTATGACTTTTCTCCGTAATCTCGTATACTCTCGTCGGTAACGTGATGACGGTGAGAATCAGCAGTGGTTCGAATCGCATCGGTAACTTACAGGGTATGAGAGCCGGCCGCTCAGAAATCAATGGAAAACTACTGAGCGTAATCTTGCCAAGAAATCAACATACAGCTGAAAGATGCTGGTGTTGACAGCGATGTCCTGTAAAGGATATGCAAAAAAAAAAAAAAAAATTTACTAGTCTAATTTAATCTAATGAATTTAACTATATAAAAAGCACCATGATATGTCATTTAATTATGTAATGACAACATTTCAGTATTTTAATCCACATTCAGCACATACAGTATACCATTATTCAATTAGTAAGCATTTTTTTTTTTTTTTTTTTTTTTAAGCATATCCTTTTACAGGACTTAGCTGTCAACACCAGCATCTTTCAGCAGTATGTTGATCTCTTGACAAGATTACGCTCAGTAGTTTGCCATTGCTTTCTGAGCGGCCGGCTCAGTATCCCGCAAGTCACGAGCGGGGGTCGAACCGCCTCAGCTGTCGCTCCGCTACGAGACTCTGCGTGATAAACGGGATTACAGAGAGAAAGTGTTGTAGCCCCACAGCCAGAGAGACCGGCCATAACTACCTGTAATTTAGGGAGTCAATCAGCAGAGATTAAAGTTCTACCAATATGTCCTTTAAACCAGCAGCCAACTCCATATCCAACTAACATCAGGTCCTGATCTACCAAAGGTTACTCTTGCAAACTCCATCCGTCCTGTAGATGTATTGTCACTCCTTCTCCAAGACCCTAAGTCTCTGAAGTGACCATCGTCTTTATTTCTCCGCCCCAATATTTCCCGCTGATCTGTTTGTATGTTATTTGAATACGTTTCATATGTAATTTCTCAATCATCTGTGATTGCTTACCTGCATTCATATCGGAAATTTCGTGCACATAATCATGAAATATAAATATTCGCTCAGATGTATATTACTCATCAATATGTTATTAAAGAAATTTCAAATATCACCAATACACAATGAATATAATATATGTTAACAATTCTACACTTATAAATGGTATACAATGATAACTAGTATAGATTGTTTCACAATCTGGGAACTCCCTCCTCCATGCGGTTTTCTACACAGATATTGAAAGTCAAGATAAATAATTTCCATAGAACAAATAAATTATGATGCGATTGTTGTCACTTCATATATCAAATTATTTAATTGATAAATCAAACCAATGATAATGATTAGCAAATACAAGACCATTATTTCTTTTCAAAATTCGTACTCAATTCTACCCTCAGGGTTAAACATTATGTGTGTACGTGAGCCCCAAGAGTTTTCCCAAACTCTAGTTATCTACAGGCCTCCCAGTATACATAGGATAATGATATCAACTTATGGATTGATGTATCATAATGTTGATCTTCAGCCATGGGAAAAAAAACAACAACACCAAAGTGTGTGTTAGGACTCAAATTATGAAAATTATCAAAAAGAATCTCACATTTAGCTGACATAATAGCCCAGTTATCAGAATTGCCAAGAAAGGGACAACCAGCTAAAATTACATGGACAGATGAACATGACGAAATACTGCAGCAAATCAAAACTATATTCAACAATACGCCAATTATAATACAACCAGACATTACGAAAGATTCTATAGTACTGGCAGACGCTAGCTCTTACGCGTTGTATTTCATACTGCTGCAATACAGCGAAAGTAAACTTCATCCAGTACTCTACTCCTGTTGGAAAACAACAACAACACACACACACACACACATACACACACACCCATCACACACACACACACACACACACACACACACACACACACACACACACACACACACACACACACACACCCATCACACACACACACACACACACACACAAATGCAGTAACTGAACTCGAAACTCTTTCGTTAGTCGAAGCTATGACTAAATTCTCTAAGTATGCAATAGGTAGGAAGTTCCTCGTACTGTCCGACAATAAACCACTTAAAGTCTTTAAGGAAGGATATTATAAACATTCAAGAATAGCATACATGGTCATTGCTGCTACAAGACTGTGACTTTACCATTTTTCATATACCTGGAAAAAACCAAGAAAAAGTCGTGATTAAGTTAAGACACGCCATAAAAGTGGAAACTACTCGACAACGCAGTATAAAAACGATTGGCAATTAAACGAGTAAAAATCCATTTCACCAACGATGAAATTAAGGAGAAGATTTTGTAAGAGAACTGAGACTTACTTAGGAGATTATAATGTTAACCCAAGTAGTAAACGAAAATTCATAAGAGAAGTAAATAAGCAACAAATTAATGTTTTGCAACAGGAATGGAGTTCAACATATAATGTCAATAAAATTTGGTGGAACTGCGGTAAAGCTGCGAAAATGTACACAATTTAAAATGACACAAAGTAGTGCAGCTTTACATAACATAACTACGACACATACAGGACGTTGCGGCGATTAGCCTTCATCAGCAAACAACACATTCACAAAACACAACATATAGTCACGGAGATCTCCTTGACTACATTAAAACGTGACGACAGGACGAGAAGAATAAAAAGATGAAAAAGTGAATTCAATGAAGAGAAAATGAAAATTAGAAACATTGTTCCTACTTACCTCAGAGTTCCGAGCTGTGTGTAGCCATAGGCCATATGCAGCTCGGAATTCTGAAGTAAGTAGGAACACTTTTTCCAATTTTCATTTTCTCTTCATTGCTTTCACTTTTTCATATTTTTATTCTTCTCGTCCTGTCGTCACATTTTTATGTAGTCACGGGAGATCTCCGTGACAATATGTTGTGTTTTGTGAATGTGTTTGTTTGCTGATGAAGGCTAATCGCCGCAACGTCATGTATGTGTTGTAATTCTGTTATGTAAAGCCGCACTACTTTGTGTCATTTTATATTGTTATCATATAATGTTGTACGCTCAGCATCACAAAGTGCGCCAAAAAATTGTCATTCTTCGGGCTTTGAACCATCATTGCAATATCCATGTTCAGTATGTTTAACGCCTGTAAATATATTAATTCAATCATTAATTATATGTTATTGTTATATTTTACACTGTTGGTCAATTCAAATTTCAATTCCTTTCGTATTATTAGTGTTAAAGAGCTTCGACTTCAAGAGTCCATCTGTTGTGTGTGAGGAACAGTTATCGTGGTCAAGAAGTTAGGTCACGTGAAATACAGTTCATTGTGTCACTGAGCGACGGACACACGGGCAAGTCTAACGGACTACTACCTGGCAGCTTGGAGTCTCGGTAGAGCAGTGGCTAGCCGGCTTTCCTGCCGGTTTGGTGCTCATGTGTTCGAATTCTCAACGAGGAAGGATAATTGGTTTAAAAAGTGACCTGGGCTTTCATTTCAGCACTGGTTAAGATGTGTGCCAAAAATGTTCTGGGAAGCCGACTGGTCTATAAAAATATGGGGCAAGCACCATTGACCCACTATACTGAGAAAGGTGAAGACAGGCACGTTTCGTGAAGATTGGGATGATTCTATTAAACAAATCAACGGTAGTGAACATTTGTTTGATTCTTTCCCCCGGGGCATGCTGATGTGGTGGGAAACAAGCAGGCAGATAGACTGGCTGGGTCTGCACTGGGTCTATGGGGTATTGGTGCACGTTAAGACAGATATGGCCAGAGACCATTGTAATCATGTGTATAGAGTGGAAGAACAGAGCAATGATCATAGTCTAGAGAGAATAGTGTGGCAAGGAGTGTTCAAGGAAGCTGAAGACACTCCGGACACAGAAGACAGACCAGACAGAGACACAGTCAGACCACAACTGGTGTCATTAGTATTGGGGTTCTTCGCTGGCTTTGAAGATGAGCCCGAGTGCTATGATATCAGCTCTTCACTCATCTCAGCTCAGCTCAACCCAGTATATAAAACAACCGATTTACACTGTCGTGATCCATTTGTAGGGACTGAGGATATATGTACGGCATTAATTGTGTATCAAAGAAAAAGGGGACACCCAAATCGGAGACAACAATAGAAGGGCACATACTGAACCAAGTTGATAAAATTAAATACATAGGGGGAAATGTAATATCAGATGGAAGATGCACAACAGAGATTAAGAGCAGAATCCATCCATCCATCATGTGCCATGCCGATAAGCGTGGGCTGTCATGTTCTGCCATCTCACTCGATCACCAGAGTCGTGGATCATCTCTGTGTTCCTGTCTCGACCATGCCACGTGGCCAAACTTCTCGGTCTTCCCCTTGGTCTGTTCCCTTCGATCTTGCCAGTTGTCACCAAGTTCTCCAAGTAATTTCCTCTCATAACATGCCCAACAAATTTTGACTGTCTACGTCTAATGACTCTAATCAGTTTACAATCTTCATTTGTTTCTTGAAGGAGTCCTTCATTGGTTTTTCTGTCTGTCCATGGTATTCTTTGCATTTTCCCCAGCAACCACATCTCCACAGCCATCAGCTGTTTTTCAGCTTGACTGCTTATTGTCCACGCTTCACATCCATACAAAGGTATAGGTTCTATGTAGCACTTCAACATTTTTTTTTCTCGTTTCAATTGATATCTTTTTATTGGTCAATATGTTTTTCGTCTTGCAAAAGGCTACCTTTGCAATAGAAATTCTTGTTCTAATCTCTTCAAGGCATCTCCCATCAGATGTTATGTCTGTGCCGAGATAACTGTATCGATTCACTTGCTTAAGAATATGCCCATTTACTCGTATATTACATTGTGGTATTTCCTTCTTCCCAGTGACGACCATAATCTGTGTCTTCTTAATATTCAGTTCTAACCCTATAGTTGTTTAGTGTGTGCAACAACCGCATCTACTAGGCAAACGAAAGATGAATTCCAGATAATGAGAAGTATCTTATCACTCTCACTGAATGTAAGAAAGAGAATACTGAAATGTTGTACAGAGCTGGTTTTGCTGTATGACAGCGAATTAATAACTACACTAAGAAACGCTTGGAAGAAACGGAGATGTGGTTCCTGAGACGAATGTCGCGAATAACCTGGGCTGCCAGGGTAACTAACAACGAATACCAGGAAGAGGCTAATGAAACTAGGAAATTTTATACAATTATAAGAAAGAGAGAAACTGTATTCTTAGGTCATGTAATAAGAAAAGAGTCATTGATGAATATCTTGAAGGCTGGAAAGATCGGTGGGAAAAGAGGCAGATGAAGATAAATGCTACTGGATAGACTGAGACTGTAATGGAAGGATATCACCAGCAGATTTGACCCAGAGCACCAAGATCTGTGGAAAGACATGAACGCATACGGCAACTTGCAAGGCACATGATGCTGATTAATCTCAGAGAAGTCCCTGAAGTTAAATATTCCCTGGGTAATATCTAAAGTCATATACAACACATGCGTACTTGAGCTAAAGATGTACACAATTGTTTACTCTCCAGAAGGTTGCCATGCGTGGGGAAAGACATATTCACACGGGAAAATCATAACAGATCCAGACAAGAAAGATTGCAATATGTATGTATGTAAGGCCAGCGGTAAAGACCTCTACAAAGGAAGTAAGTGAAGTCAAAAAATGCCCCTTTTTACTTGCCTGGAGCGGTAGTTGTTAAACCGTAAAACTAAATAATGCATTGTCGCCACGTAGTTTCCTGCTCATTGTCTGTGATGTGAGAGGATTATCACATTCTGTAGGTCTGAATGTACTGATAGATAGATGGGCAATCTTACACTCACCCTTGCAGGTATTGATTTCATATCGCGAATACGTTTGAACATGAGCATGGCATTGTCAGTAGAACGTTAAGTAAAATGTTTGAGCACATGCATCTTTCGTGTGGCCAGATATTGACGGGAGTCATAGGCCATTTCAAAATACCTAACCAGAAGAATCGTGGCTCGCTTGCTTGCTTGTGTTCGCTAGCTGTAAACTCCAGCGCGAAGTCCTGTATGTCGGATGAAGACATCCTGTTGTCCAACATCAGTGTGATGTCATACAGGACCTGAGGTTCGCATGAGTATCCGTTGTCCCATGTCTGGCTTATTGGTGTGCAGACTGGTTGTTCCTCGCCGTGCAGGCAGACACTCTCCGACTTCGGAGGAAATGGTGGCTCAAATGTTACAAAAAGACTCTTAGAATATTGTTGACTAAGAAACAAAAATACTTGATGGGACCTTAACGTTGAAGAAAACTGGCTCTTGAACACAGTCGAGAGTTGAAAACTAAAATACTGTGGCCACACTACATGTAGCCGTGGCTGGGAAACTAAAATACTGTGGCCATACTACATGTAGCCGTGGTTGGGAAACTAAAATACTGTGGCCATACTACATGTAGCCGTGGTTGGGAAACTAAAATACTGTGGCCATACTACATGTAACCCTGGCGGAGAAACTAAAATACTGTGACCATACTACATGTAGCCGTGGTTGGGAAACTAAAATACTGTGGCCATACTACATGTAGCCGTGGTTGGGAAACTAAAATACTGTGGCCATACTACATGTAGCCGTGGTTGGGAAACTAAAATACTGTGGCCATACTACATGTAGCCGTGGTTGGGAAACTAAAATACTGTGGCCATACTACATGTAACCCTGGCGGAGAAACTAAAATACTGTGGCCATACTACATGTAGCCGTGGTTGGGAAACTAAAATACTGTGGCCATACTACATGTAGCAGTGGGTGGGAAACTAAAATACTGTGGCCATACTACATGTAGCCGTGGTTGGGAAACTAAAATATTGTGGCCATACTACATGTAGCTGTGACTGGGAAACTAAAATACTGTGGCCATACTACATGTAGCAGTGGGTGGGAAACTAAAATACTGTGGCCATACTACATGTAGCTGTGACTGGGAAACTAAAATACTATGGCCATACTACACGTAGCCGTGGTTGGGAAACTAAAATATTGTGGCCATACTACATGTAGCTGTGACTGGGAAACTAAAATACTGTGGCCATACTACATGTAGCAGTGGGTGGGAAACTAAAATACTGTGGCCATACTACATGTAGCCGTGGGTGGGAAACTAAAATATTGTGGCCATACTACATGTAGCTGTGACTGGGAAACTAAAATACTGTGGCCATACTACATGTAGCAGTGGGTGGGGAAACTAAAATACTGTGGCCATACTACATGTAGCTGTGACTGGGAAACTAAAATACTGTGGCCATACTACATGTAGCAGTGGGTGGGAAACTAAAATACTGTGGCCATACTACATGTAGCAGTGGGTGGGAAACTAAAATATTGTGGCCATACTACATGTAGCAGTGGGTGGGAAACTAAAATACTGTGGCCATACTACATGTAGCAGTGGGTGGGAAACTAAAATACTGTGGCCATACTACATGTAGCAGTGGGTGGGAAACTAAAATACTGTGGCCATACTACATGTAGCAGTGGGTGGGAAACTAAAATACTGTGGCCATACTACATGTAGCAGTGGGTGGGAAACTAAAATACTGTGGCCATACTACATGTAGCAGTGGGTGGGAAACTAAAATACTGTGGCCATACTACATGTAGCCGTGGCTGGGAAACAAAATACTGTGGCTATACTACATGTAGCCGTGGTTGGGAAACTAAAATACTGTGGCTATACTTCATGTAGCCGTGGCTGGGAAACTAAAATACTGTGGCTATACTACATGTAGCCGTGGTTGGGAAACTAAAATAATATGGTCATACTACATGTAGCCGTGGTTGGGAAACTAAAATACTGTGGCCATACTACATGTAACCCTGGCGGAGAAACTAAAATACTGTGGCCATACTACATGTAGCCGTGGTTGGGAAACTAAAATACTGTGGCCATACTACATGTAGCAGTGGGTGGGAAACTAAAATACTGTGGCCATACTACATGTAGCCGTGGTTGGGAAACTAAAATATTGTGGCCATACTACATGTAGCTGTGACTGGGAAACTAAAATACTGTGGCCATACTACATGTAGCAGTGGGTGGGAAACTAAAATACTGTGGCCATACTACATGTAGCAGTGGGTGGGAAACTAAAATATTGTGGCCATACTACATGTAGCCGTGGTTGGGAAACTAAAATATTGTGGCCATACTACATGTAGCAGTGGGTGGGAAACTAAAATACTGTGGCCATACTACATGTAGCAGTGGGTGGGAAACTAAAATATTGTGGCCATACTACATGTAGCTGTGACTGGGAAACTAAAATACTATGGCCATACTACATGTTGCCGTGGTTGGGAAACTAAAATATTGTGGCCATACTACATGTAGCTGTGACTGGGAAACTAAAATACTGTGGCCATACTACATGTAGCAGTGGGTGGGAAACTAAAATACTGTGGCCATACTACATGTAGCAGTGGGTGGGAAACTAAAATATTGTGGCCATACTACATGTAGCAGTGGGTGGGAAACTAAAATACTGTGGCCATACTACATGTAGCAGTGGGTGGGAAACTAAAATACTGTGGCCATACTACATGTAGCAGTGGGTGGGAAACTAAAATACTGTGGCCATACTACATGTAGCAGTGGGTGGGAAACTAAAATACTGTGGCCATACTACATGTAGCAGTGGGTGGGAAACTAAAATACTGTGGCCATACTACATGTAGCAGTGGGTGGGAAACTAAAATACTGTGGCCATACTACATGTAGCAGTGGGTGGGAAACTAAAATACTGTGGCCATACTACATGTAGCAGTGGGTGGGAAACTAAAATACTGTGGCCATACTACATGTAGCCGTGGCTGGGAAACTAAAATACTGTGGCTATACTACATGTAGCCGTGGTTGGGAAACTAAAATACTGTGGCTATACTTCATGTAGCCGTGGCTGGGAAACTAAAATACTGTGGCTATACTACATGTAGCCGTGGTTGGGAAACTAAAATAATATGGTCATACTACATGTAGCCGTGGCTGGGAAACTAAAATACTGTGGCCATACTACATGTAGCCGTGGCTGGGAAACTAAAATACTGTGGTCATACTACATGTAGCCGTGGCTGGGAAACTAAAATACTGTGGCCATACTACATGTAGCCGTGGCTGGGAAACTAAAATACTGTGGCCATACTACATGTAGCCGTGGCTGGGAAACTAAAATACTGTGGTCATACTACATGTAGCCGTGGCTGGGAAACTAAAATACTGTGGCCATACTACATGTAGCCGTGGGTGGGAAACTAAAATACTGTGGCCAGAGATCGAGAGATGGACACACTGCGAAACCTTAGACATGAGGGTGTATGAGGCGGGGGACATGGCCAGGGATCTACAGATGGACACACTGCGACACCTTAGACATGAGGGTTTTTGAGGCGGGGAGGGCATGGTCAGAAAACAATTGTCTTTTCTACAGGCTGTGATGAGAGCGACTTTCTGCATAGAACCAGCAACATGATGATGATAGTTCTATGTCGCCACATGCGTGTACTGACGGTGCTAAGCTGCGTGCATCTATTAGTCTTCATATCGTCTTCAGTGTCTGCACGAAATGGCGGTCTAGGGATATAGCTAATGGAACAAAAGGGTTAAAATACAAAACAGTTTGAAATCTAATTCTTGAAACAGCAGAGACATTACACACAGTATCACAAATTTGATATATGAATAAAACACATATATACATGTAAGGAAACTGTGGCAATGCTATGGTTGACACATCACATTTGTCCTGTTTGTATCATGCTTGATCGACATTTTCCTTGCCACAAAGGAATGCAAACACAGACGTTTTGTATACTGTATCTGTAACTACTGCTTCGTGAATGATCCAGCATTCACTATCTCCACAGTTGCTGTATTTTACATTCAGACACAATGCATGTGCACAACGAGGTTCAGTTACAGATTGGCTACTCATGGCCAGTCGCTTTGCGTTACATTCTTGTCACGTCTTCAATCCAAGTTTCCTGATGTCACACTAGTTTCAGTGTCAAATCAACAAACCACATAGTTTACATGCTCCTTGAAAATACATGTAAAGTACCTATATAACATTCTCGTTGTGCTGGAGACGGTTGTGTCAACCATCAACAGCGACTCTCAAATTATCATTACATATGTCATGACTACCTTATACACCCATATGGACCTCAAATACATTATTTAGAGATGTCCTATATTCATCGCCCGCTCCGTGGCGAAGGGTTAGTTAACGCATATCGTAATCCCGCATACTGAGTTCGAAACACACCTGCAGGCGATTTGGCAGCATATCAACCTAACATTTGTTTGTTTTTAATGAAAATGGTTTGAGTGTTGGTGGCTCAGAAAGTAATGTCAAACTACTGAACATGACCTTGCCAAGAAATCACGAACATCCAAAAATGATGGGGTGACTGCGATGTACTGTAAAGGAAGTGCTACAAACTTTTTAAACAATGTTCTTCAATCAAACTGTGGCAATATAAGATGCGATTACATTGAAGAAATATGTGTTCTACTGAAAATACTGGATGACTGAATCTAGAAATATGAACAATATAGCGCCCTGGAGGTAATTAGCTTAGGAAGGAACAGAGTGGCTTAGATTTAAACATTGCTGTATAGAGTTACTGAATATACTGAATACAGGGGATTTTGGGCATCATGGTCTGGTGTCTTGAGCACCATCTTCAGGCTGACTAAAGTAATGATTATGATGATGTTGATGGTGATGATAATGATGATCAATACGATGATGATATGCTACCATATTTCACAATGAGAATGAACACATTGGAGCACTGAATAGTGCATAAACGATGATTATTACTAACTAATAATATTCTATAGTTAGATGTAATTACTTGTTAAAACACATATTTTTATAAATGATATATCACCACAGTCATCATCAAGTATCTTGCCGACTAGCATTGGTGATTGCCATGATACACAAAAAGGGGTAAGAGAGTTAACGCAAGTAGCGACAGTTGTTATGGGAAACATCAGAATAAGAGAGTTAAAAACGCCCAAGGTTCAGTGAGTGGAGTCGAACACAGCTCATGACGTTTTCAAAAGTGTGTTATAGCGCACCAACAACATGACATTTATGGGAGGCTCTCCATTATTGAACCATCACAATAATCAGAATACAAGCAAGACCGCTTGAACGTTATTTCAGCAAGTTTATTCAATATGAAATTACACTTTTGATTTACGTCACTATCAACATATTGAATCACATTGTCAAGAAGAATCATCATTACATCCCTGAGTAGATGTAACAACAAGGCTACTCATTTCCCCTGCCATTATTATCTCATGTTTGACAGAATGCAGTTAGTGCTTGTCCTATTCTGTTCTGATCTCAGTGATGCATGCTCAGTCTGATTGTTAATCATTATTGGTATGTGTAACACTTATTGTTTATAAATAGGAACATTCATTGTTTATGAAAGCAAAGGCTAGATTCTATTGTTGCAGGGTGCTCTTGGAATGGAACGTGTTATGATGTAGGAGGTACCGCCAACAGCAACTGTACACAATACACATGCAAAAAGCCAGAATCGGAAGGTCAAGTGTTCCCTCAAATGTCTCCAACAAAACTGAGTAGGTTACATGTACATATATTGTTCATTGCCTTTGAGCACTAGGTTGGAGACTGTTGACAATGAAATACCTTCTCCGTCTTGTCATCTCCCTCCTCCTCCTCCTATTCCTTCTCCTCTTCCCTCATCCTATTCCCCCCCCCCTCTGTCTCCTTCTTGTTCTCATTCTTCTTCTCCACGTTCTTCTCTTTCTC
Organism: Cepaea hortensis; assembly: GCA_963921405.1. NCBI lineage: Eukaryota > Metazoa > Mollusca > Gastropoda > Stylommatophora > Helicidae > Cepaea > Cepaea hortensis. The sequence goes on from OY992888.1 coordinate 59,478,712, forward strand.
GTTTCTCCTCACCCTTCTCTTTATCTTCCTCTCTCCTAACCCTCGCGCTCATCATGTTTCCTTCATCTTCTTCTTCTGCTACTGCAGCAGCTACTGCTGAAATGCTACATCTTCTACTTCTTCTTCTTCTTCTTCTTCTTCTTCTTCTTCTTCTTCTTCTTCTTCTTCTTCTTCCTCTTCTTCTTCTTCTTCTTCTTCTTCTTCTTCTTCTTCTTCTTCTTCTTCTTCTTCTTCTTCTTCTTCTTCTTCTTCTTCTTCTTCTTCTTCTTCCTCTTCTTCTTCCTCTTCTTCTTCCTCTTCTTCTTCTTCTTCTTCTTCTTCTTCTTCTTCTTCTTCTTCTTCTTCTTCTTCTTCTTCTTCTTCTTCTTCTTCTTCTCTCTTCTTCTTCTTCTTCTTCTTCTTCATTCTCTTCTTCTTCTTCTTCTTCTTCTTCTTCTTCTTCTTCCTTCTTCTTCTTCTCTTCTTCTTCTTCTTCTTCTTCTTCTTCTTCTTCTTCTTTTTCTTTTTCTTCTTCTTTTTCTTCTTCTTCTTCTTCTTCTTCTTCTTCTTCTTCTTCTTCTTCTTCTTCTTTCTTCTTCTTCTTCTTCTTCTTCTTCTTCTTCTTCTTCTTCTTCTTCTTCTTCTTCTTCTTCTTCTTCTTCTTCTCTTCTTCTTCCTCTTCTTCTTCTTCTTCTTCTTCTTCTTCTTCTTCTCTTCTTCTCTTCTTCTTCTTCTTCTTCTTCTTCTTCTTCTTCTTCTTCCTCTTCTTCTCTTCTCTTCTTCTTCTTCTTCTTCTTCTTCTTCTTCTTCTTCTTCTTCTTCTTCTTCTTCTTCTTTTCTTCTTCTTCTTCTTCTTCTCTTCTTCTTCTTCTTCTTCTTCTTCTTCTTCTTCGTTCCACTTTCAAGGAAACTAAGTCAAGCTATACACATCTCCAGTCAGCGTGTCCTAACTTTGAGATGTTTATGTGCGAAATGTGATTCCCCTAGACAATTACATCCTGTTAGAATGTATGTCGTATATTATGAGACCTACGACGTTAGTCTCAACAGTCTTATTGTCTAGAGAGCACCATAACACAGACGTCTTACATGGGCTGATAATACCACCCATCTCTGACATTACATAATGCATGACAGGAGAGAGACAAGAAGGACGTACACTTAGACGGCCTGCGTGGCCAATTCTACAACGTTTTGGGAATATAGCTCATTCCCTCTTCCCCAAATAAGAATAGGGAAGAGAAATACAGATCGTATAGACGAGGGCAAAAATCTGTGATATGCCCATGTCATAGGGCTTATTTACAGACAAACAGCAATGGAAGCTCCATTGGACTACATTCACAACGGTAAGAACTGTTTATGTTAACATGTCATCTCTAAAGACAGCATCAAGAAACCATACCCCAGTTATAAGCCCACACGATGCAGACCACGAATACAATAACCCTTTACAAATACCTGCACTGGGTAACTAGAGACCATGCCTGGTACTGGGAGCACTACAATGGACAGGAGGAGGCAGTAATCCATCACATGTGGTCGTGTCTTGCAAGATTTAGTTGGGGAATCACATGCAACCCTCAAATCCCTCAACCAATAGTACTTTATACGAAGCAATAGGTCTACATTACACTGGACGCAATACACTGTACGTGGCTATGAATCTACAACACACTGCATGCGACAGTAAATCTACAATACACTGTACGGGGCTATGGATCTATAATACACTGTACGAGGCAATGGATCTACAGTACACTGTACAAGGCGACGGATCTACAATACACTGTACAGGGTCATGGATCTATAATATAATGTATGGGGCCATAAACATAAATTACATAGTGTGGAGCCATTTATCAACTATTAAACCACACAATTATCGCCAAACAAGCTATAATATATCTAAAACACGAATGGACACCAATTTATTTTATCTCTAACACACGAATGTCAAACAATCTATATTAACTCGACACGCGAATGTCAAACAATCTCTAACATACGAATGCCCACAAATCTATATTATCTTTAACACACAAATGTCCAACAATCTATATTATCTCAAACGTTACGAATGTCAAACAATCTATATTATCTCTAACACAATTATGCCCAACAATCTATATTATCTCTAACACACGAATGTCCAACAGTCTATACTATATCTAACACAGGCATGTCAAACAATCTTAATATCTTTATTACACGCATGTCAAATAATCTATATTATTTCTAACGCATAAATGTACAACAATCTATATTATCTTTAACACACGACTGTCAGACAATCTATTCTATCTCTAACACAAGGATGCCCAACAATATATACCATCTCAAACACACGAGTGTCCAACAATTTATAATATCTCTAACACACGAATGTCGAACAATCTATAATATCTGTAACACACGAATGTCCAACAGTCTATACTATATCTAACACACGAATGTCCAACAATCTATAATATCTCTAACACACGAATGTCCAACAGTCTATACTATATATAACACACGAATGTCCAACAATTTATAATATCTCTAACACACGCATATCAAACAATCTATGATATCATTAACACAAGAACACCAACCAATACTGATCGTGTCATTGTACAGCCGGTTACATGCGTCGCTGCTTGTCTTCTACCAGGACCAGTCCTGCTATAGCTGAGCGTGATTTATGTTCCCATTAGCCATTGTGTCATTCATTTGTGTGTCCTCGTCCATCAAGTATAGACAGTTTCCCTTCTCCCTTCCTGAATCTCAGAGTGCCTTCTGGAGGCCAGCCATCAAGCCCTTTCATTTCCATCACCAACGGCACGGCCCATACAGTACGGCCACTTCCGCTATTCTAGATGTGATGACTCTGTATGTCAACAACTGTAATTGTCCTTAGATATTTAAATGTAATGATAAAGATGCTTGAAGATCTACAAATTGAAGGAAAAGACCTTAGACTTGTAAAAAACGTATATTGGAAACAACAAGCTGCCATATGAGTTGATAATGAAGTAGGCCAATATCAGCATATTAGGAAAGGTGTGAGACAGGGATATGTAACGTCTCCAGATCTGTTTTCCCTGTACATTGAAAGTATTTTCAGAAATATTGAAGATATGGAAGGAATCAACATTGGGTGACGATGTATCAATAACATTAGATATGCAGATGATACAGTCTTGATTGCAGACAATGAACAGGACCTGCAACATTTAGTAGATGCAGTTGTTACACACAGTGAACAACTAGGGTTAGAATTAAATTGTTAAAAGACACAGATTATGGTCGTCACTAGGAAGAACGAAATACCACAATGCAATATACAAGTAAATAGGAATATTCTTCAACAAGTGAATAGGTACAATTATCTCGGAACAGTAATAACATCTGATGGGAGATACCTTGATGAGATTAGATCAAGAATCGCCATGGCAAAAGTAGCCTTTAGCAAGATGACAAACATACTGACCAATAAAAAGATGTCAATTGAAACGAGAAAAAGAGTGTTGCGATGCTACATAGAACCTGTACTTTTACATGGATGTGAAGCTTGGACAATGAGCAATCAAGCTGAAAAACATCTGATGGCCGTAGAAATGTGGTTTCTGAGGAAAATGCAAAGAATACCATGGACAGGCAGAAAGACCAATGAAAAAGTCCTTCAAGAAACACATGAAGATCGTAAACTGATTAGAGTCATTAGACGTAGACAGTCAAAATGTTTTGGACATTTTATGAGAAGAAATGAATTGGAGAACTTGGTGACAACTGGCAAGATCGAAGGGAAGAGACCAAGGGGAAGACCTAGAAGCAAATACCTGGATGGCTTGGCCTTGTGGCATGGTCGAGGCAGGAACATGGAGCTGATCCACGACTCTGATGATCGAGTGAGATGGCAAAACATGACAGCCAACGCTTACTGGCATGGCACATGATGAATGGATGGATTTAAATGTAACAGCGTGGTTAAACATTTTCCCTGCTATTATTATCTCACGTTTGATAGATTGCAGGTAGGGCTTGCCCTATTCTGCTCTGATCTCAGTATTGCATTATCCGTCTGATTGTTAATCATTATTGGTATATGTAACACTTATTGTTTATGATAGCAACACTCATTGTTTATTATAGCAAACACTAGGTTCCAATGTTGCAGGGTGCTCTTGGAATGGAACATGTTATGATGAGGGAGAGATCGCCAACAGCAGCTGTTCAGAATACACGTGCACAAAGGTCGAATCGGAAGGTCAGGTGTTCTTTGAAATGGCTCCAACGAAACTGAGTAGGTTATATATGCATATATAGCTTTTTTAAAATTTTATGCCGCATATCACTGAGTTGGAGACTGTTGACAATGAAATACATATATGGCAGCTTTCTCCGTAACCCCAAATACTCTCGTGGCTGACGTGGGCGCACGAGAATTGAAAGCGGTTCGAGTCGCGCCAGTGACTTATGAGAGTATGGAGCCGGTCGCTCAGAAAGTCGTGGCGTGCTGATGAGCGTAATCTAGCGCTTAGGAATCAACATACAGCTGAAAGATGCTGATATTGACCTCAATATCCTAAAACAGGATGGAAACGCGGAGAAAAAAAAAAAAAAAAAAAAAAAATAAATATATATATATATATATATATACAAAACTGCACATCCCCTACTCTGTCTTTGACCAACTGCTAGCATTCGTGTTGTCACGACGTACTCCAGCATCTGTGTTGTCACTCCAGCTTTACCGTTGTCACGACGTACTCCAGCTTTACTAATGTCACGAAGACGTACTCCAGCTTTCGTGTTGTCACGACGTACTCCAGCTTTGGTGTTGTCACGCAAACTCTAGATTTCCCCTTCACGTGACATGCCTAAAGAATGTGAACTGTTACTTTGTATAGGAGTAATTATTGTGGGTCAACTTATTTCAAAATATATTCACTACTTTTGTTTTACGTCCACTGTGATCATAGCATTCTTCTATAACACTACATATCCGCTAATACACCAAGAGTCTGCTAAGTTTCAATGATTCGCTTGTGTACATCGGAATTGGTTCAACTTGTTCAAATTGGTTTCTGACTCATTGAAGATAATCTTGTTAAATTTACTGAATAATGATAAGAACACCACTTTTCTTCACCAATATCATAATAATTGCTAATTAAAACCACCTACAAATAATTATAACCGTATATTTTGAAGCATGTGATTTTCACATAAAATCGAGAAAATCCGGAAAATACTTGGCATATTTGCTCTAGATTGACAATTAATATATGCCCTTTCTGTTTATTGTTATTTACAAAATACTGCTAAGAGTATTTTTGATAGGCTGCAAAACAAACTTTGGGGCACAAGCGTGGCCCATTAGAGCAAGCATTATTCGTCATGATGACGAACTTCCACTGTTAGTTTTGTTTTCCATTATAACTCCCAGCTAAATAATTTATTGTAACTGAATGACCACATTAACTGTGTGCTGTCAGTTTAGAATCTTTAACACAGTCCTTTAAATCAGAATAACTATAATCAAAGACTGTTTTGATATTTAATGAAAATATTGAAGGTCGTAAATCAGAGGGAGTTGCCATTTTTAAAATATGAAAAGTACTAATTTAACTAAAAATGTCTGCTAAAATTTGAGATACTTGCTTCCTTGTGTGCGATGTTTTAGAATTATAGACCTTCTTCCAGTGTCATTTGCCGGGCATTAAAATTGCGGAAGATACATGAAATGAAACAAATCACGAAATGTCAACATGCAGACAATACAGTGTCCCACGGCAGGCCATGGTAGTTCCATTCAGACGATACAGTGTTCCACAGCAAGCCTGGGTAGTTCCATGCAGACGATACAGTGTCCCACGGCAGGCCATGGTAGTTCCATTCAGACGATACAGTGTCCCATAACAAGCCTGGGTAGATCCATTCAGACAATACAGTGTCCCATAACAAGCCTGGGTAGTTCCATTCAGACGATACAGTGTCCCATAACAAGCCTGGGTAGTTCCATTTATACGATGCAGTGTCCCACGGCAGGCCATGGTAGTTCCATTCAGACGATACAGTGTTCCACAGCAAGCCTGGGTAGTTCCATGCAGACGATACAGTGTCCCACGGCAGGCCATGGTAGTTCCATTCAGACGATACAGTGTCCCATAACAAGCCTGGGTAGATCCATTCAGACAATACAGTGTCCCATAACAAGACTGGGTAGTTCCATTCAGACGATACAGTGTCCCATAACAAGCCTGGGTAGTTCCATTTATACGATGCAGTGTCCCACGGCAGGCCATGGTAGTTCCATTCAGTCGATACAGTGTCCCACTGCAGGCCAGGGTAGGTCCATTTATACTATACAGTGTCCGACGGCGGACCTGGGTAGTTCCATTTATACGATACACTGTCCCACGGCAGGCCAGGGTAGTTCCGTTTATACGATACAGTGTCCCACGGCGGGCCTGGGTAGTTCCATTTATACGATACAGTGTCCCACGGTAGGCCAGGGTAATTCCATTCAGGCAATACAGTGTCCCACGGCAAGCCAGGGTAGTTCCATTTATACGATACAATGTCCCATGGCAGGCCTGGGTAGTTCCATTCAGACGATACAGTGTCGCACGGCAGGCCAGGGTAGTTCCATTTATACGATACAGTGTCCCACGGCGGGCCTGGGTAGTTCCATTTATATGATTTAGTGTCCCACGGCAGGCCATGGTAGTTCCATTCAGACGATACAGTGTCGCACGGCAGGCCAGGGTAGTTCCATGTATACGATACAGTGTCCCACGGCGGGCCTGGGTAGTTCCATTTATATGATTTAGTGTCCCACGGCAGGCCAGGGTAGTTCCATTTATACTATACAGTGTCCCACGGCAGGCCATGGTAGTTCCATTCAGACGATACATGTCTACGGTAGTGAATCAGTAAAGTATCAAATTGCTTGACATTGCTTCTGCATCAAATAACGGATTATCATTATAACCAATGACTATTATTATAACCAATATTCTTATAACCATATTATTTACCATATAACCATATTATAACCATATATAATTATATTATATCCATTATTCAATTTCTCATTGAGGTACGAGGCAGTTTAGGTATAAATACAATTTAGAGAAGACACACAGGTGAGAGAAATCATAAATTCATCAAGTAGACGCCAATAGGACGAACAATGCACAGCACTAGATCTGTGAGTCCCACGAAATCAACTCGAATACAATTCATATTTGACATTATCCAGTAATATCCCACAATATGAGAGGATTAACAGGTGACATTATGTTAATATTTAGAGGACGCCAGTGTGCAAATGTAAACAAGAATTAGACGAGTAGTTGTTTGCACTGATAATAGCCGAGTGGAAGCAACAGGAAGAAAGAGTTAGTTGTCGTCCATTGTGTAAAAGACAGAGCAATAAGCTGGTCTAAAGAACAGTTCCAACTAAAGTCACTTGACTTCCGGTAAATATGGCGGCGGGCGGTTGTGTGTTTTGAAACCGCTCCTTTTGTCACGTAAGGGATGAATAATTTCATCTCGTGAGAGTAATTTCTTCGCGAGGATGTAAACCAGGAGTTTCGTCTCAAGATTTTAGCCGGTGCAACCGAGTTTCGTGCATCTGTGCGAATCAATCCTGAGTGTTTTTCGCAGCATGTTTAGGTTACTGTGTAGTACTCTAGTGGTGTTCAGTATGTTTGGTTTTCTTCGTCATGGCAGACCAGCGTTTGTGTCCCGTACAAAGGGTAAAGAAACCACCGACTCGATGAGGTCCAAGACGTAAACGACAGGGGAAACGGACCGGAGTCAGGCGTCACAGGCGAAAATGCGACCGTCTGGGCCTCAAGAACACGCGTATTCTTTTATGGAACTCTGCCAGCGCAAAACAACGAGGCCCAATATTGGAAAGCCTGGCATACAGAAAGGATATAGTAGCGCTTCGGGAGACAAGACTGGGTGTTAATTCACTCCATTTAGTCGGTTTCAAATGTTATTACGACAGGCGACACCTGGGAATAGCGATTATGTTTCGGGACAACATAGTGGTTTCAGAGCTGGACATGTCCAGGTGGGAGGGTGACGAGATACAAATACAGGCTGTTAGAGTTCAATGCGGTCTACCATTTGTGTTGGTTAATGTTTATGCCCGTAACGCGAATGTGTATTCCCAGATACGGCAGCGTCTGAGTGACATATTATGTCATGAGTGGAATGTCATTTTCTGCGGCGATTTTAACGCTAAAGACAAATCACGGGGTATCATTTCTTCCAAAACGCAGGGGGAGGAGTTCGAGGCGGCACTGAACATCAGCGAGAGACCTTGTATGTATTAACAGTGGCTGTGTCACCAGGACAACAAGTCGCCCAGCTGATGATGACAGTGTTAATAAGCTGGCCCTGGTTGCTCCTTCACTTACTATAGTATTATATAGGGTGTCCTAGGGTACTATGGCAGCAATTACAACCCTTGCAGCATATTGGTGGAGAACGGCAGAATCAGGCAGCACAAGTTAACAGTCAAGATCTTCAAGTATCACTGTTCAGGGCAAGATGTGGCGAGTAAATTAAGGCGCGGTAATTGCAGGAATCATTATGGCAGGGAAAAAAATGTTGGGAGCAGCCGCCTTGGTAGAATTGTGAGGTGGAAAAGGCCTGGATCGGTAAGAGTGGCGCTGTAAGGAAATGGCAAAACGCCAAGAAGAACAGAGTTGCCCATCCTAGTCTTATCGTACAGTTGGAAAGAGAGATGGACGCAAAAGTTAGCTATTTCAAATACCTGGTTAAAGTCGTTAAAAATGAAATGTGGACAGAGTTGTGTCAAACAATAAGCACAGACAAGTCACTGAAATTGTTCTGGCGACTACATAAAAGAATGAATGGGGTAGTCAAGAATAAAAGTATTCCTGACATCCAAAATGCTGACATTATCTGGCAGAGGTCTGACGAGAATAAGGGCAAAACCCTTTTTGAACGCTATCTAGAGCAGAACAACCAGACAGACATGAGAGGTCGAAATTCTGCCAAGGCGGTTACCTCAGGTAGGTGTAAGGCCCAGAACATTACAGTTGAAGACACAATGACCGTGACAGAGATCAGGGTTGAGCTTCGTCGAACATAAAACTGCGCACCTGGGACATATGGTATGAGGTATTACAACATCAATATGTGTACCTACAACTTGCTAGAGGAGCTAGCAGAAAAGTACAACAACAGCATAGGGAGTGCTAGCATCAAGGAAGAGTTATTACACAGCTATCTGATTCCCTTGCCGAAGCCTGGCAAAGACCACACAAAATTTCACGGATATCGGGTAATAACCTTGCAAACTACTTTAGGCAAACTGCTGGAGAAGTTAATTGCCAGGAAAATATCAAGTCAGCAAGAGAGGCAAGGTTTTTTCCCACCTACCCTTGGAGGGCACCGTCCAAACAGAGAACCGTGGACAAACGCAGCAGTTTTTGCCCATTGTGTCTCTGAAGGTTTCCATGTGCTGCGGCGATTGATCTTGAGGATGTGTACAATAGAGTACCATTGGATTTTTAAATGTTTCAGCTTCTTGAACTCAAGACAAGTCCATTCCTCCTTAGTTAGATCACTGAAGTTCTCTTCTAACGGAAAGAAGATTTTAGATCTGGCAGCTAGACATCTGAACCAATAACAATATATCTGGGTCTGCCACAGCGATCACCATTATCTCCGGTGCTGTTCAACGCCTACACTGTGAGAATTACCGGCGAGCAGAGCAGAGGACTGGGGAGGACATTGTCATATGCCGACGATGTGTTAGTGTATAGTCAGGGTAAGGATAGAGATCGAATTGTTGTGGATCTACAACCAGAACTAAATTGCATTAGCACTTGGTGTGCATTAGCACTTGGTGTGTGGAATCTGGGGCAATGGTCAACCCAATGAAGGCAGCAGTGTCATGGTTCTCTTTGAATACACATATTGTCAACACTCCAACATCAACTGCAAATCTAGGTTTAGAGATGGTGGAAAGAACGCAGACAATTAAATGCCTCAGGATACGTTTTGATGGAAGACTTACTTATCATGAGCACATAGACTGGTTGATAATAAAGGCCAAGCGAGGTTTGGCTGCGATGTGGGTGATGCCGGCGGCAAACTGTGAGCAGCGCCATCCATGTCTCCTTTACGAGGGTGTCGTTTTCTGTTTTGGAGTATGCGATAGCGATCGTGACTATCAGCCGTAAGCAGATGGAAAGGATGGAAATGATACAAAACAAAGCCATGTGAATTATTATTGGATGTACAAGAGATACAGCATGGGGGGGGGGGGGGAAGAGGCGTGATTCGTTATCTTCTTGATTTTCCAACCGTTGGGGACAGAATACACATTTGCAGAGCACGTCTAACTCAGAGTCAACACAAACACACATCCATTGCACAGTGAAATTAAGAAGGTAAAGGGCAGCAGGTTAACAAGAGGAAAGTCGTGGATGGGCAAATCCGAAGACATTCTGCAACAGGTGTGTTCACTTGGGGACTTAGAATATGGTGAGGAGTGGGTATGAATGCCAACACAGTTCTGTAAGTCCTTTTCAATGTGTATCCAACTAGACAGAAAATGAAGACAAGAAAATTCAGCTGCTGTGGAGGCGGAAGTACAGGCTTTGATCTTCGAGAAGTCCATGGAAGGTGATGCTCTCATTTACACACATGGGTCGGTCGTTCGACGAGTGAGAAGTTCATGGGCTTTTACCGCTCAGGCCGGAGGGAGAATTGTGAAAGATGATTCTGATACTTTTGCTTTTACCACAAGTAGCCTGACTATGGAAGTCATAGCAGTACGTAAAGCAATAAAATGGCTCGAGACACAAACATTCACTAGGGCATTTTTCTTTAGTGACTCAATGAGCATGCTCAATAGGATAGAGATGGAGTGGATCCGAAGAGAAAGGCTGCTGGCTCTGGAGCGGTCTCGGCTGACAATGATTAGTTTTAGTTCCGAGCCAGGGCATGCGGGCTGACAAGCTTGCAGGTAAGGCTACTGTGAAAGGTGGACGAGCCATGGACCAGGCTGGCATTCTGAATGTTTTACGAGAAGTAAGACCTTTGCGAGAACCAAGTGATGACTGTGAATCTACAACGATGGTCAAACTGAGAGAACAGCAACTTAAAAGAGGTGTGGCCAAACAAGAACACTATACAAGAAGCCAAAGAAGATTAATAAACCACCACAGAACTGGTGGCTGAGGGATTTACTGAGGGAATGCGAGCACTTACGGACTGAGTGGTTCGATGTGCAATGAAGATGAGCTGTCGACTGACTAGCTAACCTATTAGAGGCAGAGTGAGAGTACAGTGTTATCAAGATTGTTACGTCTGGGCTGTGTTGCAGTTATCGAGGGCCATCAAGTGGATTGCCCACAATTGAGAGCTAGATGAGTACGAATGTCCAGTCTGACTAAAATATCTTAGCCAGTTGTCGGAGTATATTTGAGGTAACGCTTCTAGGATTAAATGTTGTTTAAACAAAGACTCTGTATATACAATATGGCACCATTTCTTGCCTGACATATTTTGAATATTGAATTGTAAGAAGACACAGATTTTGGCCGTCATTAGGAAGGAAGAAATACCACAATGTAATATACATGTAAATTATTTATTTATTGGCACCTTGCCGTCTTGACAGACAATAGTTTGGTACACTGTGCTTCAAAAAGGCATAATAACTACAACTCATGACGGTGGCGAAGGTGACTGATCAGGCCTATTAGCTCTGTAAATGTTCATCCACAGTGGATGCATGCGAACACATGGTCGTTTTCACCATCATGCATCATCTTACGTCTCTCACGCTCTGTGTGTGCTTCATATGCAATTATTTTCTCCTTTGACTTTATTCCATTTCTGAAATGGTCAAAGTGATGAAACAACTGCCACCTATTCCTCCTTGTTCTCATCATCACACAATGTGGTGATCAAAGTGATGGAGCAACTGGCAGCGTATTCCTCCTAGTTCTCATCCTTAAACAGTGTGCTGGTCAAAGTAAGGGAACAACTTGTCACCTATTCCTCCTTGTTCTCTGCTCTACACAATGTAATGGTCAAAGTGAGGGAACAACTGGCCACCTATTCCTCCTTGTTCTCATCCTTAAACAGTGTGGTGGTCAAAGTAAGGGAACAACTTGTCACCTATTTATCCTTGTTCTCTGCTCTACACAATGTAATGGTCAAAGTGAGGGAACAACTGGCCACCTATTCCTCCTTGTTCTCATCCTTAAACAGTGTGCTGGTCAAAGTAAGGGAACAACTTGTCACCTATTTATCCTTGTTCTTATCCCTACACAATGTGCTGGTCAAAGTAAGGGAACAACTTGTCACCTATTTATCCTTGTTCTCTGCTCTACACAATGTGATCGTCAAAGTAAGGGAACAACTGGTCACCTATTCATCCTTGTTCTTATCCCTACACAATGTGATGATCAAAGTAAGGGAACAATTCGCCACCTATTCCTCCTTGTTCTCAGCACTACACAATGTAATGGTCAAAGTGAGGGAACAACTGGCCAACTATTCCTCCTTGCTCTCATCCCTACACAATGTGATGATCAAAGTAAGGGAACAATTGGCCACCTATTCCTCCTTGTTCTCATCCTTAAACAGTGTGCTGGTCAAAGTAAGGGAACAACTTGTCACCTATTTATCCTTGTTTTCTGCTCTACACAATGTGATGGTCAAAGTAAGGGAACAACCGGTCAGCTATTCATTCTGGTTCTCTACTCTAAACAATGTAATGGTCAAAGTGAGGGAACAACTTGTCACCTATTCCTCCTTATTCTCAGCCTTACACAATGTAATGGTCAAAGTAAGGGAACAACTGGTCACCTATTCATCCTTGTTCTTATCCCTACACAATGTGGTGGTCAAAGTGAGGGAACAACTGGTCACCTGTTCCTCCTTGTTCTCAACATTACACAATGTAATGGTCAAAGTGAAGGAACAAATGGCCAACTATTCCTCCTTATTCTCAGCCGTACACAATGTAATGGTCAAAGTAAGGGAACAACTGGTCACCTATTCATCCTTGTTCTCATCCCTACACAATGTGATGGTCAAAGTGAGGGAACAACTGGCCACCTAATGCTCCTTGTTCTCAGCCCTACACAACGTGATGGTCAAAGTGAGAGAACAACTAGCCACCTATTCATCCTTGTTCTCATTCCTACACAATGTGATGGTCAAAGTGAGGGAACAACTGGTCACCTATTCCTCCTTATTCTCAGCCTTACACAATGTTATGGTCAAAGTAAGGGAACAAGTGGCCAACTATTCCTCCTTATTCTCAGCCTTACACAATGTTATGGTCAAAGTGAGGGAACAACTGGTCACCTATTCCTCCTTATTCTCAGCCTTACACAATGTTATGGTCAAAGTGAGGGAACAACTGGTCACCTATTCCTCCTTATTCTCAGCCTTACACAATGTTATGGTCAAAGTAAGGGAACAAGTGGCCAACTATTCCTCCTTATTCTCAGCCTTACACAATGTTATGGTCAAAGTGAGGGAACAACTGGTCACCTATTCCTCCTTATTCTCAGCCTTACACAATGTAATGGTCAAAGTAAAGGAGCAACAGGTCACCTATTCATCCTTGCTCTCAGCCCTACACAATGTAATGGTCAAAGTAAGGGAACAAGTGGCCAACTATTCCTCCTTATTCACAGCCTTACACAATGTGATGGTCAAAGTGAGGTAACAACAGGGAACCTATCCCTCCTTGTTCTCAGCCTTACACGATGTGATGGGCAAGGTGAGGAAACAACTGGCCACCTATTACTCCTCGTTCTCATCCCTGCACAATGTGATGGCGACATCACATCACCAACCTATACCTGGAAACTACGTGGAACTTAAAAATAAAGAACTCATGAAAACGATTTTTTTCTCAAGTGACAAATATACTTTGCAGTCTTCATCTTATGGCATGCTGCCAATATTTGGGATATTCTTCATATAACTTCGTTAACATATCTTTCACCTACTGCTAGTAACAAAACCACATAATTAAATCTTTACCATATGCTTACACCATAAAATAATGTAATTAGCACGTGATGATGATGTCTAACTAATATACTGAGTTGTAACAGCTGTATATCTGATTCCTAGATTGCGAGTTTGAGGACAATTGTTATCCCGTGGGATACGAACATTATATCGACGCCTGTATGTATTATGTCTGTACCAACGCAACAGAGAACACCGTGGTTTTTGAGCTGAAAGAATGTACGTTAGTATACTTTATACTACACCATCCATCATCATCATAATCATCATCACCAGATTAACCAACTAGCATTAGAAAGGTATATCGCTTCATGTCAGATTTAGCAATAGCAGTCATGAACATCTAGCAGTATTGATTACGATCGAGTTCAAAGCTGGTCATTGGTGTGGAGTATAATATCGATTAGGGTGGTCAAGGAAGATGACCGGTGATTAGTTAGGTGAGCCAATATATTTCTCCCGTGCTGACTGATTTTGATTGTGTCTAGTGTTTTCATAAAAAATGGCAAACTTGTGTTAGTGTGAGAAAATTGATTCCTCTCAAGCACCATTAAGTTTAAATGTACACCAGGACAGTGCAAATATCATCATACGTCTTCCTGATTAGATATATCTAGTGTATATATTTGTGTGTCTTTATGTATTGTGTTTAGGAATATTACTTTGTATGTGTCAGTTTTCTTATATTTGTCCATCTCACACAGTTGGAAGTTGGATCTTTTAATGTGTCATCTTTGCGTTACTCTCCAACTTAACATCTCCAATATATGTGGCAATTTTCAGAGGTAGTGGTGCGGGTGTGAGATGTGATGATGTCACAGCATGGACCCTCTGATCTATCGTTTCCAGTGATTTGTTTTGTCCTTCATTGGTCGTGGCCTGTAGTGGCGCGGGTTGAATTGGAAACATAACCGCCGTGCAGTATGGATATGAGAGAAGAGAGAAGAGAGAGAGAGAGAGAGAGATAGAGAGAGAGAGAGAGAGAGAGAGAGAGAGAGAGAGAGAGAGAGAGAGAGAGAGAATTGATATCTCCCACCCGAGTTACGACTAGCCCATATTAGGTGTCTGTACTCTGCTAATGCCACACGCAGTTTTGCATATTTGTCTTCTGTAGTTGTAGATATTGTGCGATGCAAAGATTGCAATCTTTTTGTCTGTTGTTGTTGGACATGTGTAGTAATTATATTCATCTGTAAAGCTTTAATATTTAATTTTGTAAGCGTTTTCTCTTTTGATTCTCTAAGTATTTGCATTTCTGCTTGATTTTTTGTTGTGATAAGTGTAGGTTGCCTAGCATTGATTGCATAAATGTATTGTAGAATTGACGTTGTGTACGGTAATAAGGCGATGTTGTGTTGTCTATGCCCCTAAGTCGGTGTATTCTAATTGCAACGTAGTACAATGCTAGTGAATGCTGGTCTGGATGACTTATGGTGTGTGCTATATGTAGGACAATGAAAATAACATCATTATACCATTATAGTCTTGGCACAATCACATACAGACAAACAAAACAACAAACACTCGTAGGTATATATATATATATATATATATATATATATATATATATATATATATATATATATATATATATAGACACACACACACACAAATTTATTAATGTTAAGTTACAATGGATAAGATAGCGGGCTCGTTTGAGATGCTTCCTCAAGCGGATTTTGTTGTGTCACATCAAACAACTCTACGGCTGCAATTGAGTGGCAAAAATGTCACTTGACATTTTCTTTCTATTACCTAAACATACGGACTTAGTTGAATAACACACAGGGTGATAGAAATAGAAGATTATCAAGATGACATGTTTAGACAGCTGTAGTCAAGAGATGGATATGACGGGTGTTTACACTCAAACATTTTCAATCAAGGTCGTTAAATGTTGAGTGGGGTGAAGCGAAGATAAAAATTACATAATCTGCCAACGAGCCCTTTCTGACGTAACTAGGGGTATTGAGATGCGGCTACGGTGACACTCTTTAGGAATTACACACTGACACACTGGGAACATAACTCATTACCTCAGAGTGATAGAATGGCATCATGTATTGTTTCTATGCGACACAACCACTGGTAAATTCAATGTTACATGTACACCCACGACATTGGTTCACACACCTATTGTAGTACGTCCTGCTATCCAGGCTATCTAATCAACTACAATGGGATACACACAATTCTTGTAAACCCTACTTACAGTCCCGTTACACATGGCCGCTGGCACCTACATTCACAGGCCGGCAACCTCTCCATACGGCACACCACTCGACTCCGTGCTGTAGAGTGAATATGTCCACCCGCCTGGTCGTGGCAACGCTGTTCTCAGCCATCGGTACACACTTGAGATATCTAGCGCACACTCAGTTCCTTGCCGTCGATGTCTCTCGGCGTTTCATTCCGGTGGTGAAGATTAAGTTCTCGGCTCCCTGCCTGGTCGTGCGATGTGTACCCAATCCTCTCCAGCTCTCCGACTGCCGTCCTCGTTTCCCGCTTTCTCGACCTTTCCTATCACGTGGCCTAATCCTCGCAATTCTATTGGCCCTTACGAATAACCGCCCCCGGTGTATCCTTTCCTCTGATCACCCATGACAATTTATCCTATCGTTGTTCTACAGTACTTTACTCAACCAGACTTTACTTAACCAGACACATGGCATCATCCAAAGACTATGTAACCTGCTGGCGCCTGACAACGTCTTTGGTCAAAAAAAGTATCTTTACATATGCCACCCTATTTGTAAGTAAATTAAAATTAAACCCACCCACCTCTCTGGTGCACGAAAAAAGCTCCAAGTCAGTATTACACTGCTCGCGAAGTTGAGTACAATTATGCCTTCCAACCAAGCATCAGAACGTGGATTGTGTCTAACTTTTAATAAATCTTTCACTGAATCTCGCAATCTTGTCCGTCACATTAGAACCGTCCACGGCATCAACAAATCAAGGACACTATAGTCCTATTTGTGGTCGGTTGTATAAGAAGGCAGACATTTTACAAGTTCATATTAAAAAGATTACGACACACTATCATCATCAACATCAATAACAGCATTAGCTACATCATAGCGTAATAGACAGACGTCTGCTAGTGGTGATGTACCAGGCAGCACCAAACAACCGAAACTAAGCGGCGAAATTGCTGCTGTACACAGATACCCAGTATGCGATGACATTGACTCTCTAAACAGTGTACTTGACGATGTCCATCAAATATATGTATATACTTGCAATTGGAGTGCCATCTAGATCCACAATAAGGTCAAAAACATGTGTCTGTGTACACGTTCTTTTACAGACCAGACAAAGCATACCCAATCGACTGGTCAGCTAATTTACACAATGTATCCAAGAGTCAGATCACTACTTTCTAGACCGACTACATTCACCAGACCGTTTTTTGTAATCAAGAGACAGAGGACATGCGACTTCTTTCACGCCTATGCAAAAAACGATTGTGTGCTAGACTACCATAATCTTTCATAACAGACATAATTTTGCAAAGTTTGTTAGAACTCTGCAAGCCAATGATTTCGAGGGAATCACGTAATCCAACGTCTGCAGGATTAACTCATTAAAGCATTTGGCCGAACAGCCTATGTTGCAACACAAGTTATTAGATACATAACCACAACTATTCCCACCCCAGTATTAAAATGAACCTATCCCTCTGTACGCCAAATCAAATTGTATTTATCAATTTACATGTAGGTGACCGTTTAGAACAGTGAGCCAGTTAAACATCGGGGTGGTCAAACACATATCTAATCGCATTGGCAGAATATTACGCAGAATAAATGGTATCCTGGCCAAGCCGACATACCCCAAACTTCCTACGTTATCAAATGGATGGAACATTTTAGAAACCGGTCACGATATTGGTATGGACAATGCGTTTGGCGTGTTGTTTAAAACACAAAAGAGCCGCTTGTTACAGTTTGCAGAAGCCATCAGGATTAATATACTTAAGGCAGCTGTGTGCAAAAAGAAAGACTTGGTAATCAGTTGACAAATAACGTCGTCGACAATTGAAATTACTGTGCGTATATATGTACATTTCAGCTTGACGGATTTATCTAATTTCTTTAGCCTATATTATCTGATTTCTGCAATATGTGCGACGAGATGCAACGAAATATGCCAGGCAATATATCCCCTTTAATTGTCGATTGAAGAGGAGTCCGTTTGTGACGTCGTCGGTACGTCAGCGGGGTCAGCTTACTAGTATTACATAAGGAAGAATTCTATCGATTTTTTTTTTCAGTTGCGGCACCTGCAATCCTATCCGAATGGTACATACTTAACTAATAACGTGATCTGTCCTCATCTCCAACAGCCAGCAAAGAGCCTCACTCTTAATGGTACCAGTTTGGGTCTTGATTATCTGTCTTTCTGATCTTTCCTCGGATTACTGAATGTCGATTAGAACCTCTGGTCACTCGCTGTCTCACCTTTCTCTCTAGCCAATGGTGATTTATCTGATTTATCTTCCATGCTGTACTCATGATCTCACAAAAAAAAAAAAAAAAACGTGACCACATCTTCCTATGCCACTCTGCCAGAAACATGCGTGTCTTCACTTTTCTCAGCATGCTCCGTGAGTCCGTTATAAATAAGAAAATGCTTTCTAGCTGTATCAAAATATAGCTGCCGGATTTCTTCAATGGGGCGACCAAAGATTGTGACAGCTGGCAAACAGTGGATTAGCTTGCATGGTTCTCTTTGTCTCGTTGCTTCTCTTTCTTCTTATAGGTCATGCCATGCGGCGTTTGAGATTATGTATGTCCACAACCTACTGTCTCTTGCAATGCCGACATTTCTGAGACCAATATTTCTCCATAACGCAGTGAAACACTGTCCAGCCTCTGTCTTCCCGTTTCCCCTAGCTCTCATTAAACTTTCAAACTTTCACAAGTTTAATCTAGCTGCCCGTTAGTCCTGAAATGTCCAAAGAATGTAGAATATCCACTTCTGATGTGATTAACCAGTTCTTTAGTCAGATATCTACTGTAATGATATCTTCAATAATCTTTTTATCTTTCAATTGTCTTTTCATAATTTTTCCACTAAAACTACATTACAAAAGCTTCCATATAATTTCTCATTTATCTGTTAAATGTCGATGGTTCCCTCCCGTACATTAGAACTGGTTCGGGATAGCACTTAAGTACTCAATTTCTTACCTCGAATGACAAAGATATATTGCAAAGAATAATTCTTCATCTTGTGAACTTATGCATTTGTCTGGACTATTCTCCATGTAACTTCTTTCTTTTACTATTCTACAATTATCTTCTTTCGTGGGCTATTATACATTTACATTCTTTCTCGGGCTAATCTACATTTAACTTTTTTTATTGGGCCATGCAACAATCAACATCTTTCTTGGGCTATTCTACATTTAACATCTTTCTTGGACTATTCTACATTTAACATCTTTCTTGGACTATTCTACATTTAACATCTTTCTTGGACTATTCTACATGTAACTTCTTTATTGGACTATTCTACATTTAACATCTTTCTTGGACTATTCTACATTTAACATCTTTCTAGGACTATTCTACATTCAACATCTTTCTTGGACTATTCTACATTTAACTTCTACCTTGGACTATTCTACATTCAACTTCTTTATTGGGCCATGCAACAATCAACATCTTTCTTGGGTTATTCTACATTTAACATCTTTCTTGGACTATTCTACACTTAACATCTTTCTTGGACTATTCTACATTTAACATCTTTCTTGGACTATTCTACATTTAACATCTTTCTTGGACTATTCTACATTCAACATCTTTCTTGGACTATTCTACATTTAACTTCTACCTTGGACTATTCTACATTTAACTTCTTTCTCGGACTATTCTACATTTAACTTATTTCTTGGGCTATTCTACATTTAACTTCTTTCTTGGACTATTCTACATTTAACTTCTTTCTTGGGCTATTCTACATTTAACTTCTACCTTGGACTATTCTACATTTAACTTCTTTCTTGGACTATTCTACATTCAACATCTTTCTTGGGCTATTCTACATTTAACTTCTACCTTGGACTATTCTACATTTAACTTCTTTCTTGGACTATTCTACATGTAACATCTTTCTTGGACTATTCTACATTTAACTTCTTTCTTGGACTATTCTACACTTAACATCTTTCTTGGACTATTCTACATTTAACATCTTTCTTGGACTATTCTACATTTAACATCTTTCTTGGACTATTCTACATTCAACTTCTTTCTTGGACTATTCTACATTTAACTTCTACCTTGGACTATTCTACATTTAACTTCTTTCTTGGACTATTCTACATTTAACTTCTTTCTTGGACTATTCTACATTTAACATCTTTCTTGGACTATTCTACATTTAACATCTTTCTTGGACTATTCTACATTTAACATCTTTCTTGGACTATTCTACATTTAACATCTTTCTTGGACTATTCTACATTTAACTTCTTTCTTAAACTATTCTACATTTAACATCTTTCTTGCACTATTCTACATTTAACATCTTTCTTGGGTTATTCTACAATTAACTTCTACCTGGGACTATTCTACATTTAACTTCTTTCTTGGACTATTCTACATTTAACATCTTTCTTGGACTATTCTACATTTAACATCTTTCTTGGACTATTCTACATTTAACTTCTTTCTTGCACTATTCTACATTTAACTTCGTTCATGGGCTATTCTACATTTAACTTCTTTCATGGGCTATTCTACATTTAAATTCTTTCATGGGCTATTCTACATTTAAATTCTTTAATGGGCTATTCTACATTTAAATTCTTTCATGGGCTATTCTACATTTAAATTCTTTCATGGGCTATTCTACATTTAAATTCTTTCATGGGCTATTCTACATTTAAATTCTTTCATGGGCTATTCTACATTTAACTTCTTTCATGGGCTGTTCTACTTTTAACGTCTTATTTGAGCTATTCTACATGTTACTTCTTACTGTTGCTATTCTACACTTAACGTCTTTCTTTGACTAATCTTCATTTAACTTCTTTATTCAGTGGTTCTAAATTTAACTTCTTTCTTGGGCTATTCTACATTTAACTTTTTTCTTGGACTATTCTACATTTCACTTCTTTCCTAGGGTGTTCTACATTTAATATCTTTTTGGACTATTCTACATTTAATTTCTAGCTTGGACTATGCTATATTTAACTTATTTACTGGGCAATACTACATTTAACTTCTCTCTTGGGCTATTCTACATTTAACTTCTTTCGTGGGCTATTATAAATTCAACTTCTTTATTTGGCTATTCTAAATATACCTTCTTTATTCAGCAGTTTCACTTTTAACCTATTCATGTACCTATTCTACAGTAGATTTCTTTCTTCAGCTATTCTACACTGAGCTATTATCTTGTATAACGAAGAAAATTTGTTTGTGTTTTTCTACATTTAACTTCTTTCCTGGGTACATTGAATTGCTGTTATTCATTTTCCATCTATTAAAGAACCCACAAACTTAAATAAATTGATGCCACACAATAGTGTATATGACATATGATGGTAATGACTAACCTACAAACTGAGTCGATTCATCTGTATGGCTGATAAATAGATTGCACGTATGGGAACACATGCTACCCTGTGAACGCCGCGTGGAACGATAGCTGTCTGAATTATTATTGTCAACGACTTGAAAAGGGCGCTTTGAGAAACATGAATTCATTAAGTGGTAAGGCAGTGTGTGATTTTATACTACAACTTTCACCATCATCATCATCGCTTGATTAACCAACTAGCATAGGTAATCATGTCTCTTCAGATTTCTAATCTCCAACAACACATATTATTTCATTCACTTGTAGTCTCCATACCAGTATGAAGAGATAGTATACATCTTCTCTCTTTGCTTGTTATCGTTTATCTTTCGCTTCACATTGTCCTGCTGCCACATTATGTTCCAGTTATTCTCTATTCATAATGTGATCACAAACGTTACTAGCTTAAGCTTTGCGACATGTATGTTCTCTCTTATACTACATTGCAGTTCCTTCTTTAGCTATTCAACACTAAACTTCTTTCTTTAGCTTTTCTACATTACACTGTTTGTTTTGTTTTTCATTAGCTATTTATTCTACACTTAACTTATTTCTTTAGCTATTCTACATTGGACTTCTGTGTTGAGCTATTATTTAATTAACTTCATTCTTCAGTAGTTCTTCATTTACTTCTTTCTTTAGCAGTTCTACATTTAACTTCGTTCTGAAGAATACTACTTTTAAATTATTGATGGGATTATTCTACATTCACTTTTTAATTTCTTTAGTAGTTCTACATTTAAATTCATTATTTAATTTTCCTACACTTAATTTCTTTATTGAGATATTTGATTGTTAATGTATTTCTTTGTCTATTCTATAGGGCCTAAGCAGTTTATTTCTTTGCCTATTCTATATTTAACGTTTGTCATTGTATATTCTATATTTAAATGGGTTCCAGTACTATTCTACATTTAATATCTTTCTTTAGGTATTCTGCATGTAACTTATTTCTGAAGTAATTTTACATGTATCTTCTTTCTTTAAGTATTATACATTTAACTTATTTCTGAAGTAATTTTACATGTAACTTCTTTCTTTAGGTATTCTACATTTAACATCTTTCTTTAGTTATTCTACATTTAACTTATTTCTGAAGTAATTCTACATTTAAATGCAAAGGCTTCTTTTTTGTGGAGATTTTAATGTACGAAACGGAGAGTATTGGGGGTATTCGACAGGGGCATGCCTTTGCAGAAGCCATGGTAGATTCAGAAGTAGTCTGCATAAGAGATGGAAGTATGGGAATGAGGCCTGGTGATGCAAACACAGCTATTTACCTTGTATTTGTTAAACAGTGGGCATACTTTTATGTAATATGGACTTACATAGGTGATCATGGGATTACCCTCTACTTGTTCTATATTGATGTCAAATTACACCAAGACCAAGGTTGTGAGAGCACGTAAGCCCTTTCAATATTAGAGGGAAAACACCATTTTGGGACGCCCCAGACAGAGGGCATGCAGTATAAATAGCAACCCTATTAATGTGCATCCTCCACGGTGGACCCAAAGTAGAACGGGCAAGGTAATCAAAGAGAGCGGCAATTAAACAGTTACAGAAAGTGCGGCGGACAGCCCAAAGATCACAAGAGAAATTGTAGAAAGGTAAAATCGAAATAAAGATTCGGTGGATTAATTCAAGCGCTGTGGAGCAGAGGTCAAAGGACTGAAATTGGAAAATTTTATGAATGAGACTGAAGGGTATAAGACACTGGGAAGATTCTGGAAATTGCACAGACAGATGTAAAGGAAAATTCATTGTGTCACAGAGGGTGCAATATACAGAGATAGCGGTTCGCTTTTGGCAACAGACAAATAGAAAGGAGAAGCCTTCCTGCAGAGAGTTATAGCACAGATATTTCAGAATGATGCGGACATCAGATACTCAGTTAGAGATGATATATCAAGTGTCATTAAAGATATCTACTGTACAGGCAGCATACAGTAATAGAAGATATCAGTAATGTATTGGAAAAAGCAAACGACACCGCACCAAGGTCCGATGGGATTAGATACGCCGCATGAGAGATATGAGTAATGGACAGCTTATAGAGTTGGTTGCTTATTTTAACGTGGGCATCAAAACGTGATCAGTACCCAAGGGTTGGGTGCACAGCTGTTTAACACCACTTCCTAAATCCGGCAAAGATTATTCTAAGCTAAATGGGATTAGGATTATCAATTTACAGAATGCTTTTGTCAAGGCGCCGGAGAGGAATGTTTTTGTTAAGCTTCAGGAGTATTTAAAAAGGGAAACGCTCACCCAGAAAGGCTTTGGAAGATACCGGCCAAGGAAAGATGCAACATTTGCCTCAGCTGTTTATGAAGTTTCCAGAACGGACAGAAGACGGAGGTGGCAGCACTCGATCTCGAGGACACGTACAGCAGAGTCAGATATGATATTTTGATGAACGCTTTTATGGAGAAGAGAGTATGTCCTTGGTTGGTGAACTGGATTGCAGTTGTCTTGCATTATCGTAGAGTGGAACTCTGTGCCATGTATCATAGCCGCCGGACAACCACAGAGGCCAACAATTTCACCTGTGCTTTGCAATTTGAATATGAGCAAGATCGCAAGTCTCAAAGCACCAGGGGCTAGCAGGATAATAACACGTGTAGATGATGTTCTCACACACAGGCAGGGGAGGGACAGAAATCAAACAGCAGAGGAGCTGTAGGAGACAATAGACAAAGTGATGGATTGGTGTACGGAGATTAAATGCTGACATTAACCCAGAAAAGGCATCTGTCTTGTGGTGCTATTTAAACAATAGGATTGTTAAAGCTGAGCTCCCAAACCTCACAATAAATGGTAGAAATGTGAATTGAGAAAGCAGACTGAATACTTTGGAATCACATTTAATAGAAGCCTGTCCTTTAGGTATCATGTTGAAGTGGAGATTACAACATATCAGAAGGGGATCAGTACACTGAAGAGTATGGTAGCAAGGCGCATGGAGCAGAAAATGCTATTCACACTTTTCAAGGACTTGATCATTTCAGTGATGGAGTATGGACTACGAATACTCTACCACAAAGAGTCAGCTAGTGAAACTAGAGCCCATACAGAATGAGGCCACGAGGGTGATTCTGAGATGTACAAGGGAATCCTCAATAGTGTGAATGTGATACATCCTGGCGCTGCCGACCATAGCAGACAGACTCAAGGTGTTGCAAACAAAATCAAGGTGGCTGCGGACAAGGAACACCCCCCTGCTTGATTCTCTGGATACAGTCAATGGTCACAAACTTTTAAGAGGAAGATCATGGATGACTCAGGTAGAAGATACCATCAGAGGAGTGTGCACGCTTGAGAAGATTGACAGAGGCAAGGAGTTAGTCAGAAGACTGAATAGAAATGTAGACTTGGGGTTATAATCACATTGGGCCCTGAATGTAGGGAGTGGCCATCAGGCGCTACGGAAGTAGTAAGTCAACAATTAATGCATGTCTACTTTCTTCCTGGCGATGAGAATATCTATACCGATGGATGTGTGTTAAGAAGAATAAAAAAGTGCATAGGAATTCATAGCAAAAGCAAATGGTCAATGTTTAGTCAAAGAGAGCTTGGCATTTGACACAGTAACCTTATTTCTGAGAATGGAGGTGGACGTGGTCACAGCAGCTTCCCGCTGTTTGAAGAACACACTGTATACACATGTTGTGGCTGTATTTGATTGACAAAGATGAAGACTGGTATGCTTCGTGCAGAATGACATGCATTAATTGTCACTAGTTGTAAGTATTCGATGGATCGTTTTTCTTAGGCAACTAGTGTGGTTGGAAATGAAAAGGCAGCAGACTGGCTGGTGCCGCATCATCAACGGGTTATAGGGTTTATGATGCTTGATAAGGCAGATCTGGTGAAGGCCCTCGGAGAGCACGTGAATAATGCAGAAGTATAGATAAAGTATTATGGTCTGGAGAGAATTAGGCAGCATGGGGTTATCAGAGGATCTGGTCAACAGTCGTCGCTCAGAGATAAAGCAAGACGGACATATAACCAGATTGCAATGTGCACCATTAGTATTAGAACTCTTCACTGGGTGTTGACGATGAGGACTGAGCGCTTGTGGGAATGCGGCGAGATGCAATTCTGTCGGTTCTCGAATCAACTCAACTCAAGCCAGCTCGAAAGTACATTTAAATTAGTGATGTGATTATTCTTTATGTATCTTCTTTATTTATCTATTCTACATTTAAATTCTTTCTTGTGCTACTATACATTTACAATTGTTCTTGATATATTTTTCATTAATTTTATTTCTTTGGCTACTCAACATTGATCTTCTTTCTTTTAATATTCTATATTTTAATTCTTTCTTTGAATATTCTCCATTTAACTTCTTTCGGGTGTTATTATACATTTAACTTCTTTCTTGAGCTATTACGAATTTAAATTCTTTCTTGGGAAAAGCCTTAGACTTGTTAAAAAACATTATTGGAAATAACAAGCTATAATGGAGATTGATTATATAGTAGGTCAGTTTCAGTCTATTAATAGAGGTGTGCGACAGGGATGTTTAGTGCCTACAGATCATTTTTTTTTCTCTTTTTTTTTTAAATGTAAAATGAAAATATTGTTTGTGTTTTTTAAATTTAGCAGATATGAAAGGAATCACCAATGGGGAACGTCACACCACTAACATTAGAAATAATGATACAATATTGACTGCATACAATGACCAGTATCTGCAATATTTATTAGATGCGATTGTTGCACACAGTGAACAACTAGGGTTAGAATTAAATTGTAAAACGACACAGATTGTGGTCGTCACTCGGAAGAAAAACAAATATCACAATGAAGTATACAGTTAAATGTGAACATTATTAAACAAATGAATGAGTACAACTATCCCGGAACAGTCATAACATCTGATAGGAGGTGCCTTGAATAGATTAAAACAAGAATCGCTATCGCAAAGGTAGCCTTTCGCAAGATGGAAAACATACTGTCCAGTGAAAAGATGTCAATTGCAACGAGAAAAATAGTCTCGAAGTGCAACATAGAACCTACACTTCTAAATAGATGTGAATCGTGGATAATGAGTAGACAACTGAAAAAAAAACATCATATAATGGCTGTTAAAATATGGTTTCTGAGGAAAATACACAGAATACCTTAGACAGACAGATCATCCAATGATCAATTCCTGCAAGAAAAAAATGAAAACCGTAAACTGATTAGAGAAATTAGACGTAGACAGTCACACATTTTGGACACATTATGAGAAGATATCAAACGTAAGCAGAATGCACACTAAGAACAAATGGGAGACACTCAGAACCGTTCACCATAATATCCTGAATACGACAATGGTGTGTCTTGTTCTCCCACCTTGTTCATAACCTATATAAACATTCAAAAAAGAGACCGTAACAATACCGCAAGAAGAACAACAGACAAAAGAGGAACCAACTGCAAATTACACCATTAGAGAACTCCTATTTGTGGACTTGTAAGCATTAATAATAAAATCAAGACCACATAAATAGTCTAAAGGAAGTGTGTATGGAACATAACATGAAAATTAGTATCAGTAAAACAGAGGTAATTACTATAACCAAAGAAGAAAACCCAACAAAAATTAATATAAAAGAACACCACGTGAAACAAGTAAAGAGCTGCGTAGGCGTTCATGGCTCTCCATAGATCTCGGTCTTTGGTTTTCTGGATCAACTCTGCTGCTGATATTCCTCCATGCCACCGTCTCAATCCATCCAGCATCATTTCTCTTGGCCTGCCTCTGCCTCTCTTCTCCTCGATCTTTCCATTATATTAACAAATTGCAAATCAGAAGACGAGATCGAAAATAGATTCACTAAGATAAACCAACTCATTGGACAAATGACACCAATACTAAAGACAAACACTTACCAATAAGTACCAAGAGAACACTCTACTAAACAATCTTTCTACCAACTCTATACTACCAATGCCAAACCTGGACAATGACAGTACAAGAGAAAATAAAAATCACAATAACAGCAATGAGATTCTTGAGAAGAACACTCAATGTATCAAGAAGAATGGAAATCAGAAACGCAGAAATCTGGACTAAAGAGGGGGTTATAGCAGCGCTAGATTTCATGAGAAATAAAGCATGTTAAATGGTTGGCTATATGACTACATTACCAACTGACAGTATAACACAACTAGAAATGATGGACAGATCATATGGAAGCAGAGGAAGAGACCGGCCACGTAAACGATCGGCAAAGGGAATTGCATAGTCCGTGAGAATCTCAATACATGAAGCCCATAAACGGACAGTCTCCCGCTGTTTATGCTTCATCTCAAAACCGCAAGGTACAAGGGGAACAAGATGAGATGTGATGAGAGGTTATGCGAAGAAATAAAGTGGAGAACTTGGTGACAACTGGCAAGATTGAGTGCGAAAAAAGTCAGGTGAAAGCAGAAAAGTTAATACCCGGATATCTTGGCCACGTGGGTTGGTCAAGGCAAGAACACAGAGCTCATCCATGACTCGGGTGATCGTTTGAGATGGCGAAACATCACCGCCCACTCTTATCGGCATGACGCATGATGCTGATGATTCTACATTTAACTTCTTTCTTCAGCTAGAAGTTGTACTTTACATGTAACTCTTTCTTTCGTTATACCACATTGAACTTCTCTTTTGGGCTATTCTACATTGAACTTTTTACTTTAGCTATTGTAAATTGAACATCTTTCTTGGTCTATTCAATATTTAGTTTACTGCTCTCTTTGGCTATTCTGTATTGAACTTGTTCTTGGTCTATTCTACATCTAATTTCTTTAATACAAGTCCGTCTGCTGCTTTTAAAGTACCCGACTATTTAAATACATTGACACCATACAATAATGTATGTGACACATGATGATGATGACAAACCTAGAAACTGAGGTGATTCATCTGTATGTCTGACACCTAGATTGCAAGGATGAGAACAACATATGTCACCCGGTGAACGGTCCAGAGTACTTTATGCATGGCTGCAAACGTTTCAAGTGTTTACAGGTCAATGCTACCGACGTGACTCACGGGTACTTGGGTCAATGTAAGTCTGGGATTGTTTGTATACCACACCATCCATCATCGATATCATCATCATCATCATCATCATCATCATCATCATCATCATCATCATTGTTACGAAAATCAAGCTAGTCTGCGGCCTGTCAATTACAACCTCTCTGGCGCTCCACCCCCCCCACCCCCACCCAGGATCACGCCATGTTCGTGAAGAATAAAATTCGTATGGCACGTAAGCCATGAATGCTTGCCCGTGCCTTTTGTAAGTAAGCTGGGGTGGAGAGGGGGGATGTATCTGGATTCCCGTGAACCAGGGAAAATATGTGGATCTAGGGAAATTGTATCTGAAGACACACATCCGTGGTATCGCGAGTGACCCTTGAGGGAGGAGAATGATCTCCCTATAAATAACAACATTCTCTAGGCT
This sequence comes from Cepaea hortensis, assembly GCA_963921405.1. NCBI lineage: Eukaryota > Metazoa > Mollusca > Gastropoda > Stylommatophora > Helicidae > Cepaea > Cepaea hortensis. The sequence goes on from OY992888.1 coordinate 59,507,784, forward strand.
TGGTTGCTAGTTCAGGTTTTACTCAGAACCTGACATGAGAGCTTGTCTGAGGAAAAAGTCAGGTCTGACCACGGGGCCAGAATGTTGAATTTTCGGGACTCTCTGTGGCGAAGTTGTCAAGCCGTTTGACTGGCTCCGAAGGTTATGGGTTCGATTCCGGGCCGCGTCCTTCGGTTCACGAGTGAAATGTTTCGGAGATTCCTTTGGGTCGTCCCTAGAGCTACGGAGTTCGTGCTTTGTGGGACGCTTTCCGCGCTGCGGAAAGAGATCGAGGCATATGGGATAAAACCCGGTGCAATGAAGTCGACCCTGTCGCCTTTTAAGGTTGAATTTTACGCTGTACTCCTTCAAACAGGGACATATCTACAAGATATAATAGTGCGCATCCAATAGACTGTTGAAGGCAAAACTCCATATATATATATATATATATATATACGTGTGTGTGTGTGTGTGTGTGTATGAGAGAGTGTGTGTGTGTGTGTGTGGTAAGGTAGAGAGAGAGGGATAGTACCTCGCGGTGAGGTGACATCCATATTCCAAGGGATAGACCAGGATCCTATTTGCTTCCCATATCTTTACCTAGCTCATGTATGGCTCCACGAACACAGCTTGTGTACGGTGGTGGCCACACTACGAGCAACAGTCTTAGCTGACTGTTTAACCTACATGGGTCAAGTAGGGGTAATAGGAAATTACTATCCCTAGTACACAAAAACTGGGACTGCGAACAAGGCGGCTAAATCTAAATACATCAACGGCTTCGAACATAGCTGGCCAGCGTGGAAGAGATTGGGACCTCACCACATAATATCACAAAGACCGCAATGGTAATTCAACACACACACACACACACAGAGATAGAGAGAGAGAGAGAGAGAGAGAGAGAGAGAGAGAAAGAGAGAGAGAGAGAGAGAGAGAGAGCGATACGGGTAATTCTTGGCACACTAGAAATGAGCCTGCTGTAAATATTCTCAGGGAAGAGACAACCCCTATAATGAATAAGGAAGTGTATAATGGCGAATGCATCCCAAATTTGTTTAAAAGGGTGCATTCTGGCATTTCATTCATTCATTCATTCATTCATTCATTCATTCATTCATTAGTATGTCCTTTGCAGAACCTAGCTCCCATAACAACCTTCCGGAAGTCTTCTCGATCATAAGCAAGATGCCCCGCATCTGATACACCCATCTGGACATCATCCGCCACATCCTGCATTCGTCTTCTCTTTGGCCTTCCTCTTCCTCTCTTCCCAGGCATATACCCATCCATTATTGTTCTCTCCAAACTTTCATGACGTTTCAAGTGACCAAAATATATTAATTTTCTTTGTTGGATAGTTCTTTTCTTTACCAAAGATATTCTTAGAACCCATTTATAATATTTATATTCAAAAGCATTTATGCGCTGTTCAGCTTGTTTAGTAAGTTTCCAGGTCTCACAAGCCTATGTTGCAATGGGAAAGATGCATGCTTTTATAAATCTAATCTTCATAGTTCTATCTGTCCCACTCCATAATTTATTCAGTTGTTTTAGTCTTTGAAGAGCAATTCATAGACGTCGTTTAATTTCTTTCATTGTGTCACCATTGTTGGTTATCAATGACACAAGATATTCAAAATTTTCCACCACATCCAATCTTTCCTCATTAACATATATTTCTGTCTTCATAGTAGTTTTATCTGTATGCATTATCTTTGTTTTTGCTATGTTATGATTTTCACTATTTCTTTGGGTTGAGGTTATTAAGTTTTCTATACCATTCTGCGATGTGGAAGTAGTACTGTATCATCAGCATATCGAATCTCTGGTATGTCATGACCACCGATATTTATAGCATTATATTGCTCTGTGTTTACATCATCTCTTACATTTCTTATTATATTTTCGGCGTACATGTTAAACAAATAGAGTGACAGCACACAGCCCTGGCGGACTCCTTGGTGTCAAACCAATCTGATGTCTTGCCATCTATTCTAACCGCTGCTTGTTGGTCTAGATAGAGCATTTTTATGAGTTGTACTACATGTGATGGAAAGCCCATATTCCTCATGATTTCCCAAAGTTTCTGATGTTGTACACAGTCAAATGCCTTTGAATAATCCACAAAACATGAGAATAGGTTTACATTAAATTCTCTGCACTTCTCTATTATTAAACGCATGTTGAGTATGTGATCTCTTGTTCCTCTTCCTTGTCTAAATCCAGCTCGAACCACATTAATCTCTTCTTCCATTTTATTACGAAGTCTTTGCATTATAATTTGTAGTAGACTTTTACTTGCATGACTGATCAGAGCAACAGTTCTATAGTTGGTGCATAATTTCAGGTTGCCTTTTTTTTGGGTCTTGGGATGAAGATAGTTCTCTTCCAATATATTGGCCATATACCATATTTCATATCTTTTTACATCTGAACCAAGACAAGCTGCAGAAGCTGCCAGATCATCAAAGCACTGCTCTAACTGTCCGTATGTCGGAGCTTCGATCCTAGACCAGATGCCAACCATGGTTTAGGGCATGGTCTGCACTGCCATGACATTGTGTCTTTAAGTTGCATTTTCTCGTACCAGGATAAGCCTTGCACCCTCCCAATTGTGCTATTGCGCCCGCAGCCGTTTGCACAATGTGGGGTGTCGGGTTTGGTAAGTGCCGCCCAACATTCGGCTTTAATAGATAACTAGTAATATCGTCTACGGGCCTGCGTGCCCAATTCTTAACCCTTTGAAAATAAAGATTTTCGTTCGTTCGTTCGTTCGTTCCTTCTACTGTCTTACAGTAGCTCAGTTATATCTGACCTAGACCTTACATATATTATCATCATCAAGTGCCATACCGGTGGATGTAGGCTTTCATGACTTTCCACAGACATCAACATAAATCATTCCACCTAAACATAGAATTGCACAAAAGAAAATGGCAGATGTAATTTTGCCGATGATGGACGAAAGAGGAAAGAAAAAGCAAGATAAAGAAGATTATAATAGAATACGTAAAGAAATAGTAAATAAATGCAACGTGGCTAAAGAATTATGGCTGAAACAACAGTTCGTGGAAACTGGGACACACTACGGACAAGACTCACATTCCATGTATCCACAAATAAATGCAATAACAGGTAAGATAACACGAGATACCACTGCATGTTTAAAATCGAGGAACGGTGCAATAGTGATAAGACACGGTGATATAGTCAACAAATGGACGGAATATCCGGAAGAGCTTTTGGATGATAGGAGACCGGATGTAAATATTCAAAACAATGGTGAGGTTCCACCAATAATTGCAATGGATGTTAAAGATGCACTAGATCGCATAAAGATAGGAAAGGCACCAGGACAAGACAACATTGCATTAGAGGAAATTGAGGCTCTGTGATTTTTGAATCGAAATATTGACAAAATTTCTAAACGACATCTACACGAGTGGGTACATTCCTAGTGCCATATTAACAGCCATCGTTATAGCTCTGCCAAAGAAACCACGCGCATTAGTTGCGAAGAGCCTCCCACAATAAGTCTTATAAGTCACATGACTGCAGAGTTATATATCATAGGAAGTGAATGAATCAATCGCATGTTGGCTGAAATGCACTACACACATAGTCATTGATACTTTTCGAATGGGGAGCATTGTTTATGCCGCGGTAATCGCAAAGTCACAATGATGTCTTTCTGCCAGTATATTCAAATACCTAATTGCTGGAACCCTAGCATTTGAGTAATCTTTTTTTGTTCGTCTAATACAGCATGCAGTATACCTCTACAATCTATGGTAGATTATGAACATCATCGGTGGGCGGAATAACTTCTTTAATTTGTAAACCAGTAAGATAATCATTCGACTTGATACTCAAGGAATTATTTTAATTATTCAAACTACTGGACACAATCGATCTCAAACAAAAGCATACGGACATTCTCTACTCTTTCACAAATGTTCCTCTGGAAGAAGCAGTGAAGATCTGTAATCTGTAAATAAGAAGAAACTGATATGCGGCTTACTGACATCATAACTCTAGAAGCTACCACTGATGTGCACATCTAGCAATACGTTCAAATCTTTCTTTTTTTGTTAAATCCTACCGCCAAATTGACGGAGTGACCATGTGAAATCCTTTAGATTCTGTTCTAGTGGACATCTGAATTGCGCTCTTAGAAGCTTCAAAAATCAAGAATGTGGTTGTATACCACCAGTATGGGAACAATATATTAATCATCACCAAAATTAGACAGCAAGCAGAATCGTTACACTCCACCATGAACTAAACCGACAAGAACATTTCTTTGTCCATTTATCACGAACACAAAGACACGTTATTGTTCTTAGACATCATAATTCAACGTCGAGAGGATTGCACCATCCAATGATCAGTCTAATAAAAAGAAACATGGAACTTCCATAGCTTTGCACTGGTACCAAATACCTAAGGACCTTATTCAATCGAGCTATCTAATAGATAGCCAGCCGATTTCATCAAGTGTCATTGCAGCTACCCAATCTCAGGATCATCGGTCGCCAGAATTCAAGTGGTTTTCAGCTAACATTGCGAGGCGACGATGTAATGAAACAATATACGATCTACTTAAACGAGCAGTAATGTACATATAAGGGTCGTTCATTTGAAACCCGTTCCAATGGCTGTATTAGAATAGCATGAAAGAAACATTAGCAGGTGTGGTAGAATTAAATAACGCATTCATTTTGAATGAATTATGCACCGTGGGTTGGTCAGAAGAAGTCGCCGAAGGCATTCAGGCAAGCATCCCATTGCTTAGGTAGGCGGCGAATGCCGTCCACAAAAAAAAAGGATTGTGGTTGCTCACTGAACCAAGTGTTTACCGCGTTCATTAAGTCTGCATCTGTATGAAATCGTTGCCTCTTGAGAGCTTTTTCTAGAGGTCCAAACAAATGAAAATCACATGGTGACAAATCAGGGCTATAGGTTGAATGTTGCCGAATATCCCACTTATTCCAAGCTAATGCTTCCTGCACAATCTTTGCAACATGCAGATGAGCATTATAGTGCAAAAAAATCACACCTCGAGACAGCATGCCAGGTCGTGTATTCTTGATGGCTTTTTGCAGTTTGTCTAGTGTTCCCAAGTAGTGGGTCGAGTTGATGTTGACACAAGTTTCTTTAAAGTCGGCCAACAATAGCCCTTCATGGTCAAAAAATTGCGCGCAGCATAACCTTACCAGCGAAAACCTGTAACTTGATTTTTGTGGCTTTTGGTGATCCAGCATCCTTCCATTACATGCACTATATTTTGCTGCTCGGCTCAAAGTGGTGACACCACGATTCATCCCATGTCACTATGCGGAAGAGAAATGCATTAACCTCCACTCTGTAATGTAGCAAGTGGGTCAAACACCATTCCATGCGTTCCTCTTATTCGTGATCGGTCAACATCCATGGTACCCACCGTGAACACACCTTCCGATATTGCAATATCTTACGAACGAACTTTTGAATTGTTCCAATTAACACATCAAATTATTTCGCTAGCGAACGTATGCTTCGACAACGGTTCACCTGTACTGCTGCATCATTTTTGACGATGGTTTTTTTCTGTTGCAACAATATGCGCTTGACCCGGCCGTCGAAGATCTGTCGTGAACTGACGTCCTTTCCGAAACATTCGTGCCCAGTCTGTCACCGTTGTCTTCGATACATACTTGTTACCGTAAGGTGCCTGCATTGTTCGATGAATTTCCACTGGTCGGCATCCTTCAAATGAAAGAAACTGAATCGCCGCTCTTTGAGCTTCTTTGGGTGGATTTTGGATCATCCCGGCCAATTACACAACGGTCAGAAACAGAACATATACATCACGGGACGATAAGCACGTGCTCTTTTATTCATTGGTCAGTACTTATCACATGACTATGACATGATCATGTTCAACGTACGCAATTACACGCTGTGCGGCACGAACGGACTTTAAATGAACGCTCCAAATATTTGTTGCCGTTACAAAAATAAAAATAAAAGTATCAGATACAAAAACAATCCGGAAAACAATCTGCATCTGTAAAAGATTATTCTATCGTACACAAAATCAAATAGTGTTTATCAGTTCCAGTGGGAGTGTAAAGCAACTGACATAGTTAATACGGAAAGACAATCAAGCAATCCAGTGACTGAACTTATACCAGTATGAGTGAAGAAGATAATTAATCAGTATTCAAGAAACCTTCTGTAGTCGACTGCCTATAGTAGAATGTGTGGTCTACAGGATAATTTCGACATTTTCACCACATCTGCTAAATTGTGGTCATCATCATCATCATCTTCCACATTTGCCATCAAGCGTCGTGAGGAGGAATAATTAGCGTTCCAGCCCCCCGGTTGGTGGCACATTATAGTGCCATTCCGTGTACTTGTAAATGTCTTTGATTACGTCATATCCATTGTCTTCTCGGGACTCCTCTTGCTCTCTTAGCATATGTTCTTTGTTTAGGGTAAGTGCTGGTAGTTGATGGTCTTTCATTCTAGCGAGATAGAATAATGCTCAAAATATCAAGAAGAGACAAAAATTATAAATGAAGTAATCTGGAGTAAAGTGGGGGAAATAGCAGGGCTAGATTTCATCAGAAAACAACAAGTTAAATGTTTGGCCATATAACTAGATAACCAACTAACAGAATACTACAGTTAGCAATGATATACAGACCAAACGGAAGCAGAGGAAGAGGCCATGCACGTAAATGATAGACAGAGAGAATTACAGAGTCAATAAGAATCTCATTATATAAAGCCCATAAGCGAGCACTCTCCCACTGTTTTTGCTTCACCTCGACACCACCAGGTACAAGAGGAACCAGATGAGATGAAGTGATAAATACTCAAATGGGTTTTACGTAACATCTAATAATGCTTTGTGTAGCTTTAATTGACGAAGATTGTTAAACAAGATGGCCTTCCTTTTAGAAAATGCAGAATATGAACGCCCAGTTCTGTTTCTTACTTATGTGTTACAACTCCCACTGATGTTACCTGTGTACAACTGTACAGCCTCTTCTCTCTCGTTCTCCCCCTGCCTCTCCTCTCCTCCAGCTTTCCCGGTGTCATGACGGATTCCATCTTTCCCCTTCTCATGACATGGATAAAGAATGTGGACTATAGCTCTCTGATGAGGGTAATACTATTTATTTGTGAGTTATCTTCTTTCTAAATTAATGTGTGTGTGTGTGTGTGTGTGTGTGTGTGTGTGTGTGTGTGTGTGTGTGTGAGTGTCTGTGGAGTGTCTGGGAGTGTAACACTACGTGCATACAGTGGACCAACAATTTCAGTTAGATTATTGTAGAACAGGCTTTATTTGCGATGGTTGATACAAAATCTCAATACAATCAAAATGCGATGTTGACTTCTCTTCTCTCGCCCTTGGTGTTTTCTTACTAACCCCAACAACAAGCTACGTCACGACTTGAGCATCCTTCTAGCTGTTCTATCTTGATGCTCAAGCGTGCTGTAGGCTTGCACACCTAGCTGATACTAATAAGATATTCATTCTGCTACACCTCCCTGTGTTTTTAAAAGACTTTTCTTCTTCAAAAGTCTTTATTCCTAACCCCTTTTATCCTACATCTTCTCTCTTTACCTCCCAAAATTTCTCTAAGCCGCCCCTAACTAACTCTATTTTAGGCAAATATTCTATTTGTAACTCTTCCCCCTGTCATATAGTAAACCACTATGAACTTCTTCTTCGTTCCTGGCTTTTCAAAGTTTCCTTACAAAATATATATATATCATAAGAACGTCTCATATCAATCGTTATCGTACCGTTGACATTATGAAATCTCTCACTCTTTCACCACACAGGATAGACAGAAAAAATGTAGTTAGAAAAAGTAAAGAAGGGGTAAAGAAAAGATTTAAGGAAAGGGTGCGCACCCAAATTTATGAAAAGTATAAGAAAATAGTCAACAGAATCACATTTACCTCTCTTGCCAACGAGAAAACTTGTGTAAACAGTTTTTTAAAAATATATCTTATGAAATGCATCTCTGTTCGCTATAAATTAAGTTGATCTAAGTTTTCTTTTATATACTCAACATTTATATTGCCATATATTGCCATCCACAACCTTGTCTATATTTCACTTATCTCACCTTCAACCACGAACCAATGTTCATATTCCATGAACATTTCATATTAATTAACGCTGTTTTTTCACAGCTCCTACATTCCCCCTCATATCCCATGGTACGCCTCCTTGTTTATCTATTCTATATACCCAACCTTATATGCTGCCATTCACAGCCCCCTTTTTATCTATTCTCTATTAACCAACTATCATATCATTACTCATAATATGGTATCCAATCCATATATCTTCAATTAATGCTGACTTTAATGCAGCTCTTATTTTAACTTTCCCATAACCATCCCCGGCATATGTTTCTACTACTTCATAGCCATATCAACCTCTTTATGCTGATTATCACAGCAACAGAATATACTCATGAACATATTATTCACCAAGATAATGTGTCTCTCTACTAGTCCTCAGTAGTTTATTACTATTTTCTGAACGAAGGGTCCTAAATAAAGCCCCATGTATTGCCTTTATTCTAGACAAAACCATGTGAATTAAACTTAACTTAACTAATTTCTAACATATATATAAACAAGGTAATTACTATTCAACATACAAGACAATTCACTTAAATTATGAGTGAAGCGAAATAAAATCACAACAGGACATCATACCCGCCTAAGTTTTTATACATCATTTATGTTTCCCCTCATATCAATAAAGGTATTAACTCATTCAAAGAAAAACATATATTAAAATAATATAACATACATCCTAATCTATTGTTAGTCTCTTTTATGGACCAACAATAACTTATTTATCTATTTAAGAAAACTCAAGAAGTCAAAACCTAAAATCAATCGGCAATAAAATTACAGAAAAAAAAAACATATATGTTTCACTCGAATTTACATCCATATTGGTTATCTTAATACCTAAATATGTCTACTCCTCAAGTATCAATAGTATCAATAGAACTCTTTTCTATGACCAATGTGTCCTATACATCATCAAGTATCTCTTTCCCTTTTCAATCATGAAATTTATATCTTGCTATCTGCAGTATTTTCTATCAATTTATTTCCTACGTTTCCATTTCTTCAATAACTCCAAGTTCCTTTGAATAAGTGCTATCTCCACATCAATATCTTCTTCTTCGTATAACGTATTAGTTTCTTCCATACTACTATTTGATTCTGACTTTTCATCCATTTCCTCTTCTTCATCTGTATGTCTCTCGCTAGCAGCCGCTAATTTCTTTCGTTCAATATCCCATCTAATTTGTCTATCATTATTTCTTAACGACCTTTCTAGTAGAGGCATATCCTCGCCGCTTGATGAATAATCTCTAAGTCTTCTCTGTCTTTTCACTTCTTTTTCCCTTTGTCTCTCTATTCTCCTTTTCACTGCTTGTCTAGTATTTTTAAATGGAGCACCTATCTCTTCTTCCATAGATTCTATGCTATCATAATAACCCTCATTCACATTTTTTTTCTTCTATCGTTTTTGGTATTGTCTGTTCTTGAGTATCATCACAAACTGGAGTTGTTACTAATTGACTTTGTGTTAGATCTTTTCTAAAATCTGGGGGTATTGTAGCTCTTCTGACGACTTGTTCATCTAAGTATCCGGTGTCTGAATAACAATTATTATTATAATTATTGTTTCCCTTCTCATCCTCATCTCTTCTTAAGTGCTCTACGTGTGCCCTTGCTATATGTCCCGTGATCTGGTTCTTAATACTGTACGAAACATTTCCTAGCTTTTCTAAAATGTAATAACCTGGAACCCAACGAGCATCAAACTTAGAGTTCCTTCTATGCTTCTTATAATAAACTCTATCACCTACTTTGAATTCCTGTAATTTTGTATTCACGTTTCTGTACTTTTTTCTGTTTTTCTCTAGCTTTAATTATATTATTCATTAATCTTACATGTGCTTTATGCATTTCTTGTATGATGACCTCCTGAAAGTCTTCCCCCATATATTTACGTCTTGGTTTTAACAGATTATCTATTGGTAATATTGGCTCTCTCCCGTGTATTAAATAAAATGGTGAAAACCCCGTGCTCTCATTTTGATTTGTGCGTATAGCGCTAAGTGCAGGTCCTAGGAATAGATCCCAATCTTTTTCATGTTCATCGACAATCTTTGCTATAATATCGTACAATGTTCTATGTTGTCGTTCGTTCTTAGCATTTGAAGAAGGTCTATAGTATGAGGTCTTTATATGTTTTATATTCAAATCTTTTAATAACTTTTCGAATTTCTTATTCACAAATTCTTTACCATTATCCGTGAGTACAATCTGTGGGCAACTAGATCTTGGTACGAATTCCTGTAAAAAAATATTAATGATAGTATCTGCGCTCTTATCTGGGATTGCATAAACTTCCGGCCAAAGACTGTAGACGTCCACCATATGAATTAGATATACGTTCCCTGATAATGTTCTAGGGTGAGGACCTGATATATCTAATTTAACTTTTTGCATTGGAAACTGAGGAATATCTGTATCTTGTAAGGGACACTTAATTGTTTTCATATTCCTTAATCTGCATTCTTTCACACGTATCCACATATTTACAAGCAGATTTAAATAAATTCGGCCAATAATATTTATTCGTAAGTGCCTTCACTAATTTATCACGACCGAGATGACCATTCTCATCATGATATGCTTTTAAAACTTCATTTTCCAAATGTTTTGGAATATATTTCCTTAGCTGTTCGTTCCTTTCACTCATGTAATATAACTGTTCATCCTCTTGCAAAACTAAATAATTCTTCTTATACTTATTCTCATCTGTTTCTTTTAATTTCTGTTTTATTTCTAAGACTTTTGGTTCCAATTCTTGTTCTTCTTTCATGTTAAATTGTGCTAAATGTGGGTCTTCCGCTCTAGGTTCAGACTCTTGATCCGACGGTAAACTCTCAAAATCTTCTCTATTTATTATGGCAGAATCTAATATATTTACTTGCCAGTTTCGGTCGTCTATCTCCGGTTCTCCTTCATCTTCCGTGTTCCCTGATGACTGCGGATATGGGATTCTAGACAATAAATCAGCGCATGTGTTGTTCCTACCTGGTATGTATCCTATTCTTGTATTGTATCCTTGCAGATTCAACGCCCGTGTCTGTATTTTTCTGTTCTGCACTGGAGCTTCTAACAAAGATTTTAAAGGCATGTGGTCAGTACTAATGATGAAATTTGCGTTATGTAGATAGTAGTTAAGTTTCTGAAGAGCGTAATGAATAGCATAAGCCTCCTTCTCAATAGTAGACCATTTCCTTTGGGATCTGCTAAGTTTATGAGATAAGAAATAGATTGGCCTTTCATTTTTAACCCCTGGTATTCCAGATTCTTTTCCTTCATATGGTTGAACCAAACATGCTCCTATAGCATTATGTGAAGCATCTGTATATAATATTAACTGTTTATTCAAATCTGGATATGTCAATTGTGGCACTATTGTTAAGCTATTTTTTAAAAAGTCGAACGCTTTTTGACATTCATCATCCCACTTAAATCTAGCGTATTTGCCAGTTAAGTTAGTAATAGGCTCTGCTATTTTTGAGAACCCTGGAATGAAACGCCTATAATACCCACAGGTTCCAATAAACGCACGCACTTCTTTTACATTAGTTGGAGGAGCTAGTTCTTTAATAACCTTTACCTTTTCTTGGTCTGGTTTGATTCCGTCTCTATTAATAATATACCCCAAATACTTTGTTTCTGTTTTTAAAAATTCGCATTTACTGAGCTTTAATTTAACATCATGTATTCTTAATCTGTCGAATACTAATTTTACATGCTTTAAGTGATCATCCACATCTCCTGCTGTATAAATTAGAATGTCATCTATGTATGCCAATGCAAACTTTTGCATACCTTCTAAAACTTGATTAATTAATAGCATATAATACGAGGGCGCCGTACGAACTCCAAAAGGCATTCGTAAGAATTCGTAAGAACCTGCGTGTGTACAAAAAGCACTCTTTTTCTGGGCGTCTGGGGACAAAGGTATACACCAAAATCCTGATCTTGCATCTAACGTGGTAAAGAAAGTAGACCCATTAAGTAAACCCAAAATATCGTCAATCACCGGCAATGGGTACGCTAGATTCTTAGTGATTTTGTTCAACGCCCGATAGTCGCAGCAGAATCGATGTGAACCATCAGCTTTGGACACGATGACAATCGGAGATGACCATTCCGACTTTGATCTTGTTATTATTCCTGCTTTCAGCATGTCTTCTATTGCTTTTTCAACAATTTCTCTATTCCTTAAGGGTGTTCTATACGGTTTCAAACTAATTGGTGGGTGATCTCCAGTATCTATTTCCATCGTAACTGTTTTTGTCCTTCCCAATTCTAAATCATTAATTGCAAATACATCCTGATTCTCTTTTATAAGTTGTTCTAATACTTTCTTGTTTTCTGGTGGAGTTTTTAATTGTGCCAACAATTCTTGCTCTCTTGTCATTTTGTCTAGTGAATGTATTTGGGCTGTATTTCTTCTGAATGGATGGATCAATTCATCCTTCTGCACGTTCCCTCTTCTTTCGCGTCCGCGTCTGTTATTAATTCTTTCACTATGAGTTTCTGAATAATTTATTCCCGGCAGTTCTACTCTATCTGTTGCTAATATGTCATTAATGTTATGATCTACTTTGGCTATTACACATCCTCTGTATAATTTAATTTCTCTACCTGTGTTGTTAATAATCATTACTGGAAAAGTTAAGTGTTTATCTAATGATATTATTCCATCCGGAACTTCTAGACCAGGCTCATCAATTACCTCCCTTTGTAATTCAGTGATTCTAACTGTGTGTCCTACTTCATAATACGGATTTCTTTTTACCTTTGCCTGTATCAAATTAACCGTCTGGGGTTTTAACGTCGTAGACATTTTAACTCTAACCAGTGATGAAATGTGCATGTCTTCTTCTAAATCTACGTACACGTCCTTGAATTTTAATTTATGTACATCAAACATAAGTCTTACACCATTTTTTATTAGAAAATCTCTTCCTATGAGCATGTTTCTATTTAAATCTTTCACTATATGAAAAAGATGTCTTACGTTGATCCCTCCTAACTTAAAATTCATTATTGTTTGTCCAACTACTTGTAAATTCTGTCCTGTAACAGAGTGAAGATTATTATGACTTCTGAATATTTTGCAATTTCTCATTATTTTGTATAAAAAACTTTCTTTGATCACACTAACCTGAGCTCCCGAATCAATTAATGTACGAACTCTATACTTCCATATTTCTATTATACATGAGCTGGGATCTGTTTTATTCGCTGTGAACTGTTTGATTTAATCTAATTGAGAGTATTCTCTACTCGTCCTGCTATACCCGTTATTAAAATATTCTTTAAATCTTGGGATCTTGTTATTTTCCCTCCTACCACAGGTCCTATTTAATAGGTAGGGCGCCGGTTTTCCTGCGTTCTCGTACTTGTAAAACTTCTGTGTCTCTCTTCAACATTCCTATTTAATCTGCTATTGCCATTTCTACTTTGTGTATTCGACTGGACACGCCTGTTACCACAAAAACGAAAAATGTGTCCCCTCTGACCACAAGACCAACAGACTATATTTGTGTTATTTGTGTTACCTACCGTCTCACTTGTAGGATATCTCATTTGTCTTCTTTCATCATAAGCATTTCTATTACTACCTTGTAATGTCTGTATACCTCCTCTCCTATTCCATCCGAACCTTGTTTGTCCTATCTCCATAGGATCTTCAATTCTATCTTCTCGACTGGTACCTATTTCTCGTCCTACTCTCAACCTAAATCTACGTCTCAAGTTCTCCTCTTGTACTGCTATATCTACAGCTTGTGATAATCTCTCAGGATTTTCCCTCATCAGCTTAAATTTCAGTCCATCTGACTTTATACCATCTACAAAAATCCCGACCAACATCCGCTCCACCTCTTCTCCTCGTACGTTCTGTCCTAAGAATGCTTCTTCAGCCAGGTTAATCAACCTATCGCTGAATAATTGTACAGTCTCTCCAGTGTTTTGTTTGGACTGTCTCAACACCAAAAACGCATGTTGTGGGTCCGTTATTTCAGCGTATTTATGAGCTAAATCGTCCTTGAACTGCTCCCATGTCTAATCCACCCTAGGCTCTAATTTTCTTCTAATAAGATCAGAAACCGGTTCTGTTGCTGCCTGATAAGCAAGTTTCATTTTCTCTTCATCTGATGCTGACACCAAATACGCATATTTCTCTATTGAAGTTATCCACTTCTTAAAATCTTTCGCCTGTCCGCTAAATTTAACAATTTCAGCTGCCATTCCTTGTTGTTTCATGACTGTGTTGAGTTTCCCTATTACCGTTCCTACCCCAGTCAAAACTTGTGCCAGTGAACCTTCTTCTGCCATGCTGAAATATTTTACTATAGACTTATACAATCAAATTCACATTTATAACGACTTATCTAAATGGTCCTATTAAAAAAATGTTCTCTTAGCAGTTATATTTTAATAAATTACCATCTTGATCCAAGAGAAGCGTGGATTTACGTATGTTCGTTGAAAGTTTTCCTCGTCACCCAAACGTCTGGAGTTCGTTTCACTTATTGGCCATCCAACCGATAACGTGACTTCAATGATGTCCTTCTGCTAACGTCTCAGGTTTCGCTACTTTCACTTTCACCTCCTGGTTGAGCCCCTACCAGACTTGATATTTTCTCTTCACCCGATAACAGGGCACATCTAGGCGACGTCTTGAAAACTGGTTTAGCTCAATAAAGCGATTTGAATTTGGGTCCCCTTTTCAGCAGGTCGGCAACCCAGTTTGCCCAACCACCTCCGAGGGTTCCCTATCGATATATTCGCTTTTGTTGAAAAACATTCTGATTTATTAGAGCAACCACGAGTGAAATTTCTTCGTACTTTCCAACCAAAGGAGCAATTGGCTTAATTCTTTAGGCACCCAAGGTCACGATTCAATGAACATAACGGCTTTGAGTTAGCTCTGAGTAATCTTGATACAATGAAGATAACCGCTCTCTTAGAACAATATTTCTATTTAATTCAAGTTGTTTATATCCGTTTTGAGATTTCTTTTCTCCTGGACCTGGACAAATCTTAGCATGTGACTGGCTGACCTTCGAACACAATGCAAGGTTACCAACGGTTGAAATACTGGCAGGTCAAACTTTATAATATTGTTGACAAGAATCCCGTTACTTCACATAGTTATGATGAGAACAGCTTATCAACATTCCATAGGCAACCATGTTACGTAGATGGCTCTATTCACAGTCTTGATATATATGCCTTTTATTTTGATAGTGTCCGAAAAATGTTGAAATTTTGACTTTCTTACTCGATTAAAAATGGTCCGATGGAACTTTTTGTTTAGATGAGTATCTAAAATTTTCAAGCGAAACTCAAATACTATAGACTGACATCAAGAGTGACTTTCTTACTTCACATTGTACCCGCGACGTCCAAGTAAAATCTAATCCTGTGTGCGGCTCCATTTAATACTCCTGTAACACTACGTGCATACAGTGGATCAACAAGTTCAGTTAGATTATTGTAGAACAGGCTTTATTTGCGATGGTTGATACAAAATCTCAATACAATCAAAATGCGATGTTGACTTCTCTTCTCTCGCCCTTGGTGTTTTCTTACTAACCCCAACAACAAGCTACGTCACGACTTGAGCATCCTTCTAGCTGTTCTATCTTGATGCTCAAGCGTGCGGTAGGCTTGCACACCTAGCTGATACTAATAAGATATTCATTCTGCTACAGGAGTCTCTGTGGCGAAGTAGTCAAGCCATTTGACTCATGCTCCGAAGGTTGTGGGCTCGATTCCGGGCCACGTCCCTCGGTTTACGAGTTAAATGTTTCGGAGACTCCTGTGGGTCGTCGCTAAAAGCTACGGAGTTCGTGCTTTATGCGACGCTTTCCGTGCTGCGGAAAGAGACCGAGCCATATGGGATAAAACCCGGTGCAATGAAGTCGACCCTGTCGACTTTTAAGCGACTTTTTAAAGTGAGTGAGTGTGTGTGTATGATATGTCTTGGAAATTGTGAATGAAATACGTATTTGTACAATTAAATGCTCTATACAAAGCACAGACGCTCGCTTACAGGCCCTCTTGACATGAGCTGGAATTCACATGGTGGATTATACTACAGGTTTTCCCTTCTCGTGAAGTGTTACAGGAATGTGAACAGTCTCTTCTTCTGATACGAGTCCCCAGTTGTCCTTGTAAGATACAGTCTGTACAGATATCTTCAATATTCGTGTTATCCGTCCACGGTGTTCTCATCCTTATTCTATTTAAACAACTCCACAGCTTCCACATAATTTCATACTTGTATTATTTATAAGTCCAAGATTCCTTCCGTATGTCAGGACTGGCTCAATACAGATCTTAAGAAGGCTTTTCCTCATCTGGTTTGAGTCATAAATATTCCAGAGAAGGTTCTTCATCTTGTGAACTGGCGCTATTGCTTGGGCTATTCTACATTTAACTTCCGTGATATTTCTTACATCTGCTGAGATTAATGTACAGAAACACATAACTATATGACTGGTTTATGCACCATGCTGTTAGGCACTTGGTACTTGAAGGTGATGATGATGATTAACTTACAAACTGAGCTGATTCAGCTGTCTGTCTGACACATAGATTGCCAGCTTAATGGCGAATGCCATCCCGTCGGCCATGAGGACTATAGGAATGGCTGCGAACGTTATGTCTGTACCAACAGATCAGACGGCACTGTGGATTATCAATTTCAGAAAGAAAGTATGTCAAAGTGTAGTTTTATACAACATCCAAACGTCATCATCGTTATCTTCATCGTTACAATCATCATTATCACCATAATCATCATCACCATCATCATCATCATCATCATCATCATCATCATCATCATCATCATCATCAGCATCATCATCATCATCATCATCATCAGCAGCAGCAGCAGCAGCAGTAGCAGCAGCACATGATAACTTGTTATGATGATCATGTTTCTTCAAAACTACCTATCCTCAACAGAATATATCCGCTTATCTGTTTGTATAATAGATACAATCTTGAATGACAGTTACTAATCTTCTCGCATTGCTTACCTCTGTATCATTCGCTACACATTTTCGTGTTGTTACATGATGTTACGGTTTTTCTCTTCTCATAATGAAGCCAAGATGTTGACCTCCTCTTGTTTATATGTATGCTAGGATGTCCTTGTGTCTTAATCTCTTTTAAATTAATTAGAATTCTTCTTTTGGCTGTCCAATTTATGTACATACTTCTTCTTTAATGTAATATTTAATGTGTTCAAATAGGTTACTTTCCTTGTTATATAATTCTCTCTCTCTCTCTCTCTCTCTCTCTCTCTCTCTCTCTCTCTCTCTCTCTCTCTCTCTCTCTCTCTCTCTCTCTCTCTGGGGGTGGTGTGTGTGTGTGTGTGTTTGTATCTGTGTGTGTGTGTGTGTGTGTGTGTGTGTGTATACGCAGACACTCAGACATTCAGTCATCTAGCCGGCAGATCGACAGACTGACATCGGGGCATCTGGGCATCTAGCACGCAGACAGGCTTTCATACAGACGGGCATCGAGGTATCTGGGTGTCTAACATGCAGACAGAGAGGTAGGCACACAGACAGAAAGAAAGGCAGACAGAGATACGGTGAGAGAGGCAGATATACAGAGAGGCAGACAGGCAGCAGACAGAAAGTTAGATAGAGTGGTAGACCGGCAGGCAAGCAGACTGGCGTACATATAACCAGGCAGACATACATCGAAGCATCGGATCATTAAGAAGGCAGATAAACAGACATCCAAGCATCGAGTCATCCAGGTATCTAGAGAGTCAGACAGACAGACATACAGACTGATAGGCACACAGCTAGGCAGACAGAGATCAGACAGAGAGCATTCAGAGAGATATGCAGACAAATATAGAAACACGATAGACAGGCAGATTCTGACTGGCAGACAAGACAGCCAGATAGACAGGCAGGGTTAGACAGAGATGAGATAGAGAGGAAGACAGGCAGAGACAGAGAGACATGCAGTCAGACACAGGAAGGCAGACATCAAGGCAGACAGATAGGCAGGCAGACAATGATCACACGTACAGTATTGAAAGAAAGCAAACCTTGACTCAACAAATTCAAAAAAATTAAAATTTCTTTACTTCAGATGAAACGACTGATTCACCGAGAATAAATGAGCTGTTATATGCAGACCATCAGTGCATGTTTTACAGCGATGAGGTCAGATGGCAAATCATATTAATAAGCTGAGTTCAACACGCAGCAGATACAATATGAATATAAATACAGCCGATTCTGAAGTAATTCAGATTAGCATATCTCCTGGTCCACTAAATATACTGATAAATAGCGCACTGATGAAACAAGTTAAAGAATTCTAATATCTTTGAAAACTGATCACATAAGATGCCAGAATAGACAAAGAAGTCGCAATCTGTTGTCAAAAAAGCAAGTGCACTTAAATATCAACTATCACGAATTCTGAAAGATTCAAATATACCTATGTCCGCAAAACGACAGATAATAAATAACATATTTACACCAACCCTATCTACCAATGTCAAACTTGGACATTACCACAATCGCACTCAGCTAAATTCAACACTTGTGAAATGAGATGCTTGTGGAGAGCTGCCAACTTAAATGTGTGAGACAGAATAAGTAATGAGAGATATTGGGATCACATATATTGAACGACAGAAGATCAACCGGTTTGGTCATCTCGTTAGAATGCAAAGCCATCAACTACCAGCACTGGTCCTAGATCAAAGATCTGTTACGACAGCAAGTGAAAGCCCGAGAAGAAAATGAATTGACGATATCAAAGACATTGTGGATGTTCGTCCATCACGATGATGAGGACCATTCATTCATTGCATCTTTTTGATTTGATGAAGAACAAATGACTTGCGCTTTAGTTTGGATTATAGTGAGGTAGTTGTTGCGCAAATCCATCGACCTCACTCTCTCGTCTGCGTCCATCTGGTTCCAGTGGCGAGCATGGCAAGACGACTTGAGACGGACACAGATGCAGTGGACGTTAGGCTGCTACAGGCCAGTTATCCCTGTATATAGTGACTCTCACAAACAAATGGTAGCCTAGAGCCTCGTGCAAACGGCCCTTCCGTCAATTCCTTTGATTTTCAGTTTTGAGACGAGCGTATGAATACTAATAGGATCAGCCAGACATCAGTCGGATAGACAGACTGACCGCCAGAACAGACCACACGAGATTCTGCCTACAGAAGATATTGCTCGTCTAAGTTGCGAACACATCTTCGGCTGAACCTCTTCAGTTCACAATACATATGACTACTGGCAGAATCAATCGGATATCTATCGGACGGATTATTCACGCACACGCAGGCCAAGAGTAGCATCTTTAAAGCGCGCTCTCCTGGTAAAACCACTGGACGCCTACAGACGAGCTTTCAAGCGACGCCGGCAGGACTGACTGAAAAGCTATACCAGCTTACTGACTGCAGGCCCACTACTCTTCGAGAGAGAGTGGGCGCTTATCGAGACTTTGTCGAACGGTCGTACAAATTTGCTCTTTTGCCCTCTCAAACCACGACCCTAGTTGCAAGATGCGGTTACATTCTCGAAACGCCTGCGTCGCTAACTTGCGTTGGCTGGGAAGATCCCAGTTTGGTGCACCTCACACAGCCATCCGAGACAATGAACGCTAGACGCGGGACTGATCTTGCGAACCAGACCAGCCCTCACCCGAAAAGCTATACCAGCTTACTGACTGCAGGGCCACTACTCTTCGAGAGAGAGAGAGAGAGAGAGAGAGAGAGAGAGAGAGAGAGAGAGAGAGAGAGAGAGAGTGAGAGAGAGAGAGAGAGAGAGAGAGAGAGAGAGAGAGAGAGAGAGAGAGAGAGAGAGAGAGAGAGCACTTATCGAGACTTTGTCCAACGGTCGTACATTCAAGCGGTCGTACAAAGACATTGTACACTCACAAGGAACAACACAATCCATTCCCACCCATCGGGAGCTGGAGCGCCAAATATTCATCCCCGCGAGGCTTGACGGAAAAAGTGGAAGGTGGTGATAATGATAATAACTATGGGGGAGGGGATTACTACAGGGGCGGGGACTACTACAGGAGCGGGGACTACGACAGGGGCGGGGACTACTACATGGGTGGTTACTACTACAGGATCTGGGATTACTACATGGGTGGTGACTACTATGGGAATTGGGATTATTTCATGGGCGGTGACAACTACAGAAGCTGAGATTACTACATGGGCTGGGGATACTAAAGAAACTGGGATTACTACATGGGTGGTAACTAAGACAGGCGCTGGTATTACTACATGGGTTGTGACTAATACATTAGTTGGGATTACTGCATGGGTGGTGACTACTACAGGAACTGGGATTATTACATGAGTGGTAACTAAAACAGGAGCTGGTATTACTACATGGGTTGTGACTAATACATTAGTTGGGATTACTGCATGGGTGGTGACTACTACAGGAACTGGGATTATTACATGAGTGGTAACTAAGACAGGAGCTGGTATTACTACATGGGTTGTGACTAATACATTAGTTGGGATTACTGCATGGGTGGTGACTACTACAGGAACTGGGATTATTACATGAGTTATAACTAAGACAGGAGCTGGTATTTCTACATGGGTTGTGACTAATACATTAGTTGGGATTACTGCATGGGTGGTGACTACTACAGGAACTGGGATTACTACATGGGTGGTAACTAAGACAGGAGCTGGTATTACTACATGGGTTGTGACTAATACATTAGTTGGGATTACTGCATGGGTGGTGACTACTACAGGAACTAAGATTACTACATGGATGGTGTATACTGTTGGAGCTGGGATTACTACATGGATTGTGACTACTACATAAACTGGGATCACTACAAGGGTGATAACTACTACAGAGCTGGCATTACTACGTGGGCTCGTGACTACTCTGGAGCTGGAATTGCTACATGAGTGGTGATTACTACAGGAGCTGGCATTACTACATGAGCGTGGACTACTACAGAAGCTGGGATTACTGCACAGATACTGTCTACTAGAGGAACTGGGATTATTAAATAAGTGGTGACTTCTACAGAAGCTAATATTACTACATTGTTGGTAACTACTACAGAAGCTAATATTACTACATTGTTGGTAACTACTACATGGGTGGTGACTAAGACATGAGGAGTGGTTACTACATGGGGGGAGGGGGTGACTACTACAGGAGCTGTGATTACTACATGTGTGGTGACTAAGACAGGAGCTGGGATTCTACATGGGTTGTGACTAATACATTAGTTGGGATTACTACATGAGTGGTGACTACTACAGGAGCTGGGATTACTACATGTGTGGTGACTAAGACAGGAGCTGGGATTCTACATGGGTTGTGACTAATACATTAGTTGGGATTACTACATGAGTGGTGACTACTACAGGAGCTGGGATTACTACAGGGCTGATGACTACTACAGGAGCTGTGATTACTACATGTGTGGTGACTAAGACAGGAGCTTGGATTCTACATGGGTTGTGACTAATACATTAGTTGGGATTACTACATGAGTGGTGACTACTACAGGAGCTGGGATTACTACAGGGCTGATGACTACTACAGGAGCTGTGATTACTACATGTGTGGTGACTAAGACAGGAGCTGGGATTCTACATGGAATGTGACTAATACATTAGTTGGGATTACTACATGAGTGGTGACTACTACAGGAGCTGGGATTACTACAGGGCTGATGACTACTACAGGAGCTGTGATTACTACATGTGTGGTGACTAAGACAGGAGCTTGGATTCTACATGAGTTGTGACTAATACATTAGTTGGGATTACTACATGAGTGGTGACTACTACAGGAGCTGGGATTACTACAGGGCTGATGACTACTACAGGAGCTGTGATTACTACATGTGTGGTGACTAAGACAGGAGCTGGGATTCTACATGGAATGTGACTAATACATTAGTTGGGATTACTACATGAGTGGTGACTACTACAGGAGCTGGGATTACTACAGGGCTGATGACTACTACAGGAGCTGTGATTACTACATGTGTGGTGACTAAGACAGGAGCTGGGATTCTACATGGAATGTGACTAATACATTAGTTGGGATTACTACATGAGTGGTGACTACTACAGGAGCTGGGATTACTACAGGGCTGATGACTACTACAGGAGCTGTGATTACTACATGTGTGGTGACTAAGACAGGAGCTTGGATTCTACATGGGTTGTGACTAATACATTAGTTGGGATTACTACATGAGTGGTGACTACTACAGGAGCTGGGATTACTACAGGGCTGATGACTACTACAGGAGCTGTGATTACTACATGTGTGGTGACTAAGACAGGAGCTGGGATTCTACATGGGTTGTGACTAATACATTAGTTGGGATTACTACATGAGTGGTGACTACTACAGGAGCTGGGATTACTACAGGGCTGATGACTACTACAGGAGCTGTGATTACTACATGTGTGGTGACTAAGACAGGAGCTTGGATTCTACATGGGTTGTGACTAATACATTAGTTGGGATTACTACATGAGTGGTGACTACTACAGGAGCTGGGATTACTACAGGGCTGATGACTACTACAGGAGCTGTGATTACTACATGTGTGGTGACTAAGACAGGAGCTTGGATTCTACATGGGTTGTGACTAATACATTAGTTGGGATTACTACATGAGTGGTGACTACTACAGGAGCTGGGATTACTACAGGGCTGATGACTACTACAGGAGCAGGGATTACTACAAGGGTGATGACTACAACATGATCAGGGATTACTACAGGGGTGATGACTACTACAGAAGCTGGGATTACCTCATGTGCCGTGACAACTTCCGGAATAAGAAGCAGTGATAACGCAGCGTCTAATACAACGCTTTTCTGAGCCGGCTGGTTTGTAATGGGACCAAACTCTCATCGAAATGGATCTTTCAAATTTTGATCTGTGCTCTCAGGTAGACCCACATTAAATTGCTTTTCACGAAATATCTTTGATAGTAAAGGGGGCCTAAATTATTTTTACCACATCATTCCTTAAGTTCTAATTGGTCTATAAAATGTGTAGCAGGCATCATTTGTCTGCAACGCCTCAAGGCGTTCTAAGTGTATCATTTATTTGCTCTTTATTCCCTATATTCAGTTTTAGCAGTGGACAGGGGGTTTGCCTGTGTACACACACAGACACGCACGCATACACACTCCCGCGCGAATACACACATATGCACACACATACAAAACACACACACATACTCACTCACACACACACACACACACTCACACACACACACACACACACACGGATGAGAATAAATGGAGAAAATTACTTGTCGAGGAACCTCCGTGGTAACATAGTACTTGGATATAGACTTACATCAAGTGTGTACTTGCGCTAATAATGGCGACATATTTCTATTCAAACCAGACACATGCTGTGTGAGGGAAACTGTCTTTCAAAATGGGTCTACCTTTACCCGTCCTAGAGACTCCGAATGTGTCAAGTTCAACTGTTCTAAGGGAGATGTTACCCTCATCAGAGAAGGTAGACAGTTACTATTGCAGGCTGCTATATACTGACCTATAGTGTATGTTCTTTTGCCTGTGGTGTTTGTTCCATATATGTACTTCTTGTTCTATTACATGTATTTATTGTTCTATCACCGGTAGTGTTTGTTCTATTATTTATACTGCTTGTTCTATTACCTTTAGTGTTTGTTCTATTACTTATACTGCTTGTTCTATTGCCTGTAGTTTTTGTTCCATTACTTATACTGCTTGTTCTATTAACTACAATGTTTTTTCTATTACTTATAATGGTTGTTTTATTACCTGTAGTGTTTGTTCTATTACCTGTAGTGCTTGTTCTATTACAGGCAATGTTTCTTCTATTACCCGTAGTGCTTGTTCAATTACCTGTAGTGTTTGTTATATTACATACTGTATTTGTTCATACTCGGTTTTAATGTGGAAAGTAAATCCGTCAGATCTTCCATGGCCCTGTAGCAGATGATATATCAAGTTAAGTTGTGATTAAATAGGTATATCGTTTCCCTCCCCCACCCACCCCTTTTCTCTCTCTGTCTCTTCCTCTCTGTCTCTCTCTCTCTCTGTCTCTCTCTGTCTCTCTCTCTCTCTCTCTCTCTCTCTCTCTCTCTCTCTCTCTCTGTGTGTGTATGTGTGTGTGTGTGTGTTTCTCTTCCCTATACCTTCCTCTCTCTTCCATTAAGACATTTTCTCTGGCATTCTGATCCACTCCTCTCCCTTCACAATGCTCTCAAGCATACATATACTTCTGATTGTGTCATCTGTCTGTGTTATCCATGATTTCCCTTTGATCAGACTGTGGCCCTTATCTGCGCCCACGCCTTCATGCAGGGGGGTGTTCCTTGTCTGCAACCACTCCTAGACTTGATTTAGCCTGCAGAATCTTGAGCCTGTCCATTGGTAAAGCTAGGATGTATGGCATACACACTACCGATGTGTCCTTTGTGTACCCTATAATAACCCGCATAGCTTCATTCTCTATGTTTCCCAGTTTAATTAACCATAATTGGCTCCCGTACATTAGGATTGGCTCATCATAGCTATTACAGACTATTTTTTCCAACCTCAACATATGTCAGGGAATATTCTTCACCTTTGAAATGCTGCATTTGCTTGGGTCATTCCATATTTAACTTCCTTAAAAGCAATGGCAAGACACCTTTTCTACAGATGCCTTGCATATCAAGTCTGCTCGCAAACTTCCTCAGCCGGTATGTGCTATGTATGTAACCAGAACGACATCCTAAGACTGTCTGCAAATCAACAAATAATGAATTTGTTGAAAGGAATGTGAGAACACTCATGCCAGTTGGTCAACTAAATAGTGATTAGTGGCTGGTGAGGGTCATCATCATCGCATCCCACACAGGTTTAAGAGTGCTCCAATCTTATCTCTAATATATCCACCAGCGTATGTGGACTGATCATACAGTTCTGTGTTTCTTGATTAAGAGTAAGTCGTGTGTTCTTCTTATTCATACCGGGCTGCTCCTCGCTTCACTTCCATCACCCTCAACGAAGCAGATTCCCAGGAGAGTTTAAATGCAACTGTGCATCCGTCAACTCTTATAGAGATGATAATGTCTGGCCCATCCATTGCTCTTCCCTCCTCGATCATCGCCTGTTCCCCACCCGATCGGCTCGCTCTTTCCCTTGCACGCCCGGGTTCTCCAGTATATAGATGGCAGATAGCGTGACTAATGTAGATGTGCTCATTGTCGAACCACTCAAGTTGAGGTCAATATGGACCTTCTTGGGCATGGCCATTGAATCGCCCAGTATACACGCGTGTGAATAATTGTGCGTGCCAAGGCAATTTTAGGGTATTGGTTACAGCCATTGCTTTCATTGTAAGGCCCTTCTTGTCATGGCAACTGCATCTCTTGCTTCTTTGACAGTTTTGCCACTTGAGCTCGCTGAGAATTCCCACAAATTTGGCTTACTCCTAAGCCTACATCCTGGAACAAATAATGTGCTATATCCATATTTGTATAGACCAATCGACACTCAGAGTAGCCAGTATACAGGAGTATGCGATGGCGATCCTGACTCTCATCCATAAGCAGATGGAAAGGATAGAAAGGATACAGAACGAAGCTATGCTTACTGTGCTTGGGTGTACATGTAGGGATATGCGCTACCTTATCAATTTTCCAGTCATAGGGGACATAATACAAATCTGCGGAGCACGTGCCTACATCAGAATCAACGCAAATGAGCAACATCTACAGCATGGTGAAATTTAGAACGTATAGGGCAACAGGTTAAAAAGAGGAAAGTCGTGGATGGGTCAAGCCGAAGGCATTCTCCAAGGTGTGTCACTTGAGGACTTAGAACCTTGCGAGGAGTCGTACTAGTGCCAAAAGAGTTATGTACGTCCTTTTCAGTTTGCATCAAACTAGACGGAAAGTGCAGACAAGAAAGCCTGGCTCATGTGGAGGCGGAAGTACAGGCTTTGATCTTCGAGATTTCTTTAGAGGGAGATGCTGTCATTTATAAGATGGGTCGGTCGCTCGACGCGTGAGAAGTTCATGGTTTTTACGACTCTGGCTGGAGGTAGAATTGTGAAAGAAGATTATGGCGCTTTTGCCTTGACTACAAGTAGTATGGTTGTGGAAGTCATGGCAGTAAGTAAAGCATTAACAAAGCTGGAAACACAGACCTTCACTCGGGTATGTTTCCTTAGTGACTCAATGAGTATGCTCAGGAAGATAGGATGGGTTTGGTCAGAAGACAGTGGTTGGTGTCTCTGGGGTGGTCACGGCTGTCAGAAATTAGTTTCATTTTCCTGCCAGGGCAAGTGGGTGTACAAAGAAATGAGCAGGCTGACAGACTTACAGGTCAAGCTATTGTGAAGGGCGGTCGAGCCATGGATCAGGCAGATATACTGAATGCTATAACTAACTAACTAACTAACTAACTAACTAACTAACTAACTAACTAACTAACTAACTAACTAACTAACTAACTAACTAACTAACTAACTAACTAACTAACTAACTAACTAGCAAACTAACTAACTAACAAACTAACTAACTAACTAACTAACTAACTAACTAACTAACTATTTCATTGGCACCTTGCTGTCTTGACAGACGATTGTTTGTGCTTGAAAAAGGCATAATAACTTTTACCCATGGCGGTAGCGAATGTGACTGATAAGGCCAATTCGCGCTGTAAATGGTCGTTCACAGTGGGTGCATGTGAACACGCGGTCATTTCCACCATCATGCACCAACTTACGTCTCACACGCTAGGTGTGTGACTTATCTGGAATAATTTTCTCCTTTGTCTTTATTCCATTTCTGTTTTTTGCCCTTCATGCAACACGTTCAGCGGCGATTTGCTCCCAATGTGCATTATCAATGCCTGTATCAATCATTTACACACATCTTTGTATCGTAGTAACTAACTAACTAACTAACTAACTAACTAACTAACTAACTAACTAACTAACTAACTAACTAACTAACTAACTTACTTACTTACTTACTTACTTACTTACTTACTAACTAACTAATTAACTAACTAACTAACTAACTAGCTAGCTAGCTAACTAACTAACTAACTACCTAACTAACTAACTAACTGAGCCATCCCTAAACAACACTGCATCGCTTTCTTAAAACAACAACAATAACAACAGCAACAACAAGAGCCCTGGAGCATGTTAAGAAGGAAATGGAAAGAATGAAGGATACTATCTTGTAATTATATGAGACAAGACAAATAGAAGCAGGACTGAGATATGTACTGCCAATTATTATATCTGACAGCAGCGAACTGAAAACAAACGATTCTTATCTTACAGGGTGTAAGCTCAACAACACATGCATACCTCTTGGAGGCACCTTTGAGCAAGGATGTAGAATCCTTATTTGCACCAAGATTTCAGTGGGCTCTGAATTCGAATACCATTTACTTGTATCGAGAACGGGTATGTATCATGTTTATCTAACTTGTAACGAGAACGGGTATGTTTCGTGTGCATATTACTGTCTGTGGGGCATTGGGCTGTAACGAACTCTGACGACAAAATATGGGGCAACATGGACAAACAATTGTAACAGCAATAGACTCCTCTTCCTTCAGACAAGTGCCGAACACAATCTTCTGATTGCAAACACAATTGTCGTCTTACCTTGAGAAATATGACATCGTGGATGCACCCTCGCTCAAACCACTGGCACCTCATTGACTTGTCATTGTCAGGAGGAGTAACAGACAAGACGTTCGGGTATCAAAATCCATGTGTGGTGCCGAATGTTGGACAGACTCATCGTCGCATTACCTCAAAAATGAGTATACAATATTAAACCACCACGGCGTCCTTAAGGGGTAAAAGTGAAAAATAAAAAAAAAAAAAATAAAAAAACTAAATGTCATCCGCCTAAACAGGAAAAACATGCAGCTATCGTTAGAAACGATGCTGGAAGACCGCCTCAAACCCAATGCTGCAGCTAAACAGGATGCAGAAACAGAGTTGAGAGCCCTAAAGGACATAATTTACAACACTGCTATGGAAATCCTTGGTTCAGCTCCCATGAAGCATACAGACTGGTTTAATGACTATTCCGAAGACATCAACCAATTGTTGGCCGAGAAACATATTCTCCACAAGGCATATTTGAATGACACGAAGTCAACATAAACAAGATGCCTTCAGTAACATCCGGAGAGTAGTGCAGCATAAACTTCGGCACACGCGGGACTCCTGACTGAGCAACAAAGGCTTTGCTGGCAGACATGATATGAACAACTTCTACGACTCACTGAGAGCGGTCTATGGTCCTACATCACCAGGCATAGCTCCCCTCCTCAGTGGAGATGGAGTACATTGCTCACCGAAAAGAAAGAAATCCTTCAGCACTGGGCAGAGCATTTCAGCAACATCTTAAATGCAACCTCCTCCTACGATGATGAAACCATCAACTGCCTTCCTCAAGTTCCCATCAATGATACACTTGATGACCTGCCAACCATAGTGGAAGTAAACAAAGCCATCCAGCAACTTTCTAGCGATTAGGCCCCTGGTTCTGACTCCTTCCCATCAGAGATATGCAAGGCATGTGGACCTGTCCTAAAGAGCAGCTTTGCCAAGTCTTTTCAAACAATTGGTGAACGAGACCATGTCACAAGATTTCAAGGATGCGTCAATAATCTATCTTTACAAACTTATAGAAAACTGCCAATCCTGTGACAATCACTGATGCATCTCCTTGCTCTCAATTGCAGGTAAGATACTTGTCAGAATTCTTCTCAATCGCCTCACAGACAATCTTAACCAACGTCTTCTTCCTGAGAGTCGATGTGGCTTCAGAAAAAAACGAGGAACTGTTGGCATGATTGTCTCTGCACGGCAAGTGGAAGAGAATTGTCAGGAACAGAACTCCGAAATGTTCTCCACCTTCATTGATCTTAACAAAGCTTTCGATACCGTCAGTGGAGAAGGACTGTGGAAGATTATGGCGAAATATGTCTGTCCACAAAACTGTATCCAAATAGTGCGGCTATTTCATGATGGTACGCAGGCAAGAGTTCAGGAAAATTGTGAACTGTCTGAGCCCTTTCCCGTCACTAACCTAATGGAGAGAAGCAAGGCTGTGTCCTGGCACCAACACTGTTCAGCCTCATGTTTTCAGCTATGCTGAAGAATGCCTTCGAGAAGATGGACATTGGAATATACATCAACTACAACATGGATGGAAAGTTGTTCAGTCTCAGAAGGATGAAAGCTAAAACCAAAACTAACAGCGATACCGTCAGAGAGCTCCTGTTTGCTCGTGATTGCGCTCTATATGCCAACTCAGACACGCAATACAATGTTTTAGCTTTCTCAAATGTCTGTGCCAACTTTGGGCTCAATATCAACTTGGAGAAGACTGTAGTTATTTATGTGCCAACCAACTCCAGGGATTGATCACACCGTGCCGTATATCAAAGTGAATGGCCATAGATTAAGTGTTGTGGACAAATTCACCTATCTTGGCAGCACTGTGTCACAAGCTGCCACAATTAATGGCGAAGTGAATACATGAATCTCCACGGCCAGCGTGGCCTTTGGCTGACTGTACAAGAATGTGTGGGACATAAATTGAATAAGCCTGCAAACAAAGCTTAAAGTCTACAAAACAGTCGTATTATCCATACTGCTACATGCTTGGAAAACTGGACTGTTTACAGCTTCACGCTAGGAAATTAAACCACTTCCACACAGTCTGCCTTAGGAAGCTATCGCATATTAAATGGCAAGACATGATCCCAGGCACTGCAGTCACAGAAAGAGCATCCATGCCCAGTATCCACACTGTGCTAATGAAGAATCAAATTCGCTGGGCTGGTCACTTGACATACATGCCAGATCACATGTTCCCCAAGCGAATTTTATTTAGGGCGAGCTGTGTTACAGTAAAAGCTCCCAATGTGGCCAGAGGAAACGCTTTAAAGACACCGTGAAAATATCACCAAAAGCTTTTGAAATTCATCATGACATTTGGGAGACTGCTACCAAAGACTGAAATCCGCTGCGTACATCATTACGCAACGGTGCTGTCGCTTGTGAAGCAAACAGATCTGCAAGAGCTGTGAAGGAAAGGCTAGACAGATAAACCACTGCAGGAATTCATCTTCCTGGAACGTCAAGCATTCTTGCCAACATTGTCAAAGAATATTTCGAGCCAAAACAGGCCTTATCAGCCATCTTAGAGTCACGGCTCCATACTTTCAACCCCACTGGATGAAATGAATGGTCATCGTCATTCTTGATGGACAAACAACACATCATGTTTAGCTGACTTGTAACGAGAACGGGTATGTATCATGTGTATCTGACTGTCTGTAGGGCATCGGGGTGGAATGGACTCAGTTGACCATGAAATGCCAACAATCTGCGGGGAAACATTACCAAACCAGTCAATGAAATGCCGACAACCTGCGGGGAAACATAACCAAACCAGACAATGAAATGCCGA